>OY728121.1:1622434771-1623634771 GCA_963277665.1 Viscum album | reverse complement strand
TTCCATCATATGAATTTATCTGATTGGTTTTTGGAGTTAAAATATTTTGTTATGGTACGACACGAGAAAAAGAATGAATCCGAATACGAAGAAAATTTCTAATGGAATTCCAAATAATGTAACTATTTTTTGAGAGGTTTTTGATCCATATAAAGGATACCATCAACTCACAAACAAATAGTATGGATGAATCTAATTATGTATCTATTTATTTATACAGTTATGTTTTAGGACTTCTGAGGAGCCTGGTATGCCAGTTTATGGAGAAACAAATGACGATAATGAAATATCAAGATATTTAAATGTGTATATTCTCCACATATCAGAGAATCTAAATAAGGGAATAAATAATGAAAACATAGATTTTATAAGTAATTATGTGTCTCAAGGAATCAATGATAAATTGTTGAAAATTGAAGTTTAAAAATTGAAAATCCTCAATCAAATATTAATTGACATAAACAATTATCTAAGTGATAAAAATGACATATATGATAAGTTGGTTGAGGATTTTTCTTAAAAAGTGCATGATTGTAAATATTGTTCCATATAAAAGATCATATACTCAAACAAGGCTCTAAATATAGGTGTCAAGAATGATAAATTGGATTCGGAGAAGGAAATGTTTGTTGGGGAAAACCAAACACTGAGGCATGTAAATATGACTGAGAATGATGAAATTGAGAAGATGGGTGAAAATATGAAGATTCAATGTAACTTACATGATGAACATACACATTAAGTGGAAAATTTGATATCCATAGATAAGGATATAAAATCATGCATTGTACGTACCAAAACAAAACTAAAAGAGATGTTAAAATCATGGAAAGGTGAATGATCAAGTCTGAAAGAAATAACATTACAACTAAAGGAGAGGGATGATAATATCATGGAGTGAAATGTATGGTTGAAAATATAAAATGAGGAAAATAATATATGTAACATCCTATTCCCTAACCCATTTTCTTGAGAAGAGTTGGTGGGATATCACTAAGCCTTTAGTGACATCCACAATACAACAATGGAAAGAAATAAATTACAAGGACTTCATAATAATTGGGGGATGATTTTACCTTTGAAAATAAAGCAACCATTCTAGGGTAACCATAACCAAAACACCACTCAATGATGCATGATGACAGTGTAAAACAACTAAAATAGAAAAAACCACACCAAACTATATCAAATCGGGAACCAAAAACCAACAAAACACAATGAAAACAAAGAGATAAACTCCAAATATCCCAATATGATCCATGATCTAACTCATAAATCCATTCCCATGGTATCATGATTCATCACTAACGAACATTGATACCTTACCTTTACAATTTTCTCGATATACCACATCTATAAACTCACAATAGTGCCCAAGACGGGGGTGAGTATGAACCTTAGTAGGATTTCCCCAATGACAAACCTACTCATTCCACAACGAAATAACATTTCATAACCATCATATAAAATAATTTTAAATAGTTTATATAAAAACTAAAACCATTTCTACGAAAATAGTGTTTCATACCAAAACAATTTGCATTGAAATTAATCAAAAAATCTTTTAGAACTATTTCAAAATTTAATTTGGAATAACCCATTTCATTCCACATATATACATATTAATTACAAGGTGATAGTTCCATACACATTAGAATTATATTGTTGATCTACCAAGCCATCACAAGGTAACCATATACCATGTTCCCCTATGGCACACACCCCTTCCAAAGGGTAACATCAATGAAAATGAACATATGCCAACCTTTTATGACAAATACCATACCGAAAAAAATTGTTCTAGACCATTTTAATAAAACATTAGTTTTATTGAAAACATTTCTATAAACCATTTCCACAAATCAATAACAAACAACCATTTTAAAATCATAATTTTTAAACCATGAAACCAATTGAACTTTCCAAAAATAACCAAATATCAAAATTTCACAATCCCCCACTAAAGAGGGTTTCCATAAATATTTTCACAGAAATTAAATTATTAATTTAAATAAATTCAAAAAATTTGAAATTAACACTCAAAGATCTAATAAGACGAGTCTAGATTAAAGACACCTACCTCACAAACTTAGGTGAAAATGAAGTACTTCACAAATTATTCAACATCAGAATTGAAACTAATTAAATTGTCCTTAGATTTTATTACCTATAAGAAAACCATACCTCATCATGAATGGAATAAAAAAGGAACTATCACCACTGGATTACATCCATGAATCCATGAGAGGGAAGAAGATGAAAACTAAGGGAAAAACCCAAGAATGAGAACTTACCAAGGAATTCGGCCTCCAATGAATCATGATTCACTTATGGATCACTAAAATATTTAAGAGAATACTATCAACATCCTTTTGAGGGAGATTAATTAGATTTATAACCTATTTAGTGGAATAATAAGGGATTCTGGTGTAATTTGGATTAGATCCACAAAATACGGATCTGATTGTTGACATTGCATAGTTAAGACACACATGTAGGCTAACCATGTTCCAACCATGAACTAGACAGTAACTCTAAACACACCTCTCATGGATGGCTTGAAAATTTAGAAAAACCAAGTTCCATCCATGATAGATTTATTTTTCCACACTTTCATCGTTTCTCATAGGTGGCTGTACGATTTGGCCAAACTATTCGCCTAATCGTGTGCCTACACAGTGCCTACTATTGTAGTTTAATGGTTTCTTGAGAGTTGTTTCATACTTTATACTATCCATTATCAATGCGTGAGCCTCCATAAAATCCAAAAAATATTTCCAAAACACTTCCAAACTTCTCGAAACATAATCTAATTAATTTATATAATTAAAATACATAAATAAAAGTGTTAATTTTCTAAAACGGTGGGGGGGCTACATTCTTCCCACCATTGGTGTTTCCTTCATTGTAAAGGTAAAAAACCCATTTTCCTAAAAAAAAATTGGGCAATTTCTCGACCATTTCTTTCTCACGCTCCCACATTTCTTTCTAAATCCTACCTTGTTTCCATAAAACATTCACTGAACTGATGATTTCTCCATGAAAGATTTTTTTTGCTATCTATAATGTGCAATAGAACATGAACTAACATATAATACATTTCAAGGTCAATGTGATCCCATCAATTTACATGGTCATGATCAGGTTGATACTTCATCAATTGAGATACTTGAAACACATTATAAACTGAACTAAACCTTGGTGGTAAACAAACCCATAATCCACCTCACCAACACATTCATGTATCTCAAATGGGACAATATATTGAAGAGATAATTTACCCTAATTCCAAAAATGACGAAGAAAAATCCTTGGAGATATTCCTAGGATCACATGATCAATCAAATTAATCAAAAATGGCTGGCAGTGATGATCCACACATGTTTTTTGATGACACTGTGCCATCTCCATTCCCATCTTTATCAACTGAATCTTCTCCATTATCTCTCACACAAGGCATGGTCCAGCTAGTGAAGTATCACATGTTTCCACCCAAAAAAGTGGAGAACGACAAGGATTCCCATAAAATTCTTCAAAAGGATCCATATACATCGAGTCCTAGTAAATTTTGTTATAAAATAACTCTACAAATGGAATGTGCACTTTCCATGAACCACCAAAATCCATTACAAAATCCTGAAGAATTTACTCCATTGTTTTTATCTTCCATTCATATTTTCCATAAATCATATGGTGACACATCAAGCTCATAGTCAACTGAGTCCCAAGGGTTTGATTTATGGATTTCAAAAAATGACATGAAATCCATGGATATCGGTCGGATGCTATCAAAACTGGTACGCCATGCATCTTTATGATTTTAAAATATATATTTTAGACAAGTCCTGCACTATATGTGTAAGATCCCAATTTTTTATAAAAATGAATTGAAATGAACGAAACATTGTTTTAATTATATATTTATAACTATCCTTTAAAACATTATTTTTCCACTTCTATGTTTTTAATTTTAAGAAATTGTCATCTACAATTGTTTTCAGTATGTTATTTGGAGTCTATTGAAACCAACTTGTTTTTTTTGTGTATATTAACATACTCATATGAATAGTAATATGAATAGTAATAAGACCCTAATGAATAATAAGTTTAATTATTATTTCATCTTCTTAAGGCTTTAAGATAATAATATCTTGGTTAGTTTTTCATGGTGATATAGAAGTAGTTATAGAATTATAATTGTTAATTTTTGAATTAAGTAAAATTTTATTTAAAAATTATATTAATAATATTTAGAAAGTTATTTTAAAAAATGGAATTCATATTTTAATTCTACATGTTGAAAAATTTTTAGGGTAAATTTTTGTGTTTTTTCTGAAATTCTTTAATTTTTGATGAATAGTGAAATATGATAAAATAAAATATAATAATATTATCAGTAAAATTCACTATTTATGACATAATAAGGGATTCAAGGCCACCTTTTAAGATCTCACATTCCATTATTACTATTTTAGGTCACATGAACAAGGACTATTGATAATCATGGGCAAAAATATTATATTAATGATTAAAATAATGAAATAATGCCCCCTCTCTTCCACTATAAATGCCACCCTCACTCCCCTCTTATTCCCACACCTCTAAATCCTTAATCCATGCATATGTTCTTCCCAATTCTCCCCCCAAGTATCTTCCCCACGTCCTAGAGCTGCTGGGATCATTAAAAGAAAAAAAACAACGCCCTTATGAAGGATCTCAAGGAGAAGAGATCAAGAGGTAATCATCCACTTTTATTTTCTTTCTTTTCATTCATTTTATGTTATTCTCTTCAATTAACTTTGGATTATGTTGTGATATTTCATTACATATCCCCCCTTAGTGTCCATATTATTTATGATGGATGAGATATTACCTTTCCCTTATCAAACAATTTTTATGAAATTTTAAGAGATGTCGTTAGGCTACCGAATTTTGGTGATAAATTTCTGAAGTTTTCTTTTATTTCAGGATTCCTTTTTATTATTTCATCACCCACTCTTATCCATGAGGCATGAAATATCCATAATAATGTATATTATTGATTTTCTCATGTTCATGGAAGATTCATGATCATTTTTCTACTCCTCCCCAACTTAATTAAGGAATAAAAACATTGTCCATGATGTGTTGAATTACCGACATCGGGGAAGATGTGATTTCTATTTCCATTAATTATTTCTTGTATGGTTATGGAACCATTTTTATGGTTGAAACAGGTTATAATATATGTTTTATGTCTCATAAATGGTTCTAGAATTCTTCTTGACACATGGTTTTAATTTTTAAAACAAAATGAGGTCATTATTATCAAAGAACCACTAAAATTATCTATATGAACATCATTAATGTTTTAACTTATAAATCATCCTCATATTAAACATAAAAATGATAAATGGTATAAATTATGGTAGTAGAAATATGTAAATACCATTCCATTCCAATTCTATAATTTCACTTCCAATCTATAAGAACATCCCAATGAACTAATCATGGAAATCATTTTAAGAACTTACCAAAAAACAGTGCAAGATGCAAAATACTATCAATTAAAGGGTGAAATGATGTTATGAAATGATAATATAAGATGTTATAAACATGAAAATGTTTCTTTAAACTACTAATAAGACTATTTTAACAATTATATAATAAGTTTAAATAAGTTTTATGTAAGACAGACTTGAGTTAAGGGAATTCTTAACCATATTTCCATTCTTTGAGTTATCCTTCAACTTCATTATTTATGTGGTATTTAAATTTTTTTTGATGAAAATTGTTTATATTATCATTATTTATGTGTATTTACAATATATATACATATTCCATTCACTCATATAAGTCCCACTTCAATTATATGATGTTTGTAAGGGAATTATTAACCCGATTTCCATTCTTTGGGTTATCCTTCTCTTCATTATTTATATAGTATTATAATTATTTTTTTGATGAAAATTGTTTATATTATCATGAGTTATGTTTATATACAGTATATATACATATTATATTCACTCTACTAATTCTCACTTCAATTATATGATGTTTGTAAGGGAATTCTAAACCCAATTTCTATTCTTTGGGTTAACCTTCTACTTCATTATTTATATGTTATATTAATTTTTTGTGATGGGTTCTATTTATATTATATTTTATTATGTGTATTTACAGTATATATACATTCTATATCCACTATATTAAGTCTCTCTTCAATTTTATAATATTTATAAGGGGATTTTCTTTAAAAATCCTATTTTTAAATTTGGTTTTACGAAATTCTAAACCAATGTTTTTATGGAATTATTCATGTTGTATGATTATGTTTTGGTTATTTGGAATTATTTAGGATGAAGGGTTGGACCTATATCTCCCTCCAATGAATTGGGTATGAGTAAGTTGGAGGTCAGTTGTATGGTTACTCCAACTGTAACTGCGATGGTTACACAATGTAAGGTAGCCGTGAGGGTTACAAATTATAAGGTAGCCAAGAATTGTTACAATATTATGTAAGTAATTCCCCAAGATACCTTTATGATTATATTTATGTTATAATGTTTTGTGTAGATCTTCTGTAAATCTAATTTTACACAAAGTTATTATATATGTGTGACTAGAATGTATTTTGAAAATGCTTTCATACATTATGAGTTTTCATGGACTAATGTGATCTTTCCTTCTTTTCAATCCCTTACTGAGATTTTGTGCTCATCCCAAGTTTTTATTTTATTTTCACAGGTTAATGGATGTGTAAGACATGGAAGGAATCCATGTTAAATGTTTAATAATTTTCAACGGGTACTGTTTAATGTTTTAATGTTTTATATTTTGAAAAAATGGAAACTGTTTTTATGGTATCCACTCTGTAATAATGTGTATTGTTATGAATGTATTTTCCTAATTATATAAATATTTAAACATGAAAAGATCCTCAATGTAAAAGGATGTTTTTTCATGACTAAATTCAAAATTATGTATGTAATAGGGTAGTGTCCTTATAATATGAGATTTATGAATTGGGATGAAATGGGACAACTTTGTGAGTTGATCCACTATCAACCATATGGAATCATGTTTTTGAACCATACTCTGGAGACCTATCACAAAATCCATAGTTCTTTGATGCCATTTCCAAACAAGAATAGGTAAAGACCCCAACATACCCATCACTCGTTGGTGGTCTACCTTAATCTGCTGACAAGTGAGACATCTCCCAAAAAACATAGACACCTTTATTTTCATGCCAACCCACAAAAATTGTGATTTTAGTTCCTTATAAATCATTTGTATTCTAGTACTGATATCATATCTTGAATAGTGGTAACCATGAAGGATTTGTTCCTAACATGCCATAGGTATGACCATACGATCTCAAAATAAAAACTGAACTCCCATCCAACTTCCATCCCTCAATGGTCTCCCCATAATTGTGTGTTAAAATTACTGTAACATATTCTGAATCCTATTTTTTACCTCTTTAACATTCTATAACAAATCATGAACAAAGGATACTAAAAATAAAATAGAAACACCACCTCAGTGTTCACAATCTAATTGAATATTAGTTATCGCTAACATCAACTACCATTGATCTAAAGACCCTTTCACCAACTGACCACAATAATTCCTACTAAATGCATCCACCAATGAATTTCCATTACTCGTTGTATAAATCAAGTCAATGTCAAACATTTTTAGATACTCTATCCATATTCCATATCAAATATTCAAATATCTTTGAGAGAAAATGTGTTTCAATATCTAATAATCCGTAAAGCTGTACATTTATCACTAAATAGGTAATAACACCAAGTTATCATAGCATGTACTATAGTAGCCAACTGAAAATTGTGTTTCAGGTAGATATTTTCATGAAATTGAAACTTTATTGGGCTATAAGAAACCGCATAATATCACTTCATGAGAACTCAACCCAACCCAGATCGTAAAGAATCACAATACACCACATGTACTTTCCCTAATTCTAAAAATATCAATATTGGTGTCGATTTAAGGTGAACTTTATGCTCTTTTAAATACTTAAGAAAATAATTGTTCTAATGAAGTGGGACACCTTTCCTTTTCAAAGATGTAATTAGTGAATCTAGTAATGAAAAGTAATGAATAAAGCCTTTATAATAACATGTTATTACAAAAAAACTATGTATCTAAAAGAAATTACTTTTAGTTTTCTAAGGTATCGTAGCCTTTATCTTATTGGATCCACAGAAACAACTCTTTCAGAGATAACATGGAAAAATAAACGTACAACTTTTCTAAAAATATCTCACTTTGAAATTTTGGCATATGAATGATGATCTCGCAAACTTCCAAACACTTGGACCAAGTGTTTGTCCGGATTATCCATTTTCCTTGAGTACACCCATACATCATCCATAAAGACAGCTTTAAGTGACCAAATGCTGGAAATAATATCCTAGGGCTTCATAACAATTGGGCGATTATTTTACCTTTGAAAAGAAAACAACCATTCCAAGAAAAACATAACTAAATATCCAATAAATTATGCATGAGTATAATATAATACAATTAAAATATAAACAAAGAAAACAAAACTATATCAAAATAAGAAGAGGTAACCAAAAAAACACAAAAACACCAATACATAAACTCCAGATCATCCAAAATGATCAAAGATCCAACTCCAAAATCCATGACCAATGTATTATAATGAATCACTAAGAACCGGGATACTTTTCCTTTTCATGAGTCTCAATATACCACATCATTAAATGAAAAAATGTTCCCAAGAAGGGAGTGAATATAAAACACAATAGGATTTCCCCAATGACTTCCATACTCAAGCCACTAGGATAGAACATTCCAAAAAATTTATATAAAATATTTTTATAAAAAAATTTGATGTATTTTATATTAAAACTAAAATCATTTCTATGAAGATATATTTCCATTCCAAATAAATTTCCATGTGAAGTTCTCTAAAATATTTTAAAACCATTTCTAAAATCCATTTCCCATAACCCACTCAATTCCACAAATCCACACATGTATTCATAGGTGAATGTTCCATACACATGAGTAGTCTCTTATAAATCTACCATGTCATCAAAATGTTACAATATACCTAGTTCTCCAATGGTACATGCCCCTTCTACAGGGGCACGTCAATGAAAATTAAAACATTCCAAACATATATGAAAATTCCATACCAATCCAATTATTCCCATTAATATCAATAAAATAATCCTTACCTTAAAAAATTTCCTAAAACCATTTCCAAAAATTAAATCTAAACAACAATTTTTAAATCATTATTTTAAAAACATGTATCCAATTGTGCTTTCCCAAACAAAAAAATTTCACAATTTCACAAACCATCACTAAAAAGTGTTACCATCATGATTTTGAAATCAATTTCAAAATTCAATTAAAAAAATTAAATCAATTTGGAATCAATCATTAATGTTCAAAAAATAGTAGTCAAGAGTGAATCCACCTACCTCACAAACATAGGAAAAAACAAACGAGAAATATTATTCAACAAAACATCTCTAAAATCCTTAAAAGACCTTAAATCGTATTACACATAAGAAAAACTACATATCATCATTATTGGAATTACACAACATGGATATATCCCCAAAGTATCAGATCCATGAATCCAAGAGAGGGAATAAGATGAAAAATAATGAAAAAAACCAAGAATGCGAACCTACTAAGGATTCCGGCCTCAAAATCACCATGATTAACATATGAATTTCTCTTGTATTGTAGGGAATGATCTCCATATAATTGCGAGGGAGATTAATTATAGTTAGGAACTGTTTATGGAAGAAATAATGGCTTTGTTTGTAAATTGTATTTGATCCAAAAAAATCCATATTTAATTTTTTTCATTGTATAGTTATGGTTAAAGTTTAGGAAAACCATGAGCTAACTATGCACTTGTAACTACCTATAAACACACCTCGACTTTTTGGATCATGTAGATAGTCAATCCGGGTTTCAACTACACTAATTACATCTATCCACACTTTCATGGTTTCTCTTGGGTGGTCAAACAGTTTGGCCAAATAGTGCACCTAATGATGGGACTACATAATTCCACTATTTCAGTTACACGGTTTCTTGGGAGGTGTTGAATTATTTCTACTAACCTTTATAAAACCATACACCTCCATGAAAACAAAAAGACCTTAAAAATACTCCTCCAAACCTTTTAAATCTATGAATAATTAGATTATATCCTTAAAATACATAAACAAGGGGTTAATTAACTAAAAACATGGGTGATGAAATATCCCTCCCAAGGGAGTATCAACAATTGGGGTTCACCAATTTGGAAATATAAATTTAATAAGTATGTTGAATAATAATTCCAAATATAAAAAAACAACTCTCAGAGGAAGGTACCATTTGAGTGCTACTATTGTGGAATCATGATATATACCATGAGTGTTTTCCTGGAATCCTAGGGGCTTAACAGAAGAATTAAATCTACTTAAAAACATCTCTACTAAAGTGTAACTATATGTGGTGTGGATGTTATGGTAGATACTTTATATTTGATAACCAAGTTCATATGGTTGGGAATTACAACAATAAAGTAATTGAAAGTTTCATAAGGACATCCTCTATTCATGTGACTAACGGGACGGAAGTTTTAACTAAAATAAAATTTGTTAATATGGATTAAATATATACCATTTCAAAGGAAAATAATAGAGCTCAATGATAGTTTCACCAATAACCAAATTCAATTTTCTCATGACATTCCTCATGGAAAGAAACAAAAACATGGGGGGAGAAAGAAGATAATATAGTTGGGAGAAATATGGATGATCCTGAAAAGAATGATCCTCTTGGGAAGAAAAAATATAAAGTAGATCTATTCAATGTCAAAGACGAAAGACATGATCCATTAATAAGTTGTTTTTAAATATATTATACATTAAAATATACAAAAATGAATCATTATAATTCCTAATAAATGGAAAATTAATGATATAAAGACATAATCCAAATCAGGCCTTGAATAAAAGGGTTTATTGAAATACAAGAAGAATATTTTCTAAACTAAAAGGACACAAAAACTGATCATATGAAAGATACATATTGAAATAATACATGGGCCACAAAAGAAGATAAATCGGGAAGGGATAAACAAAAATGAGAAAATATGTGGTGAATAAAGATTCAATAAGTAACATGTGAAGATGTACTTGTTGGTATGATTACCAAAGGAAGAAGAGTTTGTGAGTTAAGATATAAAGAAAATGAAATTCCCAATATTGGAAATGGTAATTATAAAGAAAAAATATAAAGTAACATTTGTATATGTGGTGTCAGTCAAAGGAGAGCTTCATGTAGGGAACAGAAGAAATTTAACATGAATAATGATGAAGAAGATTAAGAATTTTATGAGATGATGGAATGACTTTCCTTGAATATAAAAAGGGTAAAATGAAAGTTTGTTATTTAAGGAGTTTTACACTAATACTGAACTCATTTCTCAATTTGAGTAACCGAAACATCCCCTCTCATTCTTTTTTAAATTATATTAATAGAAATTGAAGTGGGTTAGGTTTACAGGGAGATACAGTACAATTTGAAGTTACATAAAGAAAATAAAAGTGATGTTGTGATGTGATCCATAGTTCCAACAGTTTAAAATTAGTAAAAGATGAAATTTTACTACATCTAGAATCATAATCACTGGTTACAATAGGAGAATAAGATAAGTACTGAATAATAGAAATTATTAGCATCAAGAATTGAATGATGACATTTCAATTGATGTAATGTGCTATTAACATCCATGTGTAATTGATGTCAAGAGAACCTAATATCTACGAATTCATATCTTCATGATAAAATAATGGAAAAAAAATCAACAAAATGAGCTCTCATGTTTTATTTTTTATCAATCATGTGATATCATATGATTTTTCTCAGGATATCGGAGGATGAAATGGATAGATAACTCTCTTGATAAATGTATGTTCTATATTAGGTAAAAAGATGATAATTTTTGGGTAGTTTTGAAATGAACATTTGATATATTGTTCCCTCATAAAACAAGGAAATACAACCTATAGATTAGAGAAGAAATTAGTTATCATGAATATATCAAGAAGTGGTCTCAAAAGCGGAAAAAAGTCATCATTTCAACTTTTGGTATCAAGAAAGATTAAATGAATTATATCATCCAAAATGTTGGTATCTCTGATAGTTGGTATCAATTTTGACAATTGGTATCCCCTTGGTGTGTATTGATGAATAAGAAATTTGGAAAATTCATTTAAAGAATATAAAGTTTTTTGGATTCATAAGATGTATGAAAGTAATTGAGTGTTATGGATAGTGATGGTGTTATTAACTTTATCACATTTTTTCTACATAATGTCTCAAATCAGTGGGTATATTGGTTTCATTTGTGTCTCTTTTCTAAGTGGTAAGTTAACCAATTGCAAATATTATTGAATGAAGATACACTTATTTTTCGTTGGGATATGTGGTGTGCAGTGGGTTTTTCTCATCACGAATCCATTGTCAATTTCCCCTAAAACTCCCAGCAGTTCCCCCATCCATTTTTAGGTACATAATTTTTTTCCAATGTCCTTATATCACTTGGGTTTTCAGGCCAATCGACTATTAGGGACTCGCATTGGTCAAGAGGATCGGAGGTCGGTCTCATCACACCCTTGTGGGGGATTTTTTCACACTCCAAGACTCACATATCGATTTATGATATGTTTGTGAGTCTCTTACTAATCCCAATATGGGACTAGTTACCCTAATCAAATGAAATTAGGAAAATTCTATTTTTTATGAAAAAGACTGAAATCTGTTTTGTGAATCCATCTGTATGTGTCTGAGGATCATCATCATTACCCGGTAAGAGAAGATATCTTATATATTGAAACCATAAAACCAAGTGCTTTAGAACATACTCTTATATAAGGAGGAAATTAATATTCCGAGGATAGGATTGATCCATTATGAGGCATCCTACATATCCTGGTCATTTCAATAATCAAAACCCATGTAGTTCGTTTAACCCATGCAGTTTTATGTCATGCTGAAGGACTTATGTGGTTCTCTAGGATACCTTCATGCTATAGTCCTTGAGGGCTATCCTACATATATTGAATATAGAAAGAACCAAAATTGTCATAGTTCATTCTTTTGGTACATATATATTAGAGTTTCTTATGTCATTATAGAGACTCATGGTGATGATGACATGATTACTACTACTCCCTAAGCTCACGTGAGCCATTCTTGGTGTGAAAAACAAGGGATATAAATTAATCAATGTTATTTCTTAAGATAAGGGTCTCATATAATGGTACCTCCATTGATTATCAATATGGATACAGGACCGCAAAAGGATGTGGCCTACATATCCTAAATACGATAGGAATTAGATTCAATGTAGTTCCCTCGATGTTGTGATTTACACACTAAGGTTTCCCTGGATGATGGAGATTTATGATGCTAGTGAGGTGTTTATTGTTTACCCCTAAGCCCATGTGAGCCATTATAAGGTTCAGAAAAAGGGGTAAGAAGATGATCAAACCCCTAGAATATGGGTATGGGACTTGTATATTGGAACAATCCTTGGGGCGTTTTGTGTATAGCTTTTGAATTAGAGAGGCATATTTCATATCCTGATTATGGATAGAATCAGAGTTCTCATAGTTAATTTTATTTTGGGGATTACACATAGAGGATTTCTCATTCCATTGCAGGGGTTTATGAGGCAGACGATATGGACATTGCAACTACCCAATCCCACATGATCCATGCTACTTTTGGAGAATCAATGGATAATAAATTATCAATATCATTTGTTTAGACATGGGACTCATATGCTAGTACCTCCATGGATGATCATTTATGAGCTCAGAAATCAGAGGGAGGGGGTCTTAAGATGTTGAATATGATAGGAATCTGAAATCAATATCGTTTCTTTAGATATGGGACACATATGATACTCTTCAGTAGCCTTATTTCTCTATCCACATTATATGGAATATGTCACAAGACCCAGTTAACACACCCCAGTGGTCATCGCATGACCTTACTTGACACAGATGGAGTGTGTCGTGAGAGTCAGTATGTAATAGCACAAGGGGTGTCATGTGTCTTAGCTGACACCTCTAGGAGACACTAAAAAACATGGATGATAGGTCTAGAGTGCATCATGAGTCTCATCTGACATTCCTAGATGGTGTCGTAGGGACATGGTTATCATGTCCGGATGCTCTCATGATACTCGACTGACATGAACATGCGTCGTTATATGAGACTAGAAATGTGTTCAAAGGATGTAGCATGACTTGGGTGATAGAACTAGAGGGTTTAAGAAATCAGATTTGTTCCCATGGGGGAACTATGTGTCTTTCTCTAACATGCCCAGAGTATTCTGCATGTCCTAGATGACATGTCAAAGGAGTGTCACAAGATCTGGACAACACATCCTAGTGATGTAGTGTGTCTTTTGATGACACATGTGGAGAACATTATAGGTCGCAAGAAAGTTAATCACTTAGGCCTTCTACCTTTGGTCTTGGTTCTAACCCTTACATTTTTAATGCCTTGTTTTGTCCAATATCAATCCATCATGAGTCTCACAGAATTTAGTGGGCTCATGGGATGTTTTTCTCCAAACCCACTAGAGGTTATTTTCTTGATCTATGGATGATCACATGATTCACAATATACCTGGTTCTTGAATACTTTGGATTACATCCTGTATATTACCTGAGGGAAAGCTGATCGGTCACATCATCCATTGCTATAAGAAGTCTATAGAGGTTTATAGTAAAATCCTACAAATTCTGAGCATCCTAAGGTCAAGAATCAAACTATTTCATCAAGTTAGGTTGGGGAATTTATAGGCATCGCCACCCTTGATATTTGATGGTTAGTGTGGTGTATCGAGTGCATGTCCTGGCTAGAGTAAGTGAAGGGAATGGAGCCCCAGGGTTTCATGATTCTCTTTTGTGACAACTTCAACCATTTCACCTAATTTTAAGTGATCATAGGTCTCCTTCATCAACATGTCCTTTATCGATTTGATGCTGATTGCCATTGAATTGTTAAATCTTGTAGTTGTTTCTAAGGACCTCCCTGTTGTTATTCTGACATGTCTGAGGGCCCTCAAAAGATTCAAATTTGTATGGTAGGACACTCATGAGGCCTTGGGTGACCTTTCCTGGGGGATAATGGGACATTTCTATGGGTGAATTGGGCGTATCGCATGCATTTCTACGATAATGATTACCTCTCACCTCTTCCCTTTTAATACCATGTATTTGATTTAACAAATCTTGGGAGTCATTTTAGATTTCATGTGTGTTGTTGAGGGTATTTCTTCTATTTTTTGAGATATGTTGCGTATCCAATATTGGTCTCATGCGGGGTGCGTGAGCATTCCTTATCTTGAAGATGAGGATGAAAAGAAAAAGGGATTCCTCAAGACAAGGAGGGCATGTGGCTGACAGCTCATGGAGCCATGTTGGTCGCTAGGGGAACATCGAATGACTTAGATAGACCAAAAATCCATGTCGCCTCTTCCCTTTTAACCCCCTTTCTTTTATTTCACAAAGGTTAGGGATCTGTAAGTTGGATCGAGTGAAATCTAGGATTTTTTACTTGAATTTAGGATGATACCATGATTGACCAATATGGGTCATATGGAGAGTGTGTAAGCATGTAGTGGAAAGGTCTATCCACCTATCTTTATAGAATCACAGGGATGTCCGGATTATTCTGAGGTCTTTTGTTTGGTCATGCTAACAAGATAGGGGCATTCTAAAGGCATGGTAGATGTGTCACCGAGGACTCGTGGTGTCTCGTGTGTCGTTCAGGGTGCACATCACATGCCTTTCAGCCATAATTAACCCATCCCAACTCCTCCCCTTAATCTCATTAATTTAATATGGAAAGGCATGGAGGTCATGTGAGATTCCCTAAATATCACTAAAAGATTTTAATATTCCTAATTTTGACCTAAAACATGAGATTCATGACCATTGGGGGTCTATTCCTTTAAGATTTCATCCATCTTTATTCTCAAATTATTTTGGATGGTTTGTCAGGAATATTCCAATGAAAAAAAATGTGTCCTGGGGGTTCCCATTTGGTTGTTTGGGGGGGGGGGGGTTGCACAAGAGTATATAGGTTTTTTGAAGAAGGATCTACAGGACTGGGCGTGGGTGACGCTCCATGCATGGGGACTTCATGTGACCATGAAATGGTCACACAATCGTGAGTCTGTCATAGGCTTCCCGAGTATTAGACAATACTATTCTTCATTGCTATCACGGGGAAAATAACAATACTTCTATTCATGTATTTAATTTTTTGGAAAAAAAATTCGATGCTTATTTGGTGGGTGTCAAAATCCCCCCACCCCCTTTAGGAGTGATTTCTAAGGGGACAAGACTCAGTTATGAGGAAAACCAATTCCTTCCAAAACCATTGACAATGTAGATAACTAGTGATTCAGGTGACGTTTGGTCTATCATGAGACCTTTGGTATTCCATGAAATTATTATTTATAGGGGGTGTAGGATAATTAATACACCATGATGCGTATCCTCAAACCTCTTACACTATTTCTGATGTCGTGAGACCCTACCATGAATCCTGATCACAAACCTTGTCTGCAAGTCCACTCCGAGAACCCATCTCACCAAATATCTTATGCAAGGCTACTTTCTACTCATCCAGTCATCTTCCTCATCCATGAACATGATTTTTTTGTAATTAATCGGACTTCGTCTATGAGGGTTATATTTCCTAAGGTGAATTCTCAAGACTCATTGACTTGATCATTCGAGCATTTGCGAATCACATGACAATTTTTAGGTCACATGGTCATGAGTTTTCAGGGTGGGTCATGTGATTCTCATGATTCCCTACAAGGGTTATGTGCCCTATGATTCCTCTAGAAATCAATTGATCTACGAACCCTCTATGTGTTTCTCATATCCCTTGCTATGTCATGCGATGTGCATGATTCCGCTGGAACATTAGTGCCCTTATTTTATTTTAACAAGACTTTATGTTTTTCTTTTTATGACCTATGACACTTACTTATTAACCAATGGCATCCGGTTCTCATGAAGTTTCCTCATCTATGTCCAACTAGAGGGTCATTATTTCTAGTAATCGCAATGTGGATCCCCACTATTGTGTCTATATTGATAACAATGTCTCACAAAGGTTACATTAATCTGGTATTAAGAATTACCCCTTATCTGATTGAATTTCACTATATATGTTTGGCTTGCTTGATTATAATGATATACCTCCCCTAGATTTTAACCTTCCATTTCACAAGGTATATAGATCATCAGACAGCATTCAGGAAACAATTACTAATGACTATCAGCTGGTTACAACTGAATCTCAGGGCTTGTCTTATCTGTCGGCCAGTTCTCCCATGAGCTAGAAGTTCATGAACATTCTCAAAAACCTATTTCCCAGAGTTACTCCAGTATATTCACCTCTTCTCTAGATGCATCTTGAGGTGTATGGTACTCAAAATGGGATCTCCATTATCAACAGTAATTTCTTCGATGAATGGGCATGGCCATTCTGGGTGAGGTAGAGCTATTCATAATTTGCATAGGATATATATATAGGGTTCATCTCTATGATGTCATGTGGATATATCAATTCATCATTTATCGCCAACCTAGCCTCATTTGGGAAATTATTACTTATTGGTGTCATATCACCACAATGTTCTATCTTCCTCACAGTGAGGTGGTTATCAGTTTATGGGATGTCCATCTACTAGGTGGAAAACCAGCTCTCCGGGAGATGTAAAAAAATTTTCTTCATGTTGTAGATATGTAGGATGATCTTTTATAGACTCCAATTATAACTAAAGAGATGATCTGCATTATGAAGAAAATTTTAGGGAGAGATCTAGTAGTGCACTTGCTTATTCCATTCATTGACTAGATCAAATAAATTATTTATGGGAGTGGGGAAATAAACAATTTTAACCTTCCTCGTCGATCCCTTCCCAATAATTTTGAGAAAATACTATCTCGTATTGGTCCTTTATAAAGGATGGGGACTACACCTCATGGGGATATCAGGTGAACCAGGATGTTTCTATGGACCTTATGTTGGAATGTTTTCTTACTCTGTTCTTAAATGGGCGACTCTTCCCAGCTAGGGATACATGCTAGATATTTCACACTAGCACATTGGTAATGGTGGAGCAACTTGCAGAGGGGCAGAACCTTAACCTTGTGGTTCCAATTGTTCTGTTTCTCTACCAGATATCAGATCATATCAAACAAGGTAGCACTCTATATAGGATTTTTGGCCCTCTCTAGTTCTTCTTCAGCTGTATAGTGGAGTACTTACATTATTATGTGTACTAAAATATCAATAGGATCCCATATCTCATACTCATCCCAAGATTTTTGAATATCACTGGTGTTGTAAATATGTCTCTATCCCCGGCAAAAGTCAAAGGTGCACTAGACCAATCTAACAGCTTTGACTTTTCTACCTTATGTGCACTGAGTAGTCTTATTATTGATGATGGTAGAGACTCTCTTGGTGAGAGGTCTTATGTGATCTATCTTCAGGGTGATATTTTTCTATCAGGGTGGACAAGATGACTATCTATGATCTATATGAATCGTACCAATTTTCATAATAGTTTAGTTGTGTTCACGGGGTGTCCCCCATTCCTTTGGATATCTTCTGAGGGGGGAGACATCCTAGAACCATCTAACAATTTTGTTAGATATCATCCCGTGATGATACTGGAGATGTGAACTTATATGGGCTTATTGATTCTCCCTCTTTCCTCACTTAGAATTATTCATAGGCTTGAGTGACATCTTATCCCAATGGGGGGAAAGGCTAATTAGTCCTCCATGTGGACATGCCCCTCGAATCACCAATTCCCCTACATGTGGAACTAATGGAATTTATTGAGTATTTTAGTGAGGCATCATTGATAATAACTTTCATTGATAATGGTTATTTGGATCAAAATTCATGTTCCATTGAGGACACCAGTCCTCCAGTGCAGGATATGGATGATGTACCTGTTGAGAGAGCGGTGTATGGGTCATCTTCACTTTTTTCAACATTGATTCA
Organism: Viscum album; assembly: GCA_963277665.1. Taxonomy (NCBI): domain Eukaryota; kingdom Viridiplantae; phylum Streptophyta; class Magnoliopsida; order Santalales; family Viscaceae; genus Viscum; species Viscum album. The sequence continues at coordinate 1,623,615,655 of OY728121.1, read as the reverse complement.
TCTAGTTGTTCATCCTTCTACTATAACCTCTTCATCAGCTGCTGAGGATCAATCACAGTGTAAACTGATCTGGGAGTGTATCCATGTATTGATTATAGAGAAACCCTAGAGACCTGCTTCCATCAAGGGGAGAAACTTCAATAGTTATTTCATGATTTAGGGGATGGTGGTTTTGATTGGTAGCCTTTGAACAAAATTATGTAGTGGGTCATCTTGACTTGATGATACATTCACACATTGAAAGGGTCTTTCATGAACCCATGGATGAGGTCAACATTTCCAAACAAATGAGGGTGGAAGAGGAGGTGATAGAGCAGTGATGCCAGTTGTCATCTAAGTTGCAAGCCAAAATGGATACTTGGACAGAACAGATAAGGAGGGATGAAGAGATAATCACTCATCCTAATTCCAATATTATAACATCAACAACCTCATTGGCCACTAATCGAAGGATATTTTAATAATAGACTTCTCTAATCATAGTTCTCTTCCCTGAGGTATATGCAGACGATTTGGGGAAGGAGACACTCCAATGCTCAATTAATGCCTCCCGCCAGATTCTTGGTGAACTAGCTAGTGTTTCTAGCCATCTTCTATTGTGTATCATTTTTGTTTGTATCTCATCCCATACTTTTTTCAATACACTCCATTTTTTGTTCATGGTTGAAAGAAGCTCTAAAATTTAGAGATTCCTCCCCATTATTTTACTGGGAATGGATGAATTTTTTTCCTAATATTACTATTCAATTTTATGCCTTTTATGATACCTTGATATTTTTTGACCTTTCTATCAACACCCATCCCATACGTTGCATCACATGATGTTGAATGCCTTATCTGTGGAGGGATCATATGGGTAGGATGTGTTTCCTATAAAATGAGTTCTTTTTATATTTTTGGAAATTGGCTTGATCATAACAAGGCCATGTAGTGGGAATAACAATGATTTCCTTGCACTTTATATTAGGATATTTTAGCTTAAACCATCATTTTATTTAGTTTATCGTCTTTTACCCCCGAAAATTTGTTCCTTATTGTAAGTTCTTTTATCTTGGACCATATTTTACTTTAGTTTAATGTCTTTTAGCTCATACAATCTGTTGTTCTAGTTTAAGGTCTTCTAGTTCAGTCCATCTGTTGGTTTAGTTTATAGTATTTTAGCTTACGATGTCTATTTCTTTATTTTAAGGTCTTTTGGATTGGTCCATCTTTTGGTTTTGGTTAAGGTATTTTAGCTCAGACCCTACGATCAGGGGATTTGGTGTAGATGTGCTAGGAATGACCCAAAACATTCTGAGGTGATGGATCTTACCATGTTGTTGTTGAGGGTCATGGGGGTTAAAATTCCCATTTTGCAGAGTGAAATATTTGGTTGATATCCATAGGATATTATGTAGGAGCCATGAGCATGTATACATAGTTAAGAAAAGGGTCATTGAATATGAATATCTTTTGCAAGGGATATGGAATATTTACGATGGAAATACTGATGCGGTTGGAATACTAGGGATACAAAACCTAAATGGGTAGTTAGGGTATGGATGATGTAAATAATAAATTGAGAGTTTGTGTCCAAGAAAATGAGATGTTGTAGACATGAAGGGTATGAACCTTAACATTCTAAAACATAAGGTTCCGCTATGGTTTTTCAATGTCTCACAATGATTGAATATTCATTCTAGAAAAGGGAAGATGTATATATTTTCTTGGTCAAGGACCTCTTGTGTCGGTATCATTAAAAATGATGGACTATCCCCACTCCTTTATAAGTGAAATGGAATATTTGAGAAGACGAAAACAACTAAATAATAGATTTGGATATGTGAAGAAAGACATCCAATATGGGGTTTTCCACCCTAGGGTAGCTAACTATTAAAATGTAGCTCGAGCACTATTCCATGTGGTTTCTAATAACAAGATGTGGGCCATCAAAGGATATGAAATTAAGTGTAGAGGTCCATCCATGAGAAAGTGTATGAATCTAGGTGACGTAACGTCAAAGATATTGAATTTTCTTGGATAGTTTTGTATGTGGATTGTAAATCATGATCTCGAGTACTCAATGTAACATCCCAAGTAAGTAATGAATAATAGATATTTTTATCTATGTCTATTAATGATTAAGATAGTGTTATAGAGGCTTAAAATGAAAATAAATACAATCTTATGCATGGAATACACTAATATTCTTAAAAGATTATTTTACTGCCTTTTGATGGAAAACCATTTTTGAATCTATATTTTGACAATTTTATAAACTATGTTTGTCAAAATAAACTTATCCTTTATGATTGGGACATTAAAATTCACTTTTTGTGAATTTTTGGTATTTTTCTGACAATGTTCATTTTTTAATGAATAGTGAAAAATACTGCATTTTACATCAAAAATGCTTTTTAATCTAATTTATTTATATTATTAGATTATGTTTTGAATTTGTTTTTAAGTGAAATTAGAATATATTTTTACCATTTTATCCAATGGTGGTCATTGGAATCAATTTCACATTGAAATTAGACTTAAACTGGTGTCAATATTTGATACTTATTGTTTTGTAAAAACACGCTATTTGCTCTGGCAACGGGAATTAATTATTAAATTAATTAATGTGACTTATATGATTTGAATTTTGTAAAATAGACTTAATTTTTGAATTTGGAATATCAAATATAGCTTTGGGTGAATTTATGGTAATTTTCTGAAAAACATCAATTTTTGATGAATAGTGAAACCACTAAGTGGTAATCAAGCAAACTGATTTTTCAGTTAAATGACAGTTTACCACTAATGTGTATTTAATTTTGAAAATCCGACATACATGGTTGTCATTAAGAAGTAAAATGTGGTTCAATGAGATTAAAATATTTTTTTGGTGAATAGTAACTTATTAAGTTCTTAATCGCGATTAGTGGTAATTAGGGTAGTTTAAGGTATAAATAATGCTTTAATAATAGGAAATGATCTAGACACATGTCCCAACCTTATTGGTTGTGTCATGGCCGACCAAGACAAGCCATGGGTCAACTTGGGGACCCCATGGAGACACTTTGGTTTGGAAATGACATAAATAACTTTTTATTAAATGTTAAAGTAAAAATGACACAAACAAGAGATGTTTTACGAAAACAATTTTTACACGGGGTTATAAAGATCAGATTTATTATTATAAATAGTCATTGGAAAGCTAAAAGGATTTCCTACATCATAGTATTTTTTTATGATTTTTAGACATTAAATAAATTAAATTATTTATGTCATAATCACGATGCAGCGATGACATCATTATTTGACGATTTAAATAAAATGGAAAGATAATATAAAATATATGAACTACACATGTCCAAAACCAATTTGATGAGTGGATTTCGAACCCTTACAACCTTATCCACTAATTATATCAATGTGGGACCTTTTAAAACCGATACTAATTTCCAAATAAAGTAATATTTCTTTACTTTCCAAAAGTGCCCCTCCTCTCCTCTTATAAAAGGCCCCCACCTCTACCTCATTTCACACACTCCACAAGCCTTTGTCTCGGCAAACCCCTGCCCATTTACTCTCTCCACATCCCTCTCCTCATCCTAGAGGATTCACATTGGGCAGAATCCTTTCAAAGGAAGCCTTTAGGCTCAAATCAAAAGGAGTTACACTTTTAAAGGTAATGCATTCTCTCATGTTCATTTGTTTTATTTTGCTTCTCCAACCCCCTAAACTCTTTTTATTTACTTATTTTGTAACAACACCAGTATCTTCAATATACAAGGATGTTGTTATAATATTTATTTGAGCTACACTCTCACACAACTACATCAAATGGTTAAAGAACATACGGTTTCCGTGGATGGCGAAATTCTACCTCCCGAAACGATGATTGTTCAACACTCATTTAACACCTTCAAAGGTGGCCATTATGATGTCACTATTTTTATATATGATATATAATATGTTTATTTTTTCCTTAAGCTTCTGTTTTTTTTTCATTTTGGGCATACCTGTATGGTTTCCATTATGGGTAAACATGATATCTTCATTTTAGGAAGTGCGGACTACCGCCCCCTAAAAGTGATTAGATTCGTTAATACCATATGTGGGATGTGTAAAGGATAAAGTTAATGATGTTATATATGTTATTATACTGGAATTATAATATACTCTTATATCATTATGATTCCATTCCAGAAAATATGAAATAGAAATGGAGGTAGCGTTCATGCGTACGTACGGCTTACCGTCTCCATGAACGGTGCATTTCATTTCTTACCTCTAAATGTGATGTAATATTATAAATGCATGTATGTACTGGATATATATGACATATATGATATCTACATCATGAATACCATTCTGGATATAATGAACCTTTGACCAAATTAACAACATGTAAGTGTAAGAAGTCTATTTTTGACTTAAGAACCAAATATCGACAAAATGAACATTATTAACTTAACTGATTACATGATGTTCATAACATGGTATAAAAGGAATAATGAACTTGAAAAAGATTCATAAGCAATTAGAGATTAACTCAAGTTTATTATTCAGGAGATTAAAGAACGGTCGGGTCATGTCGGATACGAGGTATGGGACTTCGTCTCAATCCCCTTTCATTAAGGCATATTTTGTTTTATACACAACTTTCTTTTATACGGTGTATAAACCCCTTTGACTTTTACGTTTATTCAAAAGGAATCTTTTTTTATACGAATCGTTTACTAAACGACAAAAGGGGAATGTTTTTGTCGTACGTATGCGGCGACAACGACTTCTCCGCCGTGGTGACCGTTATTTGAGTTGCGGCTTCCTCTACAAGCCATACCCTTTTTTTAAAAGAAAAATAAATACCATGTTTTACTTTTATTTTCTTTTAGTATTGAAAATGGTTTTCATAATGTTTTTATATCAATGTGTTGTATTGATATCTCGTGATTGAAATGTGGAAATTTTATATTTCCTTTATGAATGTTTTATGTGATATGATTATGTTATGGTTCTTGGGCATTATTATGAAGACGGGTGGTTCCGTGATAAACTAAGGGTGGGTGAGCCAGTTATAGCTCTTCAATGCATTGGGTAACGCGAAGGAGTGAAACGTTAAGGTTTGTCCGAATAGATTTTAGGGAATATACTGTGATGGGTATTCCAAACGTAACCAAGAGGGTTACTCCCTACGTAAGAAAGTTATGAATGCCTCAAGTTACCTTTATGTCTTATGATTTCTATGATATATTCATGATTTTATGAGGTATGTTAAAGTGCCTATATTTTATGGGTAAAGTATGATTTCATTCTTATGTATATATGAACTCATGTTTCCTTTCCATGTTTTTTTATATAACCCATACTGAGTTTTTATGCTCATCCCATGTTTTTGAAATGTGTTTCACATGTCAAGGGAAAGGTACATGATAAGATGATAGAGTCAAGGATGTGTCAAGAAATAATCAATGTTTAATTTTAAATGTGTTTCCATTGATGGGAATGAAGAATACTATCTTTATGTAACCACTTTGTTTATATGTGGAATGTAATGCAAGTTTTATGATCTAATTCTCTAAAACTCTAAACCCGAAAAGATCCTCATTGTGTAATCTTGTAATAACTCAAGATTAAGTAAGGTTTAAGGCTGGGGCCTTATAGTGGGTATCAGAGGTCGGTTTAGATAAATTTAGGAGTTAGAATTCGATTAAATGGTTATCCAAAAATATTTTTTTCCAAAATGATATAGCATTTAATGATTACCATGTTGCTTCATCTAAGACATGTTTGTTCAGAATGGTTTTCCGCAGAGGAAACAGGGAAGCAGTGCTAGGAAGGCATACAGAAGGAAATAACCTTCCGAATCAGCATCCAAAAATGGCCGGAATTGGAACTGAACAGTTTGTTGCAGTAATGGCTCAGTTGACTCAAGCGATAAATGGCGGTGGTATCCATACATGAGATCAGACAGATCAACCGCAGAGGAACATGTTAGTGGTGGAACATTTCATGAGGCAACATCCACCGTCATTCAGAGGATCATCTGAACCTGTGCTAGCTGAAGGGTGGATTAAAGCACTGGAGACGATTTTTGATGTCATGGGGTGTTCAGACAGTCAAAAGGTTAGTCTTTCTATTTACCGTTTGGAGGGTGAAGCAGATCAGTGGTGGTCTATGGTTAAAAATATCAGGGATGCCGATGAGATTGATGCTCTTGACTAGGATGAATTCAAAGGTATGTTTCTTGAGAAGTATTTTACTAAGGCTGTTCAAATTAGGATGGAAAAGCAATTCTTGGAATTGATGCAAGAGGAAGACTCAGTGGCTGCCTATGAAGAAAGGTTCACTCGATTGGCAAGGTATGCTCCAAATTTTATCCGGGACCTTGATAGTAAAATCAATCGTTTTTACTTCGGATTAAAGCCAAAATATCGAAGGGCATTAGCTTCTCGTGAGTTTAAAAGTTATGAAAAGCTTGTTCGATGTGCTGAGAAGGTGGAAATGGAGTTTGCCGATGACCAAGTGTTCTATAACAACCAGCAGAAGAAGAGACCGAGGTGGCAGGAGAAAGGTAAGAATTCTTCAAAAAAGTCTGATGGTAAGAGAACTAAGTTTCCAGTTTGTGATAAATGTGGCAAAAGGCATACTGGGGAATGTCTTCTGAATTCTGGGAAGTGCTACCGATGTGGTAAGATGGGACATAAGGCTCGTTATTGCACTGAAAAGGATCAAGGTGAAGGTAAGAACAAATTTTATTTACAGTTAGTGAAATGTTATAAGTGAAATGAGATGGGTCACTATGCAAACGAGTGTCCGACAAGGAGCTTGAGTGATGGGAAGCAGTTAGAATACAAGCAGAAAGGGGTGGTGAAATCCTTTGCAACTACTTCAGCAGATGTCGGTCCATCAAATGAAGTTGTATCAGGTACTTTGTTTGTTTTTTCAGATTATGCCAGTGTGTTGTTTGATTCGGGGTCTACACATTCTTTCATCTCTGAAACCTTTTCTATTAAAATGGGAATACCATCTCAAGAAATGACTCCGGAACTTTTGGTAAAAACACCTGAGGGAAATGTCGAGGAAAAAAGAATTTATAAGAATCTTCCTATCCTTATCTGTGGAAAGAACCTACTTGAAAACCTTATTGTTCTACCTCTAGTAGAGTTTGATGTTATCCTGGGTATGGATTGGATCTCTATTTACCATGATAAGATTGACTGTAGAGATAAAGAAGTTTCTTTTCAGAAAGACTTTCAGTTTGTTTACAAGAATGAACCCTTACTTTTGATAACATATCAAGAGGCCGAGAAACTTGTAAAAGATGGAAATGAATGTTACCTTGCACACGTCGTTGAAAATAAAGGAACTATTCAGATTAATGATGTGCCTGTGGTAAATGAGTATCCTGATGTTTTTCCTGATGAGTTTCCTGGAATAATACCAGATCGGGAAGTTGAGTTTACTGTTGACTTAGTTCCGGATGCTAAGCCAATTTCAAAACCCCCTTATCGAATGGCACAAATTTAACTTTTAGAGTTGAAGGAGAAATTGCAATATTTATTAGAGAAAGGTTTCATTAGACCTAGCACATCACCATGGGGTGCTCCTGTTTTATTTGTTAAAAAGAAAGATGGTTCTATGAGACTTTGCATTTATTATAGAGCCTTGAATAATATCACTGTTAAGAACAAATATCATTTGCCTCATATCGATGATTTGTTTGATCAGCTCCAGGGAGCTCAGTTTTTTTCAAAGATTGACTTGAGATCGGGGTACCATCAGCTGAAGGTAAAGGAGGCAGATATTCCGAAGACCGCGTTCCGTACGAGATATGGCCATTATGAATTTGTAGTAATGCCTTTTGGGCTAACCAATGCACCTGCGGTATTCATGGACATAATGAATAGAATTTTCCATGAGTTCTTGGATAAGTTTGTGGTGGTTTTCATTGATGATATTTTGGTGTTTTCTAAAAGTAAAGAGGAGCATGAAAAACATTTAAGGGTTATCTTGCAAACCTTAAAAGATTAGAAACTGTATGGGAAATTCAGCAAGTGTGAGTTTTGGTTGCAACAAATTTCATTACTTGGTCACATTGTTTCTAAAGATGGAATAACTGTTGATCCTGCAAAAACAAAAGTTGTGGAAGAATGGACAAGACCCCCAAATGTAACCGAGATTCGTAGCTTCCTTGGTTTGGCGGGCTATTACCGAAGGTATGTTAGAAATTTTTCACGGTTATCTAGTCCAATGACTAAGCTAACTCAGAAGGGTGTTAAGTTTATCTGGACAAAAGAATGTGATGATTGTTTTTAGGAATTGAAAAGAAGATTGGTGAATGCTCCAGTTTTGGCACTACCTTCCAGGAATGGTGAGTTTGTTATATACAGTGATGCTTCATTGAAAGGACTTGGTTGCGTCCTAATACAGAATGATCAGGTAATTGCTTATGCTTCACGAAAGTTGAAAACTCATGAGGTAAATTACCCTACACATGATTTGGAATTAGCTGCTGTTGTTTTTGCTTTAAAAATTTGGAGGCATCATTTGTATGGAGTAAAGTGTGAAATATATACTGATCACAAAAGTTTAAAGTATATATTCACTCAGAAAGAGTTAAACATGAGACAAAGGAGATGGCTGGAATTAATCATGGATTATGATTGTACAATTCATAACCATCCGGGAAAATCAAATAAAGTGGCTGATGCTTTGAGTCGAAAAAGTAATGCTTCATTAACAATGTTGCGTTTGGAACGTGATCCTTTGGTTAAGTATTTGATAAACTTTGGCATAGATCTTGTTGGTGCAGGAAGTCCTTCTGTTTTGTTTCAGGTATCAGTGAGATCATCTCTATCAGATAGAATCAAGCAAGCACAGAAGCAAGACAGTGAGTTGCAGAAAAGGGTAGAGCTGGTTCAGAAAGGTAAGTTTCCTGAAATCAACATTGATAATGATTGTGTTTTGAGATTTGGGAAGAGATTGTGTGTGCCTTGTGATTCACAGTTGAAGAGAGAGTTGTTATGTGAAGATCATAGTTCTCCGTTTTCAGTTCATCCGGGCAGTACTAAGATGTATAGAGATCTGCGGGAGTATTACTGGTGGGATGGAATGAAAAGAGATATTGCTGATTTTACTGTGAAGTGTTTGAATTGTCAGCAGGTTAAAGCCAAGAGACAGTTACCGAAAGGGATGCTTCATCCTTTTCCAGTGCCAGAGTGGAAATGGGAGAATATATCCATGGACTTTGTTGTTGGATTACCGAAGACATCTCGAGGTAATAATGAAATCTGGGTTATTGTTGATTACTTGACCAAATCTGCTCATTTCCTTGCTATACGAGATACTTTCTCTCTTGATCAACTTTCCCATTTGTATCTTAAAGAGATAGTCAGGTTACATGGAGTTCCTCTCTCCATTGTATCGGATCGTGATCCCAGGTTTACTTCTAACTTTTGGAAAGGCCTTTAGAAGTCGTTGGGTACTGAATTAAATTTTAGTACAGCTTTTCATCCTCAATCAGATGGGCAGTCAGAACGAACAATTCAGACCTTGGAGGATATTCTACGAGCTTGTTCTATGGATTATCAGGGAAGTTGGGACCAACATCTTTCTTTGGTTGAGTTTTCATATAATAACAGTTTCCATTCCAGCATACAGATGGAACCATTTCAGGCATTATATGGGAAGCGGTGTCGAACTCCAGCTTTCTAGGATGAAGTGGGTGAATGGAAGTTGATGGGACCAGAATTGGTAGAAGAGATGGCAGAAAAAGTTCATCTGATTCAGAAACACATGAGAACAGCTCAGAGCAGGCAGAAGAGTTATGCGGATAACCGGAGGAAGGATCTATCTTTCGAGGTAGGTGATCATGTTTTTCTCAAGTTTTCTCCTTGGAAAAGTGTGATGAGATTTGGTAAGAAAGGAAAGTTGAGTCCATGGTTCATTGGACCATACGAAATTCTGGAAAGAGTTGGATCAGTTGCATACCGAGTGGCTTTATCTCCGAGTTTATCTCAGGTACACAATGTTTTTCACATTTCGATGTTGAGAAAGTATATGCCGGATCCATCTCATGTTTTGAGTCCAGAGGTAGTTCAGCTGGAAGAGAACCTATCTTATGAGGAACAACCGGTCAAGATTTTTGACCACAGGGAGCAAGTGTTACGGAATAAGGTGATTCACCAGGTAAAGGTTTTTTGGAAAAACCACATGATTGAAGAGGCAACATGGGAATCTGAAAATGCAATGAGGGATAAGTACCCCCATTTATTCGATAAGTAAATAAATTGCGGGGACGCAATTTTCTAAAGGGGGGAAGGATGTAACATCCCAAGTAAGTAATGAATAATAGATATTTTTATCTATGTCTATTAATTATTAAGATAGTGTTATAGAGGCTTAAAATTAAAATAAATACAATCTTATTCATGGAATACACTAATATTCTTAAAAGATTGTTTTAGTGCCTTTTGATGGGAAACCATTTTTGAATCTATATTTTGACAATTTTACAAACTATGTTTGTCAAAATAAACTTATCCTTTATGATTGGGACATCAAAATTTACATTGTGTGAATTTTTGGTATTTTTCTGACAATGTTCATTTTTTAATGAATAGTGAAAAATACTGCATTTTACATCAAAACTGCTTTTTAATCTAATTTATTTATATGATTAGATTATGTTTTGAATTGGTTTTGAAGTGAAATTAGAATATATTTTTACCATTTTATCCAATGGTGGTCATTGGAATCAATTTCACTTTGAAATTAGACTTAAACTGGTGTCAATCTTTTGATACTTATTGTTTTGTAAAAACACGCTATTTGCTCTGGCAGCGGGAATTAACTATTAAATTAATTAATGTGACTTATATGATTTGAATTTTGTAAAATAGACTTCATTTTTAAATTCTGAATATCAAATATATCTTAGGGTGAATTTTTGGTAAATTTCTGAAAAACTTCAATTTTTGATGAATAGTGAAACCATAAAGTGGTAATCAAGCAAACTGATTTTTCAGTTAAATGACAGTTTACCACTAATTTGTATTGAATTTTGAAAATACGACATACATGGTTGTCATTAAAAAGTAAAATGCGGTTCAATGATATTAAAATAATTTTTTGGTGAATAGTAACTTATTAAGTTCTTAATCGCGATTAGTGGTAATTAGGCTAGTTTAAGGTATAAATAATGCTTTAATAATAGGAAATGACCTAGACACATGTCCCAAACTTATTGGTTGTGTCATGGCCGACCAAGAAAATCCATGGGTCAACTTGGGGACCCCATGGAGACACTTTGGTTTGGAAATGACATAAATAACTTTTTATTAAATGTTAAAGGAAAAATGACACAAACAAGAGATGTTTTTCGAAAACAATTTTTACATGGGGTTATAAAGATCAGATTTTTTATTATAAATAGTAATTGGAAAGCTAAAAAGATTTCCTACATCATAGTATTTTTTTTTATGATTTTTAGACATTAAATAAATTAAATTATTAATGACATAATCACGATGCAGTGATGACATCATTATTTGATGATTTAAATAAAATGGAAAGATAATATAAAATCTATGAACTACACATGTCCAAAACCAATTGGATGAGTGGATTTAGAACCCTTATCACCTTATCCACGAATTATATCAATGTGGGACCTTTTAAAACCGAAACACATTTTCAAATAAAGTAATATTTCATTACTTTCCAAAAGTGCCCCTCCTCTCCTCTTATAAAAGGCCCCCACATCTACCTCATTTCATACACTCCACAAGCCTTTGGCTCGGCCAACCCCTGCCCATTTACTCTCTCCACATCCATCTCCTCATCCTAGAGGATTCCCTTTGGGCATAATCCTTTCAAAGGAAGCCTTTAGGCTCAAATCAAAAGGAGTTATACTTTTAAAGGTAATTCATTCTCTCATGTTCATTTGTTTTATTTTGCTTCTCCAAGCCCCTAAACTATTTTTATTTACTTATTTTGTAACAACACCAGTATCTTAAATATACAAGTATGTTGTTATAATATTTATTTGAGATACACTCTCACACAACTACATCAAATGGTTAAAGAACATACGGTTTCTGTGGATGGCGAAATTCTGCCTCCCGAAACGATGATTGTTCAACACTCATTTAACACCTTCAAAGGTGGCCATTATGATGTAACTATTTTTATATATGATATATAATATGTTTATTTTTTTCCTTAAGCTTCTGTTTTTTTTTCATTTTGGGCATACCTTTATGGTTTCCATTATGGGTAAACACGATATCTTAATTTTAGGAAGTGCGGACTACCACCCCCTAAAAGTGATTTGATTCGTTAATACCATATGTGGGATGTGTAAAGGATAAAGTTAATGATTTTATATATGTTATTATACTGGAATTATAATATACTCTTATATCATTATGATTCCATTCCAGAAAATATGAAATAGAAATGGAGGTAGCGTTCATGCGTACGTACGGCTTACCGTCTCCATGAACGGTGCATTTCATTTCTTACCTCTAAATGTGATGTAATATTTTAAATGAATGTATGTACTGGATATATATGACATATATGATATCTACATCATGAATACCATTCTGTATATGATGAACCTTTGACCAAATTAACAACATGTAAGTGTAAGAAGTCTATTTTTGACTTAAGAACCAAATACTGACGAAATGAACATTATTAACTTAACTGATTACATGATGTTCATAACATGGTATAAAAGGAATAATGAACTTGAAAATGATTCATAAGAAAGTAGAGATTAACTCAAGTTTATTATTCAGGAGATTAAAGAACGGTCGGGTCAAGTCGGATACGAGGTATGGGACTTCGTCTCAATCCCATTTCATTGAGGCATATTTTGTTTTATACACAACTTTCTTTTATACGGTGTATAAACCCCTTTGACTTTTACATTTATTCAAAAGGAATATTTTTTTATACGAAGCGTTTACTAAACGACAAAAGGGGAATGTTTTTGTCGTACGTATGCGGCGACAACGACTTCTCTGCCGTCGTGACCGTTATTTGAGTTGCAGCTTCCTCTACAAGCCATACCCTTTTTTTAAAGAAAAATAAATACCATTTTTTACTTTTCTTTTCTTTTAGTATTGAAAATGGTTTTCATAATGTTTTTATATCAATGTGTTGTATTGATATCTCGTGATTGAAATGTGGAAATTTTATGTTTCCTTTATGCATGTTTTATGTGATATGATTATGTTATGGTTCTTGGGAATTATTTTGAAGACGGGTGGTTCCGTGATAAACTAAGGGCGGGTGAGCCCGTTATAGCTCTCCAATGCATTGGGTAACACGAAGGAGTGAAACGTTAAGGTTTCTCCGAAGGTATTTTAGGTAATATACTGTGATGGGTTTTCCAAATGTAACCAAGAGGGTTACTCCCTATGTAAAAAAGGTATGAATGCCTCAAGTTACCTTTATGTCTTATGATTTCTATGATTTATTCATGATTTTATGAGGTATGTTAAAGTGCCTATGTTTTATGGGTAAAGTATGATTTCATTCTTATGTATATATGGACTCATGTTTCCTTTCCATGTTTTTTTATATAACCCATACTGAGTTTTTATGCTCATCCCAAGTTTTTGAAATGTTTTTCACAGGTCAAGGGAAAGGTACATGATAAGATGATAGAGTCAAGGATGTGTCAAGAAATAATCCATGTTTAATTTTAAATGTGTTTCCATTGATGGGAATGAAGAATACTATCTTTATGTAACCACTTTGTTTATATGTGGAATGTAATGCATGTTTTATGATCTAATTCTCTAAAACCCTAAACCCGAAAAGATCCTCATTGTGTAATTTGTAATAACTCAAGATTAAGTAAGGTTTAAGGCTGGGGCCTTATACTCAAATCCAAAGAATGGTATGGGAAAATCATACTGGGAGTAGTTCAAACACACTGGGGTGTTGAGTGATTCTATGATGATGTTAGGGATCATGATTATTGGAATTTCCTTTTTTAGAGTGACACATTTGGTTGACGACCATAGTCACATATACAAGATCCATGGGCATGCATGCATTGTCATTAAAAAGGACATTGAAGCCCAATATCCTTTTTGAGGGCCATAGAATGTTATGATAATTTGAGACACCCCAACCCATGAAGTGAGGTTTGTGGAAGAGATAAAATCCATGCAGGGTTCTAATTCCCTAAAGGTTGTTTCACCACCATGAAAACATATTCTCATGGTGAGGAGTTGTGAAAAATATTTCGCTAATTTTTTCGTAGAATGTTAGGTCTAGGAAGCATAGCCTGGATTTTACGAGGGTTATAGACCCCGTGAGATTTTTTCCTTTTATTTTTGTGCCTATATATTTTCCCAAACTCTAAGGACGAAGAGTTTAGTGGGCAGAGTATAGACTTTTTCTCAGGTCATCCTTTGTGGGTTTTGGCCTAATAAGTTTGTGTCTCTTCCACTGGCAGTTTATGGTCTTGATATTTGTACCACTATGGGAATGATTTTGAAGTCTTATGGTGTGAAAAAAACATAGAATGTTTAGAACCATAACATGCATTGACATGACATGGAGGATGTGACACAAGAGGTTATTTAGGATATATAGGTTTAAGAGAACTCCAAATGGTTCTCAAGCATGGAAGGGAAATGGAGTATATCTGGTATAGAGTTTCTCAGCTCATGAGTAATGAAATGGGATAATCATACAGAGAGTAGTTCAGACACAGTGGGGTGTTGAGTGTTATCGTGATGATGTCAGGGATTATGATAATTGGAATGTCTTTTTTTAGAGTGATGCATTTGGCTAACGACCATAAGAGCGTATGCATTAGCCATGGGAAAGCATGTATAGTCAAGAAAAAGTCCTTGAAGTCGGTTATCCTTTCCAAGGGACATGGAAGGATGAAGGTGGTTTGATATTCTAAATACATAAAGTGCAGTATATGTATTGTGATGATTTTAACAGATGATAGATGAATGATTTACTATGGTTGACTAGGGTAAGTATTTTGTGGTCCTTTGATGAGGAATGAAAAATAGAAGATGGTCTGTACAATTTATCATCTTTTAAAGGTGAAATTTTTCATATAGTTTTAATGCCATGCGACAAATACATTTTTAATGGAGTTGAACACCATGCAGTAAGGACCTATTTCCATTTAGGATAACATCATGCGGGTTGGACATAGGTTGTGATGCAGTTTATTTTCATGGGGCTAGGATGATGTGGCACAATTTAATGTCTTTTTTTTGGAAATATGTTGGCTGTTTAGGGTCATGTGTACTAGAGAATAAGATGGACTTCCTAATGTTGATACACATAGTGTGGGGCAATGTATCCACCCGACGCGAATGAGGACCATAGAGGTCTCAACCACACCACACACATTTCTAGGAAAACTCAGGGAAAAGGGCCTAAAAAAGGTTATACAAGTGACTCAACCTGAAGATGAAATGTCTCGGAATCACTACACATCTGATGAGTATGAGAATCAATCCACATATATTTCTAAGAAGGGAAATACTCTACACATGTCTATCCCATACGTAGAGGTTTTAATTTTCTTCATTGACAGTCACATATGGGCCTAATATTGGTGATCCTTGCATCATTATGTAACATGTATTGGCATGAATAAAAATACACATATTTATTAGAATTTCCATGTAGTTTAACATCATGTGGTGAGGACGAAGGTGGATCAACGTGAATTTGTGGGAACATCCCAGTTGGGAACAGGGATAGAATCTTGGGTTTCACTATGTATCTCATGGGGATGAGAATCAAACCACACATAGTTCTTGGGGGAGTATACAGTTTAGTTTTGTTTGGAAAGTAAATCGATCATGAAATTTAACGTCATACAGTGAGGAAGCATAGTATGCCTTCTATGGTATTACACTCAATACTCTAATGGATCTGTTGTGTACCTCTATGCCCTGCTTGTGAGGGTTGTTCCCTACTGTAATTCCTAAGATCACGTGATCTATTCTTAATGTGAGAAATAAGGAGATTCATGGGTTCCCTAATATTATAGAGACAAAAGAGGGGTATAAAATGGGATTTTTGTGTAATGTAATGGTTGGACAACAAAGTAGGATCAATTCATACCTACATATATCAAGGGGATGAGAATCAATCCATATGTAGTTCCAAAGGAACAATTTAGTTTAATTTCATACAGAAAGGACGATGGATTACTCGACATGAAGGGGAAGGGAAGTTGTGGATCCATGGGGTTTTATATCATGAGGTAAGGTAATTTGACATGAATTTTAATTTTTTTTATTAAAGATGAATTCTGTATAGTTTATCATCATGTGGTTAGAATAAAATATACAAAATTTAACGTTATCTGGTAAGGATGAAATTTTCTATGTAGTTTAACATCATGCGACGATGATGAAATGTTCCATGCATTTTAATGTCATGTGGTGAGGATGAATGATAGGGAATACTCAAATGTTTATGACCTATTCCATCATCTATGAAAAGTATTTATTGATAAATATTAATTTTGTGGGATATGTGACATGTTCCCCATCCATGGTGGCTAGAGAATTTTCTCCACTATGATAGACCTTATGTATGATTTAAGGTCCTTCCCACATTTTCTTAAATTTCAAGGATTCTTTCTCAGTATCATTAGAGTTCTGAGAGCCATCACTAGTTCTCCCAAAAAGAATGAACAGAGGAGAACCTTTTTATTAAAATCTTCTTCAATACCATTCAGGTGAACATCAAGATTGTTTAGCATGCATGACCTCTTCTCATCTTACCGTTCCAACTCATCTATCCTTTTTTATGAATGTTCATCATCTGAGAGATATCCATAAATTCCAATTCTGAGTGAGGGAAGTTGTACTTATATAGGTAATACTGCCTTTTCCCGTACACAAGTGAATTTGGAATTTATTGTGAAGTAGTACATGCGGTGGTACAGTATGTCCATAGAACATGTAGGTGTTTATATGGCCAAGAATTCTTATCCTTGTTCACCATCTTCTAGGTTATGTTTGATAATGTATTGTTGAATTCCTCTATTTTTCCATTTACCACATCATGATAACAGGATTAATGATAGGACTCAATGTTGTACTCCTCGTAAAGCTTCTTCAACTTCATGGAATGGAAGTTGGTGTTGTTGTATGTGAATATTTTGTGATGGAATCGAAACCTAGTGATGATATGGGACCTCATATATTTGATGAAATTATTTTTCCTCACTTCCTTATGGAGTATTACCTTATCCCATTTGGAAAATAAGTCAGTGGATGTATGTATATACACAATCTACATAGTTGTGGTTGGGGGATATGGCCCCATGACATGCATCCCACAAATAAAAATTGTTTAAGAATATTTAGCGATATGAAAATATTCTACATCTTGATGGATAAAGTTTTTAGGGATCTTGAATGCATAAAATTTATTAGTAAATTACACATAGTCCATTATTAAGGTTTTTTTAGTAATATCCCAAACATCTGATTTTGTGGGAGAGCCTAGTTCCAGATTGATGGGAGCAATAAGAGCATGTGTGGAATTCTCCCAAGACAATGGGAACATCCTCTTATATTGTGAACCTCAGGATAATTTCATCAAATCTTCATTTATATTGTATTTGATTTCCTATTTGGGCCATCCTGTAGAGTGAAGTTCACTGTCTGGTGCCGAATCTGTTCACATCCAAGAAGATTTGCTGGGAGAGTCAAATATCAAAGATATGTTATTATGGGATCCATCCATCCAATGGTGGTCATTGGATCATCATTCTCTGGGGTGGTGCTAACCTGGTTTATCTCTTCCATATCACATATGGTTACTAATGATACTATTCTTTAGTGTGTAATACAGAACTTTTTTTCTTCCTGATTAGAGTTGGCCAGGATGGTGACTGCATTGGCCAGTGCGTCAGAACAAGAATTCTATGATTGGGGAACATAATACAATGTGGGATCAAGGGGGGAATTATTCCATGGATCCCCTCACATAGTAAGTTATGGGTGGAGGGTAATTTCCTTATTTAAATGCCATATTTTCAATTTACTACATTATTAATAGCTCTAAATCTCTTTTAATGTTCTGGTATGCTACGTGAAACTATAGGGATATTTCCAAGACATTGATGAGGGCTTGGTATTTTTCCTCATTATTTGTGTGGACATAATATAGTGATAAAGAGTATGGAAAACTTGTTTTTTAGAAGAGAAAAATATAATCCCCTATCCAACCCGATTTTTCTTTGGGTTGTCCATTCTATTGCTGACAAGACTTCGGGAGGCACCATCAAAGTACGTCTCTCCTATTTGAGGATATTCATGGGAATAAAAGCCCTCTTCATTGAGGAGATCAATGTATTTAAATGTACTTTCTAGGGAAGGGTTTATTGTGAAGATATTAGATAGGGTTTCCCTTTTCACTGACTTCTGAGATATGTATTGGATGTCATATTGCTGCAAAAATACCACCCATAGAGTGAAGGACCTAGTCAAAACGGGGTGACCACAGATATACTTGAGCAGATCAATATGAGAGACTAAGTGGACCTCATGGTGTGGTATTTAGTTCCTTATCTTTTTCACTGTGAAGATTAGTGCAGGGAAATTCTTCATGACATAGGAGTATCATGTCTTAGTAACTATCATCATCTAACAGTGGTATTAGAGACTATTATCACTTATCGCATCATTTTTCTATGTGAGAAGGGAACCCAATGATCATTCCATAGTAGTCACAAATAAGATGAGCATGCTCTTTTATAGGAGAGGCATCAAAATCAGTGGGTGTAGCAGATACTTCTTACGAATTTCGAAGGCTTTCTAAAAATGATCATCCCCTTGGTAGGTGCCTTAGTTATTCATTATCCCAATGAAGGGTAGAGCGTTCCGTACCAGTTTGGTTATGAAAATAAAAATTTATACTAGGTTCCCTTGGATTTCAATTAGTTATTTCAGGTTCCTTGTGGGTGAAATTTCCAAAATAGCACTATTATTTTCTAGGTCACCATTATTCCATGGTGGTATACCACAAAGCCAAGGATCTTGCCTGAAGTTACCCCGAAGGCACATTTCAGCAGATTCATCTTTAGACAATGCTATCATAGAATGTCAAATATTGAAGAGAGATATGTAAAGTGATCACATCGCTATCAGAATTTAATGACTAGGTCATTGACATTACACTTGATTATGCTCCCCAGAATGTTTTTAATATGTGATTAATGGAACACTGATTTGTGGCACCCGAATTATTTAATCTAAAGGGTGTGACCTGATATCATAATATCCCTTAAGGTTCTCTAAGGGTAGTTACTTCATCGTCATCATGGGATATCTTGATTTGATTATACCACGAGTACCCATCCATGAAGGAAAGGTATTTGAATCTAGTAGTTGCATAAATCAAGATATTTGTGATCAGTAATAAAAAAATAGTCCTTTGGGAAATGCCAGTTAAGGTCTCTGAAGTCCATGCAAACCCTAATCTGACTATTCTTCTTCTTTAAGGGGAAGATTTTGGAAATCCATATCAAGTTTTTCACGTGTCAAAAAATGTTGGATTTGATCAACTTGTAATATTCTCCATCTATGTTGGTGGCATGGGAAGGGTGCATCCACCTGGATGCTTTCATGAAGCACCCATTCTCATCGGGATGTCTAAGATAGTGTGTATCCACTTCTAGATTCCATTTGGTAATTTTTATATAATTATATGAAAACACATATAGATGCATCTTAAGAAATGAAACATACATATCTTGGCACTAAAGAGGCATGGTATCACTAATCATGGTAAGACACAGGTCTTCTTATATCACCATATTTATCTTCATGAGATCATCTATGGTAGTAATGATGCCTTCCAAGAACGATGGAGGGGCATTTCTGAGGTCATCCTCATCCATTTCTGAGTCTATGGAGACATTTTTAAGTGAAGAAGGTATGATGGGAGACTCTATGTCAGTATTAGGGTGAGGGAGGTTGTTATAAGATATATCATCGTCCCTTACTATCTGGTTTGTTGTAGAGTTATGTTGGAGAATATTTTCACTGAGGAAATGATAGGCTTGGACCTTTGGAATTTGTTATATTATTTCGACCATGTTTATGGGGATCACATAATTATAATTATTCATATTCTAGTTATTCATAGGGTATTTTTATTCCATTGGGGGTTGGAACCATTATAACATCATTCTCCATTGGTTACGTACCATCCTTCTTATAGAAATATACTTCAGCATATGTGGCTCTGCAAGTCTCGAATGTGGAATTGTCACCATGTAGTATTCCAAACATTCAATTGATGTGGTAGTTCAAACATTGATGTAATGTTTAATCTTTCATGATTTGTAAATGGATCTAGGGCCTTCCAAGTATAACATTATATGTTGTATCGTTTTGGATAACCATGAACTCGACATAAGATGTGAGCTCCTCAAATTGGGATTTGAGATTGATTTTCACTAACGGTATCTGATCATGCTAGTCATATCCCTAGAGGGGTATATTTTTAGGGTATAAGTCCCCTTTGCTCTACCCTAGTCATTAGAGGGTTCTCACCTGAATAACATTGATCCCCGATCTATTATCAATCAGAACCCTTTGGACATTGACATTATTGAGTCTGCCAAAAATGTTTAAGGGATTGATTTTCCCATAGATGGCCTCCTCCCAATCATGATAAGTGAATGAGATGGAAGCATGTCATACTAAGGAAATAGTCTCCACTCAATATACATTAGTAACAACAATTTCTATCTAAAATTATTGTTTTCTTGGAAGTGATTTGGTGAGTGCCTCTATGAGATATTTTTATAGAAGGAGTGCATATAGGATTGAGAACTTTGTTGGGACCATAGATAGATATTATATAACATCAAATTCTTGAACCAATGGTCTGTTATTCCATGTATGGGGAAGATCCTGGGCATGTGTTTCAAGATATGGAGCATCTGTGGAAGATGGAAGTTGTGCTTATGTTGTGGATGATGGAATATCTGCTACAAGAAGTGCATATTTTTCTAGACTTCCCTATTTCCTTGGTTGATCATATTGGATCCCTACTAGGAATTCATGCATGATAATCTGATGAGACTAACTACTGGAGGGCTATGAGGCACCTCATCAACATCATTGGGCCTACTGAACTACTTTCCCACAACACTCAGCTTCATATATTTCCTCCATTGTTACATGACCAAAATATTGCTCTCAACCCTATTCACGATACCCATTATATCCTTGGCTTCAGCGCATGAATCCTCATTCTCCTTGGTTAAATGGGGTAGGATTGTATCTAGGGGAATACTCATCATCAGATAAGTGGGGTTTTCAAGTGTATTATTTTGGCCGAACCAAATATGAGATCCTCAACTGAAGAGGGTTTATTTTGTGGGGTGGTTCCCATGCTTCCATTGTTGCGGGAAATAAATCAGTGACGAATAATTCCTACTTTGGAAGAGAATGTGACTCTTATTCTTCTATTTCATTAAGCCATTGGTGGTCACTACCATCTTGGGGGGCACATCTGATGCCTCTTTCTTGGGAGGTGGAGCTACTTCTGGCCTGTACAACTGTACTCTTAGAGTGGCCTAGGAATGATCAAACGTCTTTTGAACTATCTAGTCCTTGAATTGTTTTGCACATATGGCTGAGACATCCTTCCAATCATTCGCTTCTTCAGTTTGGAACATGGTTTTTCAAGACACTAGATTTGGGGAATTATCTAGCACCACTTTTCCATAATTGATCATTCCGTGAAGGATGTCTTTGAGGATGAAACAATTCCGGATGTTATGACCCAAACTTCTGGGGAAAGAGAAGTATTCAGGATGATCTATGAGGTTGGCCTCATCAGGCTTCCTCAGTTGTAGAAGTGTGACCGGGTAATTGTCCACGGCTAACAAGAAATATAAAGGGACATATTCATTCTAGATAGAGTACAAATTAATAATATATACTTCAAATCCTGGATGACCGTAGTTTCTCTATGATTCTATAAGAGGATGATCCTGTGGTTATCATTTCTTGATTTGAGGTTTTGGGTGGTTTGGGCCCTACCTGGGCATCTAAACAGGTTCCACTACTAGCTTGAGGGTGAAAACTGTAGGTTCTATTCTGAATGGCCTTTTTCCTTGTCTCATGGGCCCGAGTTGATCTTTGGATCATGTCCTCTGAATAGACTCTTCATGGAATTTCACTTTTTAAAAAAATTAATGGAATCTGCCTTGAAATTTCATGGGACTCATCCCTATGATTTTTTTCCTAGAGTTCCACCTACAGCTCTTGCGAGAGTGGGGTACTGAGTGAGTACATCAAAACCTACCACCTTACTATGAAATCAGACACCCTCCCATGTTTTCATTTTTTATATTTTTTCAGGTTAACTATAATTATCTTCCTCAGTATAGAACTGAATTTGGAAATTAATTGATGGAAGAGGTGTTCCCATCTTGATACAGATACTGATGGTAGAATTTTATACCAATCAAAGGCTTTTCCTGTTAAAGTTTTTACAAACCACCTCATCTTGGTTTCCTACTATTGATCTCAAGGACCCATCATCAGCCCACATCAGGTCATGAAGTGTGTGAGATACTGCTCAGGGTCTCCTATACCATTGAAGGAGGAGAAGGTAGTATTTATAAATTTGGGTAGATTTGGGGTATCATTGACCCATTCGGGATATAAATTCCTTTTTGGCTGCACAAGAACATGTCACCCTTTCATGGATCCATTCGAGTATCCAGATACAATATTTAGTTAGGGAGATATAGGGGAACTGCTACCTAGATTGTCTCTTTCCCATGGGGAGCTGGTGGGGGTTAATGAGGTGGCCCTATTTTTTACCTCCTTCTAATTTATAATTTTCCCCAAGACGTAATAGTTATCCTTTCGAGGAAGAGTCTATTTACACAATGGAGGAATGTCACAATAATTTTCAACTTCCTCATGTATTTGGGATTGTATCCTAGACCCTTATCCAATATGATATTCAGAATCTTCCCTTGAGGACATATCATATGGAGGAGGGAGAACATTTTTCTTTTTTTGAATATGATACCCCATGGGAATATTTCTTCTGAGTAACCTCTCATTATGTTTATAAAGAGAATGTATTTCAACATCATATTATGATAATTGATCCTCTAGGGAAGGAACCTTTCTCCTCCAAGGAGTTGAATGAGATGTGGTTATAACCTTTCCCTTGGCTGCATTTCACCGAGGAGGTGGAAACTCGATATTCGGAATTTCCTTGTTTTGGATCCACCTTCTGTTCCTAGTGCGTGTAACCTTATTTAGTGCATTCAAGTCACCCTCCTCCTGAGGTATATTTTTAGTGTTGTGACTGCATATATTTGTTTTTTTAATCAATATATTCCATGTTTACAATGATTAAATTCATATAGGAATATCTTGCAAAGGTGTTAATTCCATTTCATTCAATGTAACAAGATGATATTACATAGATTCAATTAGGGTCTTTATTTGATCCCATGGACTTATTAGGCTATTATGTCTTACGACCCCAGCAGGCCTTAACTATCCTCACTACACATTCATCCCTCTATGTGATATGAACAGTGATCTTGAGGGAGTTCCTGGTTGGGGTTACCAAATGAGCCCCAACCAGTTGAGGTGTGTCTTGCAGTAGGTGGGGTTTGGACCGCTGAATTATTTATAATAATATGGAGAATAATAATTCCCTATATGTTGGGAATGATGTTGAAAATGACCCCATCCTTATGGTGTGGGGTCCATTTAGGACCAATTCTGGCACCGATTGGTCCAATTGGAGAAGATCCAATGGCTCCGAACATGGATTTGATAACTCCTGGGATGGACATGTGGATATAAATACCCCCATCCCAGTGGGGTGGGGTTGTTATATGATCATTGATATGGTTTCTATTGTCCACTCAGGGGATTATGTACCTAGGGATGGTGATCATGATATAAATTCTCCTAGACTAGTGAGATGGGTTTGTTTGTAGTTTCCACTAATATGTCCCAAATCTTCCGAGGAATTGACGATCCAAGAGGTAGAGATGTTGGTATATATTATCTCATCTCGGTGGGTTGGCTATGATCCTGGATGGTAGATACCGCAGCTTCAATAGAGGGCTTCTTTTTTTGGCACAATTGTGCTCATGTAGGAACTAGGTGTGATGGTGACCCATGATGAGAATAATTTATCATGGGATGTTTTCCGGGTGACGACAACTATTGTTTCCATGTTTGAAATGACTTATTATTGTTCTGAGGGGCCCAATTTGATGTCTTTTTGGCTATCCTCCCTCTCTATTAGTAATGAATGAGAACTATTGGTTTAGAGACATTTTTTTTGCAGTGACCAACATTCTCGAGCATTACCTGGTCCCCCAACTTCTCCAGACGCTATAACATTGTAAGATTCCATACCTAAAGTGATCTGGTGTTCTAGGTGTAGAAAAAGTGTAATTATCCATACATTCCCCACCCTAAACCATGGATTCATGAATTAGCTTCACAGATCAACTGCTGAAGTTCCAAGATGCAATGGTGAGAAGAATGTGGTAGATCTACGCTATGCTTTTCCGATTTTGGATCCCAAACCATGGAGAATATGGATAGGTTGAGCTAGAAATAGTGTATCCTAATTTTTAAAGGGTGAATATAATATCTAGGATATAGGAGATATCGATCATTCTATCAATGATGAGTATCCAACATATTCTGGAATAGATAAGGAATTCACTCATTTTCTAGCTCATCTGGGATGTCGTAGATGAATGTAGTGAGGAACGAGGATATGATGGGGAGGTTGTTTCTGACTTACTCTCTATATATGTCAATATCAGCCTCCTCCTCATCGAACATACATGAATCCACCCTATTATACACTATAATATGGATTTGATGGTCTCCTAATGATGGGAATATACTGTTTATAGAAGTTTATGGGGAACCATATATAGTTGACCATGGTGTTTCAAGAACCTCTCTATATAAAGGTTTTATGGTTTGGTTTAAATCTCTATACAGAGGTATCTGGGAAAAGGTATGATTGAAATTCCCATGGGATATATCACCATGGGGTGGTTTACCTTGGAGGATTTCTGGATCATGTTTTTCATCGTGGTTGGAATATACAGACCTTCTATTTATATTTGTGAAGAATTATGCGCCTATTGTATAGAAATTTCCAAAACATATATATATGCGTCAGGTCTTGTGGGAGTATGATCCCACTTCTATGCTGATTTTGGAATATTTATATAAGATTTCTCATTATTCAAAGGGATATGAGACCATCCATAGCCATGTGACATTCTCACAGGGTGAGCCTCAATCAATATGGGAGTATGAGACTGATCATGAGCCTTTGGGTTATGTTGTCAGTCTTTCATGGTGGGAGCATGATTCTTCCCTGAGGCATGTTCCACTCTCACATAGATGACACCCGTTAGATCAAAAATATGAGCTTGGTATGAATATTCAATCAATGTTGGAATATTCCCATGGGCCTCCAGAATGGGAGAAGGAATATGAGCCTTCCATTGTGTTTCCTTAGAATGATGATTGCATTGTTTTTGTCCTTGAAAGTAGTAATATGTTCCTAAATTAAATGATCCAATAAGATATACTGAATGGATCTATTTACATGAATATGATCCTTAATAGAGGCTTGTATCATTCCCACTTGGTCATCCTCGGCAAGAAAAGGGATATTTGCCCGATCATGGGCCTTTCAAGTATGCCACCAAACTTCTTTGATTAGAATGTGCCCCTATCCCAAGGTGTGTGCCACACTCAACTAGTTGGCCCTATATGGAATGAGGATATTATATTGACTTGATACCTATAATGTAGAGACCCGTATCTTGACATACATATACATTACATTACTTTTTCGGAATACTTAATACATAATAAAAACACACATACACAAGGATCGTAATAGTTTAGTGTCTTTGGAAACTCAGAATATAATCTTCTAATCGTGGTGAAAGATCTTCAACATCTCCCATAAACATCTTCCTTTTTTTTACCTAAAAACATTCTTTATATCCTGGTGAAAAGAAAACATAAAAGGGTGACCTCAAATGCTCAGTAAGGGTAATCAAAAGAAATATCAATCACATCATATTCATAAGAACATAACATTTTGGAAATCATAACCTGCAAAAGAGAGCATAATTTCATAACATGGGATAAATCATGGCAGTGAAATGTAATCACAATAAGCATAACTTAAAACATGAAACTTTGTGGCATACACACATAATCATAGATAATCATTTCTTCTTAGTCAAGACTCATTTCCAAGACTATCTTAGTGGACAAAGTCCCTTTCTGAACCAAGTCACCCTCGTTTCAGTCATGTTTCACTAAACCGGTATAACCTACCATTCCAGCCATGTCTATCTCATGAGATATAAAATCTTTACCCATTGCATTGGAGGGAGATATAGGTCCCACCCATCTCATAATGATACTATTCTTATGTGTGCCACAAAATCATAAATCAAACATCATTGCATAACCCATGGAATAAAAATGGGATTCTAAAACAACATGACATCATAAAACAATTCATATAAGATAAAGGAATTCATAAAAATAATTCCATCAAAACATAATCAAATCAACTTAATAATAGGGATAAAAACATAACCCTTTATTATCTTAGAAGGAAAATAATTTTGATAAAACATTTGAACTCCATTCTTGAGGAAAATATACTTTCTTCTTCAAAAACACTTTTCCTTTCTTAACATGTCATAAAATTCTAAACTAAAAGAAGTTGATTAAAAATAAACTTGAAAACTTTTAATGGAAGCTTCTTGGAAATAATGTTTTAAAAATCCATTCATGTCGTATAAGTTAAAAAAACATTCTTCTCGTACTTTAGTCGGAAAAGTCAAAAAGTACCTCGTATGAAAAACGACAAAATATTCCTTTCATATCTTTTACTAAAAACTCACCGAAGGGTAAAATTTGATATAAAATATTGTAGAATTATGAAAATATTACATATTGAGGAAACATGGATGTGGATTATAAAATGCACCCCAGTAAATTCTAAAGTATAAACAATCTCGGATAAAAATGAGATTGTGATATTTCCCTTACCATAGGTCCGATTTGCTTCGTATGTGTCTGAACCTCCTGTATAATGATTTAAATAATGTCATTGACTTATTACAGAATCATATTCGTTGTTATTATATCATATATGGTTCACTTATGACTTTATATTACCCGTTCTTTTGTAAATTAATGTTAAAGTAGCGTTTTGGCTAAAATCGTCTCATTTGTCGTTCGTGTTTTAACTTGTAATTATTCATATGATTACATAGATCATTATTACTTAATTATAGAATATAAAACATGATTTATATATAATATATATTCAGAATATACATATATATAATGGATCGATAAATGGAAAGAAATACACCGTTCATGGAGACGGTAGGCCGTACGTACGCATGAACGCTATTTTCGTTTCCTCATTGAATTGAGTGGAATTAAGTAGATTAAATACATATATATACACATAAATCCAGTAGCTTTATAATGTCATATATTTCATTATTATTGCTTATATATACTTTATAATCATTCTTAAATGGTTAACATGGAGAATGAATCTCATCGCGTCGTGGAGCCGGTAGTCCGTACGTACGCACGAGCGATGATATCATCTCCATAATGCTTGAATTGAATTGGAGTGGATGATACAATATATCAGAATCATTATGATGTTATAATAACTATGTATAGTTATTCTTTACACCATAATACCCATCCATGTAAGGTGTTGGTGGAAAAACAGATTACACCACGGCGTGGAGACGGTATTCCGTACGTACGCACGCGCAGTTATTTTGTTTCCCGTAGGATGGATAGATGGTGAAATAGGGTTGTTTAATACATATAATAACATATCAGTATATGAGTGATATTGATGTTATTACTTCATAATTAAAAAACCTAAGAAAAAGAAGTGGAAGACGAAATAAAGTTGAAAGAATCGGTAACGGAAATTACGTCTTCTTTGAAGCGCCTCTTTGACACCTCCTCTTAGAGCACTAAAATTGGTCTTTGAGGAAGACCAGAACCTCTAGGATGTTTCTAGGGAAGTGGAGAGGAGACTTTGGCAGGGGTTGGCCGAGCTTTAATGCTCAAAGTTGTGTGAGGAAAAGAGGGAGGAGGTGCCCTTTTATTAGGGAGGAGAGGGGCACCTTTGGAATAACTAAAAATATTATTTTATTATAAAGTCATGTTCAGTTTTAAATAGCTCCAAATTGATTTATTTCTAGGATAAGGTGGTGATGGGTCGAAATACTCTCATCCAATAGAATTTATACAAGTTTAAGTTCCTATTTTAACCTTATCATTTAGATTGACCATTTAGTTAAATAATTTTACTTTTACCGTGTCTTCTTGTGTTCTTACACTATAAGGTTAATAAACTTACTATAAGAAGACAAACGAACACCAAGTTGTTTATTATTAATATATATAACCTTATATAAGTCTTTTGGCCGAACCTTAGATTTTTAGGAATAAAATAACAATTAATAATATAATATTTGTTTTAAAAACTATTTTATGTCAATTTTGACACTATTTAGTAATTGATTTTTGTGAAAATCATAACAGAATGATTAGTTCGTAAAAAGTAAATTAAATAAATACTAACATGTCATATTAACCTAGAAAATTAGTTTAATTCATAAAAAGTCTCAAATTATATTTATTTGGGCATTTATAACATCAATTATGTCAATATTTCATTAATAAGATAATTACTGCATCATCTTTGTGTCATAAATAAATTAAATTATTTGATGACTAAAAATTACAAATAAAATAAAATTATGTAGGAAATTTTTTATCTTTCTAATTAATATTTAAAATATAATTTATCTTATTTATAAACCTATATTAAAAATGTTATAGTTAATAAACTTTGATTTTAACTCTTTTAACCCTTCTTTAAATAAATTAATAATAAATGTCCTAATCTAATCCAAGTGGTCCTAAATGGTCATATTGTATTCCTAAGTTTTTTTTGGTCGAATTACACTTGTCCAATAGAATTATGACATGTGTTAGGGTAATAATAATATCATTTCTACCCTATTTACTTTTAACCGTGGTAAAAAAAGAAAAAAGTTACTATTCACCAAAAAATTATTTTCATCTCATTGAACCACATTTTACTTACTGAAATCATCCGTGTCTCTCGGATTTTTGAAATTCCACTCACAGAAGCAGTAAAATAATGTTTTATGAAAAATTTAGTTTTTTTAACTACCACTTAGTGGTTTCACTAGTCATCAAAAATTGAAAGTTTTTAGAAAAATGCCAAAAATTAGGCCTAAGATATATTTGATATTATGAACTCAAAAATGATTTCTATTTTACCAAATTAAAAACATATCAGTTGCATTAATTAATTTAAAAATTAATTCCCGTCGTCAAAACAAATAACGTGTTCTTAAGAGATAATAACTATCAAAAGATTGACACTTGTTTATGTCTGGTTTAAATGTGAAATTACATCCAATGACCAACATTGTATTAAATTGTAAAAATATATTCTAAATATACTTTAAAACCACTCAAATTAATAATTTATCACTATTAATTATTTCGATTGAAAAAGTTGTTTTTAATTAAAATTTAATAATTTTCACTATTCATCAAAATATGAAAGTTATCCGAAAATCACCAAAATTTCACCCTAAGCTAATTTCGATATTACGAATCCAAAAATAAATTCCATTTTGAAAAATTATATTTACAAAATTTCAAAAAGTGGTTATTACTATTCATAATGGCTAGTTTTAATAATATTTTAATAGCATATTATTGTTTAGTGAAACTCGTTATTACGTACTACACACGCTATCGAGGAAGGTCGCGATTGCGTGTAATGCAAGGAAAGTCAAGGATGCATGTTGTGAAAGCTCCTTTTGTTGTAGCATATAACACAAGACATTAATGAAATAAAAATAATATTTTTCATAAAATCTCGGGGTGTTACAATCTACCCCCCTTAAAATGAATTTCGCCCTCGAAATTTTTCGGGGTTATAAATGGTTTACTACATGAAAGTTTCTTTAACAGAAACCCACATTGTAAAAAGGAATAACAAAACCAATATTTAAAAACAAAAGTATGAAACGTAACGGTTACCCAAATAAACTAATCACTGGGTTTCCACATAGGTGAAAATATGGATATGGAAGAAAAATCTAACCGTCATGTTCTGAGGGAGAGTGGTAGAGAACATGGCTATGGAAAATCCAACAATCACAAATCCATAAATTTGTGACGATCTAAGGTACCATCAGATTAATCCGATATAAGTGAACTAGGACAACATTTTTAGTTTTCAAGATCGTTTCCCTAAAGTTGAAGAATTTGAATTAGAATAAATGCTTACTTTATTTTGGTACAATCTCACTGTTGTTCATGCCTTGAAAAATTTCTATTTCATCTCTTAAATAAATGAAGTTGAATTTGTTATTCGTGAAGTGTTAGCAGAACATGTGATAGAATGATGGGTCATTCCATCTTTCTCAAACAAAAGGTTAGCAAAAGTTATTAAATATACATAAGTCATTCTATAGTGAGATTAATCATATATGGTTCCTAAAATGGACTTATACTTCATATATCATACTGCATAATATAATAAAACTAGTTTCTACTAAACAGGGACTTCCTGTAGGCCAGTGGTAGGCGAAAAAGGCCAGTCGCACTTCGGTTGTGGGTTCGATTTCCACAGCCTTGTCCGACGCGATGGGTTGTCGCCCATCCTGCAGGTTGTCCTTTTTCTAAAACTATATTACTATAACATCCCATCAATAATATCGGAAAAAACAAACAATACTAACTTATTTCCAACATTATCCATTCCAATCCTTAGGCTTATCCATAATACTGCAGTCCACTCTCAGAGATTTAATACCATCATTGATCCCCATATATCATAAGATATATCTTGATGGTCACATTCCAAACATTCAAATTCCTTAATCATGTACTCTCTTGAATACCCATTGAACCTTATTGAAAACATGAGTGCTATTAAAAGTTAACTCTTTCCACATACCAAAACCCTCAAAATTCTATATACTCAAACCATGATATCACTTAGTCCTTATATCAATCATGAGCTCATGAATACTGTCAAACATTACATTTTCTCCTTATCCCTTCATTATGCACATATCATCTACTTTCCAAAATATTTGAATCACTTTTCATGGTTACCGGTACTTTAAAATTATTGAAAACCACAATAGACCAATACATAAATATTTCAATACACCATAAAAGTAACTCAACAACCTTATTCTTGAATACCAATACATAAACATGTCAATCCATCCACATCAATGATTGTCCTGGAATAAGTCCTTCCTTGATTTAGAAGTAACTTTTTAGGTCAGGGCATTGAGTTGGGTAATGACCATGTTCTCTGCAAATAAGACATTGAACTCCATAACAGTATGTCACTCTATGACCCTTTTCTCCACATAGATAACATCGGTCCCTCCATTTGAGGTATTCCTCAAGGTTCTTCTTCCCTTCTTTAGAAATCTCAATCTTCCTTTCTTTATGCTCCTCAACATGCGAACATGAATAATAGTTTATCTTCCTCTTCTTTGATGAATTAGGCATACCACTAAATTTCACCTTGTTAATCATATATCGCGATGACTGATTCGGCATATTCACAATATCTTTCTCTCTAGGAATTACACAATTTTGTTGCTCATGGTCACCAATTTGTCCATTGGATTCAATGTTAACCGATTTCCTTCTGTTTCCCTCCATTAACTAAAACACAAAAAGAATCTTGTGAGAGGCAAAAATCATGCTAGAGAAAACAACATAGTAAAGGGGGAGTACCCTCAATATCTAACATCTTAGGTTAAATTCTATGATCGTTACTGTTGTTCTAGGACTATATCCTATACGTATACTTATCCTTAGGGACATCCCTAGACATACCTTAGAAATATCTCTAGGGATCTCACTAACGTTCTCACATCCTAGTTTCCAAAGGTTGACTAATCCATTCCTCTGATACCAACTGTAGAGACCCATATCTTGACGTACATATACATTACATTATTTTTGCGGAATACTTAGTACATAATAAAAACACACACACACAAGGATCGTAATAGTTTAGTGTCTTTGGAAACTCGGAATATAATCTTCTAATCGTGGTGAAAGATCTTCAACATCTCCCATAAATATCTTCCTTTTTTTACCTAAAACCATTCTTTATATCCTGGTGAAAAGAAAACATAAAAGGGTGAGCTCAAATGCTCAGTAAGGGTAATCAAAAGAAATATCAATCACATCATATTCATAAGAACATAACATTTTGGAAATCTTAACCTGTAAAAGAGAGCATAATTTCATAACATGGGATAAATCATGGCAGTGAAATGTAATCACAATAATCATAACTTAAAACATGAAACTTTGTGGCATACACACATAATCATAGAAAATCATTTCTTGTTAGTCAAGACACATTTCCAAGACTATCTTAGTGGAAAAAGTCCCTTTCTGAACCGAGTCACCCTCGTTTCAATCCTGTTTCATTAAACCGGTATAACCTACCATTCTAGCCATGTCTATCTCATGAGATATAAAATCTTTACCCATTGCATTGGAGGGAGATATAGGTCCCACCCATCTCATAATGATACTATTCTTATGTGTGCCACAAAATCATAAATCATACATCATTGCATAACCCATGTAGTAAAAATGGGATTCTTAAACAACATGACATCATAAAACAATTCATATATGATAAAGGAATTCATAAAAATAATTCCATCACAACATAATCAAATCAATGTAATAATAGGGATAAAAACAGAACCCTTTATTATCTTAGATGGAAAATAATTTTGATAAAACATTTGAATTCCATTCTTGAGGAAAATATCCTTTCTTCTTCAAAAACAGTTTTCCTTTCATAACATGTCATACAATTATAAACTAAAAGAAGTTGATTAAAAATAAACTTGAAAACTTGTAAAGTAAGCTTCTTGGAAATAATGTTTTAAAAATCCATTCATGTCGTATATGTTAAGAAAAACATTCTTCTCGTACTTTAGTCGGAAAAGTCAAAAAGTACCTCTTACGAAAAACGACAAAATATTCCTTTCATATCTTTTACTAAAAACTCACCGAAGGGTAAAATTGGATATAAAATATTGTATAATTATGAAAATATTACATATTTAGGAATCACGGATGTGGATGATAAAATGCACCCCAGTAAATTCCAAAGTATAAACAATCTCGGATAAAAATGAGATTGTGATATTTCCCTTACCTTAGGTCCGATTTGCTTCGTAAGTGTCTGAACCTCCTGTATAATGAATTAAATAATGTCATTGACTTATTAAAGAATCATATTCATTGTTATTATATCATATATGGTTCACTTATGACTTTATATTACCCGTTCTTTTGTAAATTCATGTTAAAGTAGCATTTTGGGTAAAATCGTCTCATTTGTCGTTCGTGTTTTAACTTGTAATTATTCATATGATTACATAGATCATTATTACTTAATTATAGAATATGAAACATGATTTATATATAATATATATTCAGAATATACATATATATAATGGATCGATAAATGGAAAGAAATACACCGTTCATGGAGACGGTAGGCCGTACGTACACATGAACGCTGTTTTCGTTTCCTTATTGAATTGAGTGGAATTAAGTAGATGACAGACATAAATATACACATAAATCCATTAGATTTATAATGTCATATATTTCATTATTATTGCTTATATATACTTTATAATAAATCGTAAATGGTTAACGTGGCGAATGAATCTAATCGCATCGTGGAGCCGGTAGTCCGTATGAAGGCACGAGCGATGATATCATCTCCATAATTATTGAATTGAATTGGAGTGGATGATAAAATCTATCAGAATCATTATGATGTTATAATAACTATGTATAGTTATTCTTTACACCATAATACCCATCCATGTAAGGTGTTGGTGGAAAAACAGATTACACCACGGCGTGGAGACGGTATTCCGTACGTACGCACGTGCGGTGATTTTGTTTCCCTTAGGATGGATAGATGGTGAAATAGGGTTGTTTCATACATATAATAACATATCATTATATGAGTGATACTGATGTTGTTACTTCATAATGAAACAAACTAATAAGAAGAAGTGGAAGAAGAAATAAATTTGAAAGAATCGGTAACGGAAATTACCTCTTCTTTGAAGCGCCTCTTTGAGACCTCCTCTTAGTGCACTAAAATTGGTCTTTGAGGAATACCAGAACCTCTAGGATGTTTCTAGGGAAGTGGAGAGGAGAATTCGGTAGGGGTTGGCCAAGCATGAAGTCTCAATGTTGTGTGAGGAAGAGAGGGAGGAGGTTCCCTTTTATAAGGGAGGAGAGGGGCACCTTTGGAATAACTAAAAATATTATTTTATTATAAAGTCAATTTCGGTTTTAAATAGCTCTAAATTGATTTATTTCGAGGCTAAGGTAGGGATGGGTAGACATACTCTCATCCAATATAATTTAGACAAGTTTAAGTTCCTATTTTAACCCTATCATTTAGATTTATCATTAAGTTAAATAATTTTACTTTTACCGTGTCTTCTTGTGTTCTTACACTATAAGGTTAATAAACATACTATAAGAAGCCAAACGAATCCCAAGTTTTTTATTATTAATATATATAACCTTATCTAAGTAATTTGTCAGAACCTTATATTTTTAGGAAAAAAATAACAATTAATAATATAATATTTGTTTTAAAAACTATTTTATGTCAATTTTGACACTATTTAGTAATTGATTTTTGTGAAAATAATAAAAGAATTATTAGTTCGTAAAAAGTTAATTAAATAAATACTAACATGTCATATTAACCTATAAAATTATAGTAATTCATAAAAAGTCTCAAATTATATTTATTTGGGCATTTATAACATCAATTATGTCAATATTTCATTAATAAGATAATTACTGCATCATCTTTGTGTCATAAATAAATTAAATTATTTGATGTCTAAAAATTAAAAATAAAATACCATTATGTAGGAAATCTTTTTATCTTTATAATTAATATTTAAAATAGAATTTATCTTATGTATAAACCTGTATTAAAAATGTTTTATTAAATAAACATTGATTTTAACTCTTTTAACCCTTCTTTAAATAAATTAATAATAAATGTCCTAATCTAATCCAAGTGAGCCTAAATGGTCATATTTTATTCCTAAGTTTGTTTTTGGTCGAATTACACTGGTCCAATAGAATTAGGACATGTGTTAGGGTAATAATAATATCATTTCTACCCTATTTACTTTTAACCGTGGTAAAAAAAAGTAAAAAGTTACTATTCACCAAAAAATTATTTTCATCTCATTGAACAAAATTTTACTTATTGAAATCAACTGTGTCTCTAGAATTTTTGAAATTCCACTCACAGAAGCGGTAAAATTAAATTTTATGAAAAATTCAGTTTTTTTAACTACCACTTAGTGGTTTCACTATTTATCAAAAATTGAAAGTTTTAAGAAAAATGCCAAAAATTAGGCCTAAGCTATATTTGATATTATGAACTCAAAAATGATTTCTATTTTAACAAATTCAAAACATATCAGTTGCATTAATTAATTTAAAAATTAATTCCCGTCGTCAAAACAAATAGCGTGTTCTTAAGAGATAATAACTATAAAAAGGTTGACACTTGTTTATGTCTAGTTTAAATGTGAAATTACATCCAATGACCAACATTGTATTAAATTGTAAAAATATATTCTAAATATACTTTAAAACCACTCAAATTAATAATTTATCACTATTAATTATTTCGATTGAAATAGTTGTTTTTAATTAAAATTTAATAATTTTCACTATTCATCAAAATATGAAAGTTATCCGAAATGACCAAAATTTCACCCTAAGCTAATTTCGATATTACGAATCCAAAAATAAATTCAATTTTGAAAAATAATATTTAGAAAATTTCAAAAAGTGGTTATTAATATTCATAAGGGCTAGTTTTAATAATATTTTAAGAGCATATTGTTGTTTAGTGAAACTGGTTATTGCGTACTACACACGCTATCGAGGAAGGTCGCGATTGCGTGTAATGCAAGGCAATTCAAGGATGCGTGTTGTGCAAGCTCCTTTTGGTGTAGCATATAACACAAGACATTAATGAAATTAAAATAATATTTTTCATAAAATCTCGGGGTGTTACATATAACTTCATCATAATATGTCGATAATCCTCCCGAGTGGGAGAATGATTTTGTGCATTCCCCAGTACAACCAATTGTTCATTAATATTAGAGTGTTTTGTTTTGTGAGATGTAGGTATTGGTGAATGTGTTTGTCCCTTCATATGAAATAGTGCTGGAATATTCTGAAAGAGATCTTCACCTGTTTCTAAAATTTATTGGCGTTTTTGAAAAGTGTGTGTAGGGATATGAGCCTTCAAATTTTCTGTCTGCATGAAGAACTATGATATTTCTTCTATTTATGTGGGATATATGGCCACTTCTATCCAAATTGTTCCATCGAATTATAGTGATGGGATTTGTACATGACGGTATAAATATGAGCCTCCCCCATGCATGCTGTGGGAATATGCCCGCAATCTTATTTATAGTGAGAAGGGATATGAGCATGTCAGCTGCTCCCCACCCGAGTATGAAGGCAGTCATCATCAGTGGGAGTGGGGATATGTTCCCTCTCTTGGATATAAGAAACCTTTCTCATGTGATGATTTTTCCTAACATATCGTGCATGGGCATCAGAGGGGACTGTGTTTCATATGGTTCCCTCATTAGGTGAATAAGGGATACAGGTGGGATGGTGTTGGCGATGTGGTTAGTAGGAGCCCTATTTGGTGGCTCTTGAACCTAAAGGGATCTGTAATTGGCTTCCTAATCCACCTTTCTAACGTATAAAATGTGCTGGTTGTCATGCCCCAGGGATAAGCTCCTGAAGCTATTGGTTTTGGTGAAGAGAGCCACAAATCTAATATTAGCCTTTCCCAAAAAATGCGCACTCACTAGCTATCTCATATAAAAGACATCAGGGGAATCCTCCATGGTTGGGATAATAACATATCATTGGTACTCTAAAACCATAACGTTTTTTACATATCGTTGAATTAACTTTTAATGTGACACTATTTAATGAGTTTCAAACGTTTTATTGGTAGATGATGTGTTGGAATAAATGCTGGATGATGACGAAATCATCTTGAATTAGGAAGCTAAAGCAGTATCTGTAATTATACAGATGATATGGGACAATATTATTGATTAGTTCAGTATGGTAGGCATGAAATGATCAATTATATATGAATAGTTTAATCATTTTTTTCTTTTATTACTGATTCGGCCATTCCACTCATCAAAATGAATATGAACTTATGAGAACCATTCATACACAGGACCGTCTGTAAGAATTTATCAGCCTCATTGATTTGTTTGTATTGGATTTGAAAAAAGTTACCTAATGCATTATAACCCAATAATTTTTTCATTAGAGAGTTTCACATCTGGTTCACCATATTTTTTCTTTAGTGTTTTACATCCCTCGAAATGTGTGTTCTTGTTAGGAATCACTACTTCTGTGTGGTTTCCATTGGATTTATTTATGAAAATAGAAACATCAAATAATTATTTATCTAAAAGGATCTAATTTCCAATGGAATGTGTTAGTTATATTTAGAACATACGATACTTAAGAACATGCATTGATCTAGATGATGGGAAGTAGGACTCATCACACCCATTTGGTGGGAATTATTGCCTACTCAAGGACTCTCATATATATTTGAGATATTTTCATGAGTCATTATTAATTCACCTAATATAAAGTAGGTTTACCATGGATTTTCCAATCACTTATAAGCATGTGTGAAATTTAGAATAATTCGTATGTATTCCAGGTTCTTCATTAATGGAGACATCCATACGTATTAATGGTTCTCCATCAATGGTATCCTCTCACATACTTTTTAGAGATTCTTTTAACCATCATAAGTATATTACTAGTTTTTGAGCCACTTAGTGTGCAACACTGGAATTTATTTTCATTTAGGGAGATAATGGATTATTTTTATTTTGGGATCATACCCATAAATGGGCTACCTAGGTATTCTTGTGAAAGGAATCAGAACCCTTATAGTTCGGTGAATCATAAATTTGACACATCATACCATTTATGGTCGTGTGATAAGGACCTATCCATGTATTTTATTGTCATGTGGTAAGGAAATCAATGTGGAAGATGCATAGTCAAGGTTTTGTGGTGGAATTATTTCTAAGCAGCCCAAGGAACGTGGAAAAGATATGAGTTTCCATAATGAATTAGGAATTTTTGGGAATATGGCTCAGGAAGAACAAGGTTGATTTAATGAGTTGGGTTTGGACCTCAGAGTGGCTTCCTATGTATCCCATTTGGATGGGAATCAAAGCCCATGTAATTCGATTAGTCTCACAGGAAAGTATAAACCTTTGTGAGAAATTATTTTTGGCTTACTTCCTAAAAAGGATGCGTTTTATTGATGAAATGAGATGGATCTCAATCCTTAGAAAGGATTCTTATAGTTCCCCGTTATTGTGGGAATCATGGGTATCAAATTTCAAGGGATGGAGGTTTAATCATGGGCTTACTCATGCGAACAGTTCCTATTTTTGGATGAAATGAGATGGAGCTCGAGACTTAGGAAGGCTTCCTACATATCCCAATTATAGTGGGAATCATAGATCGTGTATTTCAAGAGGATTGTGGTGTTTTTGAAATTTTTGTGATAATGAATATTCCCTAAACCCACGTGAGTCGTGCTCAGTGTGATATATAAAAGGATGTTAGAGATTCAACAAAAGAACACAGACATCTTTCCTCCTCCACTGGTGGAAGAGGATGGTCCTACGACAATGAGGGTGGATGAGCCCATGGTGACCGAGGAAGAGGGATAGGTGATGATCCTTCCCTCTATTATCTTTACATTAGACAAGGGTGTAATGTAAGGAAGGAGTGAAGGAGAAGGAAGTAGAGAAGAGCAAAACTGCAACCTCCTACTTGAAAGGTTAGTGGATTACACTTGGATGGTTGCAGACAAATTGGTCCAGGTAGGGGAGGGAGACTTATCATTTTTTCTAAAGGAAATATAGGTGTGAACTATACCTTCCCTACCAGAGACCTAATGTTCGGGGTTTTAAAGCTGAAAAGTAGAGGACAAAACCCAAAACCTAATCCTCCATACTGGTAACTTCACAACATTATTCCTAGGAGAATGGTCCATGTGACTCTGGATATACAATCCCAGAGACACTCCATGAATCCAAACCCCATTTAACAATAATGATGGGAAAACTATGATTGTAGATATACATACCCAAATAGGAGACATGCTTATGTGCCCTTCCCAAAGGATTGATATGTAAGGAGGTTTTGGTGGAGGTTTCTATATAATCCTTTTCATACAT
The DNA here is from genome assembly GCA_963277665.1 of Viscum album. NCBI lineage: Eukaryota > Viridiplantae > Streptophyta > Magnoliopsida > Santalales > Viscaceae > Viscum > Viscum album. Next base: position 1,623,576,114 of record OY728121.1, on the reverse strand, counting down.
GGAAGACAATGATGAAGAAGCCTTTCCATGAAGGGATTTGAAGAAGGCTTCATGAATGGAATGTATAGACTGAGGGGATTAGGTGAATTAAAATAAGGGTTCCCAATAGAGTATCTGGTGGGAAGGTAAGGGTGCATAGTTATGATTTGGAAACTTGATGTTAACCTAAATGACGAACATCCTAAATATTAATACATGGGTAAAATTTAACTCAAGCCTTCACATGTATTCAAGGTATTCCCAAATGTGGGGTGCTCAAGCTCATTTGAGAGGAATAGGTGGAACACAAGTGTTTCTAATTTAGGAAGATTGGAAACATTAGGAACACAAGTGTTATGGATTTAAAATACTAAAGGGACTTAAGACCTATGATCCCCCTTAAATTCCCACGCTCTAGTTTTTAATGAACTACCTTGAAGCATTCAGAAGACTTGGGTGAAAAAACTAGGGTGACCAGAGTAATAGGTAGGCTTTAAGGAAATTCATCCATAAAAATGAAGGCCACATGGTTCTATTTATAGGTAAAAAATAGGACCCTATGAAGACAGATTTTGGGTGTGCAAGTCGCTTGTAAGCCAATAGTGTTGTTTCTAAACTAGAGTGTTGCTTTGAGGACTTTTCAAAAACATATTCTTTATTCAGCTCAAACATAGTGGTGCATAGGTGTTTATTGCAGGTACCATGGTCATCGATTTCGGGACTTATCCAAATTTATTTCTCCATACCACATGAGTTGCACCCCCAAACCCATTCTTGGGATCTGTGCCGGGCTACGGTCCCATACATTCAGGAAGGTGACTTCTCTATCATCATTGACCACCATGAAAAATACATAGTGACATCGTAAACATTTCGAGCTTTCTTGAGGAAATTTTACAGAAAAGTTCATGGAAGACATTTTGTGTTGTCTACTGTCGGGAGACATGGTGTGAAATGGGTTTCACACATCACATTAACATTGTCACTTTTCCTCGAAACTCCCAATGGTTCCCCCATTTGTAGATAGTTATAAAACTACTTCCCAAAGGCCCATTTTTTATTTGGATTTCAGGCACAACGTCTCTTAGGGACTCACATTGGTTGAGAAGATGGGAGTTCGGGCTCATTATAAACTTTTAGGGAAATTTTTTCCTACTCTGGGAATCTATTATTGATTTAATATATGTTCCAGAATATCTTCCTAATCCAGATTTGGGACTGGTTACCCTGATGAAATGACTTCAGGATAATTCTCTTTTACATGAAAAAAACTATGATCTATTGGGCGAATCAATCTATATGTTTTCGTGGTTCTTCATCATTTCCATGTAACAAGAGGATGATTATATGATGAAACCATATTACCAGGTTCTTCAGAACAAACTCCCATATAAGGATTTGATTAATAGGTTTAGGATGGGATTAACCCATTATGAGGTATCCTATGTATCTGGGTTATTGAAGGAATATAAACCCACATAGTCTGTTTAACCAATGCAGTTTTACATCATGAAGAAAGAATTATATGGGTGCTCTAGGACACCTTAAAGGTCAATTCCTAGAGATATGTCACGTGAATATCGAATATAGAAATAATTATAGCTATCATAGTTCATTTTTTTGGACTTATATGTTGTAGTTTCATGTATCATTATAGAGACTCATGGTGCAGATGATCTGATTAATGAAACTCCCAAATCTCAAGAGATCCATGCTCGATGTGAGAAACAAGGGATAATAAGTAATCAATGTTATTGTCTTAGAAAAGGGGCTTATATTATGTTCCCTCCATCGATGATCAATATTGAGATCAGATCACAAAGGTAGGTGGCCTACATATCTTGAATATGAAAATAATTAGAGTCGTCGTAGTTCCCTTGATGTCGAGGCTTACACACTAAGTTTTCCCTAGATTATGGAGATTTATGATGCCAATGTGGTATTATTTTTATCCTCCTAAGCACACATGAGACATGATAAGGGTGGGAAACAAGGGGGATGATGATCAGCCTCATGATATATTGGTATCAAACTTGTATATTTGAATAGTCCTTGGGGTGTTTGGTATATATCTCGAGGCATAGGGAGAAGCCCTACGTATCATGATTATTGAATGAATCATAGTTCTTATAGTTTATTTTATGTTGGGTATTATAGACTAAGGTTTCCCTACACCATTATAGGGGTTTATAAGGAAGATTATATGGCCAATAAAACTACCTTATCCCTTGTGATCCATGCTCGTTTGCGGGAAACAATGTATAGAAAATAATCAATATCAGTACATATGACAAGGGAATCATATGTTTTTCCATCCATGGATGAACAATACAGACCTCACGTCTTATAGGGAGGCGGAATTCATATCCATAATATGACAGGAATCAGATTCATCTTAGTTCAATTTATGTTGGGGCTTACACACGAGGGTTTCCGTATTGATTGGGGTTTACACTTTATGGATAGACAATATTGCCATGTCCTGGGATTCCCCAGTGCTCTAGACTTATTGTATAGACGATGTCCCAATACCCAAGTGGCACACCCTAGGGGTAATTTAATGACGCGGCATGACACATATGGAGGGATTCATGATATTCAGTGTAGAATATCCCAAGGGGTGTCGCGTGTCTTGGCTGATTCCTCTTGGAGACACCGTGAGACCTAGAAGATTGGTCTAGAGGGAATCACAAGTCTCATCTAACTTGCCAAGAGGGTGTCATAGGGACTTTATTTTCATTACAATATTCTCTCATGAGACTTGTATGAAATGAACATGTGTTGTTATATGAGTAGGTTTATCTATCTTATGAATGTATCAGGACTTGGGTGATAATCCCAGAGGGCTCGCAAGATCAGATTGGTTCCCTTAGGGGAAATGTGTGGCTTTCTATGACATTTCTGGAGTATTCTAAATGTCCCATATTTCATGCTAATGGATTGTCCCAATAACTTTACGACACGTCCTAGTGCAGTTTCATGGCATTAGATGACACACACAATGCACATGAAGTGTCACGATCATGTATTTCACTTAATCCATCTTCCTTTGATCTGAGTTATAAGCCTTACATCACAAATGCATTTGTTTGTTTAGTATCAGTTCATATTGGGTCTCATATGATCCAGTGGGATCATGGGATATTCTTTGCATAAACCATCAGAGGTACTTTGTGTGATCTACTGATTATCACGTGAAATGCTTAATACCTAGTGCATGACTACTCCAGATTCGCACTAGTATATTACCTGATGAAAAGAAGGATAGTTACATGATCAATTTCTCTAATAAATACATAGATGTTGGGAGTCTAATCCTATATATTTTGAGTGTCTGACGGTCAAAAATCCTTCCATTTATTCATGTTGGGGTGGGGGATTTATAGGCATCACCACCCATTATACTTTTTATTTTGTGCGGCATATCTGGCGCAAGTCCAAGTTGTAGTCAGCGAAGGGGTATAGAGCCACATGGTTTCATGAGTCTCTACTATGTACTACTTTAACCGCACCACTATATTTTTAGCAATCATGATTATCCTTCATCAGCCTGTCCTTTATCAGATTATTTCCGATTATCAAATACATGTTCGATCATTCGATTGTGTTGAAGGATATCCATGTTGTTTTGATGGCATGTTCGAGGGACTTCACAAGATTCAAATTCCTATGGAAATACACTCACAATACCTTGGGTGACTTTCCCTTGGGTCTCACAGGACAACGTTGTGGGTGTTCTGGGTGTGTTGCATGTATTTTAGCAACTGTGAGTACCTCTCACCTCCTATATTTTATTCCACTTAATTCCATGTAGAAAAGGTTGGGAGTTATGTGAGATTGCATGTGTGTTGTAATGGATATTTATTTTATATTTTGGAGATTCGTCGTGTGACCAATATGGGTTCCATGGGGGTGTGTGAACAATCCATGTCCAAAAAACAAGAATGACAAGCCAAAGTGATTCCGCGAGACAAGGCATGCATGTGGACGAGGGCTCATGGTGCCTTGAAGGTCATCAGGGGGCATCAAATGTCTTCATGTGACCGTGAGCCCCTCTCGCCTCCCCATTTTAACTTATTTTATTTTATTTACAAAGACCAGATATCTTGTGAGTTGGAAAGACTAATATCCTTGACATTTTACTCAATTTTTGGATGATGTCTCGCTTGATCAATATGGGTCATATGAAGAGTGTGAAAGAATGTAGTGGAAAGTTCTATATATCTATCTTTAGAGAACCATAGGGTGGTATGGACACTCCCAATTACGTTCATGAGGAGAGGATGACAATCAAGTGGGATTTCATGAGGCAATTCAGATGTGTAGCTGAGGAGTCACAACATCTAACGATTTGATCATGGTGCAAGTTTCATGACTTTATATAACTTTGATCCCCTATAATGTCATCCACTTTATCTCGTTCATTTAATATGATAAAGGATCATAGGTCATGCACGATTGCCTAAATATCACCACGGGATTTTACTCTTCCCAATGAAGTCCTGACTCATGAGATTTATGATTACTGGGTATTTCTTCCTTTAGGATTTCATCCTTCTTTATTATCGATGGATTTTGGATAGTTTTTTGGTACATTCAAATGAAAAACCATGTGGTATAGGGGAAATAATTTGGGTTTTTTGGTGGCCCTTGAAAGAGCTGGAAGGTTTGTTGAAGAGGGATCTGCCGGACTAGCCATAGAAGATGCACCACACATGGGGGATTCACATGACCTTGAAATGGTCACATGATTTTTAGTCTCTAAAATGATTCTGGAATATTATACTACCCCTTATTCCTTGATTTTTTAGGGAAAATAATAATACCCTTATTCAGGCATTTTCTCCTTTCGACCATTTTTTCCATTTCTTATTTGGCTGGCATAAAAAACATGAAATATTTTTTTGAGCCTGGGAGGTTACTCAAATATATAGTTATATGTGAATAAATGATAAAAAAATAAATGAATATGTGGGTATAACTAGTGGGACTAACAAGTGGAGGATTTTCATAGTATAGTTAATTAATTTTCTCTACATATTAGTTTCAAGGATCATGTTGAAAAAGGGGGAGAAGTAAAAATACCACTATGTAAATCATTAATAAAGGTTACATATTTGAATGACATATCGAATTATATCAATAGTTTTAAAGATGGAATCTTATCATGACTGAAATATAATAAATTTGGGAATAGTATGATTCTGAAAGTGTTATCCCTAGTTTCCAAGGTATCAGTTTTCTAAGGATTATATATCTTGTTCATATTGTATAATGTTTAGTTTGGTTTTGATGTTAAAGTTGGAGAAGAAAGGATCACGAGTCAGTGTGAAATTTATTCCTAGGATTGAAAGGATCATGGATCTATGTTCAATTACTTTATAGAGTATGTAGGAAGTGAAGGATATAAATCATAATATTCTAATGATGTTCCTTCAATGATGAAAAGTTATGGAAAGATATTTTGATGTAAGCAGTCTCCCAATGGGTTTGAAGAAGTGGCCTTCTCATTTGCAACACATTGTGCAACAGTTGATATAAAAGTCCAAAGTTAATGATCAAATGGTATTGGTATTCATATATAGTTGGTATCAAAAAAAGTTTCTCAGGTGGAATCACGATAGATATAATGTTTTCAAGAATGTCTTTCCAAAACATCTGAAAATGGATATTGATGGAAAAAAATGATAATTGGTGTTTCCATGTGTTGTGTGTTGAATTCATCATCAACCATTTGACTATCAACCTTGGTGAGTTAGTATGTTTAATGTGGTGATTTCATTGACATGTTGTGGTGGAACAAATTTAATTTTTTGTTCACCTTGTCAAAAGATTCACGAGATGGTGAATATCCTGATTAAGGGAAGGTGCTGGATTTCATGAAGAAATGCATGATCCCATAATTTTTATCATGATAATACGGAGAGATGGGTTGATGCTTTCAAAGAAAGTGGATCACCTATATAATCTTGTAATATTTGAATAGAACATAAATTTCCATGAATATCTTGTGATATTCTTAAAGAAATGGGTCTAGAATTGTTTTTTTATGTGTGGAATCTTAGCATAAACAATTCAAAGGAAGAAGACTCACAGAAATTAGGAGTTGTGTGAACATGGTGATTCCAATCAATCTTAGGGAAATATGGAAATGTAATGGTTTCAATGCATGTGAAAATTTTATATGAAATGTATCAAAGACTCATGAAAAACAAATTTCCAGACTGACTCATCATAATATGGAAAAGTCATAGAATTCAACAAATATTGATTAAATAATAAAATATTGGGTGGTTCACAAAAGTACGTTTTGAGAAGGTGAAAAGTCATGAGAAAACAAAATGATTTTTTGGAAGCATGCATTAATGAAAAAAATAATTATAATATTTTTGAAGAATGATATTTTCATAAAAATATTATATAGTTTCTTTAAATTTTGGTGGCCAAAATAATTTTTCGTGAATGGGAGATAACATCCATAGATATGAAACTACCCCCATCATTTGAGAAAGTATGACTCATTGAATATCTGAATGATCTGAATTCTTGAAATAATTAAAAAAATGTTCTTATTAGATAATTTATTTATAATAACATAAATTATGATAATAAATAACTTATGTCAATCTAACCAAGGGTGTTTCTAGAATTATATAAAGTATCAAAAAAATTTGGAGTTTCAAAACATAGAAAAAGTTTAATTAAAATAGGATACTTATCAACATGGTGAAAGATTCTCTAAAGTGGAGAGTTAAAAAAAGTTATTATTGGGAATTCATATGAAGTGAATAATATCGAAAGTGATTGAAATAATTACAAAACTTGACAATTGATGTAGATATTCATTGAATAAAAGTTCAATAGGGAAATTGGCTGCTATAATATTGATGTTCATATATTGGTTGTGAAATACCTATGTAAATATCAATGAGAATCAATCATTGAATAAAATATCAGACAATTAATTTGGGAATTGGGCCATGTGCTTAAGACCATATACTCTTAAGATATTGATAAAATGGAGTGGAAAAAGGAAATGACTCATGGGTGGCATTGAGTAACCCCATAATTTGTGAAGGGATTGACCTTTGGGTGGTAGTGATCAAACCCTAAATCTTGTAAGTGGTGTTTCACCATTCATATGAGTTAATTAGCCTAATACAACTAAAAATTTATTATTTGTGGATTTTGTGAAATCTACAAAAAAAATTATGTGCTCCTTGGATGTAGCCCAGTGCGAGTGAACCATGTAAAATTTTAGTTTCATGTGTTCTTGATTATCATATATTCTATAAGATAAAAATTAGTGAATGTTTATAGAGTGACCATCTATATTATCTAAATAATGATAATATGATTAAATTAGTTAATTGGATCAACCCTTAATAGGTGAATATAAGAGTGAAGTTAATAACATGTTAGGTCACAATTGATTAAGACAACGTGAATTTCATAGGTACACGAGGAAACAAAAATGCGTTTTAGAACTAGATTCCCACACTCTTGGGGTATCTCTCATTAATGTACCATGTGAGTACAACAATTAATATTTTGGAACTGACTCTTTAATTTACATTATTCAACATGTTTGTGTCTAAATATTTCATATCAATATATATAGTTAGTGATATATGGATTTTATTGTGGTATCTATATCATGTGATCTCTATTGATACTCCAATAGGGGTGTAGTCTAAGGGTACTCTATGATGCTTACAGTGGACTATAGTGATTGTGGAATGTATTATTCTATAACATTTTTTTATGTTAGAGATAGAGAACTTTGATGTAATTCAGGGGATATCGTGTATGACTCTATCGATAACTCATCGATTGGTATCGCCGATGGGCATCATTCACATCCTTTGATGATGATTTTCATAACTATTTCATTGAGTATTATTTTCAGGTGGGTTTTTTTAGGTGTTAACTCTCAATAGTTTGGTAGTACCATAATTCATTTTTCTAATGTATTTCTAGGAGAGAAAGTGATATTTTAATTAGAATTTTCTCTTTTAATCAATTAGTTCTAGGATGTGTTCCTTATGGGTTTATCAGGATTAACACTAAATCATGAGATCAATTTGAATATCAGTATTATTTTTGGAATACATCCTATATATATTTTTCCTTATCGGATAACTCATTTAGAGATACAATAGTTTAAGGCTCATCTAGTATATTTATAGGATAAGGTTTCTATTTAAATGATAATGTCCTATTAGGGTTCTCCTATCATATTCTCCAATAATATGGATGGATTATGATGGTTGTGTGTAGATTAATATAGTTTTATCCAAGTTATGCTTAAAAACTACTATCTTCTTCCTCGGGCCAATGACCTTTTGGATTAGTTGAGAGGAGCTAAGTGGTTCTATAAGATCAACTTGTTGTTGTTATATCAACAATTATGGGAAAGGAATATAAAAATTATGTGCACTACTTTTAAGATCAAAAATTATTTTTTATGAGAACCTTGGGATGTTTTTAGAGTTAATGAAAATGATGGTGGTGTTTAAGGACCTGATAAATCAAGAATTCCATTCATATCTAGACTTATTCATCATAATTTTTCATCGATGATATTTTGTTATACACCCAGTATTGGGAGGATCATTCTCTATATATGGGGACCTTTTTTAGTACACTGAGAAAGCAATATATGTAATCCAATAATTTGATGATTCAGTTATATTTCTAAGAGGTTTGAATATTGGGGAAGGTATATAGTGACCCTTTGTTTCATTACATAAGTATTCCGTAATTTTTAATATAAACATCATAATAAAGATACAAATCTAGAATCAGAAGTTATTGTGTATTTGGAGAATTTAACTCAAAAATAACATGAAAATAATAAAATATTAAAATTTATTTAAATCCTTCATATTTATCCTTGAAAATATAATGTTCTGTTTAGTACAAGTAGTCACACAGGGATATACATCAAATAAAGGGGTGTGTTAAAAGAAAAGTAAGAGAATGAATAAGGAATAGGAATCGATATAAAATGGATGAACATAATCACCATCATACTAAAAGAATATGATAAAAATCAATATCATGATGTAAACATGTGATAAATTAATGGATTGATGAAATGCATAAAAAAAAAATATCATATCTTACTGGTCAAATAGAACCCATTGTCATGAACAAATATAGCATCATGTTTATGCATAAAATATGTCTATAATCATGATAGCATCATTTTGAGAAAATATAGAATCATGTTCATTCATATTACATAGTATCTCATTAGATAAAACACATTACCTAATGCATTGGAGGGATATATAATTCTAGGATCACCCATCACATAATAAAATTTACATAAACATGCATGCCACATAAAACATATAATAATAATATTTATGAAATAACCCATGGAAAGGAATAGGTTTCAAAATAATTTCATAAAACAGACATTCCTGATTAAACATTGGAATTCCAATAAGAAAGAAAAATATTTAATTTGGTTTATAAATCATCACTCTTGAGTAAATAAGAACCAATTGGAGATGAATCAATATGTGTTTTGGAAAGAAGATCTCTTTTGTTAATTCATTATATTTTTCATAAAATAATATTTGGAATCATTTATATCCCCAAAAATTCAAGGGAAGAATAATGAAATGATATTTAAGGAACATTAAAGATTATTCATACCAAAGATGTTTTGAAAGGGGAATAACCTAATGAAATGGAGTTGGGTTTGAGAATCCCCTAACCTTATGTCCAAATGAATTTTACGCATTCACTTAATAACCTAGATAATAAAATTAAATTAATTAATCAAAAAATTAATAACATATAATATTTTTTTATTAATTACAATTTTATTAAGTTTATTTATAGACATTTAGATGAGTTTTATAGTTCAATTTCATCATTTTGGGAGTATTTTTTCATGGTTTTTATGATTGGTTCACTTGTATATGATTATGGAAGTTATTGTAAAATGAGAATAAATCTCCAGAAGTAAAATAAAGTGTTATTAATTCACATAAATAATTATAAATGGTCTCACATATCATTTTATTTTCTAGGATGAGGATGATTCATTTGATAACAAGTTAATGATAAATGATTAGTTTATTTTGGTGGGTTTTAAAACCATCACAAAATAGTATAATTTAATTTACAATTATGTATTTAAATTAGTTCCAAAAAATAAAAAAATTTATAATATACATATTAAAATATTATTTAACCACAATAATGGTTTTATGACTATCATTGAATGTGGTAGTGTAAAACAAAAACTCATCGTCCCCGAAGGTGGTGAACCGACATATCACGAATGATGATTTCATTTTTAGAATAAAAGCAAAATATAAGTGATTTTTGGATAGATATTTCATCATCACATAAAAATTATAGTATATATAGGATACTATAGTTATCATTCCACTTTCTATAGGGGAGGTGTGGAGAGGATAAGAAAAATAAACAAATTAAAAAGGAAGGATTGAAGATTTCACCTCTTGATTGTTGTCTCCTTGAGAACCTCCTCAAGGAACTTGGGTTTGGTATTTTTCTAAGACTGGTATCTCTTGGATATGGGGAAGGGGATTTTTAATGGAATTTGATATAATATTGACATTCTATATGTCTTAGATGCAATGAGGAGAAGGGGTGGTGAGGGTGGAATTCATAGGGGGAGGAGAGGGGTGTTTTTATTGTTACATTAACTAGTTTATTATTTTGGCCTAATAATATCAATAGTGTTGATTCCTAAGACTAAATAATGTTAATGGTTCATGATATTTAGAACAAATGGGATATTAAATCATGAATTACACAAATATTCATGCCTTTTGCTTCAAATGTTAAATACAGTAAATTGTCATATTTCACTATTCACCAATAATTCAAAATATATTATAAAAAACCAAAAATTTCAACCATACCGTTTTTCATTGTCTATATATAAAAAATCGAATACATTTTTTGAAAATATTTTTCTTAAAGGAGGAATTAAATTCTTAAATAAATTCAACATTTATTTGTAAAATATCAATTTTATTATTACAATAGATTTTATGACCCTTTGAAAAAGTAATTAAGGTGTCATAAAATCATTGTGCAATTTAAATAAAAAAATATTAATTTATAAATCTATTTCTTGAAAATAAATTTTATTTTAAATCATTATAATAAGTATAAATTTGTAAACAAATATTTACATTTCACAAAAATACAAACACTTAATTTATCTTTTTAAAAACATTTACTTACTTATACCATGATATAATTATATCATATTTTAATTTATAAATATAAGAAAATATTAGTTATAATTTCATAGGTGATGTTACTATTCTAATGACTAGATTACAATTCCTAACTGTTATACAACAATTCCAGTGGTCAGGCTACTATTACATAGGTATATGTTCCTTAATGTTTCTTAAATATCAATTATTTCATTCGTTATTCATTAACATAAATTTTTCTCAATGTTATATATATATATATTTATTTATTTAACACCGAAAGATTTTATTGTACATTTTCTTTTTAAATAAATTTAATAGATTATATTGCATGAAACACCGACTTCGCTTGCATTACATTCAAGATTGAGTTTCTACAAAACAACACATTAGTGTTATAATTATTTAAAAGATATATTTATAAATTATCCATTAAATATAATAATATGATTAGTAATAAATAATTTTAAAATGTTATTTATAATGTTAAAAAAATAAAACATATTTATAATGAAATTTATATGTTTATGTAAAATAGTTATATGTTTAGAAATACTATATTCTTAAAGGAACAACTTTTTATGGATTTTTATGTAATATAATAAAATTAATTTTAGACACTCATAGAAACTGAATTTGGTAAAATAGAATTCATTTTTTAATTCTGAATTTAAAAATTATCTTAGAGTGATTTGTTTTATTTTTCTGAAATGCTTCCATTTTTGATGAATAGTGAAATGTACTACATTTCTCTTTAAAAATCGAGTTATTCATTTAAATAATTTTTTTTAATTTAAATAGATTTTAAAGTAAAAATTGATAAATAATACAAATATTAATCCAATGTAGGTTAGTGGAACCATATTTATAATAGAATTAGATATTTATATTTATTGAACTTTTGGAAGTCACTTTTACTAGCCCTCTAAACACATCTGCAGGATTAGCATTAAGCATAATTTTACCACTTCTGTGAATTGAATTTTGAAAAAAATGATATACATATCTATAATAAGAATGAAAATTTTTTCCTAATAGGATCGAAAAAATTTTAGATGAATAGTCAATTTTGATTTTTATTTACCACAATTAAAGGAAAATAGGGAAACTAAAGCGAAACATAATATTATAATAACATAAAATTACCCTAAAACATATTTTAATTTCATTAGATAAGTGTGTTTAAAAACAATCTTTAGAGGAAAATATGATCTATTTTAATTCACTTATGTCAGATTATGATATTTACATTATTATATTTTAAGAAGAGTTAAAAATGTCAAATTTAAATTTTAATGACTATATAATTTTTAGTGTGAGGTTATTTAAGTGATTTGGTTGACTATAAATAGTAATTAGAAATACAAATTATTTATATAAATAATAGTAATATATTTCTAATTATAAAAAATATATTGTTAAGTTAAATATTGATAGAGTGATTTTACAATGATTTATTTATTAAAGGAAGAATCAATTAAATGATTTTAATAATATTAAAGTAAATATAATTAGAAATATTTGATGCCATACATGAATGTTTTTGATGAAATTTAAATGTTAGGGATGATTTAATGTTTTTTAAGGAATAAAGTTGTTATAACATTAAACAAAATCATGTATTAAAAAGTGTCAAAATAGTCATAAAAGATATTTTAAAGTAAATACTATTTTTTTAAATGAAATTAATTTCATAAAACTATATGGTTCAGAAAAATAAGTTTTTTAGTGTTAAATATAAATTAAATTATCTGTTTGGTTTTCTTTTAGAATTTTATTATAACTATATTATCAATATAATGTAAATAGATAAGTAGTCACAATAAGAGTTACAATGTTCAACTAAGGGTTAAAGATAAAAGATGTGGTTAATTTTATGACCCAAACATGTCTAAAAAGAATATTTTGAGATTATTTAGACCCATAATCATCTTATCCTATAAATAACTCACTTCTGAGATATTTATATTGAAAATCATTTTATAATAAATTAATAGTTTTGGAATTTCCAAAAGTTCCTCTCTCCTCTATTATAAAAGGGAACATCTACTTATCTGTTATTCAAACCACTAAATCCCTTTGGATCGGCCAAAACCTAACTATATATCCACACAACATCCATAAATTCATCATATATGCCATAATTTGTGGAACAAACTCATCCCAAGGAGTCCTTTTGTGCAAGTTAAGAGGAGACACTCAAATAAGAGGTAATTATATTACCCTATTTTTCAATGTTCTTTTCATCTATTACTTAAATTCCCTAATATGATTCGATAATAATGTAATAAAACTAGAATATAATATATTGTGGGATATTTTTATTATTATGGGACAAACATATTATTCTTTTTACCCATCCTATGAAAGGTAATATCACCATGCGTGTGTACATACGTCATACCATCTCCACACCGTGGTGTAAATTGTTTATAATATATACATTATTTCAATGGGTATAATGATGAATATAATGGATAAAAATAATAAATATGACATGATATTTATTCTTTATACTTAACATATCTTCAAATTCATTACTAATTTACCATTAATGAAATGATATAGTCACTCGTGTGTACGTACAACTTACCATCTCCACGATGTGATGAGATTCATTCTCCACATTATCCATTCAAGAATTATTATAAAAATATATATAATAAATAATTATGAACTTTATAATAATTATAATATATATATATATATATATATGTCATTTAATTTCTTCTATTCAATACGATAAGATAACAGAAACATCGTTCATGCGTATGTGTAGCTTACCTTCTCCATGAATGGTGTATTCCATTTCATTTATCTATATATTATATATATTTATATACTAAATATATATGATATATAAATCATTTTATAATTTCAATAAGTAATTAAATAATGACCTAATTATAATGATCAAGATTAACAAGTCAAAACTTGTACGATAAACATAGTGATTGTTATCCCAAACGTTGCTTTTAACTCATAGTTGTTTATAAATGGGTAATTTAATGTCATAAATGAATCATATATGATATAATAAATATTATTATGATTCTATTATATGTTAATAATTTGTTTAAAATGACTATATAGGTGTTTTTGAAATGTACAGAGAGTATCAGACCTATGGTAAGGGAATTCTGTGTCACTTTTAATTTTCATGGGATATAAGCCATGTTCACCACATATTTCTTATGTTTGTTATATTTACTAACCCTATTATATTTGATATCATGAATACATTTATCATCATGTTATTTAAATATTTAGTTTAATATATTGGGATTTTTATTTAAATGTTCAAATTTGTATGGTGTGTTTAGAATTTTTAAATAATTAATCCTTTCTCTGTTTCAATATTCTTGATATTATTTTACATAACCATTTATATAGATATAAAATAATTATAAAATAAATTTTATTTCAGTATTCATGTTCATTTAAATTATTTAAAAAATTAATCATTTTATTTATTTATGTCAAGGACTCTTAAACTAAAACATCATTTTGTATGTTTTAAATATTTATTTTTCTAAATCATTCTCATTAATGTCAATGTTTTCGAAATTGTATTAAGAATTTATTTATATGGACATTAATGGTTAAAATTTATAATTATTTTCAAAAATTTCATTTTTTATGTTACAATTTGATTAAAAAATCACTTTTTATATATCTTCTTTTTAAAATTTCTTGACTTTTTATTGATTTTAAAGTAAAAAATGGGTGTTTCTATCAATGAGTTTTATTGATATTATTATATTATTCTCATATTTTTAAAAATAATTTTTTGGATTTATTTTTTAATTGAGGATGATTACATATGATACAGTCTACCATATTTTATTGAAGTATTTATGGACTATTTGACTAGAGATGTTCTGTTAGGATACCATTCATGGTTTATGGTTAATGTGTTAACATTTCGTTTTCTACTTTTAATATGAATATTTATATTGGTTATGTTTCACCCTTTTCATATGAGTAATCCATTGTAATTAGTGTGTGATAGGTTAGGGACCTATTAATGAAATCCTTATGGGTTGGGGACTAGTTAATGAAATCCACTAGATGCATTGATAGTTCTCATGATAGAATCAAGTTTGGGTCTTTACCCACTTACGTATGGTCTTGGCATGAGGCTTTGACAATGTGGTTATGATGTATGAAATTATGAATTCCCTCATTATGAGTTTAGTTATTGATAATAAATCTGATTATTTGAATATTATAGTATCCATGCGACCGCTGAAATGGAATTATTTGATTTATTGTTTCCATATTATGAAGAATATTATGTTTAAAATTATAGTGTTTTAGTTTTACAACTTTCTTTCAAATTTTATTGTTATTTATGATTACTTCAACTATATTTTCTATCCTTACTAAGCACCTTATCCCATCTATTTCTTATGTTTTACTTTACTAGGATGCCAAGATGTGTATTATGACTTATATATATGGTTAATATTGGAGAATAATGGAATTAGGAAATGATTATCTATGTTGTATTTTATATTTTTAGTTGAAATGTAAAGTTCATGTAAGTAATATATTTTCTAAGACTGTTAAACTGATCGACCCTTCTATATGTGATTCCTTATAATCCTTGCAATGTATCCAAATAATTCACCTGATCTGGCCTTCTGGGGTCGGGTCACTATAGTTGGTATAAAAGGAAGTTTATAAAAAAACTTGAAAGTTATATTTTAAAAGAATAGATTATGGAACATAACCGTAATATAGAATATGAGGATATGCATCGGATAACATCCTAGATTTTTGGTAATGTGGAGTTTCTGTGGGTATTCTAAGAAAATATATCCTAATCTGGATACTACAAGTGGACGTTATGGTACAAATGTATCTAGGGGTAATAACTCTGACAAGGTGTTCTGGGCTTGACTATGGATAACCTGGTACATGACTATGGGCCTTACTACACACCTAGTTTGAAACTCCCAGGGATATACTTAGGATAATTTATAGTTTCTTTACAAACCATTATGAAGCATTTATGAGTTAATATCTCCCCAAAGATACCGTTTTTAGGATTTTGATATTACTTATGCATAAATTTTCCAATATATGTTATGTGTTCCATTAGTTTTGGGATTATTAATTATTTTATGATTTAATCTAGTATCTGTTGAAATTTAGAAATTTCCCCTAGTAGAATTATTGAGAACTCCACCAATTCACATGATGCGAAGAGTAATAAGGATGATATCATTTGTGTCCCTAGGATAATATTTCCACGGGAAATAATCTCCCAAGTATTATTATCATATGAGGAAATAATATCATGTGTTAATGAAATGGTTAAATAATTCTACATATATTATGAATTTAAGGGAATTTAAGAGAAGAAGAAGATGGAAGGTCAAAATATTTATAAAGGGAATGTGGGAAAGAAGTATTTTCTCACATTTGATAATTGTGGAAGGAAACACCCTGGTGCCTAGTTAATAAGAATAAGAGTTTTCTTCATGTGTGGGGTGAAAAACCATCATTCTCATTATTTAAAGGGAAATAAAAAACAACTTTCAATTATTCCAATACAAGGAGATGGGACACTATGTGAAACAATGTCTCATGCATCAAAGGAATATACCCTAAATTATGCTCTTGGAAAATGATAAAGTTATGAAACTACTGAAGATAAAGAGGAATGATTAATATATCTATTATAGAATTATTTCATATGAATATTTTATTTGGAATATACTAGTTATAATAATTATGGAATATATAATGATTGTACTTGGGTATTATTTCATTAAGGATTTGAAATTGTATGGTACTATGAAAAGTTACTCAGTCCGAAGTTAAATTTTTGGAAAATATATAGTGGAGGAATGATAACCCTTAATATGTTTTTGATAATGAGGTAATGATGTTGGAATAAAGAGACGATTTATTTGAAAAACGTAAATTGGATAATTTTGAATATCTTGGATCTAATTTATGATTTTTTATTCCATCGTTGTTGGAGTTTACAACACTTTGGGATTTAAGGAGTATATCCAATATTCTATGTTTTATGTAAGGAATAATGAATCACGAACATATTAAATATGTTTAATGGTAATTATGGTTATTAAAATGTTTTAATAGAACACACGATTAAGGTATTCACAAGTTTGGTATGTGATGAAAAAAATATTTTCATTTTGTGTTGTTTATATTAGAAATTTAGTGACATTCCTTATAAATTTTTGGTATGTGAGTTTAGATATAAATATGTTTTATAATCCTAACTGTTGGAATATATTAAGTTGAACATTGATTATTATTATTATTAATGATTAAATGATTTCTTAAGGATGTATTTATAATGTTATAGTAATAAATATTTATGAAAAGGACAACCCAATGGTTAGGAGACATCGTATTGCATCTAGAACGACCGCAAGAATTGATCCTACAATTGATGGGAGATAAGGGTGAATCAACTACCACTGGTCTACATGATGTCATGGTTATTATAACATAGTATTATTAATGTAATCCATATGACTTAATAAGTATAGGTTCATTTTTTGGAACCCTATATGATTAAGATAAATTGAATATTTTTTAATTTTACTATATTTTAGATAGAAAAGGAGTTTGTGGTAAAAATTAGTTAAAAGATGGAATACTATTTGTCAAGTAAGTATGAGTCCTTGATTTTTTAGTGTATAAAGTAATTAATTACTCTAATCTAGTAAATGGGGTTTGAAAACAAAAATCATATCCTAGTTCTTTTTCTGATGAATCATATCGTCCCTTAGATCGTCGCATATTTAGAGCTGTGTGATTGTTTACTTTCTCTTAATCATGTTCTCTATCACTCACCATCAGAACAGATGGTAATATTCTTCTATAATGTATATGTTTTCCTAAATGGAACTATTGTATGTGTTTTATATGGTATCATTCATACGTCCCTTTCTTTATTTGAAATTAGACCTTCTGTTAACCACATTTCCGATGTTGGTTTTCCAAAATTGTATTTTCTAGTTTAAACCATTAATTTTTTTATGTCCACTTTCAAATTGAGAGGACACAATTTATTGAAGGTGGGGAGACTATAACACCCCAAGATTTCATAGTATTTTTCCTTTTTAAATATAGTCAAAAATTTATAATGCACTCAACATTGATTTGGCTTGCATTACACATAATATTGAGATTCTTCCAAACAACACTTTAGTATTATAATTTTTTTAAATCATATATTTATAAATTATCTAATAAATATAATAATATTAATTGTAATAATAAATTTCTTAATTTCATTTATAATTTTCTAACGTAAATAAAACATATTTATAGTGAAATTTATACGTTTTGGTAAAATAGTTATATGTTTAGAAATACTATATTCTTAATGGAACTACTTTTTATGGTCTATTGTGAACAAAAATTAAATTATTTATTGATATTAGTAGAAATTGAATTTGGTAAAACATATATAATTTTTGACCTTAGAATATCAAATTTATCTTAGGGTCAATTTTTTTTATTTTTCTATAAAGTTTCAATTTTTGATTAATTGTGAAAATACTGCATTTCTATTTAAAAACCGAATTTTTCAATTAAATATTAATTTTAATTAAAATTAATTTTAATGTGAAATAGGTAAAAAATATATATATTAATATAATTTAGGTTATTGTAACAATTTTTATAATAGAATTAGATATAAAATTTTATTGATCTTTTGAAAGTATTGTTTATACGGGATTAACATTAAATGTAATTTTACCACTTCTATGAATTGTATTTTAAAAAACTAACATACATGTTTGTAATTAGTATGAAATATTTGGTTTAATAGGAGCAATTTTTTTTCTACGAATTGTGATGTTTGAGTTTTATTTACCATGGTTAAAGGAAAATATGGTAATCAGAGGTAAAAATAATATTATAATAATATAAAATTACCCAAACACTTGTCCTAATTTCATTTAATTTGTGTGAATTTACCAAAATCCACCTTAGGTTGAATATATGATCCTTTTGAGGTATTTTTGATTTATTAGGACATTAATTATTTTTTATTTAATGAAGAGTTAAGAATGTCATATTTAAATTTTAATAACTATATCAATTTTTATATGAGGATATATAAGTAATATGTTCTACTATAAATGGTCATCAGAAATATAAAATTTTATCTAAATCATAGTAATTTATTTATAATTTTATAAAATATATAATTAAATAAAATTGTGACACAGTGATGATACAATAATTGATTTATTAAAGGAAGAATCAATTAAATGAAATAATAATATTAAAATAAATATAATTTTAAATATTTAATGCTATACACTAATTTTTGGATTGAATTGATATTTTAGGGATGATTTAATATAGTTTTTTCGAAGCAATCATATCAATATGTCTTTAAAAAAAATCATGTAATAAATTATGTCAACATTGACATAAATGATATTTTGAAATAAATACTATTTTATTAAGTGATAAAAAATTCATAAAAATCTATATTTCTGAAAAATAACTTTTATAGTGTTAAATATTTCATAAATGATCCATTATGGTTTTTTTGGAATTATATTGTGAATATATTAACCCTATAGGGTAAAAATAAAATAAGTCACAATAAGTGTTCACCTCTTTAATTAAGGGTTTAAGCTAAAAGATGAGGTCATTTTGTGACACAAACTTGTCTAAAAATTATTTTTTGATAGGATATAGACCCATAAACATATTGACCTATAAATAACTCCCTTAGGATCTATTTTAAATAGAAAAAATTAAATAAAAAAATTAATTATTTTGGAATTTCGAGAAGGGCCCCTCCCTTCTCTTATAAAAGGGAACCCCTCCTTCACTATTATTCACATCTCTAAATCCCTTTGTCTCATTCAAAAACTAACTATTTCTTGTTAAAAAAACGTAAATTAATTTTTTAGGCCATTCTTTTGGTCATAATGTCGTCCTAAGGCGTCCTTTTGTGCAAATAAAAAGGATACACTTGAAGAATAGGTAATTGTTTTACCAACTCCTGCAATGTTTATTTCTTCTTATAATTCATTTTAAAATAATCATTCAATACTAAACTAATAAATCCAGAATATAATATATTCTTATATGTCTTTATGATTATGGGACAACCCTATTTATCATTTTACCCATCACATGAAACGGAATATCATTAAGTGTACGTACGTACGGCTTACCGTCTCCACACCATGGTGTAAACTATTTTTAATCTATACATTATTTCAATGGGAATAATGATGAATATAATAGATATAAATAATAAATATTACATTATATTTATTATGTATAGTTAAAATACCATCCATTTCATTATACCTTTACTATTAAGAAAATCATATTGTCACTCATGCGTACATACAACTTACCGTCTCCACGACATGATGAGATTCATTTTCCATGTTATCCATTCAAAAATGATTAAAAAATATATAATTAATAATTTTAAAATATATAATAATTAAACTGGTATAAAATATATATATATATATATATTCCATTTACATTCTTCCATTGAATATGATAACAAAACAGAAACATCGTTCATGCGTAAGTACGACCTACCGTCTTCATGAACGTTGTGTTCCATTTAATTTATCTATCTATTATATATACTTATATACTGAATATATATGATATATAAATCGTTTTTTAAATTCTTTAAGTTATTAAATCAAGATCTATGTAATATTATCAATAATTAAAAGTGAAAGCATGTACGATAAACAAAGTGATTGTCACCCGAAATATTGCTTTATCTCGAAACTATTAAAAAAAGGTTAATGAAAATCCATAAATGAATCATGTATGATATCATAAATATTATTAATATTATTTTTGTTAAATAGGATGATAAATTAATCATGTATATCATCTGTCACAAATTCATACAACCATGAAGGAAAATGATCAAGCCAGAGATGATTCACGACAAAAATGTCAAAAGAGGCAAGATGACAGGATGATTCATTTCCTTCCCTATTGATGAAAGAGAAGTAGTAGGATATGATAATTTGACATATAGATTGGATTTTTCTAATGAGGAATCTAAAATAATGGATGTCACCATCATTACACCTAATAACATTGATAATGGTGAGACAATCTAATTCAATGCGAATAGCTTCCCATCCACAATCTTTTGCAAAAGTCACCCTACCAAGGACAGTGAAGACATCGACAATAGTGGGATTCTAGAGAGAACAGTTTGTTTCATGTTTGGTAGAAATAATTTGGCCTTGATGGACCCGGGCTAGAAGGCCAATTCCAAAAAAAATACCTTAGAGAGATACACATCAACATTAATCATAAGGATCCCTATAGGGGGAGGGAACCACCATGAAATAGATGTGTGAGTGACAAAGAGACCAAGATGATCAGAATCTCGATTCCATACCTCAATCCAGGAGATAGCCTATTTAGTCCAGAACATGGATGGATTTACTATGGGATTAATGATGAAGTCATTTCGTCGAACCCCGATGATCCAATCCATGATACACAAAGAGGAAACATTATTAGTCGTGAAAGAGGAATACCACAACATCAATAGTGATGGAAGGACCCATGTATTATCCAAAAAATGATCCACAATAGAGCCCCAAGTAATCCATATTTCTTCCACACCTAGGCACTGGGATATCTCATGCAGAGGAGATTCCAGAAGACCCGAGCAAAGGGGAAAATGCTTGTCATTTGTTACATCGAGACATGTGAGGAAGTCCATGGTGGGAAGAATACCAGTGTCCACCTACCACAAGAAATAGTGGAATTTTTGGGGGACATTATGATTCCAAAGAGTTTCCCAAAGCCCCTCCCATTCCTTGAAACGAGTGTCATGAGTGAGCCTATATCCTGACTTCACCGTATAGGCTCATGAAAATTCATTTCTCGAAAAAAAATACTCATGCCCCACATCCATCACAAAGGGGATGCTTAGAATCACCATTTTGTCCCTTTCATTGAACCCTAATTTGATTTTGTCCATACACCACTCAGTCCCATGATCTTCAAACAAAAAACGAACAATAGAATTATCATAGCCAGGAATGGCTGGGGATGTAGACCACATTCCATCTTTATCAATCAACCATGGATTAATCCATATGTTAACTTCTGTACCATTCCCCATCCTTCAACCCATCCATTTATTAAGTAAATTTATTGATCCCCAAATAGATATCCATATAATGTAATGCCCAAACCCCAGTTACCTAGATTCGGTGCATTATTACATAAATTTGGCATGATTAAAAGGAATCATATCCTGAAGGACCGATCAGTTTATCTGTCTTGGAAAATAGATTACATACCTGAAGTTCAACATTTAAACATGAAAAAAATACATTAGTAATTTATTCCATTAGAAATGACCAAGCCTCCTAGATTATTCCTGTAAGTCACTCAAAAATAACTTCTTCATATCCTGTGAAAATAAAACATAAGAAAGGGGTGAGGTTAAATGCTCAGTAAGGGTAAATAATTTTGTGGAAGCTATAAACTTTTAATGAAATATGTCTAATAAAACAACAACCTTTTAAACATAAACATGAACATAATATGGAAAAAATAAATCAAACATTACCATATAAACTTGAACATGAATATTATACTAGTTGAATAATCACATGTAATAAATAATTTCATAATGAGGGAATATATAGTACCAGACATTAATTTCTACGTCAAGGCCTCATGCTAGTACCTATGGGCTTACTGTAACCGGACCCAAACCCTGAGAGCCTCTGTAACCGGACACCAACCCGGAGAGCCTCTGTAACCAGAATCTAAACCATACGTTCTTCTATAACTAGACCCCAATCCAGAGGGATTACTTTTACTGGTCCCCATCATGGATCATACTAGTCCAATACATTCATCATAACAAATGGTTGAAATATTACATAAACATTCGTATTAGAACTACCATACGAAATGTCAAAACATTATTGATAAACCATGAATGGTAAAAAATAACAGATCAAGAGTCAAACATATCACAAAACATTCAGTACAATATATAGTATTTCTATAATAATAAATCAACTTCAAACAAGTTTAAAATCCATTAAAGGATGTTGACATAGATAAAAATGATCAGTAAAATGCTCTGATAGAAAGACCCCTTTTTCATGAAACTATTTAAAATTATCCCAATTTATAAAGTTAGTCATTTAAAATGGGGTTTTGAATCAATGTGTCCCATTCCACTTTGAAACTATTTAAAAGAATTATCTTTTCAAAACATTCATGTCCATATAAATGAATCCTTAAAATCATTTTGAAAACATGGACATTAATTAAAACGGTTTAGAAAGATAAATATTTAAAAAATTTAAAATTATGATAAAGTTAAATAGAAACTCTCATAAGACCTTAAAATATTCCTTCTGAAATAAGTTTTATAAAATATGTGTATATATGATAATCATGTCCCCAAAAATACTGACACATGAACAACGATGGATAATATTGATATTGAGGAAATAAAACTTACCTTGTTGTAATCAATCGAGTTGTATGAACAATAGTCAATAACCAACAAATGAGTCACATAATATCATGAATATAAAGTGAATCATGATAATAAATATCCCATTTTAGTACACAATACACCACATGCCATAAATAAGTGGTGAATAATGGAGATCTCACGGAATTAAAAGTGAGATAAGAAGCCCCTTACCACGTGTCCGACTTGACTCGCTCGTATGTTCCTTGTTCTTCCTGAATAATGAACATAAGTTAATTTATAATAGAATAAGAATATTTTCTAGTTTATTATTCCATTTATATCACGTATTACCTTGATATAACAATTATTTAATTATTTGATTTCATATCGGACATTTTGTCGATGTTCGGAACTTCAGTCAAAAATGAACTTGTTATAATTATAAATTGTCCATGTGGTCAAAATTAAACTATCTATAGAATGATATTACACATTTAGATTTCATAAATATCATATATTTCCATTATATATATGTATTTATAACAGTACATTAAATTTGGAGAAAATAAATGAAATGCACCGTTCATGGAGATGGTAAGTTGTACGTACGCATGAACGCTACTTTCATTTCTATATTGTATTTTAATGGAATTAAAACATAATGAGACATAGGTATATTTTAATTATAGTATAATATCATATATAATATCATTAAATACAAACTTTATACGTCCTAAATAAGTCATTAATGAGTCATATCACTTTAAGGGGGCGCTAGTCCGCACATCCTCAAATGAAATTATCGTGTTTTACCAAAAATGGATGCCATAAAGGTATGATATAAATAGAAAATAAAGAATCACAATGAAAAAATAAAAAATATATATATATATATATCATATATAAATATATTTCCATCTTAATGGCCACTATGACAGGTGGTAGGAGATTATCAAACAATCATCATTTCGTGAGGCGTTCGTTTTCCAACCCCAAAACAATATGTTCTTCACCAATTAGATGGAGGTATGTGTATGTGTAGTTCATATAATTGAATAAAAACATCCTAGTATTTTGATAAAACTTATTTATTCAAAAAATAAAGGAACAAAAAGGGTTTAGGGGGGGTTGGATATGTAAATTAAAACAAAATAAAAGAAAAGAATCTAAGAGAAACTGTTGCCTTTAATTTTGGTAACATCCTTTGGTTTGAACCAAAAGAACTTTTTGAAGTGAAATATGTCTAAGGTAAATCATTAGGTGTAAGATAGAGATCTTGATAGATTATTTGGACAATGTTTGGATGAGGCAAGGGTCTTTAGAGATGTGTGCAATGGGTTAGAAGTGGTGTCCTTTTATAAGGGGGAGGAGGGGCTCTTTAGAAAAGTGTGAAAATGTTATTTTATTATATAGTGATATTCGGTTTCTAATGGTCCAAGACTAATTACAGAAAAAGATACGAAGACTCATGGTTGAAAAAAAATCATCCAATAAGAATTGGACATGTATTGGGTATTGTTTTACAATTAATAATCTTATTTATTTAAATCATTTATTAATGAGGTAAATACTACACCATTATTGTGTCATAAATAATTTAATTTATTTGATGTCTAAAAATTATAAAAAAAATACTGTAATGTAGGAAATGTTTTTATATTTCCAAATAATATTTATAGTCTAAAAGATGTCTTATATAACCCCATGTAAAAATTGATTTACAAAAAGGTATTTGTTTATGTTATTTTTGACTTTACTTTAAGTTAACTAAAATAATGTGTCATTATTATTCATAATTTTCTTTAATAGGGTCCCAAAATCTACCCAAGGATTCCTATGGTCGGCCATGACTAATACAATATGTTTAGGGAAATTGTTAAGATAATTTTGTATTATTATAATATTATTTTTACCATGAATTACCCTATTTACCTTTAACTGCGGTAAATAAAATTCAAACGTTACAATTCACAAAAAAATTATTTTCATCTTATTGAACCACATTTTACTTTCTGAGATTAACCATATCTCTCGTATTTTTGAAATTAAACTCACAGAAGTGGTAAAATTATGTTTTATGCAAATTTACAAATGCTCATTGGAGTTGGATAAAAGACGGTAAAAAGTTCAATAAAATATTTATATATCTAAAATTATTATAAAATGACTCCTATGAATAATATTGAACGTATATAGGTATTAAGTATCTATTTTGACCTAATATAAATTTAAAATAAATAAATAATTATTTAAATAGATGTTGGTTTTGACCAATAACTCAGTGTTTTTCACTATTCATCAAAAAATTGAATGTTTTCAGAGAAATACCAAAATTTCACCCTAAAATAATTTTGATATTATGAATTAAAAAATAAATTATATTTTACCATATTCAAAGAATATATGTTTCATTTATTAATATAAAATTAATTCTCATTGTCAAAACCAAAAGCGTGTTTTTAATAAATAACAACTAACAAAAGATTGATATTGTTTATGTTCAATTTCAAAGTGAAATTATTTCCAATGAATAATATTGGATTAAATGGTAAAAATATAATCTATTTATACTTCCAAACCATTAAAATGTATAATTTAACAATACAAATAATTTTTATTAAAAAAGTTATTTTCAGTTAAAATATAGTATTTTTCACTATTCACCCAAATATTAAAGTTATCAGATAAACCCAAAAAATTTACTAAAACTAAATTCTTATGTCCCGAATCTAATGAAAAAGTTTATTTTTCCAAATTTAATATATAAAAGTTTCAAATATTGGATTTAAAAAGGGTTCTCCATTAAAAGGAGGTAAAATTCAATTTTTTTTAAAAAAAATTCTTTTATTTGAAAAAAATGATTTTTTCATTAAGTATAAGAATCTAATAATATGGATTCTAAAATACAAAGGATTATATAAAGTTCAAAATTTAGTTAATACTATTCATAACATCTTTTGAACGTCTAGTTTGGTAAGTTGTAGTGCGTTTTAACTCGATGTTGTGTGTAGTTAAAGTTATTGAATTATTTTGAAAAAATAATGTACTATGAAATATTAGGGTGTTATATGCTTACCTAATTTAATAAATTGCAACCTCGCAATTTGAAATTGTTCTTCAAAATTAAATGGTTGAAAATATAAAATACCTTTGTAGGAAAACCCACATCAGAAATTGGCTTAATAAAATTTAGTCTTAATAAGAGGAAACGGGGAATGAAAAAGTCACCAAAAATTTAAGATCTCGATTAAGAGAACATTGGTGGAAATTAGAGACACATAATTGGAGTAACAACATAAATATTTATAGGGAGTGATTGAGGTTATCAGTCATAAATAGTTTTTGAATTGAGGGCCTCAGAGCCATCAATATATGATGATTTAAAATATCATTGGTTCAAAAAACATAAGGTATTAGTATAACACATTTTTAGTTTTAAGATCCATTACCAAAAGCTTAATAAATTAATTTGTTAAAATAATAAGAGATGAAAAAAACTACTTGATAAGTAGAGTTCCATCTATTAATTAATTTCTACCACAAACTCATCTTTCACTCTAAATGATATTTGAACTTAAAAAAATATTCTACTTATCCTATTCTTATATGGTTCCAAAAAAATGAATTTATAATTCATCTACCATACCTTTTAAAAAACTACATTATTCAATCAAGGACATCACATGGGCCAGTGGTAGGTGATGCTCACTTGTCGCCCTTTGGTTTAGGGTTTAACTCTCGCGGCCTTGCCAGACAAGATGGGTTACCGCCCGACCTTTGGGTTGTACTTTTTATGGGAATCCAAAAATAATCTCAAACTAGACTTATCCAAAATACATTTTTCCAAAATCACAGTCCAAAATATATAAGGAAGGTAAACACAATGAATAAATTTTTTCCACATAATAACATGTAAACACCTTCATCATGTATTATTTTAAAACACTACAACATCATGAATTACCATAAAACCATATTGATTACATTCATGCTCCCTTATTCATTATAGAATACTAGATATACTCCTTCTATCCAAAAATATTGTAAACTCCAACAATGATGGAATATAAAAATCAATAATCAGTTTCAAGGTAGTCAAGAATATCGAATATAATTTATCCAAATCAATCATGTGTTATTTAAAAATCACTACCTCAGTATCAAAACCATATTATGGATTATCTTTCTCTCAGCAATATATTTTCTAAAAAGTTAACTTACTATTGAGTCACTTTTCATGGTTCCACATAATCTCAAGTCTATAATGAAATAGAACTGCAGTACAATCCTTATATACTATATAATTATTATAAAATGTACATCATTAGTACAATACTCAAATGAAACAATACTTTAACAACAACATAAGAAATCTAATCATTTATCTTCATCTTTGGTAGTATGATAACTTTATTATTATCCAATAGCAGCATTTGGGGTATACTATGATGATTTGGAAATTGATTCACGTAGTGTCCCAACTCCTTGAAAATGAAGCATTGTATATTTGAAACTTTTTTCTTAACCTTGCAATCACTTACTTGGTGTCATTCTTCTCCACACTTATAACAAACTCCTATTCCATTCGAGCATTTACCAAGGTGATTATTTCCATAGTTATCACATATGGGAAAATCCATCTTTTCCCTCTTCCCTTTATCCATCGTTCTCTATTCCATCCTTTTGTTCTATTTATTCCCTTCAAAGCCATAGGACATAACGAATTCATTAATTATCCTATTAACACATGATACAGTTTCTTCATATGACAAGAATACATGGGAGACTATTTCTCTTCCAAATGATGGCTTAATACCATGAAATATATGATCCTTATTATTTTTCATCATACGTATTGCTGGAGTTCACATTCCTTCAACTAGGTGGCATTTCTATACAATGACATACACTATGTCAGTTAATTCATTTCAATAAATAATTCCAAACTTGTAAATTACCTAACGTATATTGAACTGTTTATGGATATAATCCAAAATCATAAAAATATTTTCATTGAGGAGGTATATACTCATAAATAATTCATAATTATTTGTAAAGAAAATGAGAATTATCCTAAGCCTATCTCCTGGGAGTTTCGTAACCAAGACTGCAGCAAGGCCCATTGTCATGCACCAGTTACCATTCGAGTATAGCTCAAAGCTGTGTTTTCGGGTTTTTACCCTAGGTACATGTGTGCCAGAGCCACATCTACCTGCTCGTATCCAAATATGGATGTATTTTCTTGGAAGAATCACAAAATCTCAACATTACCTAAATTCTAAGAAGTTCTTCTATACTAATCCTCTATGTCTATCTTAGGGTAATGTGCTCTAATCAGAGTTTATCTAAATCTAGTTTTCAAGGTTATTTCTACACTTCCTCTGATATCAACTGTAACACCCTGATTCCAGTTACCCATAGTCAGTGCATTATTACATAACATTGTAATTATTACATGGAATCAAGTCCTAATTGACCGATCAGTTTAACTGTATTGGAATATAGATTACATACATGGAGTTTAAAATTAAAAATTGAAAATAAAAACAATAGTAATTTATTCCATTAGAAATATCCACGAATCCTAGATAATTCCTATAAGTCACTCATAACTATCTTCTTCATATCCTAGTAAAATAAAACCAAAGAAAGGGGTGAGCTCAGATGCTCAGTAAGGGTAAATATATTAAAGGAAGCTATAAACTTTTAAGGCAAGACGTGTAATAAAACAATAGCCACTTAAACATAAACATGAACATAATATGTCAAAAATAAATCAAAAATTACCATATAAACATGCACAAGGATATTCTACTAGTAGAATAATCACATGTAATAATTCATTTCATGATGCAGGAATGTATAGTATGAGACCTTAATTTCTGTGTCAAGGCCTCATGCCAGGACCAATGGGCTAACTATAATCAGACCCAAACTCGGAGAGCCTCTGTAACCGAAATCCATCCCAGAGAGCCTCTGTAACTAGAATCCAACCCAGAGAGGTTCTATAATAGGACTCCAGCCCAGAGGGTCTACTGTAATCGGACCCCAACCCAGAGGGCTTACTTTTACCGGTCCCCAACATGGAACATAGTATTTCAATACATTCATCATAAGAAAATGTTGAAATATAACATAAACATTCGTATTTAAACTAGCATACGAAATGTCAATACTTTATATCCATAAAACATTTATGGTACAAAAATAACACATCCACATTCAAACATATCACAAAACATTCAATAAAATATGAAATATTTCTATCATAATAAACCAACTTCAAACAAGTTTAAAATCCATTATATGATGTTAAAAAGATGAAAATGATCAGTAAAATGCTTTGAGAATAATACCCCATTTTCATGAAATCAGTTAAAATTCTCACAATTTATAAAGGTAGTCATTTAAAAGGTATTTTCGAATCAAACTATCTCATACCACTTTGAAACTTTTTAAAAGATTTATCATTTCAAAACATTCATGTCTATATAAATAAATCCTTAAAACCATTTTGAAAACATGGACATTAATTAAAAGGGTTTAGAAAGATAAATATTTAAAACATTTAAAATGATGATCCAGTTATGTAGAACCTCCCAAAAAACCTTAAAATATTCCTTCTGAAATCGTTTTTTTAAATGGGTATCTATGATATGAATGTCCCAGAAAATACCTACACATGAACAATCTCAGATAATAATGAGATTTAAGAAATAACCCTTACCTCGGTGTAATCAATCGAGTCATACAGACAATAGTCAATAAACACCAAATGAATCACAAAATATCATGAATATAAAGAGAATCGTGATAATATATATCAAATGGTTGTACACAATACACCACAAGCAATAAATAAGTGGTGAACAGTGGAAATCTCACAGAATTAAAAGTGAGATAAGAAACCTCTTACCACATGTCTGACTTGACTCGGTTGTATGTTCCTTGTTCTTCCTGATTAATAAACATAAGTAAATTTCTACTTGATTAAGAATATTTTGAAGTATATTATTCCTTTTATTTCACTTATTACCTTGCTATAACAATGAGTTAATTATTTGAGTTAATATCAGACATTTTGTCGATGTTTGGAACTTGGGTCAAAAATGAACTTGTTATAACTATAAATTGTCCATGTGATCGAAAATACATTATCTATACAATGATATTACTCATTTATATTTCATATATATAATATTTTCCTAGTATATATATTTATTTATAATAGTACATAACATTTGGAGATAATAAATGAAATGCACCATTCATGGAGACGGTAAGCCGTACGTACACATAAACACTACTTTCATTTCTATTTTGTATTATAATTGAATTACAACATAATGATACATAGATATATTATAATTAAAGTATAATATTATATATAACATAGTCAAATACATACTTTATAAGTCCCACATAAGTCAATAATGAGTCATATAACTTTTAGGGGGCAGTAGTCCACACTTCCTCAAATGAAATTATCGCGTTTTACCCATAATGGATACCATAAAGAAATGTTATAAATGGAAAATACAGAAGCACAAATAAAAAATAAAAATAATATATATATCATATATAAATATAGTGCCATATTAATGGAAACCATGAGAGGTGGTAGGAGATAATCGAACAATCATCGTTTCGTGAGGCGTTAGTTTTCCAACCAGAGAAACAATATGTTCTTCACCCATTAGATGGAGGTCTGTGTAAGTGTAGTTCGAATCCTTCTAATAAAAAAAATCATAGAATATTGAGGATACTAGTATTTTTATAAAATAAAGTAATAAAAAGTGTTTTGGGGCATTGGAGAAGTAAAATAAAACAAAATAAAAGAAAATAATTTAAGAGTAACTGTTACCGTTAATTTGGGTAAATTCCTTTGGTTGAACCAAAATGAAATTTTGAAGTGTCTTATACCTAAGTTAAGGTGTCTAGGTGTAATATAAGAATCTTGAGAAATTATTTGATTAGGGGTTGGATGAGCCAATGTGCTTGAGAGGTGTGTGGAATGGGTTTGAAGTTGTGTCCTTTTTTTAGGGGGAGGGGGGCTCTTTAAGAAAGTGTGAAAATATTATTTTATTGTATAGTGATATTCGGTTTCTAAAGGTCCAAATATAATTAAAGTAGAAGATAATATGACTCATGGTTGAAATAAAATAATCTAATAAGAATTAGAAAGATTTTGGATAGAGAATTAATATTAATAATTTTATTTATTTAAATCATTTATTAATGAGGTAAATACCACATCATTATTGTGTCATAAATAATTTAATTTATTTGAGGTGTAAAAATTATAAAAAAATTACCATAATGTAGGAAATATTTTTATCTTTCTAATTAATATTTATTGTCGAAAATATGACTTATATATCCCCATGTAAAAAATTGATTTACTAAAAGATATTTGTTTGTGTCATTTTTGCCTTTACTTTAAGTTAATTAAAATAAAGTTTCATTACCATTAATAAGGGGCTCCATGGGGTCCAAAAATCGACTCACGTATTTCCATGGTCATCCATGACTCATCCAATAAGGTTAGGGCATGTATTAACATAATATTGTATTTTTATAATATTCTTTTTACCTTGAATTACCCGATTTATATTTAACCACGGTAAATAAAAGTCAAAAGTTACTATTCACCAAAAATTATTTTCATTTTATTGAACCAAATTTTAGTTATTGAGGTTAACCGTGTCTCTTGGATGTTTAAAATTTAACTCACAGAAGCGGTAAAATTATGTTTTATGCAAATTTGCAAATGCTCCTAGGCGGTGGGTTAAAGACGATAAAAAGTTCAATAAAATTTTTATATATCTAAAAATATTATAAAAGGACACAAATGAATTATATTGAACATATATAGGTATTATGTATCTATTTTTACCTAAAATAAATTTAAATAAAATAAATAATTATTTAAATAAAAAGGAGATTTTATCCAATAACTCTGTTTTTTTCACAATCCCTCAAAAATTGAATGTTTTTAGAAAAATACAAAAATTTAATCATAAGATTATTTTTATATTATGAATTCAAAAATTAGTTCTATTATCAATATTAAAAACATATAAGTTGCATTTATTAATTTAAAATTAATACCCGTTGTCAAAATCAAAAAGCGTGTTTTTATGAAATAATAACTAGCAAAAGATTCAAACTTGTTTATGTTCAATTTCAAAATGAAATTATTTCCAATGAATAACATTGGAATAAATTTTAAAAATTTAATCTATTTATACTTCCAAAACATTAAAATGTAAAATTTAACATTACAATTTTTTTGATTAAAAATTCTTTTTTCATTTAAAATATAGTAGTTTTTCTATTCACCCAAATATGAAAGTTATAAGAAAGACATAAAAAATTTACTAAAACTAAATTCTTATGTCCCGATTATAAAGAAGAAGTTTATTTTTTCAAATTGAATATTTAAAAGTTTTAAATATTGGATTTAAAAAGGGTTCTCCATTAAAAGGTGGTAAAATTACATTTGTTTAAATACTTCTTTTATCGGAAAAAACTGAATTTGTTTTTTTTCATTATTTCTATGAAACTTGAAATATGGATTCTAAAATTATAAGGATTATATAATGTTCAAAATTTAGTTAATACTATTCATAAAATCTTTTTAACAGCTAGTTTGGAACATCATGGTGCGCTTGAACTCGGTGTTGCGTGTAGTGAATGTTATTGATTTATTTTGAAGAAATATCATACTATGAAATCTTGGGGTGTTATATAGAAAGATGTGATGAGGGCCAAAGAGGTGTTATGGAAGTCATATTGGGGGAAATGTTTTCATTGAGAGTATGTGCATAGATTGAAGATGGATGAATCTTGAGGCTCCAATCCTATTTGTCCAAAAGGGCATCATTAAAGATAAATAAGTCCCAAAATCCCATTCTTCTGCCTGATTTATGTGTGCAGAGCGAATTTCTAGCAATCCATTGTATTTTTTTATTTCCATTGTTAATATCCTACAAGAATTTAGCAATTAAAGAGTGAATTTTTTCAATAACCACACTTGGAAGCTTTAACAGAGGCATGATATAGTTGGGGATAGACTAAAGGGCGGCCTTGATAAGAGTTTCCTTAACTTATATAGATATTCTTTTGAGGGTCGACCCTTGTAATTTTTTTCACGATTCTATCCACCATAGAAGGAATAATTTCTTTTTTTTTGATCAGATAACTAATATGGGAAGCCCAATGTATTTGTTGTGCTTATCGACCATTTGAATACCTGTAGTGAGACAACGCTCTTCTCACTTGGTCGGTGGGACAGTAGTACTGAAAGAGATTTCCTACTTTCCCTGATTGATCTCTATTCTAGAGGCTCTCTTATATAGTCAAATAAAGATATTAAAAGAGAGGAATTCATTATGCGTAGCTTTAGAGAATATCAGGACGTCATCCCCAAAGAAATGATGTGAAATATGTGGGAAGGCCCCACAAAGATTTTCCCCATAAATCAAATTATAAGAAGCTGCCAATGAAATGAGGTTAAAAAAACATCAGCCACCAAGATAAAGAGAAAGGGGAATATGGGATCTCCCTGGATGAGGGCTCTGGTGGGTGAGAAGCCTTGTGCAAGTCCACCATTGATATTAATCCGAAAATAGACAGACGAAACAAATTGCATGATCATATCTATCCATGTTAATAAAAACCCCATTTTTGAA
The DNA here is from genome assembly GCA_963277665.1 of Viscum album. Classification (NCBI taxonomy): domain Eukaryota; kingdom Viridiplantae; phylum Streptophyta; class Magnoliopsida; order Santalales; family Viscaceae; genus Viscum; species Viscum album. The sequence continues at coordinate 1,623,541,753 of OY728121.1, read as the reverse complement.
TAACGAATCGGAGAAAGTGTGATTCCACTATATCATAAGCCTTGGTCATATTTAGTTTGCAGGCCATAGTACCTCTTTTCATAGTAGATAGCGTTTTCATAAAATGAAAAATTTTGGGTGCCACAATGGAATTATCTTTGATAAGACTCTTTTCTAAAAAGGCACATTTATTTTCATAGATAATGGTAAGTTACCATGCACACAAACGATTGACCAAAATCACTGAGAAGATCTTGTAGGAGACATTAAAAATACTAATTGGCCCAAAATCCGAAGCAAAGAGGGGTTTCATAATCATTGGGATGAGGGTACGAATTATCTAATTAATAGAGTAGAGGATGACTTACCCATCCCAAAGGCATTACATAAGAGTGAAAATAACGGTGTTGAGAATGTGCCAGTATTGCTGGAAGAAAAGAGCATGGAAGCCATCAGGACCTGGGGATTTTTTGGAATGTATATGTTTAAAATCTCGGATAATCACATCATCTAAAAAGTGTTTTGTGAGATGACGGTTCATCTTATCTGTGATCACATGTTTGATGCAAGACTCAACGTCAGAAGAAATGGTGGAATCCTCTATAGTATAGATTTTATAAAAATAACATGAAATAATATCGTGAATGGAATCAATATGGTACATAGTTCCAGAATAAGGGTGAGAAACACATGAAATATTGTTTTTTCAGAGCATATAAGAGGACTTCTGATAAAATAAGTGCTTGTCTTCATCCACATATTTAATGTGGTGTTCACGCATGTGTACAACCCAGATGATTTCCTTAATGCCAAGAGAAGCATCCATTTCTCTTTGGAAAACAAAAATTCTAGAGAGAATACCATCAGTTTGGGATAAGGACAGTAGGGTGTTAAGTTTTCTCTCTAATGAGTCACAATGTTTGTCAGGTTGACGAAATTTATTATTGATCCTTTTCCTTAAGTTATTATCCACCTACTGGAGGTTAATACCAATGTCTACATTTCCACCATTCCAATATGATCAGATAACTTCTTCAAACTCACTGGATTTTACCCAAAATCATTCAAACTTGGTGGGTTTCTCATATCTTGGGTTATATCCACTATGAAAGATGTCGATAAAAACAGGGAATTGGTACAAACAGTACAGTGCCAGGTGGGTGATATGAAATAGCTTGAAAATGTTGGTCCATTCTATCAATCCTAGAAATATAACTAGATGCTCTGTAATGTGCATGCATTCTGTGTTCCCCCAAAACCAGGTGAAGGGATTTCCTACATAGCCCAGATCATCCAACTACGCCCAAGAAATTGCATCCCTGAATCTTGACATTGAGGAAATAAACTGACAATATCTTCCATGCTTTTCATTGTGGAGAATAATTTTATTGAGATCACTGCCAAAGTGGATAGGGTCTGGAATTCCTCATTGCAGTGAGCATAGAAGGTCCAAATATTTCCAATTATCATTCTGTGACGGCCATCTATAAAAGCATTCAAATTTCTTGGGCAGAGATAGATCATCATGGATGGATGAATCCAGACGATTTGACGAGTGTGAGGTGATTCTTACGTCAATGTTATCCTTCCAAAGGAGGAATAGTCCCCTTGAGTGGCATTGGTGGGGGACCCGGAAGCATACACGAAAGACGCATTTGAATGAAATACCAGTGTTTTCCTTGTTTTCCAATATGGTTTCAGATATAAAACCATATCAAGCCGACATTGTGTGAAATGGGGCTGGAGCATTCGAACTATTCATGGGTTTCCAATCCCCCACCAGTACCAACATAGGGTTTTCATGGCTCTAGCTGGGGATGGGAAAAACCTGGCTCCAACTCTATAACTTCAAGGAACTATCTATCACTTTCCAGTTTCCCCCATTTTGGAAGGCTTTAAATAAGATTGAAAGACTCTAATTGAATTTTATGATCCCCAGGATTATCATTAATAGGGTCTCCACCCCCAATCTCCATGATTCATCCTTTTCCTCTTCTGATGGTTTATGGGACCTGATGATGTTTTCTTAGTCTTATCAGTTTCATCATTGGAGGTGGTACTTAGAGCCACCAAATCTGGACCAGGAGCAGGATCTGGTGGTTTGATAAAAAGTTGGTTCAGTTCATAACCTAGGTTTAATGGTTACTTACATTTTGATGTCAATAAAAAATGTTTTAAGACAATATATTTCATAGAAGAAGGAACCCGACATGAGGTGGTAGCTGGGTCCTTGCTTTGACTCATATGCTTTTCCCGAGTTTTGACCCCAGACACAGTGCTACCCAAATGTCATCCTTTCGCCTACAGATAAATGTGATTATCCTCAAAAAAGTTAAATGATCCAAGATTGATGACATTATTGTGATTAGATTCAGCCTTCTTAGAGAAATCCATCTCCTCTTTGTCTCAATACTTTTGTTTCCCCACATCATAAATGATTGCAAGTCCGGTAGTTTTTGCACGAAGCCACGACCCATATTGTAGAATGATGTTTCCCTGTTCATTCTCTTTTTTTGAGTAACAAAATTTCTATATGAATCCAATACTTCCACAGTAAGAACTAACAATTTTAAGCTTTTCAAACTCCTGAAATATCACAAAATTCGACTCTTCAATTGATAAGAACAAACCCCTCATTAGTGGTTGTGTCACATCGACCAAGGCCCCGATCCGCACCATGGGTCCCATGTGAATTGGATTTGAGTGATCCCAGCCCAGCAATTAAACAATGAATTCTCCAATTTTCGGCATAACATGATATGTTCGATCATGAAATGGGATTCCTTTGATTTTTATCATGAAAGGTGAACAATTTAGGTTAATTTTCTGAATATCATCCACATCTTTAATGTTATCCATTAGAATTATCTAGTTATCAAAAGACCATGTCCTACCAATTGAGAAAATTTTGTTTATCTCTATCATTAAATAATTTTATGAAATGAGATCCCACTCCCACATCTCATATGGTAATTCCATCCTCCAATATCCATAAATTTTTCAGATTGCATTTAAGGGCCCCCTAATTGAATGAATGTTTTGCAAAAACTTTCCCAAAAATGAGGAGAGACATGTGATGTGACATGAAGGAATCTTCAACATTTCTTGTGGTAATAATTTACTTCTCTTTATCAGTGAATTAATAATATTACACCGATTTTCTAGGTCTGAGTCCATGTCAAAAAAACCAAGGGGTTTCCCCCCTTATTTCTTATTTTTTCCACACAATCGAAATCCCTATGCAAACCAAAAAAATTTCTGACCAAAAAACCACATTCATAAAAGAGACCCCCCCTATGGAAACCAGAATCACCCTTTTTAAACTAGATCTAAATGACCAAACCTTCAATAATCAAGAACATCATGAACCAACTCCTTCTTGAACCACACGCTTCACAAAACCAAAATTTACCACTACGAATCACACCCTATACCCGGCGTGAAACACACCCTACACTGGAGGATCTATGTGAGAATTATCCTTCATGCATATATTATTCTGTGAACCACACCCCTAATCCACTCCTTCACAAGTAGACATAGTAGATCTGTAGGAAATAGATCAGCAACCCACACCCTTTGCGAGCCACAACCTTTGTGAACCACACCCAGATCCGTCATTGATAAACAAACAATGTTGGAATCCCTCAGATCCTCAAAGCAACCCAAGATTAGAATTGACAAAATCATAGAATGAGGAATAAATATTCTTGAGTTATACACAAAAGATTCCACTGATATGAAATAGAAAACCCACCGCATATCCGTTGGAGGAAGCAGATCTATTAGGTTAAATCTGATCCAACATAGATCCATATGAGGAAAGCCGACATAAGTCTATCAGTGGCCTTCTAGAGGCCAAAGAAACATAAATTTAGGCTGATGCAAATCCCATGCAGATCTGGGGAAATTCCTTTGTAGATCAACAAATACAAGGGTGGACAAAACCATAGGAAGAATCTTGGAGAAGACCTCTTAGAGAAGAGAGACTCATTGGAAATAGTTCATTGTGTTCTCATGAATATTATTATTATTTAGGTAAATGTTAATAATATGTTTAAAAAAACTATAACATATTTTCATACATTTTACGAGAGTATCTGACATAAGGTAAGGGAATTCCATATCACTTTTAATTTTATTGAGATACAAGCCATGTTTACCACCTATTGTGTGTGTGTGTTATATGTAATTACCCTATTATATTTGATATCATTAATATATTTATTTTTACTGTATTTAAATAATAATTTGAAGATATTGGGATTATTATTTAAATTTTCAAAATGGTTTGGGATTATTTTAATGATTAATGAATTAACACTTTCTCCTTTTCAATATTATTGATATTATTTTACATAACTATATAAATGGTGATACAATAATTGTAAAAAAAATTATATCTATTTTTTGTTCATTAAAATGTTTTAAAAAATTAATCTAATTATGGTTTTATTTAAGTCACTCTTTAACTAAAAAATAATTTTATATGTTTTAAGGATTTATTCAACAAAATCATTCTTAATAATTATCATGTTTTCCAAAATGGTTTTATGAATTCATTTATATAGACATAAATGTTTAAAAATGGTAATTCATATCAAAAATTTCAAAGTGGTATGAGATAATTTGATCCAAAAAACTCTTTTTAAATGTCTTATTTTCTAAAATGCAATACTTATTAATGTTTTCAATGTAAAATGGTATATTTCTATCAAATAGTTTTAAAGATTTTATTAGATTATTATCAACTATTTCAACATTCATTTTTGGTTATTATGAATAATTGTGATTGATTAGTTATGATACAATCTACCTTATTTTATTGGATTATATATCGTATGTTTTACTATACATGTTCTATTTTGACACCATTCATGGTTTGTGGTTAATTTATTAACATTTATCATTCTAATTTTAATAATAATGTTTATACTGGTTATCTTTCTCCCTTTTCATATGAGGAATGCATTAGAATTATTATGTGATGGTTTAGGAATTGCGTAATGAAAGCCCTATGGGTTGGGGACTGGTTAATAAAATCCCCTCGATGCATCGATAGTTCCCATGAGACAATGTAGTTTGGGTTTTTACCCACTTATGTATGGTCTTGGCATGAGGGCATAAAAATTTGGTTTTGATGTCTGATAATATTCATTACATCATTGTACGATTAATTATTGATATTACATGTGATTATTAGTCTAAGAGAATATAAATGAGAATTTTTAAAAGAAAATATTTGATTTATTCATTCCATATTATGTTGAATAATATTTTTAAAAGGACTATGTTTGAGATTTATTCCTATCTTTAAAAGTTTGTTCTTATTTATGATAGCTTTTCTATGTTCTTTAACCTTACTGATCATCTGATCTCACCCCCATATTATGTTTTACTTTACCAGGATTCAAAATGTGTATTATAACAGATATATAGGGTTAATCTAGGAGTATAATGTAGTTATCAAAGGACTATCAATGTTGTATTTTTTCTATTAAATTATAATTTATCTTTATTAAGTAATCTATTTTCCAAGACTTCTAAATTGATATGTCCTTTGGGATGTTATCCCCTGTAATCAAGCTAATGTATCAAAATAATGAACCAAATCAAGGCTTCTAGGGTTGGGTAGTTACAATATATATATATATATTAATCTTTAAAATTAATATTATATTTTTAACATTATTTTTTATCTCTATATATTTGTTTGTGATTGTGGCCTTTCTAGTGGTTTGACTATATCAAAAATATTACTATCAATATTATCTTATTTTCTATTTTTTTCTTACTTTAATATTTTTCATTTTTATTGATTTGTTTGATGGCTGATTTAACATTTTTGGGAATATTGTTTTTTTTGGTTTCTCTCTGTGATGTATGTGTTTTATAACATAATAATCTTAAGGGAAATTCCATTGAAAAAATCATGGGTGATTACTATATAATATCTGAGGTAGGAATATCAGTAGACCCGAATAATTTCAAGATACAATTTCCTTGGAGTAACCCAAGAATGTATTTGACATTCATAGTTTAATATGTCTATAAGATTACTTCAAATGGATTATCTATAAATTCTATAATTTGGAAGTTCCAATGAAGACCCTAACCATGATGGGGGATTAATTCCATTTTTTGGATTCTTGTTAGAGATCTATTCATGGGACAAAAGGTATAATAATTCCGATGCTGATCCTAACCTTAATAAATTCAATTAAGAATTATACATTGCATTAGGATTTTTCAGGTGTCATGATTGGGGAAATTTTGATTAATGATAGGTGATTTTTCACTTATAGTTTTAAGGAGCTATGGAAACATGAGGGGATCTACCTGATATAGGAGATAAATCTCACAGTTATTGCACGTGCATTGAGTAATTTTGTCACCACTTATTAGGTGAGAGGTTCTGGATGTATATTTATCATAAGGTCCTAATGTATATCTTTTCATAGTAGAACAATATCCTTTATTAGCATAGGTGATTCATGTATCTCCAATAATTCTATTTTTTTATGGAATACAACACTGGGAAAGGGAATGTTTTAGATGATGCCTTGACTAGTAAAAATCAAGCATTTGTAGTGATGGTGATGAGTAATGAGTGGAAAATAATTTCCTTTTTACTGAGAGTCACCTTTACTTTCATGAATATTATCATAGAGAGACCCTGAAATCCTTTAGGTTTACCTCTTCACTCCATGATAGGGTGAATGTGATAAAGTTATATGACTCAAATTGTTTACTACATGTGGGAAAATATATATTTTTCTTGAACATCAACATGATTGGTCCTTAGATACTGATGTGATCCTTTATTCATGGTGTCTTGTGGTTGTCCACTCAATCACATGGGACAAGCCAATATCAGATTGACATACCTTGACATGGGTTTTTATCCTAAATCATACCAACATGTTTCATGAAATATATTGGTAGTATTGGTGGATTGAAATGAAGAATGACATAACGTGGTTAATTTTACAATGCCTCACCATCCAACAAGTGATGTTTGAGCTCTAGTGACACATAGGTCTTATTAACCATTACCCATTACTCAGTGAAAGTGTGTTGATGTAACTTAGGATTTTTTTATGGGATTTCCCTAGGAATCACATGGTTGTATTGTGATAAGAGTTGTTTTATACCAATTGATGAAGGTCACACATTTCCTACTGATCTGAGAATGTCATTCTATCAATGAGGTATGATAGTTATATACTAAAGAGATAACGTGTATTGATGGGGTTCCTAGGATAATCATATCTACTTGGGATTATGGTTTTATATAATTCATCAAGAAGAGGTTATTGAAGGATATAGAATTATGGGTTCACTTGAGGACTGATTACAATCATTATATTGATGGATATTCTGATCACAACATCTATATGTTGGAGGATAAACATCATACATGCATCCATGATATTTTGAGTTCATGGGTGTAACATCTTGCACTGGGGGAGCTCCTAAAAAATCATTAAGCATTTATTCACATGTAATTTTATGAGGAATCCTATGGATTCATTGATCACCTCAACATTGGTTAGAGTCTAGGGAGTTAGTAGTTATTGAGTTGAGTCTAATTCAAGATACATTATAGTAAGTCTATTTGATCAAGAAGAAGTTAGTGACAAATCAAATACTAAATATATTATAATTAATCTAGTTTTATTGGTTTTTTCTAATAAATATTTATTTGTATATTTATTTATTTTTCCTCAGAGTCAACATGGTGTTTCAGTGTCGTAAAATCCTAGAATTAGTATATTAAAAATATTTATATATATTAAATCACAGAGATGAATATTTTTAGAATAAATTGTCTTCACATTGATCCAGACCACTTATAGGGAATTTGATACGACGGTTAATTCTGAAACATCAGTCTTACCCTAGGTGAGACATAAAATTGGTATGTGTCGTAGGTTCAAGTAGAGGTGACTGTAGGTGTTTTTGTTAAGTAATTAATTAATTAATTTTCTGTAATTAATTAGACTCACCAAACTTAATAATCCTCTATAAATAAATCATTTTATAAAATCACTTGGGTTATCCTCATAACCATGGTGGATTTGAGAGGAGCCAAAGAGGGTCATTTATGAATGATGATAGATCACAGAGTAATGATCATTCATAAAATGATTCTTCTTCAGTAATGAAGTTCCTGGATCTCACTAATGAAATGACATAGACCCATTCTTCACTAGGGATCAATCCAAACATTAGGTAGGGAATTATTTTTCATAGGTTCAAGCCCTTGAATATTTTGATAATTATGAATTACTGTATGTTTTATTTTCTGACAATCACCATTATTCGCTCGAACATGGTTATTTATTTTATTTAGTGTGTCTTTGATTTCATCTTGGGTTCGTTGATTATGTAATTGCTAGTTGAGATCACATCAGTCAATGATTGATTAAATTTTATCATGTCATTTTACCCCAAAGTTTTTCTAATTCTTCATCCTTGGCCTTGAGGTCACAGTTCTTCATTTTCTATATAGATTTGAGCATGATTGAACCCATAGATTTATGGAAGAGGTGTTCATGATGTAAAAATTTGTGTTTTTTTCATAAATATCATTGTGTGATGGCGGAGATGGTGTTAGAGACATAGATCAGAGGATGGACCATGGGATTGTATCCATTGTTTAGTTAACGTGGTGGTGTGGTTTGATGAGAATGAAACACATAAAGATTAGGTTGTCAGAATTTGGCCACCAACAATGGATCAGGTGTAGTCAACCCTAGATCCAAATTCCTTGGTGTGATTTATGATGGATATATTTGGGTGGTGTAATATTGGAGATGAATTAAGAGATACTAAGATTCTATAAAATCTTGACATAAATGGTGTATAGTATAGTAACTTACACATTGTAGGCCCTTGGCTATGGTATCTAGGGTAACAAGACATGTTAAATGTCACATGTTGTGTATGATCCATATATATCACGTGACCCAACATTGAATGCTTATTTTGTACCCCTAGGTTAATTGGGAATGGATATATCCAGCTACCTAGGTATAGTCATAGTACACATACATGACTAGATTACATGGGCATGATCCAAAGTACTTGAGCACGTGCCAATGTAAACGAGCATTGGATGAAATACATGAGCATGGGTAGGAAGTACACGGGAAATCCCTTGTTGGAAAGACACACTGTGTATTATATTTACACACCCTGAATTCCACATGGAAAATTAATCTATGTACAAGTGGAAACGTTCCCAAATATTCAGGTGAGGTCACATGTTGTGGGACCCAAGGTACACAACATGTGTTTTCTATTAGACTTCCACCTTGTGTATATCCTTTTTTTAACTCTAATTTGTCCTAGTGAGTAGCTTATCCTGAGTAGTATTCCATGTTTAACATGCGAAAATCCTTCCTTTTGGCATCAAATATATTAGATGAAGTTTTAAGAGATTGAAACTTATTTTATTGATTTTTGGATGATCATATTGAACATGATTGTTAATGAGACAGAATTTAGGGCTAGAACTAACTTTTTTCACCAGGGAATGGATACACCATACAATTTATTCATAAAGATGGAAGCACCTTACAATAGAGTATATAGGTCCTCTTTATATGGATTGAAATCCCCACCATCTTTGAGATCATGGCGGGAGTGGGTCCTCCACTAGATATAATGCCCCATGATCAGTATAGTGTAGTAGTGAGGATTAAACCCTCTATAAGTATTATTTTTTAGTTATACATGATGATGGGAATCATATATGGTACTTTTGATCAACAAGAAGACTCACAATTCTTAGCTGGGATGTGGGGATGGAGATCCCCTTTCTCTCTTTCATGAGTTTCTTTATGAACATATATATATGGGTTTGTTTTCCACTTACTTATGGCTTGAGATGTCTATCGTATCTTTTAATTTATCCCTAGTTGGTTTTCATATCAAACTACTATTTATGTATAAACTCACCCCAACATGGACTTCAGCCATATTTTTTATGACTTATAAAGATGAAAAATATATTGGTGGTGAAAATGGTGGACAAGGTTTCAGAGGAGCATAGTTGTACCTAAAATAGATAACCGTGTTTGGTGGTCAACATTGGAGATTGATTGATGTTCTCTCTTCTATATCCCTATTTCAAGTTGTTATCAGGATGAGACCTCATTTCTCTTTGGTCATGTTTTTCCTTTTTATACTTTTGTACCATTTTTGTGCTTTTATTATTTCCTAGAGGTTATTGCATGAATGGTTTATACTCTATATGTTATAATTTATTCAATTATATATACACTATTTCATGTATATTTTTGGTTTTTTGAAAGAGATACATAGGATAAGGCCTCCAATATTAGTATTTCAAACTCAACATATAACAACCCTGCTTCTACTGAAAACTTAAACATGATTTATTACATAAACTTCACTTGATACAACACAGAAGATCAAAAATTATAGTGTATTTGGTGCTTAGAATCATTACATAAAAACTTAAAATATGAAATACAATATCTTTATTGAATACTTCCTTTACATTACCACTACATTCCCTCATACTTAGCATATCATGTGATAACATGAGGACATGCATAAAGAATGGGTGAGATATAAAGCCTAGTAAGGGAACAAAAATGGAGTAAAATGAGGAATAAGACACATGTATGAAAATAGGCATATCTATGGAGCACAGGAGGAACATTAACATAATGGCTTCATAAATCATGAAAATCAATACATGGAAATGTGGCAGCAACAATTAACATGGAACTAATGTGAGCCAAGGCTCGTTGCACAAAGAGCATGTGTAAACTCTCATTGCACATGAAGCACAAGTAAAATTTTTTTAACTTGAATTATCATGAGTCAAAACACATTTCACATGATGTATCAAGATACTATACTTTATCCAATGCTTTAGATCACTATCCGGGTACACCCTTCTTAAACATTTAATTTCATGCATAAGTGTGCCACATGGATCATATAACATGGAATAAATAAACATTATATGTTATTCCATGATTAAATAATGTGGAATAAATACATATAGGTACCATTAAATATGTATATGTGCATAATGGTGAATACCCATGATTGAGACATGGGTACTTCATTCACTACACAATGATCATGGCTTGGAAAAACGCGGTACAATTTCGGCATCATAACAGTGTGACATAAATATTAATGAAAATGGTTTATGAGAGAGAAAAGTGTGTATCATAATATTTAAATTAAATGGACAGTAAGGGGGTCATATATATACATTTCCCAACAAAATTAATTGAATTTAGATGCATAATACAAAAGCATTAATCAGATGTAAAAGATGAGAGAGAAATCACTCACAGAATTTCGGCATGGTAATGAGTGTACATGGGAGTATTAATGAGAGATAAAGGGGTATCCCATCATCAAAACATAAATAGGAAAGTATTGGGGAGGTGTGAAATCATACCACAACATTTTTAATTGAAAACAAAAGGGAATAACAACTTTAAAAAATTGGACAAAAATTAGAAAGGAAGAAATCCCCTACTTGGATGTGTGATCCCAAAGGCTTAGTAGAGGCTTGAGAGAGGCTTCTTGGGAGATTGGGGAACCATGGGAGGATTCTTGAGAGAGGATTTCAGGGGTTGGTCTAACTCCAATGGCTTTTTGTGAAGGATATGTGGGATCTTGGGTGGATTTATATAGGAAATGAGAGGGAATTCTTTATTATTTAGGTTTTGGAATCCTCACATTAAACTAATCAATACCACAAACCATACTATGGTTTTTTGCCATATTTTTTTATAAAGGTTAGTGGAAAAAAATATTTAATAAGGATAATGGATTAACTTCTTATAAGAAGAGGTTTTCTTATGTGTAGGTGAGTCACATTCTCAAGGAAAACAATTTAAAAAGACAAACTGTTTTATAAGTCTTGGAGGGTCCACAATAGATTTGTAAAATAAATCAAACAAATATAAAATAAAATAATTTTAATCCTAAAATATATATTGGCCGAAAATAATGTTTATATTATTTTATTATATCATTATTGGGTCATTATGATGTCATAAAACACATTTTATATTTAAACGGTATTTAATTTTTACCCAAAAATTTGACTATCTCAGAAAAATATGAAAAATACACCATTGGATAATTTTGATGTCCTGATTCCAAAAAAATATAAATCTTATCTAATTAATTTTATAAATATGTGAATTTTTACTTTTAAAATAAAAACCGACATTTACCGAAAATTATTGGGTTCTGAAAAAAATAGTATTCAAACCTTAATAAAAATTACATTTGCATTCATAAATTATATGATCATTTATATTTAATAAAAAGTAATTTAATCATAATATTTTAATAAAATATTACTAATTCAAAAATCCATTAATTCATCAAAATATATTTCTTAGTTGGCCCGCGGGGGCTGGGTGAGTTTGTTCAAGGTAGTGGCGTCCCTTCGTTGATGTTTCAGGTTCGAGTCCTTACAAATGCAAAATGCACCATATTCCAGCGATCCTCTCGTCCCCTCAACTCCGTGGGAGCTGGACCAAGCCCAATGGTTGGCCACATTGGGCCTAGCTGGGGACGTGCGATAGGGGGTGGGGTTCGACCACCTCAATACCCCCTAAACCAACCAACATGTTTTTCCCCACCGTTGGTGTTGGGGTGGTAAGGGTTTGGGTGGGGTGAGGGACCAGTCGTGGGGTCAAGTCCTTGGATCTGTGATTTATTGTAATTTTCTTCCTTGTGTTGTGTTCTGTGGTGGCGGATGTAATCGATCTAGTATATTTCTTAGTTGAATATTAGCTAAAAATACTATTTCTGCTTTAAAAACTATTTACCAAGTAACGATAATAAAATGAATTCAAATTATTTATACAAAAATAATGTACATAGTAATAGTGAAAGGGTCTTGTTACGTAACGCCTTATAACAATCCACATATGCCCAAAGGGTAAGGTTTGCGATGGTGACAGACTCTTGGGGTGTCTCAGATAACATCGCTCGGGTGGTAATCTTTATTAACTTCCACTTCCCCCATAGCCAGTTCGGCTAAAGCTTAATATATTGAAGCTCAGTTTGGGTTTGGTTAAGAGAGAAGCCCAATGATGCAACCTCCTTTTCGAGCTCCGACAAATGGGCTTCGTATGGGATAAGTCTACTAGATGAGGCCATCACTTCCTTTTTCTGAGTAAATTGGATTTGTTAAAGACCTATATTTATAATAATCATGTGATCATCGTTCAACGGCTATATTAGGAGTGGTCAGAATTCATAATGGTATTTTAAAATCCAAAAACATAAAAATAATTATGTTCAGATTTTATATAACCATAATAAGACATTTAATTAGACCAAGAGGAATTTTAATTAATGAATGTCTGGGTTGTTACAATATTCCCCCTTAAGAAATTTAACCCTCAAAGATTCCTTTTCCCAGTCTAAAAAATGTGGGTAACTTTGCTTTATCTCTTCGATTCCCATGTCGCTTTTTCAAACTTGTGGTTTTTCCACAACACCTTGACGAGGGGAATTGTCTTATTTCATAGAACTTTTTCTCTATAATCTAATATCTTCACTAGTTTCTCATCATAAGAATGATCATCCTATAACTATACTACCTCTAAAGATTTTACATGTGAAGGGACTGATATGTACTTCCTTAAGATGGATACATGAAAGACATCATGTACTTTAGACATGGTAGGTGGATGTGTTAGTCGATATTCCACATCCCCAACATGATCATGAATCTTGAAGGGGTCGATGTACCTAGGACTTAATATCCCTTTCTTTCCAAACCTCATGAATTTCTTCCATGGAGATATGCGAAGAAATACCATGTCTCCAAAATTAAACTCAAGGTCTCATAAACGGTTATCTACATAACTCTTCGGTCGACTCTACGCTTCCTTGATATGCTGCTGAATGGGATTCACCTTCTCCACAATTTCTTCATCCATTTCTGGTCCTAGTAGCTTATGTTCACTGACTTCATCCCAACATGTCAGTGCTCTGCACCTCTTCCAATGCAGGGCTTCATAAGGTGCTATTCGGATTCTCGAGTGGAAACTATTATTGTAGGAGAATTGGACCAGTGGAAGATGTTTGTCCCACCCTTTTTTAAAGTCCATAGAACATGATATTAACATATCCTTCAGTGTCTGAATTGTTGGCTCAGATTATCCATTAGTTTGAGGATGATAGGCCATACAAAAGTTCAGTTCAGTATCCAGAGCATGTTGAAGACTCTTCCAAAACATAGAGGTGAATCTTTGATATCGATCAGATACAATAGATAGTGGTACTCCATGCAGTCGTACCACTTCTCTGATATATATTCGTTCTAGTTGATCCAATTAGAAATCCTCCCAAATTGTAATGAAGTGTGCAGACATTGTAAGATGATCCACAAAAACCCAGATTTCATTGTTTACTTTTGATGTTTCGGAAGTTCAGTGACAAAGTCCACTTTGATGTTCTCCCATTTCTATGCTGGTATGGGCAATGGTTGCATCATCCCATAAGACTTCTGCCTCTATGCCTTCACTTTCTAACACAACAAGAACTTTGATATATATTGAGCAATCTCTTTTTTCATATTATACCACCAATAATTCTCTCGGATATCTCAATACATCTTTGTGTTTCCTGGGTGAATAAATAAATTTGAACTATGTGCATCATCCAAAAGTTCCTTCTTCACATCTGGGCTTGATGGAACACATAGCCTTTTCCCAAATCTCAGAATTCTTTCTTTATTAACATTGAACTTTGAGGATTTCCATTTTCGGATAGCTTCCACTTTCTTCTAAATTTATACATCATCCTTTTGAGCATCCTTTAACCTTTTCAAAAAAGACGGTTGAGCAATCATTTTTGAATGGATTGATGATGATCTTTCCTTTATTATTCCCATGTCTATCTTTATCATGTATAATAATATTGGATCCTTCACAATTCTCATCAATGATAGAATCATCAGGTCCATTCTACTTAGAGCATCTTCCACCTTGTTCATTTTCTTAGGGTGGTAATGGATTGAGCAGTCATAGTCTTTGATAAACTCTAACAATTTTCATTGGTGCGTCTTCAACTCTTTCTGTGTGAATATATAATTGAGGCTTTTTTAGTCCGTATATATTTTAATCTTATCCCCAAAGAGATAATGATTCCAAATTTTTAATGTGAAGATCACTGCATCAAACTCCAAATCATGTGTTGGATAATTCTTCTAATGAACATTCAATTGCATTGAAGCATAGTAAATGACTTTTTTCATTTTGCATCAACACACAACCCATACCCTTCTTCTAAGGATCACTAAATACCATAAACATTTCTCCACTTGTGGGTAATGTGAGCACAGGAATAGTGATAAGCCTCATTTTTAAAGTCCTTGAAGGTTTCTTCGCATTCATTACTCCAAGAAAACTTTACACCCTTATGAGTTAGCTTAGAAAGAGGGTTGTAAAATCATGATAACATTCTTACAAAACATTGATAATATCCAGATAACCCCAAGAGATATGAATATATGTTACCGATGTTGGCCTTATACATCCCTCAATTGCATCTATTTTGGAGGGATCCATAGATATCCCATTTCTTGTGATGATATGTCCAAAGAATGAGACCTCTTTCAACCAGAACTCACACTTGATGTACTTTTCATAATGATTCTCCTTCTACAAGGTCTCTAGTACAATTCTTAGATGCTCATCATGTTCCTCCTTGGTTTTGGAGTATATCAAAATATCATTTATAAAGAATACCAAAAATTTGTCAATGTAATCCATGAAGACACTATTCATCTAGTCCATGAATATTTCTGGATTATTAGTGAGTCTAAAAAGAATTACTATGAATTCATAGTGATTGTATCTTGTACAGAATGAATTCTTGGGGATATATTCCTTATTCACACTTACTTTATAATATACATACCGAATATACTCCTTGGAGAAGTATTGTGATTCACGAAGTTGATTGAACAAGTCATAGATTCATTGGAGAGGATACTTGTTCTTTGTCGTGATTTTATTAAGCTCACGATAATCAATGCAAAGGCACATTGACCCATCTTTCTTCTTGATGAAGCAGACTGGTGCGCCCCATGTATGTATAAACCCTTTATTTAGACTCCCTTGTAGTTGTTTTTTCAGATCCTCAAGCTCCACAATAGCCATTCTATATGGAGTCTTGGATATTGGCAATTCCCCTGGTATAAGATCAAATGAGAATTCAACATGTCTTCTATGAGAAAGACCAAACAATTTCTCAGGAAAAACTTCAGCAAATTCCCTCACAATTGGTATGTCTTCAAGGATGGTTTCCTCCATATACTCAATCATCTGAGTCAGATATGCATGCTCATAGGGATGTAATATCCACGATTGAGATGATGTAGCTAAAAAAGATTCATCTTCCTCCTTGCACTTGTATAGAATCAATGGTCGATTCTCCACATGGAGAGTGATTTCCCTCTCATGAAAATTTATGTTGGCTCTATGTAAGGACAACCAATCCATGAAATGAATTGCATCATATTCTAGCAGAGGGAGTATGATGAGGTTTTATGGGAAATTTAATCCACATATTATGACAGGGTAGGATTTATATTCATGGGATGCAATGATTGCCCCATTTTCCAAACTCATCGACATCTTTACTTCTATGATTGCTGGTGGTGTTGGGGTTGTTCAATGAAAATTTTGGTATATAAAATAATGTGTAGAACCTGAATCCAAAATCATGTTATATATTCTTGAATGAATAACTTCTGTACCTGTCCCCACTTAGTTTTTGGGATTCACATTGGCATTAGAGATGGAAAAAGCTCTCCCTTGCTACCTTGGAGGTTGTTGGCTACCTCAAAAAACCCTTGTCATAGGGAACTGATTTGCAAGATTCCCATGTTCTTTATCGTTGTAGAAAGGAACTATGCATTGAGGTCTGAACTGAGTATTCCTCTCCTCTATTGCAGCCGCGGTTTTTTATTTTCTACAGTAAACAACTAGGTTCCCTTCTCTTCCACACCTAATGAATTTCTTCATCTCCTTCAGTCAATTTCCATGGTGATCCATTCCAAACCATTGGGAGGAGTGGTGCTGGATCTTCATAGCAATGTGGGATTTATCCATCAAATCGCCTGTATTAAAGTCCACATTACGCTTCTTATCCCCATGAAAACCCTGAGATTCTCCAATCTCCATTTCGACCATGAGGTCACATCAGAAAATTTCCACATAGTTTTCGAAGTCACGGATTGCCGATGCTTTCTGTATTTTAAGTTTCATCCCAGCAAAGAAGCGGTCAACCTTGCATTCAGGGTTAACGAAAAATATCAAGGAATATCATGCAACACTTGTGAAGTTTTTCCCATACGCTCCGACATATTCTTCATCTTTTTTACTTCAGGGAAAGGAAGTGCCTTTCAATCTTATGTCTAAGGGTGCACGAAAAATATTTATCGGAAAACATATTCTAGAAATCATTCCATTCCAGCACCTTAATCTCCTCTTCTGGATAAGTATTTTTTATCAACGTCCACCATTGATCAGCTTCACCCTTAATATGATAAGTATCTAGGAGAACCTTCTCTTGTTTAGAACATTGAAGGATGGAGAAGATATTTTCAATTTTGTTGATCAATTGTTCTCTGATTGAGGGATCAGATGATCCATTAAAAGTAAGAGGCCTTTGTCTCATGAAGCTCTTGATAGAAAATTTTTCATTCTAAGGGGTGGGCGATGAACGTTCCTCTTGACCCAAGATTCTATTCAATGGTTGAGTTAACTGAGAGAGAAGCATGAACAAGTTCACGATTCCCACTCCCATTAGATTGGGCATCTCATTTGCACAGTGATCACATTGATCTTCACATCGATTGTTTTCCTAATTCCTCCTATTACTGGCCATTGGCTGGAATAAAAGGAATTTTGGGTTAACATATAAATGGTAATCCTAGGACAAAACTGATAACTTATAAATAACATTTATTTCCTTAACTTATGAATCCATAGATATCAATCTATGATATCCATGATCTACTTTTTAACATATATTCTTAGGGTCATTTTTTTAATTCCATTAATAAGGGTTCATACTAAGCCTGTGAATTTACCAAAGCATATCCCCCAGGAGTGTTGTAACCAACAGTGCAGAAAGGCCCATTGTCGTGCACTAGTTCACGTTTGAGTCTAGCTGAGAGTGGTGTTTTCAGGTTTTAACCCTAGCATACATCTATGCTCGAGCTGCCTCTACATGCTCGTATCTAGCTAGGGATGTATTTTATTGATACCCAACTTACTAAATACTCACCAATACTTAGGGATGATATTATTATAATTATTCATTCTGCTAAGTCTTCACTAGGGTTTTCTAATCCTATTCCAAAAAATAACTTAACCTACCCTCTGATACCAACTACAACAACCATGCTTTTATAGAAAACCTAACCCTTATTTATTATATAAACATCACTTGATACAGCATAGAAGATCTACAGTTCAAGTTTATTTGGAGATTAGGGTCATTACATAACAACATAAAATATTAAATAAAACATCTTTATTGAAATCATCCTTTACATGACCACTACATTCCCGCGTACATAGCATTACATGGGATAACCTAAGGACATGCATAAGAAAAGGATGAGCTATAAAGCCCATTAATAGAATAAAAACGGAATAACATGAATAATATAATATATTTTAGATAATAGGCATATCAATGGAGCACAAGAGAAACATGAACATAAATTCTTTCTAAAGCATGAAAATCATAACTAGGAAATGTGGCAGCAAGACTTATCATGTAATTAGAATAATCCAAAGCTCATTGCACATGGAGCATGAGTAAACCCTCATTGAACATGAACCATAAGTAAAACCTTGTTGCACATGAATTAGCATGGTTCAATACCTGTTTCATGTGAAATATCAGGAAACTGTACTTTACCCAATGCATTGGAGCGCTATTAGGCCACACCCTTTGTAACCATTTCATTTCATGCATAAGTGTGCCACTAAGATCATATAATATGGAATCAATCAACATCATACGTTATTCCATGATTAAGGAATGTGGAATAAATACATAAAAGTACCATTCAATACATATATGTGCATAAAGGTAAATACCCTTGAATGAGACATGGGTATGGTATTCACTACACAATGATCTTGTCTTAGAAAAATTCAGTGTAATTTTGGCTGCATAACGACGTGACATAACGATTGATGAAAATGGTTTATGAGAGGGAAAAGGGAATCTCATTATATTTACATGAAATGGAATGTATAGGGTGCATATAAACACATGTCTCAACAAACGTAATGAAATTTAGATGCATAATACAAAATAATTACATGGATGTAAAGGAGGAGAGAGAAATCCCTCACAGATTATCAGCATGGTAATGGGTGTACATGGGAAGCACTAATTGGAGGGAAAGGGGTATCCCATCATCCAAACATAAAGATGTAAGTATGGGGTAGGTGTTAAATCATACACCAACATTGTTAATTGAAAACAAAAGGGCCTAAAAACTTAAGGAAAATTGGGAAAAAATGAGAAAGGAAGAAATCCCTTACTTGGAAGTGTGTTCCCAAATGCTTGGGAGAGGCTTGGGAGAGGATTCTGGGGAAATTTGGGAACCATGGAAGGATTCTAGAGAGAGGAGGTCCGGGTTTGGTCAAACTCTAAAGGCTTTGACTGAAGAGGAAGTGGGATCTTGGTGGGTTTATATAGGAAAGGACAGTGAATTATTTATTATTTAGGTTTGGGACACCTCACATTAAACTAATCAATACCAAAAACCAGCCCATGGTTTTTTCAAATGGTTTTTTCCAAATGGGGATTGGAATAAAATATTTTATAAGTCCAATAGTCTATCATCTTAGAATAATAGGGTTGCTTATGTGGAGGTGAGTCATACTCTCAAGGAAAATAATTTAAAAAGAAAAAATGTTTTATATATCTTGGAGGGTCCAAAAAAGATTTGTAAAAAAAATATAAAATCAAATTATTTTAATGATAAAACATATATTGGCATAACATAATCTTTATACTATTTTATTACATCACTATTTGGTTATTATGATGTCATAAAAAACATTATATATTTAAATAGTATTTAATTTTTACCCAAAAATTCGACTCTCTGAAAATTACGAAAAATTCACCATTGGATAATTTTGACATATTTATTCCAAGAATAGTATTCATTTTATCTACCTAATTTTATAAATTTTTTAATTTTTACCTTTAAAATAAAAACTGACATTTACTGAAAATTCATGGGTTTTGGGAAAAACAGATTTCAAACCTTAAAAAAAATCAATTGCATTCATAAAATTATAAGATCATTTATATTTAATACAAAGTAATTTAATAATAATAATTTATTAAAATATTATTTAATTCAAATATCCATTAATTCATCAAAATATATTTCTTAGTTGAATATTAACTAAAAATACTATTTGTGCTTTAAAAACTATTTACAAAGTAACAATAATTAAATGAATGCACATTATTTATACAAAAATAATGTACATTGTCATAGTGCTAGGGTATTGTTACATAACCCTTTATAACACCTGCATAATACCTAAGGGTAAGGTTTGCGATGGTGAAAGACTCTTGGGGTGGCTCATATAACATTGCTCTAATGGTAATCTCTGTTAACATCAAATTCTCTCTTATTCGGTTCCGCTCAAGCTTAACATGATCCATCTTGGATTGGGCTTGGTCAAGAGCAAATCCCAATGATTCCACCTCCTTTATAAGCTCCAAAAAAATGGTCTTTATATGGCACAAGTTTACTAGATGAGGCCATCACTTCCTTTTTCTGTGTAAATTGGATTTGTTAAAGCCTGATATTTATTCTAATCATGTGATAATCGTTCAACGTCTATATTAGCAACGATAACAATTCATAATTGTATTCTAAAATCCAAAAACATAAAACCAATGAAGTTCACATTTTATATAACCATAATAATACATTTAATTAGATCAAGAGGAATTTTCATTAATGAATGTTTGGGTCGTTACACAATGCTAGTCTTTAGGCCTTAGCATATTTTTTGTAGGACTGGGATTTTCACCCATTGATTACCACCTGCCAAGTAGTCCTTGGTGGGTTGGGTTATGTTAGGGTGGTTTAAAATGCCTTATTTCCCAAGGGTTAGTGTTTGGAGTAAGACCTTTTTTGTGGTTTGATTTGGGAACTCTGGGAAATTGTGTTAGAGTGTCTCATGTTCAGATCTCGGGCCAGGGAACCCAGTTTTGGTGTTGAGGCCGATATATCCATTCATTAGGACTCTAACTACCTACTTTTTCTCTTGGAATACAATGGAATTGGTTATGGGGAACAAATAGTATTTTCATCATATAGGATTGGTTTATTTTACTTTTATATCCATCTTTAGTCATCTCCCCATATATTTTTATCTAATCGATGTAATTCTTGATAACTTTTAGGATTCCTCCATGATGAAATCCACATAGGAGGATGATATATTATTGTTATGATGATTAACTATGTGATGGGGGCTCAGTTCATAGACCCACACATGTAGAGTTTCCCACAGTGGTCCAGGTGGATGATTGACTATTTCTTAGACTAACGATAACAAAAAAAAGGTTATGACCATGATTTATATAGGCTTATTGCATTACATGTGTTCTAGTGATAGATACCACCGAGGTTTCATGGTGAGATACACCCTCAAAAAGTTTAGGAATTACAAATTTGGTGATCTTGGTATTTAATCTTTTTCAGACCCCAACCAATCAGATGGTGGCACTTGTATCTGACCTTCTTCATATAGCTATATGGTTATGGTGGAGTATGATCACACAAACCGCCAATGTGTTGATTCTCACATGGGTATAATTTCATAATTTTTTTTTGGGAAAAAATTACCTTTCAACTTTGGGATCTATATGAATTCATAATCTTCTCGAGTTGTATAATGGTGATATATTAGTTTTTGAGTATTCTACAATGATTATAAGCCTCAGACGTTACTTCCTAGATATGGTTTAAGATGTATAATTTTGGGTGTAGTATTTTGATAAGGGTCTTCCTAGAGAAACCCAATCAAGTATGGTCTCCTTATACCTTCCCACTTTTGCTAGAGTTTCGTAGAAGTATTTGGTTATAGGGATATTCCTACAAGAGGGATTTCGAGCAGATGGAGTTATATGTGGACATCAGGGGCTATGTTATCTACAATATCCCTTATATGATATATTTATGGGTCTCAGTGTAGGATACCTCCCCATTCCAAGACCTATACATATTAATCTGTGGTGAAAGGTTCATGTAGAGGGTGTAGTCAGCTAGGAGAGGGTCGATGCTATTCTTATGACAAGTGGGGTCACATGGATCAAGATTTATCGACCCAATATATTGCGTAAGGTTTCTATATAGTGGAAGGACCTCTATAAAATTGGAATTGTTGTGATCTAGGATATCCCAGGCACGGTCAAAGAATCCCCCATGGATGTGGTGCAGATGGAGGAGTAAGTGGAGCTCTAGGGAGAGGCAATGATAGTAGAGAGAGATGATACAAGATACTTCCACCACCACCACCACTATTAGGTGGCCCACACTAGGCTCATAGGGATGGCAATTGAGGACATTCTCATTTTTAGGACATGGAGATACAGAACCTAGATACTCATTAGATTATTTGAGGTACAATCTGAATATTTTATAGTCTTTATCTAGTACTTTTAGACACTTGTGTGAGTTATTTCATTTTCTCCATAGCCCTCATTTAAGAGATAAATATTCCTGTTAAGTCTTTATAAAAACATATATGGATTGATATTCTCATTGGGATAAATTATACTACATCACACATCTTCCAATAGTTCATGTTGGTGATTAGTTGAGAGAGTTTCTCATGGGACCTTTTGGTCATTGCGATGAAACCTTATGAAGTCATCTAGGGTATGGTATGGATGTCCATGGTGATTTTCAATATAGAATTTCACCATTGTAGATCCAGATGCTTTTATATATGTGGGAAAAGATTATCCTTCATGGTATTGAATAATCTTGTGGATACGTGGGTATGGATTATAAGTAGGAAGTTTCAACCTACAACCCATTATTTAGTGAGTATATCCTTCAATGTAGTAGGATCTTTATTAATCTGGATTCCATCGGTTGTTGATGATTGTATAGAAATCTTCCCCATAGATATTCTAGGACTACGTCCAAGGTAGGAGATAAAAATCTGAATTGATTTTGACCCCAAGACCAAATGGTATCCTATGAGGAATACAGAATGTCTCCAACTGAGCTCTGGGACCTAAGGGTGTTGTTGGAATACCTTTGAGTGAAATGTTTTATTAAACCTAATGTGCCACTTTGGTAGCTCTAGTTTTTCTCATGTTAATGTCAGACAATATTTTGGGTGTTTTTTTGACCATAATCACCTAAATCTGGTAATGATAAATAAAAAGTAGACATTATTGAGTATTGAAAACATTTCATATCAGTTGAATGTTGTGATTTGGTTCTCTAAGATAATTCTCAAGTCAGACTACCATCGGTTGATGGCCTGTGAGGATGTTATTATGAAGAAGACATTATAATGTCACTATATACACAATGTGTTCTCAGTGACTCCATTTGGAATAACAAATTCCCCCAATATTTTTGGCTCTTATGAAGTGGATCTTCTATCCATACATGGACTTATTTTTAGTTGTCTTCATCAATGACATGCTCATTTAAATTATGTTAGAGGAGGAGAATGCATAGAATTTGAGGATGGTCCTAGATTCACTACCAGAGTATTATCACTCTTGTATTTTCTTAAAGTATCATTTTATGGATTTTTTGGTTCACTTTTTGGGGAATTTCAAATATAATAATGGAATATTTTTGGATCAAATGATGATTGATGTATTAATTTCTTGGGAGATACACAAGAACGTATTAGAGGAGAATTATTTCTCTGGTTTGGTGGGGTACTACCAGAAGTTCATGGTGTACTTTTCAAGGGTAGTATCCCCTTTTAATACCTTGATATAGAAAGGTCAGTTGTATACTTACTCTAAGAATGGTTAGAAATCCAATGGGGAGTTGAGGCAGAGGCTGAATAGTTCTCACATTTTGAAACTATTGGAGGAGGGGATTGAGTATATTCTATTTTTGATGCCTCTAGAGTTGGATTCATCTGTGTGCTTATGTAGACATAGGTAGTGATCACTTAAAGGTTTAGTATTTTCAGACCCCATGACTAAAGATACATGACTCCAGACTTAGTGTTTATAGTGCTAGTCTTCACTATCATGATGTGGAGGTAATATCATTTTAGGTGATTGTTTCACTATTTAATCATACCACATCAGTCTCATGTACATCTACACATAGAGAGATCATAACACGAGATAGAGGTGTTGGTTGGAATATTGATAGGTCATTGACTTTGGGATTTTCTATATTCCCCAGAGGGGTAATGTGGTATCATATTCCCATAGTATAAAGTCAAGTTCTTGCTCGATGGTGGAGGAGTTTGTGTAGTTGGATTCGTTATTACAAATCATGGTAGAGGAGAGGGGTTAATATTATCTTCAATAAATGGTGGTGAATCATACACTGATATAATCTATGTGATAGGCTCAGTTAGGGTAGATTGACTATGAGGTTCTATGTGACCATATATCCTTGTGTGATGCACCATATGGATTTTCTACTGTAGGGGAGCACATCATCTTTTTCAGGGATAGATGGTGCTTCCAGAAATTTTTTATGATGATGTGTTGTGGGAGTTTCATAACATCCCATTTTTTGTACATAAAAGTGTGGAAAATATCAACAAGGAACATCAATGTATGTTTTAGTGGGATGTCATGAGGTGGAGCTTTGTCGAGTTTGTCACTCGGTGTCTCATGTGTCTGCAGATTAAGGCTCAATATCAGGTTCTTTGAGGTTTGACTCAACCTATTGAGATCTTGAAATAGGAGTGGGATGAGATGTTAATAAATTTTATGATGATTCCTCCATGGATTGTTAGAGGGAAGTAAGATATCTAAGATACCGTTGACCAACTCACCAAATTTGAACACTTTCATTGGAAATAGATTTTGATCTAGAGTTTGTGGTAGTTGTATGTCTATGAGATTGTTCAACTTAACAAGATAGCCCCAATGACCATCTTAGATTATGATGCTTGATTTAGATCATAGTTGTAGAGGAGTTTTAGGAGGATTTTGGGACTTATTTATAGATGAGAAAAAAATTTCACCCAAAGATGGATGGACATACAAAGTAAACTATCCATGTCTTAGACGATATGAAAAGATCACGTGTGTTGGACATTGGCTGGATATGGGAGGATCACTTTCCATTGGTGAAATTTTAATATAAAAATAGTTATCACTCTATTATCAACAAGGAACTCTTTAAGGCCCCTTATGGGAGTCCCTACAGGTCAGCTTTTTTCTATAATGAGATTAGTGATACATAACTTTTTAGTAAATAGATGGTATAAGAACCGAAATAGAAGGCTTAGGTGATCCAAAAGAATATGGGTAAAAACTGAAGTTTATATAAATCTTACACATATCAACATCATATTCCTTTGGAATTATAGTAGGGATACTATGTTTTATTGTGAATATTCCCATGATGATAATTCCAAAGTTTTTCTACGGGGAGAAGGCTATCCCTATGATATATTAGGATGTTCTAGAACCAGTAGAGTGTGGGGAAGGATTGTTATTGGTTGGACTTTCCACCATAGTTTTATCGAGTGCATGATGTATTCTACGTGTTGTAGTTGTGGAGATATTTTTAGGACTCAACACATGTTATTCAAAGGGTAAAGTTGTGCCTCATGTATGGAAAAACAATTATAGAGTACCCAGTGGTGATCGAGGATTAAAATAAGAAGATCATATGAGGAAATACCATTACATTGGTTCAAGTGCTTTGGCAGCATGAGACCATGCATGAGAGCTCCCAAGAGCATGATAGCCGGATACAGACTCAAAACACCCACCTTTTTTACATCTTGATATTTTAATGGTGAAAATAAATTGAAGGAGGGTAGAATGTAATGAATCTAAATTTATTAGTTTTTTCCTTTGAATATTTATATGTATATTAGTCAATTTTTCATTAGTGTTGACATAATGTTTGGGTGTCTCAAGACCACAATATTGAAATATTAGAAATATTAATATATATTAAAGATTGAATTCAAATATTTTATGAATAAATGGGTTTTCCATTGTTTGAGACTTCAGATGGGAAATCTAAGAGCTTCTTTAATTATGTAACATTATCTTTACCCTAGGTGCGATATAAAGTTTCTCGACATTGGACGTTCAGGTAGAGGTGATAGATAGTTGGTGTGTTATGTAATTAATGAATTAATTTACATTAACACCAAAATTAAAATAGTTATAAATAAATTAACTATTAAATAAAATCATCAGGTTTATGTGAGTATCACTGGGGTATTTTAGAAGACGGAAGGAAGGATGTTTGTGAATGTCAATGGATTGTGGAAAAATGATTGTTCTTAAAATGATTTATATTTTATAGTTAAGGTCCTATACCTTGAAAAATTCAATATAATTGACCAATTATTCATCATTGGTTGATCAAAATTTGAGTTAGGCAATGATATTTAATTTATTTCCTCCCTTGATTATTTATTTATGCATGTATCACTAACTACTTTTATTTTCTGGTGGTTTTCATTCTCCTCATGAGACAAAATATTTATTTTATTCATTGATCCCATAATTTCACACATGCATCCATGATTATGTAATTTCAGGTTGATATTTCATTTTCTATTGATGGTTTCACCTTTTTTGTGTCATTCAACCATATTTCTTCATATTCTTCACATTCGACCCACATAGTCACGATTTGACATTTCTAGACTGGATTTGAGCACGATTAAACACCTAGATTCATCGTGGATACATTTACAACATATGAGTCATTGTTTTATGGATGGAACTTGGTGTGACAACGGATGTGAGTGTTGGAGAATGTGATCATAAATTGTACCATGGAATTTCTTCCATGAGTGAGGTGATGTGGTGGTGCGGTGCAATAGGAATAAACCACATATGGTTTGGGTGGACGAAATTAGTAGACCAGTAATGGATCAAGTGTGGTAAACACTAGATCTATGTTCATTGTCTTGATATATAGTTGAAACAAAATGGGCGAGGCATTTGAAGAGTTCCTCAGATTCAAGAAAATCTTGACATACTCGGTGTGTAGTCTGGAAACACATGTCATGTAGTCCCCTACCTATAGTGGATAGGGTTTTAGGTGATGTAAAATATCACATTTCATGTATGTTCCATATATGTCATGTTTCTTGATGTTGGAATCTCATCATATACCCCTAGGGTATCTGGGAACAATCTTGGTCAATTACATGGGCATAACCATAGTATAAGGGTATGACCAGTGTACACGAGCATAGGACAAAGTACAAGGGCACAAGCCAAACTACACGGGTACAGGCTCAAGTGCACAGGCACATTCCAAAGTACTAGGGAATGGGCTAGATAGACACATCTATAGGACACATGCATTGGCCAAAGTACACAAGCATACCTCGGGCAGTGAAAAAATGACATGTACTACATGTACATGCCATGTAGTTCCACATATCCAACCAATAAAGGTACAAGTGAGGATACACCCTTGTGTCAATATGTGTTCACATAATTTGTAACCCAAGGTACAAATAATATAATTTTCTATTGGATTATTAAATTTTATATCTCCTTCTTTGAAAATCCATTTTGGGATAATGAGTATCATGGACTGAGCATTTATTCATGTAGAATGTGACACTATCCTTAATTGTTTCACTAGATATATGAAATGAGGATTTAAGATCCTGACATTCCCTTTAGCGATGATTCACCGAGGGTAATGATTGGGCTGGTTTATCTAAGAGTGGTCCTAGTTGGAATACTCTATCACACTAGGGCATGCCCCTCTCATAATCATTTCATATATTGAGTCATAATGTAACACAAAATGATTTTATAGTTTGTTATTTTCATTAAAGTAATTCAATAGCTTGTGCTACACACAACACCGAGTTGGATCGCACCACAACTTACCAAACTAGTCGTTCAAAAAGTGGATATGAATAGTATTAACTGAATTTTGAATTTTATATACTCCATATAAATTTAGAATTCATATTATGAGTTTATGAGACATAATATAAGAAAAAAGTCAATTTAAAAAGAATTATTTTTCAAAAAAATGCAATTTTACAACCATTTAATGGAGAACCCTTTATAAATTTTTTTTTGAAAATTTTATATATTAAATTTAATAAAATTAAATTCTTCTTTAGAATTAGGAAATAAAAAATTATATTGGATAAATTTTGGGTGCTTTTATGAAAATAGTCATATTTTTATGAATAATGAAAATACTAAATTTCAATTAAAAACAAATTTTTTAATTGAAATAATTTATATTATTAAATTATGAATTTTAATTGTTTGGATGTATAATAAGATTAATGTTTTTTATCATTTAATACAATTCGGGTCATTATAAGTAATTTCACATTTAAATTTGACATAAACACTTGTAAATCTTTTGATAGTTTTTACATCTAAAAAACCAGATTTTTGATTTTGAAAGCGGGATTTGATTTCAAATTAATTAATGATACTTATATGTTTTTAATATGGTAAAACAACATTAATTTTTTAATTTGTAATATCAAAATTATCTTAGGGTTTATTTTGGTACTTTCTAAAAACATTCAATTTTTGATGAATAGTGAAAAACACTACGTTATTATTTGAAAACTGAATTTTTATCTAAATAACTATTTATTTTATTTATTTAAGTCAATATAGATACATAATACCTATATTATTTCAATTTTATCCATTGGAGTCATTTTTATAATAAAATTATAAGTATAAATTTTTTTTGAGCTTTTTACTCTATTTTACCAACCTTCAAGTTGCATTTTCAAATTTGCATAAAACATATTTTTACTGCTTTTTTGAGCTGAGTTACAAATATCTGATAGATACAGTTGACATAAGTAATTAAAATGTCATTAAATAATATGAAAATACTTTTTGGTGAATAATAACTTTTTTACTTTTATTTACCATGGTTAAAAGTAAATAGGGCAATTACGGGTAAAAATGATATTATATTTACCCCATCTCATGTCCAAATTCTATTGGAAAAGTTTAATTTGACCATAAGAAAACATATGAATAAAATATGATCCCCTTTGGTACACTTTGATTAGATTTGGAATTTATTATTATTTTATTTAAAGAAGAGTTAAAAGAGTTAACTCAACATTAAATAACTAATATATTTTAAATATAAGATTATACATAATATAAATTAGACTATAAATATTCATTATAAATATCAAAATATTTCCTACATAATGGAATTTTATTTATAATTTTAAGACCTTAAATAATTTATTATATTTTGGACCCAATGATGATGAATTAATTACCATATTAATGAAATATTAAAATAATTAATATTATAAATATAAAAATAAATGTATATTGAGACTTATGATGAATTAAACTAATTTTCTATGTTAATATGAAATATTAGGGTTGATAGAAAAAATTATTTGATGCGATAAAATTTTAATCACATTCAAAAAAATCAAATACTAAATAGTGTCATAATTGACATAATTGAGTTTTTAAAACAAAATCTATATTATTAATTGATATATTAATACTAAGAATCAATGGTTTAGAAAAAGGACTTATATAAGGTTATATATATTAACGATGAACCACTTGGGGTTCGCTTGGCTGGTTATAGTAATCTTATTTACCATATAATATAAAAATACAAAGAGACTTGCTAAATGTCAAACTATTTAACTAAGAGTTAAATGTAAAAGATAAGCTCAATATGGAGACCTAAACCTTTCTAAAACCTATTGGTTGAGAGTTTCTCGACCCATAACCTCCTTATCCATTAATGAAATCATTGTGGAGCCATTAGAAGCCGAAAATGACTTTATTATAAAATAATATTTCAAGCTTTCCCTACAGTGACCCTCACCTCTCTTATAAAAGGCACTTCCCCTTATCTTAATTTCACAACTCCAAAGCCATTTGGCTCGGCAAAAACCTACCCAAATATTCTATAAACTATCATCCCTTTATCCTATAGGCCATAATTTTATTGTAATGCCAACCTAAGGAGAGAACTTTATCAACTCAAAAGGAAATACCTGAAGAAGAGGTAATAATTTCACCACCCTCATTCAAGTTCTTTTCATCTTCCACTTCTTCTTTCTTTTTTGATTCCATACCAAAATAATTAATCCAGTAAATTCTACATACTGTGATGTTATTATTAATATGGTACAACAATATTCATTATTCTATCCATTCTATTAATGACAAATTCACCATACGTGCATACATACGGTTTACTGGGTCCACATTGCGGTGTTGTTTGTTATTCCAAAACATCATTATGTGTATGGGTATAATAATGAGTATAACTAATTTAAATAATAAATATAAGATTATAATTATTCTATATATATGATATAAAATCCAATTATATATTATTTAACCGTCAAAAGATTCATATTGTCCCTCGTGCGTACGTACGACTTATTGTCTCCATGACACGATGAGATGTCATTCCCCATATTAACCATTCAAGACTAATTTTCATTTGATGTTTAAAAATAAAGTTTAAAGATTTGATATCATTATGGACATTAATCAAATACATACTATCCAAAATAGACATGACTTACATAACAAACCATATAAAGGAAAACAAATCAGTTAACTCTCTAAACAAAGATACTACTAAAATATTATTAACAAAAAAAATTTGAAGATCATATATGATATCATATTTATGAATGTGGTTATTGTATTATTTAATAATAATTATTTAACTATTATACGGGAGGTTAATTCACCCTCATATAAGGAAAAGTACAAGGTAAGGGGTTTTCATCTCACTTCTTATTATCATGAGATTCATGCAATATTGCCATTATTTCTATTTGTGTGGTGTATGGACTGCCCGTGATTGTATTATTTGTGTAATATAATTTTAATTAATTTTTATTTAAATCTTCATTATATTATACTTCATTCTTGGGGTGTATGCTTCATAAGTTACCAAATCAGTATGGGAATTTCAAATTTCAATTTCCACTCATTGGGCTTTACGCATATTACATTGATTATTTTACTCCCATATTATGTATAGAATCACTATTTATTATTTATGTAGTAATTTAAACTCCCCTTTAGGGTTATATACCTTTGATATAAAAAATTAATCCATTGATAAATTCACATTCCATTGATATGAACTTTTTAAGGGTAATCATAACTCAATTTCCATTCATTGAGTTAATCATCCAAGTGGTTGTTTTTGTTTTTACAATAATACATGTGAATGTATTATGATTGTTTTACACTGAATATCCAATTATATTGAGTGTACTTATAATTTTCACACATAATTATTTCATTTATTCATCCTTAATCTAAGTATACATTCTTTATAAGGAATTCAGTATCAATTTACATTCCTTTGAGACCTCTTTGTCATTATGCACAAATTCTCTTTTATATGGTGTATATACTCACCATTGACATATTATATAATGAATCCATTTATTCTCATGATATTATAATGTTCTGAAAAATTTTATTCCTCAATTACTTGTATTCAGGAATCTCTTATTTGGTTAGGAACTCGTTAACAAAAATATTGACATAAATGTTTTAAATATTTATTCTTCAAAATCATTCTCATTAATGTCCCTATTTTAAAAATTCTTTTATGTGTTTATTTATATGTACTTAAATGTTTTGAAATTAAAATTACTTCTTTAACTTTCAAAGTGGTATGGGACACATTGATTCAAAAATCTCTTTTAAATGAATTCTTTGAAAAATAGTGCAACATTTAAATGATTTCAAGAAAAAGGAGATATTTCACTCAAATAGTTTGAAAGACTATTTTCAATTATGTCAATATCCTTAAGTGTATTTTATTTTTGATTGAGGTTGATTTAGAATAATACAATCATTCTTATTGTATTTAATTAGCTATGTTTGACAGTGGGTCTACTATTTTTATGCCATCCATGTTTTGTGGTTAAAATATTGACATTTCATATGTTAGTTTTAACACAAAAGTATAGATTATGTTTCATCATTTCATATGAGAAACTAATTAGACTTAGTAAGTGAGAGGTAGAGCCTGCTATATCTCCTTGATGAATCGGTAGATCTCATGAGACAAACTAGTGTCTTCGCACAAGGCCTTGACAAAATATTATTTGTAGTCTTGGAATAAGGCCTTGACTAGGTGGTTATGAAGTATAGTATTATGCATTCCATCATTATGAAATTGGAAATTGATATTACATGAGATTATTCGACTAGTAGAATATTTATTTGAATAGCTAAATGAAATTATTTGATTTATCATTGCCCTATTATGATGAATTTTATGTTTAAAAGGCTTGTGTTTTAGTCTTATACATTACCAAAAATGTTTATGCTTATTTATGAAATTTTATACTATATTCCTATCCTTACAGAGCATCTAAGCTCAAAACTATCTATGTTTTATTTTTCCTAGGATGTGAAGAAGTATATTATTACTAACCCATAGGGATAGTCTAAGAGATATAAATGTGGTCAATGGAGACAATTTTGTTGTTGTTTTTTATTTTATAATGTAATGAAAAACTTATGAGTGTATATAGTAAATCTAATGCTAATAAAATAATTGGCCTTTTGGGAATTGATACCTTGTGATCATGCCAATGTTATGTAATAATGCACCGACTCTTGGTAACTAGGGTCGGGGAATTATAGTTGGTATCATAGGAAGTTTAGTATAATAAATGGAAGCTAGATTTCGAACAAATCTAATTAGAAAACAATACCCTAAGATAGTCTTTGAGGATTAGTATAGAAGAACATCCAAAAAAATTTGTAATGTAAATATTATGTGTGTTTTCCAAGAAATACATCCTTTTATGGATATGAGTGGGTCGAGGCGGCTCTGGCACAAATGTACCTAGGAGCGAAAACTACGACAAGGAGATTCGGGATTGACCTGGGTATCCTTTTACACGACAATGGGACTTGCATTACTCTTGGCTACGACACTCATGGAGGATATGCTTAGGATAATTCATATTTTCATTACAAAACAACATGAAGGATTTTAATATCATATGTGAATAAATAACCTCTGTTAATCCTAATGTGTTTTAGATTGAAAATAAGGTGTTATGGTATTCTCTAAATGATTTATGACTCACTCTATTCTTTCTTGTGTTAGTTAATGGTCAAGTTCCAATAAATTCATAGTAACATTTAACATGATGTACAAGGTGGGGACAATGGTGGAAATGAGAAAAGAAATGGAATGTTGATAGGTATAAAATGAATTATGTTCATAGGGAATCAGTTTTCAAAAAATATGATAAAAAACACATATATTAACCAACTCCCAGACTCAACAAAGATGATAAAGGTGGTGAATGATAAGAGATCTAGCAGTGGAGACCTTGGAGAAATGAAAGATCAATTTCCATTATACAGGAAATTTGGAAGGAGACACCTAGGAAAGTGTCTCAATGGAACTAATAAATGCTTTATGTGTTGGAAAGAAGCACATAATGTAAATAATTTCCGAAGAAAAATGAAGAGTACTATGGAAGAAAATAAAAATGATCCCAAGAATCCATTTATAGTCATTTTCCATAAATGTAGGGGACCTGAGAATTTCCCGAGTTCCTTTTTCAACATCAAAGGGGTTATTGATTCTTCCATCTGAAGGAAAGGAACCATTGCGCACATCAAAGATGACCCAGCTTCTCTCTCAGAGTGCCTCAAAATGGGTGAGTTCTCAATCATTTCTCGGTTATATCTTCCTAGGGGATCCCCGTATATGAAAATTGATGATATAAAGGAGCGTATTTTGCGGAATGGGGGCTTTTCATCATGGAAATTTGTTTCATTAGGACGAGGATATTTCCATATGCTATTTCCCACAGAGGAACTGAAAGTACGTTCTCGAGGCTTCGGTTCCATTGCGCTCAAACCTGGGATTATTCACCTTCATGAATGGGATAAGAAATTAAACCCATTTTAGGTGAGTAAAACAACTACACAAATGTGGGTTAGGTTTTATGGTTTAAATTAGATACTTTGGCATCTGAAACTTTTGTATGAAATTACTATGTCTATTGGCATCCCGATTAAAATGGATAAGGAAACAGAAGTGGCTCTATTTGGTCACTTTGCTAGGTTCTTGGTAGTGGATGACCTGGGTTTGACTCTAGTAGACAAAGTAATGCTTTCCACTAATGATGATGTTATTGAGTTAAAGATCATTTATGAGAAAATGCCAAAATTATGCAAGAACTGTAATGTCATAGGTCATGAATCATCTACATGTAGACGCTCTATTATTTTCAGCTTCTGCTCACTGTGTGGACATAATGTCAGCGATTGTATAAAGAAAAGAAATCCTACTTGGACGGTTGATATTCCTCCCTAGTTTCAAGCTGAGGTTAATAATGGCACTTTCAAGAATTATGATGGAACATGAATTGTTGCAGATATTGTAGATCAAAAGAAGGATGCACAAGGAAGTTTTCCCAGGGATGTTGTCAAGCCGCCATTTGAGGGTGACCGACCAGGCGACCCACCTAATTCTGATCTAAAAACAAAGTCTTAGGTGGCCATTTTCACTAAAGATCTAAATTCCCACAATGACCATTCATTCTGAAAAGGTACAAGCACTAAATTACAACAATCCCAAATTCCTTCAGATTTCCGGATTCCATGCGGTGATGATAAATTGATGGTTGAACAAGCGAATGAAGAAGAGATACAAAAATAGGTTGATCATCAGCTTTCAAATGAACACATGGTTTCTTTAGGCAATCAAAAGGGAAAGAAAAAATTAGAATCGGACTCTTCAGTCATTTCTAGAATTGGTTCAAAACCTGTTGCCGATATTGAAGGATTTCGACTTGTTTCCTACAAGAAGACGAAGTCTTTGGTTGCACCCTCCATGCAATCAGATGCAGGTAACCCCGCTCATCTCTCTTAAAATACTGATGGTAACGTGAAGGTGTAGGAGTCTTTGCTACATTCTCCTGATGTGGCAAGGAAACAGGAGACGCTTGCTACACCTAAAGCACCAGAGGTCGAGGGGATGAAGACACCACTAACAAGAGATGGATCTCAAGAAAATTATGAGGCGCAATAGGAGGATAGCTCTGAATCTGAAAGTAATGATTCTGAAACATTACTTGAAAGACTTAAATCCCTTCCTCCGAGAAGGGGGAGGTCGAGAGGTCAGGGACGCGGTCACGGTCGTGGTAGAGTTGGCTGGAATGAAATTAGCGAAGAGGAAAGGCAGCTAACGGATAGATTGAAGAAAAACATAGGAATCTAGCTGTTCCCTTGATCATTTCTTTTTCTATGTTTTCCCACACTCTTTTGGACTTGTATATTTTACTTTCTTTAATAAAAGAGGTGTTGCGTCTATCTATCTCAAAAAAACCTACCACTAGACTACATGAAGTCCATTGTTATTGTGACTAATTATTTTTAGTTAAATGATTTTATTGATCAATAATAAGTTGATTTGGGATCTTATGTCTTATCAAACAGATATCCTTTGTATAGGAAAATGATTTGGCGATTAAGTGATACATGTTATTATGGAAGATGTTCGCTCTGTTGGGAACACTATATGCCTATGGAAAAATAAATACCATGTGATTTCATTTGAGGAGTAATGGTGGATTATTATCTATATTTTTATTGTGGATTTATATCTCTTTTGTTTATTTATGGAAATGATTAACCTATCATAGAGAATATTTGATTAGGTTAATTACTTTTAAGTATGTGACATTAAGAGTAGTCATTATTATATTATGATTCAATTTAATGTGGAAGACTACATAATCAAATTATTCTATGTTTTGGGTTTCAATCTTAGTTTGTATTATATTGAAGGATTTTAAGGACAATTTTTTATTGAATGGTATTTATTGAACTTTGGGTATTGTTGCTTTTATTTTAGAAATTATGATTATTATTTCATTCTCTAAAGGATTATCCTTTTTTGGGGATCATATGATCTTGTACTAACCATTTTGCTTTTGGTAAATCTCTAAACAAAAGGGAAATATATAGTTTATCCTTTTTCGGATCATGTGATTCTTTAAAAGATGATTCTAGCGCTTCAGGTGTTACCAAGTCATCTTGAATCCTCATTGTTTGAAAAAAAGATGAGTTAGTGGTAGAAATTTATTAAAGGATGATACTCAACATAAAAAGTAAGTATATATCTCTATGATCATAGTCAATCTCATAAATAAATTTGTCAACTTTTTGAAATGGATCTTAAAACAAAAAAAATTGCATGTTTACTTTTCCTACTGGGAAAATAATAACCATTTATCCCATCACACATTTGTGGTTTTCTTGTTGTTAAATTATTCCGGATCATGTTTTCTATAACTCTCCAACAGAACATAACACTTATTTTATGTTCCATATCCATGATTTCATACATGGAATCCGAGTATGGGTTATCTCGGGTGACCATTGTACTTCTCTTTCTTTCTTTTAATGTGATAATTTTATTGACTCTTTTTCTGATCTGGGACATTCAATGATGTTCCCAAGCCCAATTTTAAAATTGTGAGAATGAAATTTCCAAAAGGGGGAAGAATGTAACACCCCGAGATTTCATTGTAAGTTATTTTCTTTAATGTAGTTCAATAGCTTGCGCTATACGCAACACCGAGTTTGAGCTCACCATGACTTACCAAACTAGCCATTCAAAAGTGGTTATGAATAGTATTAACTGAATTTTGAATTTTATATACTCAATATAATTTAATAATCTTTATTATGTGATTCTTAGAAATAATATAAGAACAAATTCATTTTTTTAGATAAAAGAAATATTTTTGAAAAAATGAAATATTACCACATTTTAATATCAATCCATTTTTAAAACCAATATTTGACACTTTTATGTATTCTATTTAATGAAATTAAATTGTTCTTTAGAATCAAGACATAAAAATTTATTTTGGATAAATTTTTGTTACTTTTTTTATAACATTCATATTTTGATGAATAATGAAAATACTAAATTTTAATTAAAAACATCTTTTTTAATCGAAATAATTTATTGTGTTAAATTATGAATTTAAATGGTTTGGAAGTATAATAAGATTTCAATTTTCATCATTTAGTAAAATGTAGGTCATTATATGTAATTTCACATTTAAATTTTATGTAAATACATGTTAATATTTTGATAGTTTTTACTTCTTAAAAACTAATTTTTTGGTTTTTTCAATGGGAATTAATTTTAAATTAATAAATTCTAAATAAATGTTTTGAATTTTAATATCAAAATTATCTTAGGGTGTATTTTTTTTATTTTTCTGAAAACATTCAATTTTAGATGATTAGAAAAAAACACCGTGTTATTGTTTAAAAACTGAATTTTTAACTAAATAACTATTTATTTTATTTATTTAAGTCAACATAGATACATAATACCTATATTAGTTCAATGTGATTCATTGGAGTCATTTTTATAATAAAATTAAATGTACAAAAGTTTATTGAACTTTTTACCGTCTTGTACCCATCTTCTAAGAGTATTTGAAAATTTTCCTAAAACATGTTTCTTACCGCTTCTATGAGTTGAATTTCAAAAATACTAGAAACATGGTTGAAATCAGTAAGTAGAATTCAGTTCAATAAGATGAAAATAATTTTTGGTCAATAGAAACTTTTTACTTTTTTACCGCGGTTTAAATTAAATTTGGTAAATAAGTGTAAAAATGATATTATATTTACCCTAACACATTTTTAATTCTATTGGATAAGTGTAATTAGAAAAAATACAACCTTAGAAATAAAACAGGATCACCTTTGGTCCACATGGATTAGATTAGGACATTTATTATTATTTAATTTAAAGAAAAGGTAAAAGAGTTAAATTCAAATTTTAATTACTAAACCATTTTTAATATAGGGTTATACACAATATAAATTTGACTATAAATATTAATTAGAGAGGAAAAAATATTTCATACATAATTGAATTTTATTTAAAACATTGAGACATTAAATAAATTAATTTATTTATGACAGAATGATGATGCATGAATTACATTATTAATGAAATTTTAAAA
Source organism: Viscum album (assembly GCA_963277665.1). Classification (NCBI taxonomy): domain Eukaryota; kingdom Viridiplantae; phylum Streptophyta; class Magnoliopsida; order Santalales; family Viscaceae; genus Viscum; species Viscum album. The sequence continues at coordinate 1,623,503,480 of OY728121.1, read as the reverse complement.
TAGTGGATATTATAAATATCAAAATAAAGTTAAATAAAGACTTATGATGAATTACACAAATTTTATTGGTTAATATTTCTTTTTAGGATTGACTAAATATAATTTATTCTAATTGAGAAAATTTTTCTAGATTTCAAAAAAATGAAATACTAAATAGTGTCAAAATAGGAATAATTGAGTTTTTAAAATGAATACTACATTATTAATGGATAAAATATTCCCAAAAATATAAGGATCAGCCAAAGGACATAGATAATTATATATATATTAATAATTAACCACTTCGGGTTCTCTATGATTGTTATGGTTTGTTTATTAACCATATAATATAAAAATATAATGAGACATGGTAATGTCAAAGTATTTATCTATGAGTTAAATCTATAAGATAAGGTTAATATAGTGACCTAAACCTGTCTAAAACATATTGGATGAGAGTTTTTAGAGATATCCCCACATTATCATTGAAATAAATCATTTTTTAGTCATTAGAAACCAAAAATTACTTTATTATAAAATAATATTTCAAGCTATTCCTAAAGTGACCCTCACCTCTCTTATAAAAGGGCACTTCCCTTATCTTAATTTCACACCTCCAATGCCATTTGGATCAGCCAAAACCTGCCCAAATATCCTCTCAAATATCATCCCTTCATCTTAGAGGCCTTAATTTGATCAGAAATCGAACCTATGGAGCCCTTTTGATCAACTAAAAAAGAAACACCCGAAGAAGAGGTAATAATTTCGCCACCCTCATTCATGATATTTCTACTTCCACTTACTCTTTCTTTGTTGTTTCCATACCAAAAATAATTATTCCAGTACCTCCTACATATTTAGATGTTATTATAAATATGGTACAACCATATTCATTATTCTATCCATCCTATAAATGACAAAGTCACCATACGTGCGTACATACAAATTACTGACTCCGCGTCATGGTGTTGTTTGTTATTCAAAAGAATTATTATTTTCATGTGTATAATGTAAATAATAAATATAACATGTAAATTATTTTCAATATATGATTTAACATCCAATTATATATTATTTCACCAACAAAATAATGATATTGTCGCTCGTTCATACGTACGGCATACCGTCTCCACGACGCGTTGAGATGTCATTTCTCATCATTACCATTCAAGACTAATTTTAATTTTTTGTTTAAAATTTATTTTTAAAGACTTTATATCATTATATATATGAATCAAATACATCCTTTCCATAACAATCATTACTTATATAACAAAACATATAATGGAAAAATAATCAGTTAACTATCGAAACAATGATACAACTAAAATATTATTAACAGAGCAATATTAGAAGATTATATATGATATCATATCTATTTATGTGGTTCTTTTATAATTTAATAAAAATTATTTAACTATTATATAGGAGGTTAATGTACCCTTGACTAAGTAAAATTACAAGGTAATTTTATTTCATCTCACTTCTTATTCTCATGAGATTCATGCTATATAGCCAGTATTACCTTTTGTGTGGTGTATGTACTAACCGTGATTGTATTATTTGTGTAATATAATTTAATTTATGGGTATTTTAATCTAAATTTTATTATACTTCATTCATGGGGTTTATGTTTCGTAAGTAACCAAATCGTTATGGGAATTTCAAATTTCAATTTCCACTCATTGGGCTTTACGCATTCATCATTGATTATTTTACTTCAAGATTATGTGTGGAATAAATATTTATTATTTATGTAGTAATTTACACTCCCCTTTATGTGGATATACCTTTTTTACACATAATCACTCCATTTATAAATCCATATTCCACTGATATGAACTTTTTAAGGGTAATCTTAACTCAATTTCCATTCATCGAGATAAACATTCAAGTCATTGGTTTTGTTTTGACAAGAATATGTGTGAAAGTAATCTGATTGATTTACACTAATTATTCAATTATATTGAGAGTATTTATATTTTTCACACATAATTATTTCATTGATTCATCCTTAATCTAATGATATGGTATTTATAAGGCATTCCATCTCAATTTACATTCCTTTGAGATCTCTTTGTCATTATGCACCAATTCACTTTCATATGGTTTATATGTTGCCCTTTGACATATTATATCATTAATCCCTTTATTATTAGGATATTATAATGTTTTGATTAAAGTTATGCCTCAATTACTTGTATTTATTAGTATATTATTTGGTTAGGAACTCTAACGAAAAAATTGTTTTAAATGTTTTAAATATATATTATTTTAAATCATTCTCATTTATTTCTATGTTTTAAAAATGGTCTTAAGTATTTATTTATATGAGCATAAATTTTTTGAAAATAAAATTCCTTTTACAAGTTTCGAATTGGTATGAGACACTTTGATTCAAAGATCTCTTTTAAACGGAATTTTTTGATAAATAGTGCATCATTTAAATGATTTCAATAAAAAGGGGATATTTCTCTAAAATAGTTTTAAAGACTATTTTCATCTATCTCAATATCCTTTAGTTTAATTTAATCTTGATTTAGGTTGATTTATCAAAATAAAATCATTCTTATTGTATTGAATGAGTTATGATTGACTTTGGGTGTTCTATTTTTATGCTATTCATTGTTTGGGGTTAAAATATTGACATTACATATGTTAGTTTTAATACAAATATTTAGATTATGTTTCAACCTTTCATATAAAAAATGCATTGGACTTAGTAAGTGAGAGGGGGAAGCCACTATATCTCCTTGATACATCGGTAGGACTCATGAGACAAACTAGTGTCTTGGTATGAGGCCTTGACAAAATCTTATTTGAAGTCTTGCCACAAGGCCTTGACTATGTGGTTATGAAGTCTGACATTATGATTTCCATAATTATGATATTGGAAATTTATATTACATGTGTCTATTCGACTAGTATAAAATTCATGTGAATAATTAAATGGAATTATTTGATTTATCTTTTCAATATTATGATTAAGTTTAAGATTAAAAGGCTTTTGTTTTAGTCGTATACATTGCCTTAAATGTTTATGCTTATTTTTGAAAGTTTACACTATATTTTTATCCTGACTGAGCATCTGAGTTCACCCCTTCCTATGTTTTATTTTTCCCAAGATGTGAAGAAATATATTACAACTAACCCACATGGATATTCTAAGGGATATTAATATTGACAATGGAGACAATGTTGTTGTTTTTTTTTCAATTTATTATGTAATGTGAAACTTATGAATGTAACTAGTACTTCGAAGGCTACTAAACTGATCGGTCTTTCAGGATTTTATCCCTTGTGATCATGCCAATGTTATGTAATAAAGCACCGACTCTCAGAAACTGGGGTGGGGGCATTACACATAACACACTTACCTTAGAGGATGTGGGTCCACTATCTATGGAGTGGGGCCTCATCATCATCAATATCCAGTTTTGGTCCAATCCTCCACTAGAGATAGTTCCACCTCGGTTTTGGAGTGAATTTTCATGGTGAGGCCCCTCTATAAAGATTGTTGTGTGATTATGCATAATGAAGGGAATTAGTGGAGAATATTTAGAGCTATAGGTAGAATCATAATTCATAGATAGGTTTTGGATATAAATATCCTCTTTATCCCTCACTTGTACTTATTTATGAGCACTCATATAAGGTTTGGTTTCACTATTGTTTGTCATTTGAGTTGACTGTTGTATCTTTATATATATTGCTTCTTTGTTTTCATGTCATCCTAATATGTATGTATATAATCACCCCATCATGGTATTTTCCCACATGTTTTTTCTCATGCAGATGATATAAATATTTGTGGGCACATTAGTGGACTATGTTTCATAGGATCATAGCTTCACATAATAGATCTTACCATGTTTTGTGGTTCTACAAAGAGATTAGGAGTCGGCCTCACTGCAGTCTCTTTGTTTCAAAATGTTGTTAGGTTAGGAAGTATTTTCTAGTTGGGAATGTATTTCCTCCATAAATTTATTTACTACTATTTTATACTTTGATACATTCCTTGAGGTTTTTTCATGCATGGCTTACACTCTAGATATTTTAGTTTACTCATTTATCTTTCCATTTTTTCTTGAATCTTGTTGTCTGTGTCTATATAGGTACTTAGGATATGGCCTCCCATTTCAGAATTTCCCATTAAACACTAGTATCTAGCCCCAATCCTATTGGAGGAGGGATTGGGGGTTTCACACTCAACATACCACCAGTCAGGCCAACCCTAATGGGTCAAGTCATGAAATAGATATAATTCCAACATGCAACACCACCCACTAGAGTTTGAAGTGGGTGAAAAAATATTCTTGGGAGTGTCACCTCAAATGGGAAATTATCATATTATGAGGTATGGAATGATGGAACTTTGGTGTATAGGGTCATTTGAGATTATACAGAGGATTGGAATAATAGAATATCAGTTATCACTTTTTTTAGATATAGTTCTATGCATGATGACTTTCAAGTATCTCATCTTCGAAGATACCACCCGACCCTTCTCATGTGAACGAAATCAATATGGTTGAGCTAGATCAAGATGTGTCATTTGTGGAATGATTAGTTCATATAGTGGATTGGAGTGAGTATACTCTATATTGGAATATATCCCCTTAGATATGCATGTAATGGATGGATAATCATACAAAAGAGGAGAATTGAGAGTGAGATTCAAATATATGGGTGAAATAGATAGACGTTTTCACCGATGAGGCTAGATGATGGTCGATAGTTCATATTGGGGATGAGCTGGTATATGGATGGGTAGGCTACAACAACTCTCTCATTCCAGATATTGTAGGGGTTATAGGAGGCCGATGATTATATTTTGAGGAAACCAATTGGTGGTGGAAATATTTCAAGTAGAAAATTTCTCACTGAAAGTTCAACGGGGTTAATCTAATGCTATAATGGGGGAAGAAATGGTGACTACCACTACAAACAAGACTCCATTATGGGTGATCTGAAACCTCGATAGGCCACGAGAACTCTGGTGGGTCCCCATTTGTCTTTTTAAATTCTAATTTTATTAATTTCATTTCATTTTAAAATTAATTAAATGAGGAAGTCACCTCATTTTCACCCTATAGGGATGTGACCTCCCCCAGTCCCATCCTCTTGGTTCTTCCTACTTCATGCTTGGTTCATCATTGTTTGGGTTTAAAATAGATTTCTTTCCATCATATGAGAGTTCTATAGGCGATTTTAACACCCCCTTGTATTTCGTTTTCTCTTTCAGTGTTTCATCATGAATTATAAAATAAGCCCTAAAGTGGTGGATTTTTTTAGATTTTTCTTTATTTCAATCATTTTTTGTTGAATTAGCTCGTAGATTTCAATGTGAAAGACCCTCTTAAACCCATGTTGGTTGTTCCTTTATTTTTAGAATTTACATGTTTTTCATGCGTAATATGAAATATAAGAAATTCCATTTGTATGAATGCACTATAAATTGATTTAAAATTAATTCTTCTCTATCAATGGATTTAATTTGATCTATTAGACAAATGAGAGGTCCCTTGAGTGGTGTTCACTGACACAATGCTCATTTATGACCGTTTTCTATTTGAGTTGGAATGTGAAACCATTTCTTTTGACCTAAGAGGAGAGCTTATACTTGATAAATTACTTTTAGAGCCCCATGGGGTTTCTGGTATATTCCAAATTAAGGAATGGATTGAAAAAAAAATTATACTAAATGTGTTTTGGCCAACCTATGAGACTTTTGGTAACGTCCCCGACCCGGAAGCCACTAAATCGATGCCCCTATCCGAGTTTTCACATGACCTCAAGAAAACCTACTCATACAAAAGAGGTTTTTGACTAGAATAATGTTTCTAATGGGTCACGTAGGGAAACTATACCCTCTTCACCAGAGTATGCGACAACAGAACACAATATAAATTGCAGAACACAAGGAACAAATAATAAAATAATTTCCAAACATCTCCCAAAAATTGGGTACAACCAAAATTCTACATAAATCATGTAATGAAAACCTAATAGTTTCAATGTGAATAAAAACCAAATAAGACAAATAGAAAAATCCCCAACCGGTCCCAACTATATGTTTGGGTCCATCTCAATGTACATCTTGAACCCAGCTCAACATCCTAGTGTAGGGCCCTTTCCCTTGTCCCGATCTACAATAATGAAATCTCTTCGAGTACCCAATGGCATCCCAAGAAGGATGTGAGTACAGAACTCAGTAGTCCATCGCCAATGATGTATACAAAATATACATCCTAGAATATAGTTCATGCAAGTAAAAATAAATGGTATGTAAACAAGGGACAGTTTGGGTGTCATTATTTAACAAAGCTCATTTAATACAAGCCTAGCAGTTATTCTAATTTCATTTCTCATACCAACATTATTACATAATTGATTTCAATACATGATCTTTGGGTTATTAATAAAAATCAACTAAACATGGGTCCAATGAAAACAATCACAATGCATCGGTGAGATAAGTCAAGTCACTATCTCACTAGGGATACACATATCTCATCAACACATTATCCTCACCTCGAAGCCTCAGTCTAGGTGGAATGAAACTATTAGGGGAATAAATCCTTCGCCCCTTCCCTAACCGATTTATTTTTTTGGTTTGAGTTTAGGGCCTCATTCTAACTCAACCCATGGGCATAGAGCCTCGACTAAATACCCCACTCTACCAAGCCATGTGCACATGCTTATTTATCCAATCACAACAACCATACCATAACATAACCAAGCATAAAAAATTCCATTGTAAAGAAAATAAAAGATAAAATATAGAAATTAATACTATTCCATAACCCATTAACACATTTACTAATTACAAATTATAAAAATCTAGTCGAATTTTCATTATTGTTCCTTAACCCATTTAGTGTGTTCAACAATCCACAAACCTTGGAAAATATTTATTAATTACCCTATATTAACTCATTTAGTCCGTGTATCCTTTCACAAATATTTACACATTTATTCACTTCAAGTACAATTCTTGTCCCACATATCACAACCCCTTTTATTACATTCAACCCTTTAAGCATACCCCATATTTCCCATGTTTTAACTCATTCATCATATTCTCCCATTACCTTTTTTACATATCATTAACATATTTCCCCTTTACAATACCATTAATCATATAAATTTTCACCATTTAATATGATCATATAGTCATATGAATCACAAACAAAAATTCATTAACTAATTGACATAATCTCATTCGACCTAATTTTCACATTTTCATGTCATGCCAAAAAGCCCATTCTTCCCTTATCACCCTAGGAATAAAAATAATCATTCTATTTACCACAAAATAAGTTGTTAAAAGATGTTCTTTATGGGTTCATCATTATTAATCAGCAACCCTTCACATAACCCTACACCTTTCTAGGATTAGAAATGCCGACACACCCAATGGGTTTCCCAAAAATGGTCATGTCATACTCTACACATCCCATGGGGATTGTGAGGGTTTCAATTGGTCACTTTGGCACACCTATTTACCCAAAATTCTAATAGGAATATGAACACCATTAAAGGAAAATAAGAATAAATGATTCTATGCACAAATATAAAATAAAACAATTAGATAATACTTGTAGACCCCCTACCTCTAATCCGATGATGAACACACTCTTAATTGTAGCCTTGGATCTGGATACAAAAAACCATGAATCCTTAACCTAAGTTCAATCGAAATAATGTTTCCAGTGATTCAAAAGAATATGGGATAATATACATACCCTAATTACGAAAAGAGAAGCAAGAGGACAATTATACTCACTAGGGGATTTGATCTGCAAACAACAATGCTCAAAATGGCTAATAATTGAAGGAGAACCAACCTTAGGAACCTTCGGTTATCCAAGATCGTCACTAGGGTTGGATGGGATTAAATGGAGGATAAACTAGAGTTGGAGTTTAAAATAATAGTGTATAATTTTTTTAAATTTCCATATTTATTGGGCCGCACAGTTTACCCAAACTGTTTTCTAATCCTTCCGCAAACCGTGCGAGTGGTACTGTCCCAAAATCACCCCTTCACATGGTTTCCTAGGAATTCCACATGGTTACCATAAACATGTGGTAACCATGCACAATAATCTATCAAAGGATGAATGGATAACTGGGATACTCCATACGGTTTTCACTAACAGTGCATAAACCATGAAACATGCCAAGAAATTCCATTTTCCTCCCCTTTCATGCCCAAAATCCCTGGGACACACCCGAGCCTTATCATAAACATTGTTAAACAATTATTTATCCAAAATAAGGGAAATAAAATGATACATAAACAATAACATAACTTAATAAAAAAATTTGGATCTTACAACCTCCCCACCTTATAACGGATCGTCCTTGAGCAGTTCTTCCAAGCGTCACTAAGCTTCCACAATCAAGAGAGAAGACCACTTTTCACATCTAACATTATGATTCCCTATAGTTTATTATTGAAATTTACAAAGATACCACAAAACTGAACCAATACACAGTCTTGGATGGAAATACTTCCTAACCGTAACCTACAACATGAACTGAATACTCCTCAAGGATGAATCACCCATAACCATACCCCACCACTAGAACCTCTTAGAGAAAACATAAGAAACAATACCTGATTCAAAGTAGGAAAATCTTTTCACACAACATTATTCATCATGTGGTAACCAATTAGAACCCCATCTATCTGATCATCTTCACAACTCATGACCCAAATCACTTGGCATCATCTTCCCCTATTTCCAAATCACTAATGGTGAACAAACCTAGTACCACCTGACAGAAAACATAGGATTGTTCCAACCAAATTTCACAATGATTCTATTCTAAAAAATTACATATTAACACAACCAATAATATTTGGTACTCAACCAATTAATCCTATGCTAGATCTTTCCCCTAGTTGTAACTCACCCGAATGGTGATCACTTGAGTCCTCTAGCCTAAAACTCTAGTGACATCGTTAACCAACCATTTATCCACTATGGTCCTCTCCTCAATATTTTGTTACATGGTACTTCCACCCACGATAAATTACCACCAACAACCCATCTCCACATTAATATCATACCTGACACACTCACTAAAGACATTCCATACCAAATGGTTGAATTTTCATCATCATGACACCACTTCCCTCCAAGCCATCATTAGACTCCACCATCTCAACAACATTCCCAATCACTAGAAACCCTATTATTCATACACTATTTAAATAAGGTTATTTTATCAGTAAAGACCATTCCAAATTTTGAAACAAAATAATCCTACCAAGCATCCATCAAAGGTGATTTACCTCTCTTCACAATCATCCATTTCTCAGAGTCAAGTTGAGTTTCCTCGATTGACTCATCCTAGAATGATTATATTCATCCTTTTCATGGAACTACATCACAAAAAAATGATTCATTTGAAATTCAAGGCCTTCCAAACCACAAATAGATATTTTACTGATTCTAGTTATGATATTAATTTGAGCTATAAAACTCAACCTCCCCAACCAAAACCCGATTTTACATCTCACCCACTATTTGATGACTAAAAAAAGCTACTCAAATTCCATTCAGAACCTCCCAGAGCTGAAAGCCAATGATTAGACCAGTGAGACACCATTTTTGAGACGCACCTGGCCATTTAGATAGATCTATAATTCACCATAAAATTTATTTATTATCATCCCAATGTAACTACATCAACTCAACGCTCTTCTCTCAACATCCAAGGCTGACTCATCACTCTCCACCTTATGAGTGTGGTAACCACTTATCTCCACATGGACTCTAATCACCACGTATCACACCCAAATAAAAGATGAATCCCAAAACATAGACCTAGCCATCCATCCTTCTCCATAATGAGAAATAAAATATTAGCAAGTTCCCCCTCCTGACTTCCATGGATGGTAACCATGATGTTCGTCGACGCCAAGCCAATCCAAAGGACCTCACCTAAAACTGTTAATGGTGTGAATCCCCCAATCCCACTTCACACATACCACCACCATGACCATAAAAATCATGATTTCCCTCAGCCTACCAAACACATTTATGTTTCTAGGAATAAATATAGAGATTCTCAATGTAGCTAGGATGATTTCAAGACATTGGGCATGATCCTCACTAGCTGAGGTATGCTAAGAAGATAGAGAAAATTCCACCACCAACTTATATATTTATGATATCAGCTCCCATGATGGGACACCATGATCTACCAAGTATTTTAGTCATCATTGTGTGAAACCTCTCATCGTCATTTAACCATCACCGCTTATGTGCGATTTATAACCGAGACACACCACCGCTCCATGACCATATGCTAATTAGTCGTGAAACAAAAATTTCCTTGGTATTACTTCCACCACAACGCTCATGTTTTTTTGTATGTCCTTGATGATTACCGATGAAACACTATGGTTTTACATTGAAATCAAAACAATGGTCCATCACACGACCACGCTTCCTGCCTAGGATTTATAGAGAATGATGGTCACCTTTTCGGACTAGAACTGCACCTTAACAACACATTCCTACATCTCGTCCACTTAGAACTCTCAAGGTTTCCCACTTGTTCGACCATTATAATACTAACTTTAGTTCCCAAAAACTATTCATCACCTATTATAGCTCAACACCTAGTAACTTACATAACCGTTCTTGTTTATTAGTCGGCCACATCAACCCAAGGCATTATCAACATCTCACCGAGAAAAAAAACCCATTCAAACAAACTATCAAAGCCCCATTACTACCCTCACCTTAGGTTTCATCTTCCAAAAAGAGCATCTAACCGTGTGCCAATAATTCTTTTCCATTTTTCCGGAAAACTACATCTGGGTATCCATTAACCATCGTCCAAAATGAGATTTTAGAATCTACGTAATTCTATATACCAAAAATTAAAGGTAATAATTTCTATTGATATCACCTTTGAAGCATTCCACATGATTCCTATTTCCAAAAAACCTGTGTCACTAGGCTAGCCTCCCATGAGGTCACCCTTGATTTCACTAAAACAACCAAAAATCTCCATAACTCAAGTCACGTCACCAAATCATCATCCTTCCCATTTATTTCTCATATAAAAACCAAACTTTATGACATCTTCCACATCCCACTATCAAGGGAAAACATCTACCAATATAAAATATACCCACGAGCACTAGGAATCCCCTCCGACATCTCTCTTAGGCCGCCTTAAGGGTTGAGTGATATAGGGTCCCTAAACTAGAATAGAAAAAATCTATTGATTCTCAGATGCATCATGTTAAAAATGAGTTAGTGTTTGTGAGTGACACTGTCACCCCCATTCTAATAAATGTAGCACATAGCACACCATGTATCTTTTTACTCTAAGTTCCACACCATAGGTGATCGTACAAATAAATTGACACCATGATCCAAAACACCCATTTTACAGTCTGAAATACAACTCACAAGGCATCTTCCCATTTGGGTCACCACACCCATGAAAAATTCCCATCACTAACAACTCTATGACCATTAAATTCATTTTATGTCCATCATACAACCCATAAAATTAATACCCACCAGGATTAAAACCTTCACAGTAGAAAACACCACCTAAATACCTCATGGATGTCGTGACCACATTGTATATGAAGACTGCAATTGTTGTCAATGAGTGTCAATGGATGTCAATGATGATCAAAATGAAGAAGGTACTCTCTTAAGTAAATGGAGAATGGAAATTAGAAGTTGGATGACTTTGATCCTGAGATTCATATATGAGTATTAGGAGTGTTGTATTGGATAAAAAAATTAAGAATGATTGAAGTTATTTTTGGAAGGATTAAAATAAAAGGATAAGAAGAGGATGAGGTGGAGGTTTGGAATTTTACATTTGTAAACCCATAGTTTTACACTAAGTAATTATTTTTACCCTTTCCAATAAAATAGGGGCCATCCATGGAGGCCAACCGAGGTCCTCACCTCAAAAACATGCGGGACCCGAGGGGTCAACCACACTTGAGGGAAGCCCTCAAGGGTAGCCCGTAAGAGGTAGGGTGTGAACGGGCCATGTATATGCCTGCAGGTGCCACATGACGGTGAACCCATGCAGCGTGGGCGCTAGGAGTGCACTAGAGAGGAGGAGAGTGGGTACTAAGAGTGTTCCAATAGGATGAACACAGTATGGGGCTATACCGTGGATAGTGGAGGAGTAATATAATCCATTACTGCCATGGCATGATTGATAAACCATGAGAAAGAAGTTTGGAATTCTGATGTGGGATAATATTTTAAAAATGAGAACTAATTTCAACCCTTGATCCCTTAGCGACACACAATCTACAATTTGATTGATCGCGAGATTGATCCCACACATCCAAGCCATTCATCAGATATCCACATTTCGTGATTGAAGCAGGGTCGTCTGATATCTCTCCATCGAGGTTGCCTTTAACCACTAGCCAGCTGACGCGAACCATTACATCAGAGAAGCACCTGACCTCCATGATTGAGTCTCCATCCATTATAGAAGTGAAAAATCACTCCATGAGCATCGTCTGAGAAACCTGATACCATGCATGCAACTACGTTTTCATTCATGCATCGAAATAAAAGATAATGAGCATTGGACAAGGAAAACGATGTTTCCAGAGGTCGTGCTGTGTCGAGCACTCAAGGAAAGGATATCTACATGAAATCCTCTTCACATACGCATTAGGATGATTATAATGTGAAATCAGAAACAACGGAGAAACTTGGCATATCTCACGACTGAGATTTGAATATTTCAAAACCGAAATCTTTGTAAAAAATATCGTGGGTTTAGGATGTGGAAAATCTGATATCTACTTATTAAAAGAGACCTATCAATTTGATAAGAGTGTGCTCCTTCCAAGGTTTCGAGGGATCCTGTTTAGGGAAACATATTCTCTCCACTCTACTAGTATTGCAAGGGGAAATCAATTGTCGTGAACTATTCTGGGTTTGTGAAGAGAAAACCGCAAACAACTCTGGTCCCACGAAGAGAAGGAGTTCTGTGTACTGCTCATGTTCGCAAACAAAGGAACCGTGTACCACTTTGGTATTCGAGGAAGGAGATTTTTGAACCATTCTTGGTTCGCGAAGAGAGTTCCCATGAACCATTAAATATTTGTGAGGAAATGGTATGGCATACCGTTTTGGTTCTGTGAAGAAGGTCTCCCGCAAACCAACAAACCATGTACCATCATAGTTTGTGAAGGAGGACTGCACTTTGTGTGCAAAAGAAGGCCACACATCCCATGCATGAGGAAGAGCCGCAGACCATCCTAGTTCTTAAAGGAGGCATGCACACTGTGTTCAAAAATATTCTCCATACCATTTGTGTGAAAAAAATGGGAAAACAAGAAACACCATTCCATATCAAAATGCACACATTGATGTTTGAATGAAACCACATACATATAAATAAAATTATATCAGAATGAAAAAATTTGTGTTCAGGAAGGGAGAAGGAAGACTGTACATGGTGATGGGAAATGGATTTTTTTGCATGATTTGATGAAAACCATTATTAAAGGACATGCATATCTGAATAAAGTGATATGAAAAAGATCGAAGAGGTTGTGTGTGGACTAAAAGGAACCATAACCATTTGATCCTTCACACAAGAAAGAAGAAGCGAAAGTGCATGCATATGTGAATTCTTTAATAAGAATCATCTTAAACCAATCGCAAACATGTCTAATGAATTGAAGACGAAGTGAAAATATATATTGTCACATGTATGGTCACATCTATAAATGGAATTAGAAGAGTTGATTCTGACGATTCCCAGGGAACTGGTTTTCAGGGTATGGACAATCACAAACAAATTTGTGATACTGGCCAAGAAGAATGAAGAAGTCTTAGTACATCTAGTTTTTGAAATAGAGATTAAGATTGAACGTTAAAGAGCATCAAATATAGACCTCGATGGAAGAAGAGTCTCATTCTGAATAGGAGACAACTACTTTCATGACTATCTTTTTAAGGGACCTTCATGTCCAAAAACTGAGTGTGACTTCACCCAGGGCATTGAGCAAGGGGGAGTCAATAGAAGTGCACTGAGGGTGGAAGTTATCTATCCCTAAACATTTGTAAAGGCAGTGTTCCTGGGACATAGTGAATGTACCCAAACCTTGTAATCCACAACATGTAAAGAATGATGGAATTAGGTACGACTGGAAACCTGTCGGCGTATGTGCCTTGGACATAGCCCTTAGTGGTTATCCATGTAAAAGTGTTGTGTTGTCCTTATACATGTGAATGTTTTAATTACTTCACATATCCATCATACATGTTTAATTAATTTTTTACCAACATTGAACAAAACCCAATAAATAGTAGGAAAATTTGACACCCTGATCACCCCCTCTCAGGGTGACCAAGGGTCCTTAAAAGGAAACTTCCTAAATAAATACTCAATGAGGAACACCCAAAGGATCATGACATAGAACATTATCCTTACCCAAATTTCAAAAAAAACCTTATTCACTCGGGTTCATATTCCACCAAACTTTTCATCAACAAATATCTCAATGAAATCCCATAGGTATAAACCACAACGGAATAATGAACAACCTTTCATACTTAACCCACTCCACAGACACAATTATAGTTGACATATACACATCACTACCACTACCATTAACCATTCTTACAATGGGTCATGGTCAACATGGGACCACCAAATTACTTAATCACAAATCATTCGTCAAACATCTCTTCTAACCATTTCCCTCCTACCATACAAATATTTTCTCTTCGGCACATTTTCCATCTTAAAACATATTATAACAACCACCATAACACATTTACACTTTTCATTTGGAAAAATTCATTTACTATTTCATCATCACTATGCAAATATTTCTATTTTAAACACCATTTAGTCTTTACGATAAACCACATCCCAAAATTTTAACATGGTCGTAACGTTTCTTTATACACAATATTCATTAATTATCCATTTAATTCTTTTCATTTACCCACATTCATTATAATTATTAGGAAGTATTTTCTTCAATGTTTCTTTTTACAATAAAGTAAAATATATTCTACTATCTATGCCCCACTCACCCATCCTGTGTGTGTCTATCAAGATGAATTCCACCTAAATATTTACGTGCCTAAAATGTTGCATGAATTCACAACCTCGTTCCATTCCCACAATGAGAAAAATTTCAAAAATTAATAAAATCACACAAAATGTTCATCACCCAATGGTGAAATATCATTCAACTATAACAACACACATCATGAACAACAATTCCCACCCTGTGTAACATGGGGTTTCCCTCTCACATGGGTTAGCTACTCCCAAGAGCAGTCTCATTACCAAGGGATGAAACTATCACAATCTTCGGTCTACTATCCCCAAATAGTAAGAGAGAGAAAACAACACCTCTGATACCACATTGCAACACCCAAAACCTAGAATCCACTAAACCGGTGCCCTAAGTTGAGTCGCAACATGGACTCAATAATGCCTCCTCATATTCCAGAGGTTACCAATTAGAAAAAAGGGTCTAATGAGTCATGTGGGGAGGCTATACCCTTTTTAGTACTTTAACCACAATAGAACACAATATAAATAGCAGAAAAAAAGGAACAACAAATAAAATAATATCCAAACATCTCCCAAATATTGGGTACAACAAAAATTCTACATCAACTATGTAATGACATTTTAATAGTATAAATGTGAGTAATAACCAAATAAAACAAATTAAAAATCCACAATGGGTTCGGACACTATGTTTGGGTCCATATTCATGTACATTATGATCCTAACACAACATCCCAGTGTCAGGGCCATGCCCTTGTCCGAACCTACAATCAAGACATCTTCTCGGGTACCCAATGGTGTCCCGAGAAGGGTGTGGGTAGAAAACTCAGTAGGACACCACCAATGGTGTCATGAAAATTTCCATTCTAGTAGATAGTGCATGAAGGTAAAAATTAATGGTAAACAACCAAGGGATGTTTTGGGTTCTATTATTTAACAATGTTCATTTAATTCATGCCTAACAATTATCCCAATTTCATTTCTCATACCATCTTTATTACATAATTGATTTTTTTACACATGATCTTTGGTTTAGACATACACATACACAATACATGGTTCCAATGATGTCAAACATAAAGAATATAGGAGATAAGTAAAGTCCCTATCTAAG
Organism: Viscum album; assembly: GCA_963277665.1. Taxonomy (NCBI): domain Eukaryota; kingdom Viridiplantae; phylum Streptophyta; class Magnoliopsida; order Santalales; family Viscaceae; genus Viscum; species Viscum album. Next base: position 1,623,487,324 of record OY728121.1, on the reverse strand, counting down.
TAGGGATACACATATCACATCAACACATTATCCACACCTCGAATCCTTAGTCTTGGAGATATGAAACCATTACGGGAATAGATCCTCTGTCCCCTTCCTTAAGTCGTTCATTTCTTGGGTAGACTATAGGGCCTTAGTCTAAATCGACCTATGGGTGTAGAGGATCAATTCAATACACCACTCTACCTAGCCATGCGAACATGCTTATTTATGTAGTCACCACAACCAAACCATAACACAACCAAGAATAACTAATTCTATTGGAAACATAATACAACGTAAAAAACATGGAAATTAATACTATTCCATAACACATTAACACATTTACTAATTATAATTCATAACCATTTAGCCTAATTCCTATTCTCATTTCTTAACCCATTAATTTTGTTAAACAATCCACATACCTTGGCCAATATTTATCAATTACACTATATTAACCCATTTATCCCATTTATCTTTTCACAATCATTTACCCCTTTAAGAACATGAAGTACAATTCTTGTCCCACATAGCGCTACACATTTTATTACATTCAACCCTTTTGGCATGCTCCATAATTCCATTGTGTAAACTCATTCAAAAAATTCACCCATTACCTTATTACATCTCAATAACGTATTTCCACATTACCATCCCATTAACTAAATAAAATTTTACCATTTAATATGCCCTTATACTCATAGGCATTGATAACCAAATTTTTTTAACCAATAGACATAACATCATTTCACCTAAGTTCCCCATTTTCATGTTATTCCAAACAACCACTTATGACCTGATCACCCGAGGCACAACTATCCTCATTTTATTTAGCATATAATCAATTGTAAAAAAATGTACTTTACGAGTTCCACATTATTACTCGTCCACACATCACTTAACCCAACCCCTTTCTAGGCTCGAAAATTCCAGTACACCCCATGGGTGGCCCTAAAATGGACAAGTCATCCACTACGTAACTGATAGGGATCTTGAGGGTTTCTATTGGTCACTTTAAAACCCCTATTTATCAAACTATCTAATAAGACTAAGAACACAATTAATAGAAAACAATAATACAAGATTCCATGCACAAATCTGAAATAAAACTAAGGGATAACACTTTTAGACTACCTATGCCGAATTCGATAATGAATGCACTCTTAACCATAGCCTTGCATCCTGATTCAAACACCCTTGAAGACTTATCCTATGTTCCACAAAAAAAGTTGTTTTATGGATTCAGAAGAATATGGGTGAAACAATAAACCCTAATCCAGAAAATAGAATCATGAGGAAGATTATCCTCACCCGGGGGTTCGATCTACAACCAATAGTGCTCCAAACAACCAAGAATTGAAGGAGAACCACCCTTAGTAAGATTGGGTCATCCGAGCTCATCAATAGTGTTATAGTGGGTAAAATGGATCTGTAACCGAAGTTGGGGGTTTAAAACCACATTATGGATTATTTTTTAAAATTTTCCAACATTACTGGGCATTAGGTTTACCTACACTATTTTCCAAACCGTTCACAAATTGTGCGAGAGCTACTATACCAGAATCGCACCTTCACATAGTTTCCTAGGAATTATGAATGGTTATCATAACTACATGGTAACCTTGTGCATGCCTCTGTCCTAGGCTACACAATTTCTTGGGATGCTCCATACGATTTTCCCTAACCGTGCACTAACCATGAAACATGCCCAGAAATTCTGTTTTCCACCTCTTTCCTACCCCAAACCCCCAAAACACACTTGAGCATTCTCATGAAATTGGTGAGACACTTATTTATCAAAAATAATGGAATTAAACAAATTCATAAATAATTACATACCTTTATAAAGAATATGAGATCTTATAATTTTAGGGGAAGTGGATTGAAATGTTGACCCTTTAGGTGTTAAATGTTATTAATGATATGTTTTTGTTAAATGTGATCATATGTTAACATTGGTAATTGCATAGTTAAATATCAGCCAGCCTTGTTATGTTTGTGGTTCCTCATCCACCATGTGATGTTATGTCACTTTTACAACATTAACCTAAATAGTTTCCTTGGTGGTATGTCATTCACGTTGGAATTTTTAATAGTGGTACATAATCCACTTAAAGGTTGTAGTTGGTCTATATTATCTATATGAAGAATGATGTTTGTGGTGCACAATCCATATAGGAATGGTTAGTGGTGGTATATCAACCACAAAATTAGTTTATTTTTGTGGTTCCATGTCCACTTATAGAGTTAATTGCAATGGAATATTATTCTCCTAGTGATTGGTACCGGTTCTACATCATCCACCAGATTAATTTGTCTCAATGGTTGATCATATCCTTAGAGACCAATCTCGGTGGTTTATCATCATCCCTATATTAGGGATCCCTCATTCTCTATTGATGAATGAATGAGTTATTATGTGGATCGTCATTTACGTATTATGTTTGATACTGATATCATACTCATATTGATTTTGATATGAGGAGTCATATATCATTCATCCTTAATGCATGTTTAACAATTAGTGAATTATTAAATTTTGGTATTGGTTGAAGTAGTTATGGTCCCACATGTATGGCATGTTGAGCATTATATATCGAGTGTGCACATGAATTTACTTTTCTAGTTAGTGACATGATTGGTGGAAATTTTATCTGTACCCACACCCTACTTGGGAACCTTGGTACTCAATAAAAAATCAGGTTTCATTACGCAAGTTATGGTAAGGGCCCCATAATTTTGAATTGTTGAGATGTAGGAGCTCGGTTGGCATCAAGAAGTGGCACCAAGCTAGTTCTTGTGAACAATTTTTCAGACATCTCTAGTTTTTCAAACTTTTTGACCCTATTTTAAATAATATTCCCACAGGTGATCTGGCTTATACATTATTTCATGTAAAGTAACTCATTTTTAAATCGCATGATAGATGATATTTAATTTGGGATAGAACATAGATGTGATATCTATTTTTTGGATGTTTTATTGTGATGATTATTCATTGATGTTTCTTTCACTATACTTTATGTCTATCTATACATGAGGGTATAGTCTCTCCTCATATTTCTTAACATACCTCGACACTAGTAAGAAGAAACTAGTGTATTGTGAGTTGTAATTGAGTTATATAGAAACTGAATTAGTTCACAGTATATGTGAACCAAATATAGGTAATTTCACAATTCTCAAATTAGATCATCTTTATTATGGAAATTGATGGGGGTTATTCCTTGATTTAAGAATAACAACGACGACAAGATATATAAAACCCAAACATCATTGACATATCTACCAAAAGAATATACCATAGGTCTATATGATCAAATTTTTCTACGAGAAAAATTTTTATAAAGGATGAAGCTACATCGAACTTTAATGTAGAAATTGGCAGTGATATTACTGTAATATTGATCCCAGGGAAAAAGAAATCAATGAAATCCTATTAAAGTGAGGAAATAAATTTGGAGATAATAAGGTCTAAAACAAAAATAATTTTATTCATGGGAATTTTGATTTCTTTTAGTGATCCCCCACCTCTGATAGCTGATAGACTAAGATTGTTTACATGGATGACTTAGTCATCAAATCCAATTTTATCAGTAATTTAAATAGAAATTCTTATAATTTTAAAATTTTTAAAAAATATTTAAGTTCTTTTATTATAAAAATTTAAAGTGGAAGGTCAGTTTTTGTGTCCAACATTGAATAATGGGTTAGAATTTCCATGTTTGTTCACTAGTGTACATATCCATTTGTTAGAGGGTGAAATAGGGTCCACTTATTCGATAGGGTCTTATTTGAAACAAAGGATTAAATATAAAAAAAGGCTTTATAAGAATTGAATCAAACCTATATCAAGGGGTATGATCCATTATCCAAATAGGTACTTCCATTCATATAAAAGCTAGTCCACATTTAATGGGAAAATTAATTCCAACCATACCTAAGAACTCTTATCCTTCTAACATATTGATATTCCTTTAAAATAATTCAATAATATCAAAGTATATTTTCTCTGTGAGAAAAAAAATTCATTTTGTTAATCTCTTTTTTTCCAAATATTATTCAAGTTATAGTCTTGAAAAATTAGTTGCTTCAAGTAATAATCCAATTTTTTATCCTAAAGATGGATTTTTGATTACCCATAGTACTACCGATTTGGTGGGGAAGAATCTACTCTTAAAGATATAGAAAACATAATATTCCTTATTGAGATATATATAATTCCATCCTATGTATTTTATATATCCATTACACGACAATAATATTACTAAAAACCATCAGAGTAGATTATTTCATTGTCGACATATCGATGATAAAAAATACAATAAAGGTGGAGAAATTTGATGGAAAAAACTTTAATTAGTTGAAAAAAGGATGAACTTACTACATAAAAATAACAATGTGGTGTATATTTTCTCAAATATAAATCCCCAAACATCTGTTGTTTAGGCTCTTAATGTTTTTCACAAATGAAGAAAATTGATGAATGATGATCTCATGTGTCGATGAAATATACTATATGAGTTAGTTGATAACCTCTTTGATGCATATAAAAATCATCCAATTAAAAATGTGTTATGAGATTAATTAGAGAAAAAGTACATTACCAAGGATGTGGAAAAGAAAAAATTCCTCCTACGAAATTTTATTTCATAAAAAATTATATAATAGATATATGGTATAAATATTCTATGAAATAAAACACATCTTACAACACCTTAAGAAATAAAATTTGAACATGGATGATGTTATTGTTGTCACATACATCATCAATAATATCAATCCTTCTTGAATGATTGTTAAACATTATCTAATAAACAAGAAATAAGATATTTCACTCAATGAGTTAATCAAATATCAACAAATTGAGAAGGAATATAAAATTAATGAGTTGAAAGATGAGAATAAGAATGATAAATTCAAGGTCCACATGGTGGAGGGATTGGTTATATGTGGGTACTTATTGGGGAAAATTTTCAAACAACCCTTTAATGGGAATGGATAAATTAAAGAATATGAAATCGGAATTCAACAAATATGGATATTTGGTACACTTCAAATGAGAAAGTCATCCCTATATGAAGAAAAATGGAAGTAATACAAAAAAATAATAATGCAATGCTACGATATTTGAAGTAAATATTTTCAAGAATAACACATCGTGGTGTAACAATTTTGGTGTTACACGACACATGTGTGAAAAAACATATCTCTTTAAGAGGACAGAATTAATCAATGACGGTGCATTTCTCAACATATTGAACTATGAAAGTATAAACATACAAGGAAAATGATGGGTTGCTCTTATGTTTACCTTAAGAAATATGCCCACCTTAAATGATGTCTTGTAAATTACCGAAGTTCATTAGAACCTACTATCATGGAGTTTATTAGAAAATGATGGGTTTAAGATTTTATATAAGGTAGATAACATTATTACATCAAAAAGTGAGATCTTTTTTGAAATGGGTAAATTAAATGATGGAATATTAAAATAGAATAAAAATATTGTTTCTACATACATGATAGAGTATTTTTTTATGGAATATTATTATAGGTAACATATATTGTATTTACATTAATGACATGTAAAAAATGAATTATTACATATATAGGATAAATATAATAATAATGGGTTACTTATATAAAAACTAAAACAGTTAGGAATACTTTTACAAGTATATAACGGAAAGCTAATTAGTAAGAATTAATAAGAGTGATATATGTGATTTTCAATCTACAACAACCATAGGTAATAAAATTTTCTTTTTAAATTTTATTGATTATTATTTTATTTTTCTCAATGTTTATCTTTTACATGATAAATAACAGGTTAAAGGTAAATTTTTTATCTATATAAAATATCTAAAAACCAATGAGGGCATACAATTAAATACCAAAAATCCGGTAGGGGAGTGAATACTAAAGTACTTCATTGTCTGAAATCCTATGGATCATACATAAAATGAATTCTCCAAAAAACCTCAAAAAATTGGTGTGGTTGAGAGAAATAAAGCAACATTAATGGAAATGTTTAATTCTATGATGTCTACCTAGGGTCTCTCAAGAGGTTTTTGGGGAGAGACATTATTAACAGCATGTCACATCCTAAATTATGTTCCATGAAAAAGTATGGTTATGACTCTATATGAATCATAGAAGAATAGAAAACAAAACCTAAACTATTGAGTGGTTTGGGGTTGTCATGTAATTATAAGATTACATGATCCAAAAAGGAAAATATTGGGTAAAAGATGTATTGATATCATATTTTCTGGATACATGGATAATTAAAAGGATTATAGATTCAAGTGTGTAGAATCATATGTTTTATTCTTTATTAATTGAGTTATTTAATTAAGATATTCTATTTTTTATGAATCTAGGTTCTCTCATTTACCTATGAATGTCAAAATGGAGGAATCTAACTAAAATAAAATTTATCTTAAGAAGATATGGATTGAAAGGATTGTAAAATTAAAAGAACTTATATACCCAAGATATATATATATTTCATTTCTCTATGTAATTTTTGGAAGGAACCAATGATAGTATTGTTATGTAGACTCCAATTATTCTCAATATAGAGTCTCACACAAAAAGAATTTAAAGTGGTTATGTCATATTCTAATGTATCTCAATAGAAGGAAGCTAAAAATGCTGAAATAAAATCTATAACTAGGAATAGTACTCGGATATTAGTTCATCAACCAAAATGTTCAATAATTATAGCTTATAAGTGGGCATCTAGAAGAAAATGAAAATTAATGATACTATTGAAAAATATAATTCAAAGCTAGTAGCTAAGGGATTAACTCAAAATGAAGGAATCTATAATTTTTATAAATATTCTCACATGGCTAGGTGTACTTGTATTAGAATTCTTCTCAATTTTTCTTCCACATATAATTTTTAAATTTACCAAATATATCTAAAGAAAAAATTATTAATAAATATTTAATTTTATAAATAAATATATATGCAAAAATCGGAAGGGTTCATTGTAAATGATAAAGAAAATAATCTTTTCAAAATGGTATGTTCCCTAAATGGTTTAAAACAAGATCTAAAACAATGTTATGAGAATTTTGATAAATTTATTTTATAAAATGGTTTTGTAGTTAACCATGATGATAAATGTGTTTATATTAGGTTCCAAAATATTCATTATGTTTTTATTTGATTATATGTTGATGGCATGTTTGTATTTGAAATTGATATGAATCAAATAAATGAGGGTACGACTATTTTATCTAAAGACATTAACATGAATGAATTAGGTTATGATAATATTATTTTTGGAATAATTTTTATTAGAAATAATAATTTAATTATACTTTTAAAATCTTATTGTATTGAAAAAATATTAAATTTTTTTGAAAAAATTGATTATCAGCTAATTTATAACCCATATACTTCTGGGAGTAGGATGCTACCAAATCCTGGTTGGGTATTTTAAAAATTGGAATATAAAAGGGTGATAGGAGTCTCATGTTTTCAATGGCATGTACAAGATCCAAAATATCATATGTTATTGGAATGTTGGGAATGTATAGGATTTACCTAGGATATACACAATTAATTATAGAAAAAATAACAGAAAATGGTTTTTTTAGGTTTAGTGGTGTTTTTTAAAACCACCATGATATGGTTAGCCATTATATATTTAACAGATATTTTCTTTTTTCTAATATGGTTTTGTTTTTTATAATAAAATATATAATTAGTGGTGGTGTTTTCAAAATTAGCGGTCGTTTTTTGTGTTGAAAAAATTAGTGGTGGTTTTTTTAATTAGTAGCTTATTTTCTGGTGAAAAAATTACTTACTATTAGTAATTATTATTATTATTTTTTTTCATAGGGAGAAAATATATCTAGATGGTCTAAAATGATTATATATATGAAAAAATAATATATTTTGTGGTGTTTTGAACCATCATAGGTATAGTAGTTTCAAAAATAGCATAATCCATTGCTAGTTGATCCACAAAAAAATCAGTACACAAAAATATATAATAAATTGGGATAGAAGTCATGATTTACAAAATTTCATTAAATATAATAGAATAAAATCACATTACATTTCATATCATACAATAATATTAAATTAATTAATTTTTTAAAACATTTCAACCCAAACATCGATCCTAAATACATTACTGAGATACATGCACCCACCCTCCATTACACGGTCATGTTGCTGCTCATCACCTCCTTCCCCACATCCCTCATTTGGAACCTGAATTTAAATTAGTTATCCACTCCTCATTAATGACCATATTCTATGAATAATAATATATTAAAATTTAATCTATATGTGATTTGACTTAAATTCAATTTATGAAATGGTACAATAATGAGTAATTTTATCTAGATCCATATAAATTATTTTATCAAAAATATTGTCCCTTAGAAAAATAACTACTTTATTCCAAAATTAATATTTAGAAAACAGTATATATAAATTATGTTAGTAAAATATCATTAAAATAATAACCATTATCTTTCATTGAGATTCCTTTGATCTGGATTCATTAAAATTATTATTCAAAAAAAAACTACTATCATGGTATCTAGATATTTGTGGAAGATATGTTTTATCATATATATATATTCCATAGGATCATTAGTAACCACCAATTTTATTATTAGGGATTTTTAATATATATATATAAATTAAAAAATATTTCATTTTTGGAATGACATAATCTTACACCCTTGAATGAAGACATTATCATCTCATGTTAATCTTTGAAACCCTATTTTTTTCCTTCTTATGTAAAAAATCATTGATTAGTGTTATAAGGGTATTTATTGATTACTATCACATGGGATAACATTTAACAGTAAATATATAATTGTAAAATACCTTCAATATTCTTGGGAAATAATAGTGTAATATTTCATTGACAAATTCCCATTCAAATAAATCCATTTCTCTCAAGATAATTCAATTGTTCCTAAATTCACATAACTAAATAAATTCCATTTTATAAGGGGGTAAAAAAAATTTGTGCTTCAAGGAAAAAGTTTAATTGAAAATTCTTAGTGCCTTCTTAGATTAAATCCCAAAAAATATTTAAAATATGGTATTTTTTATAATAAATAAATGTTTAGACTCATAAAATATGAGTAAATATTCTTAAACCTCTCTCAATAACATATTATAGTTAGAAAAAATATCATAAATTATAGGAAAATTATTTCATAAACAGGAACCCCATTCACCTTAGAATGTGTAAATTACTCGATATAGAGAGATAAAAGGAAAAAAATCACTAAATAGATCATATTATCGTTGTATCTCAAATACAAATCCATTATGATGATAATGTCACATGTTTTCATTTAAAGGATTATAAAATCCAATGATATTTCAACATCACCTATCATAATTGAAAAATATGAGAATTTAAAACCTTTACCATTCCCCTCTCCCAATGGGGTATAAATTATCACTGAATAAGTCATCCATTCAAATCAAAACCTAAACTTATTTACTAACCATGGAGATATTAAATAATTTAATTACCCCTTATAAAATAATACACAAATCATAGTATATGGAATGATAATAACACATCAAACTATATATGGTTCTTATTTAGCCTGATACTCATCAAATATAAGTTTGATATAAAAAATTCCACATTTATCCTTCTGATATGGAGGACTATATCTTTTTTGAGGCCTAACCTATCTTCCTTGTGATTATAACCCAAATAATTTATGTTCATCAACTAGAATTTGTGGTACCTATATCAATTATTATGCATAAGTAGTATCCTCTTATGATATAATTTCATATAACCTCTTTAGATATCCCTTTTTTCAGACCAATTTTAGATCCTAGGTGAGATTGTGGGATATGAATTTACAGGGACCATTTCACCACATCGATAACACACATCTAATTTATTTCCTTGAGTAGAAAATAATGGAATCCCATATATTTATTTTTGAATACTTTAAATTTTATCATCTTTCCAATTAATGAACCTTTCCCCCACCAAGTTGTAGATGAAAAATAGTAATTCTATAAATTCCCTCCATGTCATCCTCTTCAATTGTATCTTTCATAAAAACCACACATGGGTAATTAAATTAAATAGTAAAATCCTTGAATGAATCACTAATTAAATCCTCAGGTGAAACCTATGATCCTTGATTATTTCATTAGTAACCAACTCTCTTTTTTAATGAATGAGATATTGAAACTAATAATCCAACTCAATGATTTCTAAACTTCTTTATTGGAAATTTAGAATGTTTTAAGCCTTAATAAAAATTTAATACTTCTAGATAAAATTAATAATTAATCATCTTCTAAAAACCCTCCTAGAAAACTCCCTCATGAAACTTATCCTTTATCATCTTAAAGAACAACATAACCCATAAAATATAGAGGATTATACCCCTGGTATCCCAAAGTGATATCATATTTTCTACATGTATCCAAATATTATATCTTCATAAAAAATTATATAACTTTGAAAAGGTATTAAGAATATAAGGTTCAATAATTTTATTTTATATAACCACCAACCTCAACCAAGGGGAATCATTTTCACAAATATTTTTTCTATAATACATAAATAAATTCTGTTAATACTATATAATCAAATAACATTACCATCCATCATATCTTATAATATTTCTAGGTGATTCTATAACATTCATTATTTCCTTTTTTCTTTAGGTTTGAAACATTTTTAAAATTAGAATCCAAATGAGATATCTGAAATCCATACCTAAGATATAAAACCATATCGAAACCATGTCCATGTGATGAAATATCTACCATGTCTAAAATTATGCATGAACACTTTCCCATATAAACATGTTGTGGTTGGAAACACATACAAGGAAAAATAGATGAAACATACCAAAATATATTCTCTAAACTCTTTTTCTACATAAACTACTTAATTGATTATCTTATGAATCCCACAAATAGTTTATGATAATTGAAAATAAATTTTTCAAGATGCTGAAATCCTACGTCTCAGCAAAATTATCATGAGATTACAATTTGGATTATTCAAATAATTGAGGACATATTGTTATGAGATATACTAATGAAATATTTTAATTCATTTCAATTAGAATATTTATTCAATAAAAAAAATACTAAAATGAAGAATATAAGTTTAAATTTATGATATTTACCACCCCTTCCTTCCCAATGAGTGTTTATATTTCTTCAATAATACTTCTGGTCATCTTATGAAACACAATATCCTATACACTCTCTAATGATGAGTCACAATCACTTTGCGTATAAATAAGTGCTTCTTTATCCTTAATAATGTTATTCAACACATCAATTTCATTTTGTACACTAGGATCATGCAAACTTGCAAGCCCTCATCCTATTAACATCATAAATGAAGATATATGTACCCTATTGAACACCCTTAACATAGATGGCACCCAACCCACCAGCATTACATGACCAGAATACTCTTTTACAAGAACTCGAGACTTGGTTCCCTCTAAGGGTGATGAAATTGATAAGCCTAGGTTTTTGTTCCACGCTTCTTTGTGTTTAGGATGTAAATTGAATATTATTATATTATAAAGTAATTTTTAACACCAATTAATAATTAAATTTTATTAACATATTATTTTTCGCGGTTGTTGATATAACATCCATATTTTTGTGTGAACATCAAACCAAAATTATATCTTTCCAATAGAATGACTTAGTGCCTTCGCCTATTTAAAAAAAATTTAAACCTAATATTTTTCAAAAACTAAATTAATATTAATGTTAAAGATATATATTATTATAAATTAAATTCCACCTTTCCATGTCATTTCCTCTGGAAAATCATTGAGAAAACATTGTGTGGGATCAATTTCTTCTCTCAATTTACAACATTTCTCATACATATCAACAACATAAATTATATATCAATAAAATTTGAAATTTTATTAAAAAAATTTATTCTTCTTCAGAAATTTAATAAATATTTTATAATATTTAGCCTAATTATGTTCAATTAATGTTTTCCCTTGGTCCCTAGGCACACCATCAATATCCTTCTCATACATATGTAATAATGATAAATATGCGTCATTAAATTCATGTCATAATCAAAAAATGAAATATTACCATTTTCTAAAAAACCGTAGAGTTAAAGGATTTTAAATACCATTAAGAATGTCAAAATGGAACATTTTCTTAAAAAAACAAATAAAATTCATCAAAATATTAACACATTAAGTATCAATGTTTAATTTAATCAAATATGAATACATTATAATTATAGTACCTTTATTTAAGAATCAAACAACGTATTCTTCTAGTACAATAGAATGTGTCTCAAATATAAATAATGAATAGGGAGGGATGATGCTTCACATGATATATACACTATGAACTGCCCAAAAACTCTAGTTGCATCTTGAGTTGGTACCCCATATTCATTAAAAGGAACAATTAACTTTAAATTAGTGTTATTACAATAATATTAACTATTTATGTTTATCTCAATTACATATTTTTTAATTTATTTATCCTATAAATTTAACAATATATATCAATATTTAAAAATTTAATATTGTAACATTGAATTAAATACCGATAACAGTGACACACTAATAACCTCTCAAAGGAAAGTGACTATCCGTCGGATTACAAGATGGATCCATCATAGGTGTCCTATCTGATTCCTCACCAAAAATAAGAATAATTAATACCTTCACATAAAATCATATTAGGATAATATAAAATGGCATCAAAAAATTGTGCAAGGTATGAGATGTATAGTACCTTGTGTCATTGGGGGAGAATGAGAACCCTTTGACGTAGAGTGTGTACTATTAATAAACCTCTTCCATCATGGAATAACTATAAATATTATTCCATTTTTATTATAATTTATAGTCTATCAAATATAAAATATAATTATGTTAGTAAATATAAAAATAAATACCTTCAATTTAAAAAAAGACAATTACAATTTTTAAATTAGGTTATACATACAAGTACACATAATTTAGTCATTCCCATGAAATTTAATTTATAAATTTTAATTAAAATATTATATAACCAAAATTACATAAAATAAATTCATTTTTAGAATCCATAAATATAATTTATATCCAAGCCCTCGTTTTGGGATTTATTTACACATTTATAACAATACAACACATTATAACATAACCAAATTACACAAAATAATAATTAAATAATTATTAATTATTTTAATAATGGTAACATAAATTTCATTAATTGTTTCCCTAAAGTAAATATCAAAAAACAAATAATTACTAAATCTATTAAACTATAAGCAATTAAGAATAATTAAATAAATAAATTACTAAACCTAAATACATTGCACAAGTCTACCCAAAAATAGAGCTCAAGATAAACTACCTATTTTTAGGGAGAAATGAATTTGAGAGATATCACCCCAAATCATGGAAAGGGTCCGGTGGTGTAGGGGATGTGAGGAATAAAAGATTAGGATCTGGAACATAGGTCGTGGGGGAAACTGGTCTGGCATGGAGCAGTGTTGAGGGGGAGACCAAGAGGGGGTCTATCATTGAGTAGTGATGAGGGGGATCCCATGGGGGATTTAACATCGAGTGACAGGGAGGGGAGTCTGAGGTAGGTCTTGGATTGAGAGGCATTAAGGGTGAAGATGATTCCGAGAGGGTGTCGAGGGAGGGGGGGGGGGGGGGGTTGGGGCCATTGTGTTATCATTAAAAAGTATAGTAACAATTTTAAAAAAATTAAGATGAAATACTTTTTAAAATAATTTAGTAGTAGTTTCAAGAAAAATCACCCCTGAATAATAATGATTTAAAAAAGTGTAAATAAAATAGAGGACCAAAATTCTATTTTTTTCTTTTATGGGTGGTTTTTAAAACCTTCCCAAAAAAATCACAATTTACTGCATTTTTTATTGTGATGATATGTACTTAAAATTTCACTCATGTATCGAATGGGTACAATGGATTAATATATATATATATATTTGTAGTGACCAATAGTTATTGGATTTTTTTTATTCGATATGTATAACTAATATATAGGATCACTCTTATATGAGTTATTCAATTTATACTCTTGAAGGTGGAGTGATCTCTTGAGGTTCAGAGAAAGAAACCGGTAGAATAGACTCCACAATTTCTTATGAGTTTGTTACTTTAATAGCTACTGAAAAGGAAATAGAATGGATTATATTTATTTTATCATCTTTAATGTTGTGTCCTATATTGATATCTATGGATTCAATATGTTGTGATTATCTCCCAACATTGGATACGACATACAATAATACTTATAATTGAGAATCAATATAAACTAGTCTCAAACATAGGTATATAAAGTAATTGATATGGTATGGTATCATAATTGTATATTATGTTAGATTGAGAAACAAATTATTTGTTCCACTAAGAAAGGAACTTTCAAGTGAGTTAGTATAACAAAATTCCATAGGTAAGGTTATAAAGTCCTTGTCAAAAATTCAAAAATGATGATACCACGACCTAACAAGTGATAACTTCACATGTATGAGTTTAATGTAAAAAATTATAACATATGTGTGAAGGAAACACCAATGTTATATGACATCATAGGAAAATGGTTTTTGGGGCCCATGTGGTAAATTAGGGTGATTTTAAAACTATTAATAAACTATAGAATTCAATCATTTGTTGAAACCTCATAACACTTTTTGGTTCACCTATATGAATATTGGAGTGAGGCCGCTTCAAATAGATTATAACATTGTATCTCAAAAATTCATGAAAATATAAGTGACATGTGTCCATAGTGGTTTTATGATTTGATTTAGAACTATGGAATTTGAATGGACTTGTTTAGGATGAATTCCATTAATAACAAGAGTTACTCATTCAAGGCAGTGTCCACCAGTTTTTCTATTTAGATTTGATTTTTATATTCTATGTAAAGGATCAAATCGAGACATAAAATTATTTATGCAGGTTCTTTCCAAAAGATAATGATGTTTTATTTTCAAATTGTGTATTTAAATATTTTAAAATAGGAAGGTATTGTGGGATTTTAAATGTTTTTTAAAAAAAATATTGGTCCAAATTTGATTTTTTTAAGGGGGAGGTTATTTTTGAAATCCAACACAGAAAAATTGGAGGGAATGGATATGTTCATTCACTATAGGACACATCTATTCTCTAAAGGGTAAAATATAGTCCACTTATTTGATCAAGTGTGATCTGCTAGACATTATTAAATCTGGAAAAGACATGTCTTTCTAGGAAAGGTATTAACACATTTCCAATGGTATGATGCTCTAACCAAATGGGTTCTTTCATTCATATAAAATTGATTCACTATTAGATGAAGAAATTAACACCAGTAATTTCCATGTACTCAAATAATTTATTAAAATTTCGATATATGAATTGTAGTGTTTTCATATTCAATTTTCAGTGTTTTATAAGGTTCTATATATAAATATCTTCAACATTAATGAAAATTTGATTTTGAATTATCTTTATATGAATAATTTTATTTTATATATCTCTTTTGTTATGGGAATCATTGTGGGTGAGACCATAGATATAGCCCTTTTAGATCAGCCTAATTATTTATTTTTTATCTTTTGTCCAATTCATTCATCAATCCACCATGGATTAATTCCATGCTGTTGATTATTACGGTCACCCATTTGATTAATGTCATCCACCTATTTAACATCAATAAAGTGCACTATTTCATTTTATTTTAGGTATGGCATTGTGTATTTTTCTATTTGGTTGGGTGAATTCATAGAATATTGTGGGGTTAGTGGGATTGATAACCCCGACATGCCCTATCCTCTAGAATTCAACTCAGTGTGGTTATATTATCTCTTCGGTTTTAATCTTTTTTATCATATGCTGAAACCCTACTGTTGGGGATAACTTATTCGGTGATGAATACAAGGTTCTAATCCTATCATATCCAATTTTTTTCTTCTGTTACACCACTCCTATTAGATATTTGTGACACAGATCCTTCCTTATGAAGAGGTGAGTCTTTCTAACGAACAGAGAGGATATGATGAGGGTTTTCTTCTGCACACCTATTCCTGATATTTCCTTAATCCCTTAAAGAATGGATGAGTAGTAATGGTGACCATGAAGTGACCAGGTCCTCCAGAAAGGATAAAAATATGGTTGTGTTTGTAGGATTTTAATTCTTATTTTTATTTTTTTATAAGAAGTTGGTTGATGATTTTTTACTATATTTAATTCAAATTTTCAAGTCTAATTTATGTTGTAAATATTTATTCTTTTGTGCATAATAAACTGTGTTTTTATGTGGGTGGTGTCCTTATCATGCATATATTCCCCAAAGGGAATGAATAATATAAAATCTTTGTGTGATTTTTTATTTCAATCTTGATTTTATTTATTGAATAATTAAATGAACATGATCTCAAATCGGTGTTTTTGGGTTCATGTAAACATTCCCATAGCATTGAACCTTACCCAAAAAATTGGAATCAAATCATAATTATATTTACCTTTTTCAATCTACTTATTGTTCTAATTTTTTTTCTATTTGAATTCCACTTTCCAATCATATATCAAGTCACCTTTGACCTTTTTCTATTAAGAATTGAAATCTCTATAACATCAAATATTTTTTGAATTCAAAAACTTAATTGTATATTCATGCAAATCCATTGATCATGATAATTTCTTGGGGGATTACAATTTTGATTTCCCTAAAAAATCAATATCCAATCTTTTGGATAAAGATGAAAACTACTGGGTTTTAAATTAAAAAATTCGATGGTGATAAAAATTTCAATTTATGGTTGATTACGATGAGAGCCATTATTGTTCATCAAGGGTTAATTTATGGATTACATGGTTCGAAGAAACCAAGTGCAACCCTATCTGATACTAGACAAGGATATATTGTTTATGATGTTTCCATTATAATGTTCTTATTAAAGCACATGGTACTCTTCTTAGTTATTTTGGTGACAAAGTGCTTAGGGAAGTTTCCTTTGAATAACTTGTTGTTTGTATTGGGAATAAACAAGAGAAATTATATATCAAAATTTCACTTGTTGATGTAATTTATAATAAACATCGCATATTTACATTTATAATGAAATTTTGTGTTTCAATTAAAGATCATTTAGATGAATTAAATAAAATCCTTCATGATTTAGCCAACATAAATGTGACTGTTGACGATGAGGATCAACCCATGATTCTTTTAATCACTTTATAAAATTCCTAAAACATATTTGTTGATAAAATTATGTATGGTTCTGACTCTCTAACCATAAAAGAGGTTAAATATGTCATCCTCTCTAAGGAATTTAATTCTAAATCTAGAGTTAGAGGTGATTCTAAGAGTCTTTTTACAAGAGGAAGACCACAATTTTGGGGAAAGAAGAAAGAGTATAGTAATAATAAGTTAAGAAAAATAAACTACCCATATCTTACTCTAAGTACAGGGAAATAAATTTTTTTGTGGTATGTTTGGGGACTCTAAAACTGAGTTTAAAAAGATGAAACAAAACCCGAAGATTAAAGAACCTACTGACCAATCCCATTTATTAGAATACTTTAATGAAACCACTGAAGTGTTTATTATATCTATCCAAGCACTTACCCATGAGTGGGTCCTAGATTCTGGATGCTCATTCAATATGTGTCCTTCTAGGGTGTCTTTCCTTGATTTGGTAGAAATGGAAGGAGTTGTTATTTTAGGAAATAATAGGATGTTTAATGTCACAGGAAGAGGTTATTTTTTAATAGAACTGCTTGAATAATTTATCATTACTTATATAGATGTTATGAGGCTTTTTAACCTCCATGGAAACCTAATATACTTGGAAATATTATACCAAAACGGCTACACTTTTAGGGATGAATCAGGTTTCTTAATAATATCTAAAGGATATATAACTTTCATCAAGTGTATCTTTATAAATGGGTTGTATGTTTTTTATTGAAATAACCATTCTATAATTTTTTTTAAAGGTCGGGACCGAATCCCCAATTTATTGTTAAATAAAATAACTCTTTTATGTTTCGGTATTGGGAGACCCATTACATAGAACGAAAGCCCAAGGACAAGTGTCCTGAATACAAGGCTTTGAAGCCCATTTTTGGCCCAAAGGGTCCCTTGATGAGCAGTACCGCTATATTACCCACACTAATGTATTACGTTCTAGAGTACCATCACCCCTACATTACCTTGCTACAGTAACCTCAAAATTTCTTCTATTACAAAATTTGATCCTTGGCCTTTTTTATTCCAAGTAAGAGCTTCTACCACTTGGGAACAAGATCGTTGGAAAAATAACCATTCTAGATTTTTGGGTAGTCTATATGTTATCAATACTGATAACACACAGTTATGAAATAGAATATTGGGGCAGTCAAGCTGCAAGGGTCTTGAGGGAATTTTTAATCAAGGGATTCAAACCATAATTACACCTAATAACCTCCCCATTTGAGAATAATGTGTAATGGGTAAATAATAGAGAGTTAGTTTCAATAGTTCACGATTTAAAGTTGGATTCCCCTTAGAATACATTCATTTTTATTTATGGGGACCGGCTAAGACTACATCTCATTGTAGAGGCTCCTATTTTGTTACTTTTATTGATGAATTATCTATAATGGTTTGTATTTACATACTCATGAAAAAATATGATATTTTTGAATCCATTAAAACCTGGAAAAGCCTTGTTGAAAATTGGGTTGGAAAAAAAATTAATACTCTGTGAACTGATATTGCATTAGAATATCTATCTTCTGATTTCATTTAGTTATATCAATTTTAGGGGATTACAAGACACTATAATGTTAGGTAAACCCCCCAATAAAATGGGCATCCTTAAAAAAAATAAAAAAAAACCACTTTTTGTAATTGTTTTCTGCACGATTTCATTCTTGGGTATCCCTAAATCCTTTTGGAAAGAGGCTTCTCTAAGACATTATACATCATAAATAGGATATCATCCTCTTCTAATCATTTTAATTCTTCTAATGAACAAAAAAATAAAAAACACATTATAATCATATACGATTCTTTGGATAAACTGCATATGTGATACACACCTGTCATAGGGAATAAAAACCCAGTTTTTTTAATTATAGTAGAATATTTTTGTGGTTGACCATAGGTAGTCAGTCGAAGAGGACCCCAAGAAAAATAGTTTTTCACTTTTGGTTGATTTTCATAAAAAAAATTATTTTAGTTAGTTTTGATATAAGAAATTGAATATTTTTATAAATAAAATTAAAATATTAATTAAGATCAGATGATGGAGGTGGTTATCAGAGAGGGATTGGCTAGACCTAGAGCAATGTTATCACAATTTAATCTTTACTCCCTATTCTCCCACTGCTAAACTGGTAAGTGGGGGATTCTTCTTGTAGTTCCTCTCAATCCCTCAATGGATGGTATTGTAGAAGGTATCTCAAATCAAGGTCGCATGTAGAATACACTCCTTATATATATGGATTCGTTTATGGTCTTCTTTTCACCTTAGGGAAATCCCAAATTGGGTATTTTTATACCCTAATTTACAAAATTTCTAGTAACAATTCTTCTGATGTACTATTTATATCCAAGAAGTCACTAACCAACCCTAATATATTCTAAATAAAACAGATGGGAAAATAGGTGGATGACGATTCCAATCATCGATACAGTTTATGTTGGTAATAAAAATTGAATTAAGAATTTATACCAGAAAGAAATGTAAAGAAATTAACATATTTATTTAGGTAAAAACTCACCAAAAGATCAAAGGCCCATCCTCCCCATTTACCGATCAATCCTAGGAACTACCCCTCCATGGAGGGGAATGTATGTTGATTTGGGATAGGGGATACATCTCATCAATGAATTAAATAAATATAAATGAAAAGAAAAAATGATAAATTTGAAGAAGACCGGTATCTTGATAATCCACTTCTAAGGGACCCTCTTTCCATCACCAGGACCTCTATTAATTGATTTCCAGAACCTATGTGCATTATAATGGTCCTTCATGAGTGTCTAGGAATCAGAAATGTGTGGTGGAGTCAATAACTCTAATAAAAAACTATGGTTTTCATATCTACATTTAGAATATCACATTAGATAAATGTTAAATGGCATGTAACATGTAGGGCAATGAGTATTTTTTATGCTATGTCATTATTAAAGGTTCACATCACCAAAATGAATTACAAGCCATGAAAAATTTACTTCTTTCTTATTTCACACACTTTCATTCTAGTTCTTTATTTATGAGTTCGAGGTTTGGTGCATGAAACTACAAAAACATCAATCTACCATGAAAAATCTGGCGTCATGTCGTACCAATTTGAGGATCAGTCTATTAATTTATTTGTGATCTTTTATCCACAAACTCATTATCATTCCAAAAAACATTAAAAAAAATTAAACACTGGAAATATTAATAATCTAGCCTATTTAAAAAATATGTTTAATACTAAAATAAGCATGTACAATATTGCTATGTCAAAATTTACATGTCAGGAATGATAAACTTGAACCCTGATCTCTTAAGTGTGTTATTATGTGATACCCAAAACCTTTAAGAGATTATAAACTAAGAGTTGATAAACCCAATTACAAAATATGTATAATTGTGGAGATGTGGTGTTTTAGGAACCTTGTTCTCCTAAATCTAAACCTGTCACACAAGACACTAATGATTTAGCCATTGTTAGGGCTATTGATTCTCAACCATCAACCCAGTTTGAGGCTGTCAAATAAACTCCTCTACCCAATACTCAATCTATGATCTAAATTGAATCCAACTCTAGTTTTTATTTAGATACTGAAAATGAACCACCTGATAATGACGATGATTACCAATTAATTCTTGATAGAGTTATAAGGGTCCTTTTTCCTCACAATCATTTTAATCAATTTGATATGACCTCATTTTAAATTCATGTTTCCCATGATCTTGTAGATGATTATCCTCAAAAGATTATGAAATACAATAATGACATAGATTCTAAGAATTGGATCTCTACCATGGATGTATAAATACACTCTATAAATAAAAATAACCCGTGGTATATCATAAATAAACCGTCCATTGGTTGTAAGTGGACATAAAATTGTAAGGAAGATAACATTTCTAAAAAAATAAAATATAAATATAGATTAATCACTATTTGGTTCCTCCAAAGAGAAGGAATAGAATATTCTGAAATCTCTTCATCAGTTGTAATTCATTCTTTTATAGGGTTGTTGCTTTCCTTTACTTCCCATAACGACCTTCAAATTGAAGAACTAGATGAGAAAGATTCCTTCCTTCATGGATACCTTAATAATAAATTGAATATGTAACCTCATAATGGTTATTCTAAATAAGTAAAACGTAACCGAATATTCTTTTTAAATAAATCATTGTATGGTTTTAAAAGAAGACTCTCTGAAATGGTATCTAATGTTTGATTATTTTATGAATAATAACCATTTAACTAGGAGTCAAAATGAATCTTACGTTTATTTTATGTCCATCAAAAATATAATGCATTACCTTCTGTTATATATTGATGAAATTTTTATTATTATTGTTAAATATCAATTCAAATGTGTTTTTGAAATGAAGTACATAGGTCCATCAAAACAAATATTTAGTGTAGAAATTGTTTGGGATAGAATTGATAAACAGATGTATCATTCCCATCACACTTATGTTATTAAAGGTCTTACAAGGTAAATTTTGGAATCTCTTAATCCTATTAGTGTACCATTTTCACACCATTTTAAGCTTTCATTAACATAATAACCCTTATTATGTTTCCAATATTAAATATCTATCTAAAATACCATATTCCAAAAAAAATCCCAATGTAATGTACTCTGTGATACAAATGAGACTAGATGTATCTTTTTCAATATACACCCTTAGTGGATTTAAATATAGTCAAGGGAAGCCATGTTATCATTCCCTAAAGTGGATTCGTTGGGGACTATCATATAGTTCATCATTATATTTTTGTTATCGTAAAAATGTTGACACTGTAGAAATGATTATTGAATATGTATATACTGACTATGTAGGTAATATTGACATGATAAATTCGTTGACCATGCATTAAATAAGTATATGTCGAGTTCCCATATCCTAGAAATGTAATATGAAATCTTTTATTTCTCTTTTTACCACAAAATTAGAATATCTTTCACTAATTGAGGCTATGAAGGGAGCCTTATAGAACAACGGATTATCTTATGAACCTATGTTATTTGATTATGTTATTAAAGTGTATAGTGATTTCCAATCAACATTACATTTATCCAGAAAACTAATATGTCATAGTAAATCCAAACACATGGATATTTT
The DNA here is from genome assembly GCA_963277665.1 of Viscum album. Lineage (NCBI taxonomy): Eukaryota > Viridiplantae > Streptophyta > Magnoliopsida > Santalales > Viscaceae > Viscum > Viscum album. The sequence continues at coordinate 1,623,465,009 of OY728121.1, read as the reverse complement.
AGTACACTTATAGATTCTATTGAAACAGGAACCACATGTGTAAATCAGATACACACAAATGATAACCCTAATGATATTTTGATTAATGTCATGGTATTATCAAAATTCAAATACTTTTTAGATATACTAAAATTGGTTCCAATTTAATAAGCTTGGGTGCATGAACATTATAAATTTCAATTGAAAAGTGTGGAGAATTGTGAAATTTGGTGTTTTCATATTGAATTTTAAATTATTTATAAATTAAAATTTATAATTCTATAACACATGCATGAAAAATCATGTTTGAATTATTTATAAATTATCAATTGTATTTTTTTTATCTCTCTTTGTGAGATGGGATGCATTGTGTGTGGGGATAATGATTGGGGATATTTATCTCATCATTCCTGTTTGTTTTATTTGTCACTATGCTTACTAAGTTGTCATTTTTCCATAGCATTATTCTAGACAGTTTATTATTATGATCAACCATTCGCTATGACATTTTCACCTATTTAACATCACTCGAGTGAACCATTTAATTTTTTCGGTGTCTCCTCATGGATTCTATTAGCAGGATTGGCCATTTGAAGGATCCCTAAGTGCACCCTATCTTTTTACATTCATCTCAATTTAGTTTTCCTATCTATCTGTTTTGGATCTAGTTTATCCTATGGTGAACTCTAATTTTGAATCTGGATTTTATAGTGATGATTCACTAGTTCTAAACTAGCATTCTCTGGTTTTTTATTCTAGTGCTCCACTAATGTTGGAGTTTTGTGATGATGATCCTTCATCATGAATAAGTATATTTTATGAAGATCCCAGAAAATATTGTGATGTTTTTCTTCTATACACTAAATTACGAGACTGTCTGCATCCCTTTGAGTGTGGATAAGTAGTACAGTCGACCATGAAGAGATCAGGAACCCTGGGAAAGAATTAAATATATCAAAGTTTGTATCTTCTTCAATATTATTCTTCCTCATTTTAAAGAAGTTTTTTAATTATTTTTTTCATGTATTTCATTCATATTTTCTAGTTTATCTTATCTAGTACATTCTTCTTCTATTGAGTTTAATAAAACACGTATGTCTGTATTATTCTTTTCATGCACATGGGACACAAATGGGATGAAGCACATTAAATCCTGGTTTTATTCATTAATGCTTTCGTCATTTTTTTATTAAATGTTCCATTAAAAAAATTCCAAAATCAGTCCTTTCAGGAATATAAAAAATGTCCCCTATTATTGAACCTCACCCTACATGATTCTTATAAAATACATCAACAAGCATAAAAATAATTTTTTTTATAACGTCCGTGATTCCCGAACTCTCTCCAATGAAAAAATGGTTGGTTATGAGACCTCAGGAGTTCCTCCCAATATGCTAGAGGAAGTTGACTAGTAGTTATGGTGTGAAATGTATAGTGGGGAGACTATACCTCATGGTATGAAGTGTTATACAAGTTTCATATAGACCATACAAAGGAAATAAATCAATGTATAGACATAGTGGAAGAAAAAAACAAAAACCAACTAAATAATTAAATAAATAATAAAGGAATAATTTAATGACCTGTTGGATTATAACTAAATTACATTTTAGAAACAATACATTTAAAATAATATAATACTCAAATGAAGACACAAAATACCCTGGTCTCTATCCCCATGTTGTCCCCACCTCCAAACTCCATCCCATATAGTAAGCAATCAAATAGCAGCAAGGTCCCACATTCATTTCCAAACCAGCATCCATGTAATCTTCTCAAGAACCAAGTGACATACTGAATATGGTGTGAGTATAACTCAGTATATTGACCAAAACTTGTCTAAACTAACTATTATGATAATAAGTGTATGAAATAATTCGATAAATAGGTGTATTATTTAACTCAACAATTAATAAAATGCAACAAAAACCTTCTTCGGCTTCATGCTAGGATTTCTTGGATCATGTATTACGACCATGTCTACCACAACCATAAATCCAAGGTAAAATAACCTTCTTCAGCTTTATATCGTAATATATCTGAGCATGTCTTATGACCATGTAAACTATAATCATATAACCATGGTACAGTCACAACAACATGGGAAATGTCCTATAAGCATTATAGTATTTGGGTCATACCCTATAATCATTACAAAATAGGACTAAACATAGCCCACTCTCAATAAGCATACAACATGGGACTCAAACGATCCCACTCTATATCAGCATTATAGTATATTATTGTGAATGTTCTAGGGCTGATCCCGATATATAATCATTTCAGTATAGAACATAGGTCATGTCATACAACATGGATATCACAATATCACATCATATATCTCAATAGTTTATCTGAAAAATTACCATTTATATTTCAATTACCACTTTAACATTAAATAAAAATTGATTAACAGTTATATCAATAATCAATATGCCACAAATTAAGGATTCTATATCAAGAAATCACATAAGGTATCATGTAATGATAAACACGCTTTAACGAATTATCCAGTTCATTTATATTCGTTGTTAATTCAATAAAAGGGAATATATAAGATTGGAAGATAATTGAAACCGAAGGACCACAAAGAATAATCACATGCATTTATTTAATTAAATTGGCCACACACTACATAAGTACAGTCCTAATATTGCATAAACATGGAAATTATCAAACCATAGAGTTAAGTTTTAGACCCCCTACATTTAACTAATGATCCAACAAAACATCCAATAGAAAATACCCATGAGAAAAAAGGCACAATTGAATTCCAAAAGAAAACTAGTTAAAAAATGATCAAGATCAAAATAAACAATTCACACTATCCAAGGATTACACTATAGTGGTTAGAAGAAGAAGGGAGGAAAAGGAAAAACCTAACTGAAAGGGTTCATTAAAGATTGATCACAAAAATGGGATGTCTGTAAGAGATGTTGGAACTCTAAAAACACTTGGATGTTTGTACTCAGTTGAGAGGAGAATAACTACAATAGAATTAAATGAAATTCAACTGTAAAATATGTTTTAAAATGGCATGTGATGGAATTACACACCATGTAATGTATTTACACTTTGTGTAAATATTATTTATGTAATTCACTAAAAACCCATCACCTCATATTTATATTATTAAAACACTCATACAATTACACATTGGGTATTCAATTTACATGGTGTGTAGAGTTTTTGTAGATTTTTTTCAGCCCAATATCCCTTTAAACTAACCAAAACCCCTTTAAAACATCTCAAATTACCAAGAAACAATGAAACCCTTAACTAATTTATACCCGGCCTCCATAAATTCAAACAAGAATACAACCATGATCTTTAGCTCATTTTCCCCAATCAATGATCTTCATCTCTGAACAAGAATCTTCCACCAAGGCACAAATGAAAAACTCAATGACCCGTACCTAAAAAAAAATAGGATATTACATTGTTGGGGCCCATGAAAAACCTTTATATTATTCTATTTTTTAAAGTATCTTCAGATGATACCCTCCAAAAGGTACTTGTGTTGAGTATATATATGCCATTTTATCCTAAATATGAATAACTGAGAATCCACAGTACTAAAAATATTGTGGGGGTGAAATCCACTCTTATGGAGAGAAACAATGTAACCTGTCTCAAAAAGATTTATATTGTACAATCCAATGTAAATGAAATACATATTTCCCACAAATAATATTCTTGAAAGATTACACATCTAATTAGCATATTTAAAAAAACATATATTATAAAAAATATTTAATATTGATGTGATAATAGTTTCCAAACATATTATTCCATAAATATATTTATAAAATTATTGAAAGATATATATAAATGTAATTAATTATATAAAATTTAATTGAAATAATATTACATTGAAAAAAATCCTTGCCCCATAGGGCATCTTGGACATGCCGAGGATGGTCTGCTATGTTTTTTTCTCAGTTAATATTTAAACAACCTATAAAATATGTTCTAAAGAAATGATAATGTTATTAATGCTAAATAAAATTAACTTTTAAAAAAAATATTTAAATTTGGAGTACTACCATCCTAGGTGACCTCCTTACATAATAACCCATGCCAGCGCATGCCTTTATGTGTTAGGGCATATTGTATATCCAATCCTCACCTGGAAGATAGGTAACATAGTGCTATATTTCTCACACTATAGAAAATAGAAAGAAATACCAGACATATTTTAGAGACCTAGTTTTTTCCTTGTAAGACAATGAAATATTTCAAAATATATTTTGAGATCTAGGCATAAGGGCAGCATTCAATTCTAAGGCCTGGAGTGCCTGAAATTAATTTTCACAAAAATATTAAATATATATTTTTATTGAATGGAAGCGTTTAATTAAATAAAACTATATAAATCCTAAATGATTAATGAAATCGAAAACATGAGACCATAGTTGTGTCCAGAATGTTGAGAGTTCCCCAGGAAGAACACACCATTAGTTGGTGTGGTACATTCAGAACCCTTGCTCAGTGGTGGTTCCTTTAAGTAGATTAATTAAATAATTTATTAATTGACTAAATTATATTTTTCTCTAATTAAATGTCTATAATAATGTAACTAGAATAAATCTTATTGGGTGTGCCTCACAATTCCTATGATTAATTGGGGAGAGCATTATCCTCCTTTAGAAAATTCCTTGAAAGAACAACGAACCATTGGATCTAGCTAGATCGAAGCATGAAGACCACAAAGCATATTCTAATCATTGTGAGAGTTCATTTTTCACTAGATATTGATCTATACAAGAGGTAGGACTCATAAATTTGTGTTTTTTCCATTTAGATTAATTTTTGAAGATATCGAACGACATTCTTCGATTTATGCACCAATTTTCAAACCATTTCTGGAGCCTATGTATTGAAACATTATTTTATAAAATATTTTTAATAATGATTGGAAATAATTTCTCACTGGACAACAATTATTTTCCAACGATCATCGAACACACTATTAATGATGCATTTATTCCCTTGTTCTTCATGTTATTGACCATTGGAATCCTATGATTCCCTATTCAATAGTTTTATAGTATATTGTGCTCATTTAGGTTCCTGGATTCGAGGAAAATTGATGAAACAATGATGGATACTTGTGAAAAGAATTGGTATGGGATCGTTGTGATGAATGGATGATGAATCGAAATGTTTTCTGTCAGATCATTGACACTCACTGTCATGACCAAATGAAAAATGAAGAGATGAACCCTCATTTGTTCAGGTGGGTTATTCCTGATGAATAATGGATGGTACGCCTGATTTTATTCTAGATATGAATATTTAAAACGGTTTCACAGTGATATATGAAGTTCCTTGATCATATTCAAAGCATGATCAATGATCCCAAAAATATGTGCATTATGGAAAATTCTGACTATGCACCACATCTAATGAAGAACACAAAGCATGTAGCCACCCTCAATGATGGTGTTAGGGTTTGGGAAAAGTATTGGATGGAACAATTTTTATTCTTACATTACAGTTCATGTACACTATCCCTAGTTGGACTCCCTGTGTGATGGGTCACACAGACAGTGAGTAAGTGTAGAGTTACATGAACTCATGTTAGCCACATAGGAAGCATCATGTGAGGACAAACTTCCCATGTACCAAAGTATATAGACATGGAGACTGAGTACATGGACTTGGCTAGAAGACATGACCATGTCCCCAAATAGGTGGGAGGTTCCATTTAGTCCACCTTCACGGCATGTACCCCGGCACTGATGGGACCCATGTGTGGACTAGAGACATGGCCAAGTAGTGAGGAGGGACCATGTGCCATGTGTGTACGATCACACACTAGGTCATACTTGAGACCTTTCAAACAACCTTCAAACATCCATATATTCTTTGTTTGGACATAGATTTTGGCTCTCGAGATGCATATATTTTGTGTTTTTCAACATATAACTCGATGGTACACCCCAATGCGGCTTTTGAGGAATGATGTGAATGTTCCAGGATTTTCATGTGTTAAGGAAAAACCTAATGATAGAAAAAATAATAATGAACCACCAGAGCAGTATCGGGATTACCCTCTAGCTAGGTTGGGTAGTGCAATTCCCTAATGGAAGTTTTAGGGATACCCTCAAGTATGTAGTGGCACTCCTTGATGATATATCAGTGTTATCATTCTGTAGGACTAGGTAGTAGAGTTCCTCAATGTTTCGGGATTACCCTCCAGCTGGACTAGGTAGTGGATTTCCCCGAATGTGGTTATGGGCTTACCCTTTATAGAAATGGGTGTGACATTCCCCTATGACTTTTTCTAGGTTTAACCATCAAGATGGGTTCGGTAGTGGTGCTTCCATAATGACCTCCCCTAGTGGTACCCTCCAGTTGGGCCTAGAAGTGGAGTACATTGGTGGATACCGGAGTAGGACCCTCCAGACGTACTAGGGAACAAAGACCCTTTCCTAAAATTGGTGACCCCTCAATCATACAGCATAATGAAAAGGTGTGGTTTGGCGTTCCATTAGACTCATGAGAAAGAGGGATTTTTTCACCACTGAGACACATTCTTGTGATGCGACCTAAAACTATGCGAGCAAGTAAGTGCTTCCAAAAATGGATAGAATCCAAGGGTAGTGATCGAGACCCTTTGAATTGCATGTTCAGGGAATATGTGTGAGGTTTTGGGCACCATAGATGGATTTAACTTGTAACTGTTTGCAAAACTTCTTTTTTTGGGCTGAGATGTGAGATTGATATCCCATTAATCCTTTGTTTGGGCTTCTTTGACCATATATTTATATTTATATATATCTTGTTTTGGTACCCACCCCTTGAGTTTTTGTTACTCTCCTTCAAGGATAGGTGGAGATGCGCATGGTATGCCACATGATTTCCGTTTCTAGTTTCTTGTGGTTGGATGAGTCTACAGTCAAATTATATGTAGAAAAGGCTCAAAAATAAGTTCATCATCTCACCATTTAGATCTACTTATATTTGGATGAGTTTAAATTCACTCTCTTATTAGGATAAGGTGTACTCTTTCACCATACCTTGTTCTATATACTACTTTCCTTATTCATGGGTATCTCTTACTACTCTCCCTTCCCTTTTTGGGGTGTTATAAGGGGTATGTATATACTCACCCCTGCATGGGATTTTCCAATCATGTTTCATGTATTTTGAAGATGGTGAACACAAAAAATTGTGAATTTAGATGAGGTTAGGGGTACTGGATGTTGGGACCTCATACGGTGGTCATATCATGGGGTATTGGAGATAGGATTTCAAAATTTTCATTTTTCAAGTTTTGTCAGGATAGGAAATGTTTTTGGTTGGGTGTGTATTTTTAATTTTTCTTTTTATTTTTCATTAACCTACTTTGTTTTTTTAGTGGTCCATGATTATTTTTGTTTATTTTTTATAGTGATATATCTATTATTTCATTACCTATGCACTTTTTCATTATGTTGAATGTGTTCATGTGTATAGGTACCTTTCAAAACGCCTCCCAACGTTTAGTGGTACCTTCAGTGCTAGTCACCACCCCTATGGATTATGGAGGTCACCTTGGGGTAGTTGTGGCTTGAGCCTGACATGGGTCAGGTCGTGAAATATTAGTATCAGAGGTGTCTTGTTCCATACGATATTGCTCAGATGTTCCCTAAAAAGGATTTTTTGGGTTTTGGAAAAAATTATTGAAGTGTCTCGAGTGCACCTCTCTTCTCTGAGAGTCTAGTGATGTTGTGGGTGACCAACGTATCCATCCACAAGAACCCTAAATACCAACTTTTCGAATCTTCATCTAGAGTCATTTGTTAAGTGAAAAATGGTACAAATATTATAATAGATTGATTATATGACTACACATATCTATTAATATCCCCATAGTTATATTTTTAATATATATGTCTTCCCATCTGACCGCTGTACACCCTTATAACTTTTAGGATGCTTCTGCCGTGACACCAAACTAGGATATCAGTTATGGTTTATGATGACGACTCAATGAGTGATGAGACATCAGTTCATGGTTCATCACACAATCTACTTCCTCTTGGTGGGTGGGTAGCAACAACTCCACCTATTTAGTAATAGATAGTCCCATTAGAGTAGGTTGAATATGTGTTAAGGATTAGTGCACTCTTCTTGTCCTAGAATCAGTCACCGTTGAGGTTACATGGCGATCCAGATCCCCATGCAGTAAACGATTGTCTATAGTCAGTGGATTTCATTTATAGTCTTGTTTGCACCCTGGTAGATCAGATAGTGGCTATGAAAACTAGTCTTTTCCCTGGATATGTTGTGTGTTGGTGGATGCTGGTTTCTGGGAAGCACAATTAGTTTGCACTCTCGAGGGATGAATTCCATCAGCTATTTCATGAGGAGTACTACCCCTCATACTTATGCACTATTTAGATTCAATAGATTTTGGAGATTTATAAGGTAGGGATGTTAGTGCAAGAGTACATGTGTATATTTAAATAACATACATGATATTCTATTTAAAAAATAATAGACGGGGACTTCTGAGTATGGATGTTTGATATGGGACTCTGCAAAGAGATCTGATCCAACCTAGGGCCCTTATGAATACCCACCTATGTTAGGGTGCTGGAGTGGGCACTTGTGAAAGATATACTTCCATCATAGGAATGTCATATAGCTAGATATAGTAGTGGTCATGATAGGTATGAGTCTTCTATAGTAGAAGGCAGGTTCCAAAAATCTCATAATAGGATTCCACTTCATGAGTATGATTAGGGACTTCCACAGTTGAGACAACACTGTGACCAGGAATCTCCCTAGTGGGGATAGGGAGGTCCCCAAGGAGATGGTGCTGGAAGAGGATTAGGAGGAGATGTAGTTCGGGGAAAACACTATGAGGTCATCCCACAACCACCACCAGGTGGCCAACATCCGGCTTAGAGTGTTGGTAGCAGGGTCCATGGACACCTGCAATATTTTAACATTTAGGATCCTACAAAACATGAGATGATTCGAGGAATGATATATGTTTATTATAAAATTTACATAGTATTAGTAGACATATGTTCTAGTCATTCTGTTATATCTCAACTCTTGGTATGGGATTTGGATCTCCCATTAGAGATACTAGTACATCATCTTTGTTTTAAGGTTCTTACAGGGAATTCTTCTTCGGTTTCTTTCATATAATGATAGTGTGAGATATCTCTTGGAGGAGAGAGGTCCAAGAGGGACTTATTGGTCTCCAAGATGGAACCTTACGACAACATCTTGCTCATGGATTCTATTTCCTTCGTTTGAGCTCAAATCGACTATCACCATAAACTAGTAAAATGGCTATGCATTGACGTGATGTAGTTCTCCTTCTTCATTGAGAGAGACCTCGTAGAAGTAAAAGAATGTTCTTTGAGAAAGTGGTTAAATCCAATTACCCATCGGCTCATGAGCATAACCATTGGATCAATAGGCCATTCAGGAATCTAGATTCCTTTAGTTTTGGACAATTATATGGATGTCTTCCCCAAAGATGTTCCGGGATAACCTCCGAGGTGGGAGTTAGAGTTTTTAATTTCATTATAACAAAGGATTTCCCTAATATCTTCTGGATAGTATCATATAGAGTCCACTGAGCTCGGAGATCTACAGTTATAGTTGGAGGAACATCGTGGTAAATGTTTCATCTGACCCAATGCGTCCCCCTATAAAACTCGAGTTCTATTCATGAAAAAGATAGATTGGAGATTTAATCTTTTCATGGATTATCATCACCTAAACCAGGACATGATAAAGAACAAGTAAACCCTTTCAATGATTGATGATCTCTTTGAAAAATTGTGTGGTACGAGATAGTTCTCCATGATCGATCTCTGGTCTATCTACCACTAGTTGAAGGTTTTCGAGGAGGATATTATGAGGTTGGATTTACGTTTTTTGTTATAGACACTACGAGTTCCTAGTGATTCCACTTTCTGTGACAATCACCCCCACTATTTTTATTCCTTTGGTGAACAAGATATTCCATCCTTACATGAACCAATTTGTGGTTGTCTTTATCGATTACATACTCATCTACTATACAATAGAGGTGGAGCATGCAGAAAACATGAGTATGGTCATTGATTTAAATTGAAAGCACCAATTTCATGGAAATATCACAAAATTATAGTTTTGGACCCAGGTGGTTCACTTTCTGAGGAATTTCATTTTTTAAAAAGAGTATCCATGGATATATTTTATATCGAATCATTTCTTGCTTCGGAGCCACCCGAGAGTGTGTTAGAGGTGTAAAACCTTTTTGTTTTAGTGGTGTAATAAAAGATATTTGTGGAAGAATTATCCTAAAAAGAAACCCCATTAAAAAAACTGGCATAGAAGCTGCAACCATTTACATGGTCTGAGTAGTGCCATAAGTCATTTAATGAGTTTAGGTAGTGGATGATGAGTACTCTAATGTTGAGGCTACCAGAGGATGGAATTGAGTTCACAGTGTATTGTGATGCCTCAGGTGTTGAGATAGGTTGCATGTTGATGAAATGACATGAATTAATCACTTATGGGTTGAGGCAGTTGAGACCTCATGAGAAGAATTATTCAACTCATGACCTAGATCTAGAAGAAGTGGTCTCCACCTTAACAATTGTCGATCCACTAACTTTTAGGTGAGCTATTTGTGGTTTACTCATACCACCAGAGTCTCAAGTATGTATTCACTTAGAGAGACCTAAACCAGATAAAATTACTTAGGTTGGAGTTCTTACAAGACTAAAACTTTGAGATAGTATATACTCTAGGAAATGGAAATGTTGTATAAGATTACCTTAGAAGGAAGTCTCTGGATCACCTAGTTCAGGAAGCATCTTTGTAGTTATCTTCCCAATAGCTGTCCCTGGTGGAGAAGGGGGTAGAATAATTCTACATTCTATGGTGTTTTATCCATTACTCCATGATCATGTGAAAGTGTACTAGTTGGGAGACATCCACTATGATGTTATGCATGATCCTATATCCATAGGTGATACGCTATATGGATTCTGAAAGAGGGAAGCATGAGATCTTGTTCTAGGGGTAGGCAGTGGTTCTAATGGTGATACGGGAGGAGGTGATGCAGGAGTTCCACACTTTCCCCTTAGTTGTACATCCAAATGTGAAAAATATGTTAACGGATGTTCAATTTTAGTTTTTTTGTCAATCATGAGATGAAGAGTAGTTTATTTCATCTCAAGATTCCTCACTATTCAGTAGGTGATTACTAAGCACCGGGTTCTTGTGGGCTTGTTGTAGCCTCTTAAGATTCCGAAGTGGAAATGAGACGACATATTTATAAACTTCATAATAGGTATTCCATGCACAGTGAAGGGATATTAAACTATATATGTAGAGACCCTAAGCTTAACGTACATTGACATTACATTACATTTGCGGAGTACTTAGTACATAACAAAAACACACACACATGGATCATAATAGTTTAGTGTCTTTGGAAACTCGGAATATAATCTTCAAATCTGGTGAAAGATCTTCAACATCTCCCATAAAGATCTTCCTTTTTTTATACCTAAAACCTTTCCTTATATCCTAGGGAAAAGAAAACATGAAAGGGTGAGCTCAAATTCTCAGTAAGGGTAAACAAAAGAAATATCAATCACATAATATACATAAGAACATAACTTTTGGAAATCATAACCTGTAAAAGAGATCATAACTTCATAACCTAGAATAACTCATGGCAGTGAAATGTAATCACAATAATCATAACTTAAAACATTAAACTTTGTGGCATACACACATAATCATAGAGAATCATTTCTTGTTATTCAAGACTCATTGCCAAGACTAACTTAGTGGACAAAGTCCCTTTCTGAACCGAGTCAACCTCGTTTCAGTCCTGTTTCACTGAACCGGTATAGCCGACCGTTCCATCCATGTCTATCTCATGAGATATAAAATCTTTACCCAATTCATTGGAGGGAGATATAGGTCCCACCCATCTCATAATTATACCATTCTTATGTGTTCCACAAAATCATAAATCATACATCATTGCATAACCCATGTAATAAAAATGGGATTCTTAAACATCATTACATCATAACATAATCCATATAAGATAAAAGGACATCATAAAAATAATTCCATCATAACATAATCAAATCAATGTAAAAATAGGGATAGAAACAGAACCCTATATTATCTTATATGGAAAATAATTTTGATAAAACACTTGAACTTCATTCTTGAGGAAAATATCCTTTCTACTTCAAAAACATTTTCCTTTCTTAACATGTCATACAATTTTAAACTAAAAGAAGTTGATTAAAAATAAACTTGAAAACTTTTAAAGGAATATTCTTGGAAATAATGTTTTAAAAATCCATTCATGTCGTATAAGTTAAAAAAACATTCTTCTCGTACTTTTGTCAGAAAAGTCAAAAAGTTCCTTGTACGAAAAACGACAAAAGATTCTGTTCATATATTTTACTAAAATCTCACCGAAGGGTAAAATTGGATTTAAAAATTTTTAGGTTGATGGAAATAATATTACATATTTGGGAAACATGGATGTGGATGATAAAATACACCCCATTAAATACTAAAGTATAAACAATCTCGGATAAAAATGAGATTGTGATATTTCCCTTACCTTAGGTCTGATTTTCTTCGTAGGTGTCCGAACCTCGTGTATAATGATTTAAATAATGTCATTGACTTATTACAGAATCATATTCATTGTTATGATATCATATATGGTTCACTTATGACTTTATATTACCCGTTCTTTTGTAAATTCCATGTTAAAGAAGCGTTTTGGGTAAAATCGTTTCATTTATCGTAGGTGTTTGGACTTGTTGTTCTTGACATTATTATTACTTATATCAGGATTTACTTACTTCCAGAATATAAAACATGATTTATATATCATATATATTCAGTATATATATATATAATAGATAGATAAATGAAATGAAACACACCGTTCATGGAGACGGTCGTCCGTACATACGCATGAATGCTGTTTTCCTTTCCTTATTGACTTGAATGGAAGTAAGTAGATGACATACATATATATATATATACATAAATCCATTATATTTAACATTTCATATATTTACATATTATTCATTATATATACTTTATAATCATTCATGAATGGTTAATGTGGAGAATGAATCTCATCGCGTCGTGGAGACGGTAGTCCGTACGTACGCACGAGCGATGATATCGTTCTCATGATCGTGAACATGTGTTGAAGTGTATGTATACTATTCCAGTATCAATATAACTTTATAATAATCATATATAGTTATTATTTACACCATTATACCTATCCAAGGAAGGTGGTGGTGGAAAATAGATTTCACCATGGCGTGGAGACGGTATTCCGTACGTACGCACGCGCGGTGATTTTGTTTTCCGTAGGATGGATAGATGGTGAAATATGATTGTTTCATACTTATAATAACATATAATTATATTAGTGATACTGATGTTATTACTTCATAATGAAACAACCTAAAAAGATGTAGTGGAAGAAGAAATAAAGGTGAAGGAATCAGTAATGGAAATTACCTCTTCTTTGAAGCGCCTCCTTGAGACCTCCTCTTAGGGAACTAAAATTGGTCTTTGAGGAAGACCAGAACCTCTAGGATGTTTCTAGGGAAGTGGAGAAGAGAATTTGGCAGGGGTTGTATGAGCTTGAAGGCTCAAAGTTGTGTGAGGAAGAGAGGGAGGAGGTGCCTTTTTATAATGGAGGAGAGGTGCACCTTTGGAATAACTAAAAATATTATTTTATTATAAAGTCAATTTCGGTTTTAAATAGCTCCAAATTGATTTATTTCGAGGCTAAGGTGGGGATGGGTCGAAATACTCTCATCGAATAGAATTTAGACATGTTTAGGTTCCTATTTTAACCTTATCATTTAGATTTAACATTAAGTTAAATAATTTTACTTTTATCGTGTCTTCTTGTGTTCTTACACTATAAGGTTAATAAACTTATTATAAGTAGCCAAACGAACCCCAATTTGTTTATTATTAATATATATATAACCTTGTCTAAGTCATTTGGTATAACATTATATTTTTAGGAATAAAATAACAATTAATAATATAATATTTGTTTTAAAAACTATTTATGTCAATTTTGACACTATTTAGTAATTGATTTTTTTGAAAATCATAAAATAATTATAAGTTCGAAAAAAGTTAATTAAATCAATAATATCATGTCATATTAACCTAGAAAATTAGTGGAATTCATAAAAAGTCTTAAATTACATTTATTTTGGTATTTATAACACCAATTATGTCAATATTTCATTAATAAGATAATTACTGCATCATCATTGTGTCATAAATAAATTAAATTATTTGATGTCTAAAAATTACAAATAAAATACCATTATGTAGGAAATCTTTTTAGATTTCTAATGAATATTTAAAATCGAATTTATCTTATGTATAACCTTATATTAAAAATGTTTTAGTAAATAAACATTGATTTTAACTCTTTTAACTCTTCTTTGAATTAAATAATAATAAATGTCCTAATCTAATTCAAGTGAGCCTAAATGGTCATATTTTATTCCTAAGTTTGTTTTTGGTTGAATTACACTTGTCCAATAGAATTAGGAAATGTGTTAGGGTAATAATAATATCATTTCTACCCTTAATTACCCTATTTACTTTTAACCGTGGTAAAAAATAGTAAAAAGTTACTATTCACCAAAAAAATATTTTCATCTCATTGAACCACATTTTAGTTACTGACATCAACCGTGTCTCTCGTATTTTTGAAATTCTACTCACAGAAGCGGTAAAATTATGTTTTATGAAAAATTCAGTTTTTTAACTACCACTTAGTGGTTTCACTATTCCTCAAAAATTGAAAGTTTTCAGAAAAATGCCAAAAATTAGGCCTAAGCTATATTTGATATTATGAACTCAAAAATGATTTCTATTTTACAAAATTCAAAACATACCAGTTGAATTAATTAATTTAAAAATTAATTCCCGTCGTCAAAACAAAATGCGTGTATTTAAGAGATAATAACTATCAAAAGATTGACACTTGTTTATAACTGGTTTAAATGTGAAATTACATCCAATGACCAACATTGTATTAAATTGTAAAAATATATTCTAAATATACTTTAAAAACACTCAAATTAATAATTTATCACTATTAATTATTTCGATTAAAAAAGTTGTTTTTAATTAAAATTTAGTAATTTTCACTATTCATCAAAATATGAAAGTTATCCGAAAATCACCAAAATTTCACCCTAAGCTAATTTCGATATTAAAAATCCAAAAATGAAGTCCATTTTGAAAAATAGAATTTACAAAATTTCAAAAAATGGTTATTACTATTCATAATGGCTAGTTTTAATAATATTTTAATAGCATATCGTTGTTTAGTGAAACTCGGTATTGCGTACTACACACGCTATCGAGGAAGGTCGCGATTGCGTGTAATGCAAGGCAAGTCAAAGATGCGTGTTGTGCAAGCTCCTTTTGGTGTAGTGTACAACACAAGACATTAATGAAATTAAAAAAAAATATTTTTCATAAAATCTCGGGGTGTTACATTCTACCCCCCTTAAAATGAATTTCGCCCTCGAAATTCGTCAGGGTTATAAATGGTTTACTATTCGAAAGTTTCTTTAATATAAACCCACATCGTAAAAAGGAATACCAAAACCATTTTTTAAAAATGAAATTATGAAACGTAACGGTTTCCCAAATAAACTATTCACTGGGTTTCCACATAGGTGAAAATATGGATATGGATGAAAAATCTTACCATCATGTTCTGATAGAGAGTGGTAGAGAACATGGCTATGGAAAAGCCAACAATCACAAGTCCATAAATTTGTGACGATCTAATGTACCATCTGATTAATCAGATATAAGAGCACTAGGACAACATTTTTGGTTTTCAAGATCATTTCCCTAAAGTTGAAGAATTTGAATTAGAATAAATACTTACTTTATTTTGGTACAATCTCACTGTTGTTTGTGCCTTGAACAATTTCCACTTCATCTCTTAAATTAATGAAGTTGAATTTGTTATTCGTGAAGTGTTAGCAGATCATGTGATAGAATGACGGGTCATTCCATCTGTCTCAAACAAAAGGATAGCAAAAGTTATTAAATATACATAAGTCATTCTATAGTGAGATTAATCATATATGGTTCCTAAAATGGACTTATACTTCATATATCATACTGATTAATATAATAAAACTAGTTTCTACTAAACAGGGACTTCCTCTAGGCCAGTGGTAGGTGATAAAGGCCAGTCGCACTTCGGATGTGGGTTCGATTCCCACAGCCTTGTCCGACGCGATGGGCTGTCTCCCGTCCTGCAGGTTGTCCTTTTTCTAAAGCTATATTACTATAACATCCCATCAATAATTTCGAAAAACGTTTTATCCTAACTTATGTCCAACATAATCCATTCTAATCTTTATGCTTATCTAAAATACTTCGGTCCAAGCTCATAGTATAAAGAAAATGATTTCTTGAAATGTCACAGAACAATCACGTGAATGCCATCATTTATCCCCCATATATCATAAGATATATCTTTCTGGTCAAATTACAAACATGTGAATACCTTAATCATGTATTCTCTTGAAGAATGAATACCCACTGAACCTTAGTGAAAACATGAATGCAGTTAAAAGTTAACACTTTCCACATACCAAAATCCTCAAAATTCTATATACTCAAACCATGATATCAATTAGTCCTTATATCAATCATGAGCTCATTAATACTGTTAAACATTTAATTTTCTCCTTTTCCCTTCATTATGTGCATATCATCTACATTCCAAAAATATCTGAATAACCTTTCATGGATAGTGGTACCATTAATCATACACTTTCAAAACTCAAGGAAAGATAACCGTGTAACAATCCTTAGATGTCTCTTTATTCCATAGTACCATGATATTTCTTATACAACATTACACATGATAAACATGTAATCATTCCACTACATTCTTAAACCATTGACCGTGCTTCAATAATTCTTTCATCTCACATATCATTTGTAGTCTCTTCATCATCATCAACATAAATACTACCCATACGACCATACTGATTCTCTTCATAATACTTTCCCTTAGGGAATTGGTTTTCATAATGCCCGTACATTCCACATTTAAAACATTTAACCATTGTTGATGTCGTAGCAATACCATTATCCTCATCCCTGTTGTTAACTAAACCTTTTCCTTTGCACTTACTGGATCTGTGTCTTTCTTTTCCACAACCAAAGCATCTTCCAGTGCCTTAGAAAAATTCTCCTTGATGCCTCTTCCCACATGATTTACATAGGGGAAATTGAACTTTCTTTCCTCTATGATCATCATGAAACTCCATCTTTCTCTTATTATCCGAGTCAGGAAACTTACCAAATTTTACTTTATTGATCATATTATGAGATTTATGATTCGGCATAATAATGATGATTGGACTTCCAAATCCCATTTCATTTGGTTGCTCATGAAGAATATCATTCCATTGTCCATCATATCCTCCAATATCGTGAATCATATTGTTTCCAGCCATTTTCTAAAACCCAAAATGAATAGTGTGAGAGGCAAAAATAATGCTAGGGAAAACAACATAGTAAAGGGGATGTACCTTCAATAACTAACATCTTAGGTTTAATTCTAAGATCATTAGCACAATTCTAGGACTATAACCTATACTTATACTTATCCTTAGGGACATACCTAGACATACCTTAGAAATATCTCTAGGGATCTCACTAACGTTCTCGCATCCTAGTTTCCAAAGGTTGACTAAACCGTTCCTCTGATACCAACTGTAGAGACTCGAAGCTTAACGTACATTGACATTACATTACATTTGCGGAATACTTAGTACATAACAAAAACACACACACAAGGATCGTAATAGTTTAGTGTCTTTGGAAACTCGGAATATAATCTTCTAATCCAGGTGAAAGATCTTCAACATCTCCCATAAAGATCTTCCTTTTTTTTATACCTAAAACCTTTCCTTATATCCTGGGGAAACGAAAACATGAAAGGGTGAGCTCAAATGCTCAGTAAGGGTAAACAAAAGAAATATCAATCACATCATATACATAATCACATAATTTTTGGAAATCTTAACCTGTAAAAGAGATCATAATTTCATAACCTGGAATAACTCATGGCAGTGAAATGTAATCACAATAATCATAACTTAAAACATTAAACTTTTTTGCATACACACATAATCATAGAGAATCATTTCTTGTTAGTCAAGACTCATTGCCAAGACTATCTTAGTGGACAAAGTCCCTTTCTGAACCGAGTCACCCTCGTTTCAGTCCTGTTTCACTGAACCGGTATAGCCTACCGTTCCAGCCATGTGTATCTCATGAGATATAAAATCTTTACCCAATGCATTGGAGGGAGATATAGGTCCCACCCATCTCATAATTATACCATTCTTATGTGTGCCACAAAATCATAAATCATACATCATTGCATAACCCATGTAATAAAAATGAGATTCTTAAACATCATTCCATCATAACATAATCCATATAAGATAAAAGGACATCATAAAAATAATTCCATCATAACATAATCAAATCAATGTAAAAAATAGGGATAGAAACATAACCCTATATTATCTTAGATGGAAAATAATTTTGATAAAACACTTGAACTTCTTTCTTGAGGAAAATATCCTTTCTACTTCAAACAAATTTTCCTTTCCTAACATGTCATACAATTTTAAATTAAAAGAAGTTGATTAAAAATAAACTTGAAAACATGTAAAGGAAGCTTCTTGGAAATAATGTTTTAAAAATCCATTCATGTCGTATAAGTTAAAAAAACATTCTTCTCGTACTTTTGTCAGAAAAGTCAAAAAGTTCCTCGTACGAAAAACGACAAAAGAATCCGTTCATATATTTTAATAAAATCTCACCGAAGGGTAAAATTGGATTTAAAAATTGTAGGTGGATGGAAATAATATTACATATTGGGGAAACATGGATTTGGATGATAAAATACACCCTAGTAAATACTAAAGTATAAACAATCTCGGATAAAAATGAGATTGTGATATTTCCATTACCTTAGGTCCGATTTTCTTCGTAGGTGTCCGAACCTCCTGTATAATGATTTAAATAATGTCATTGAATAATTACAGAATCATATTTATTGTTGTGATATCATCTATGGTTCACTTATGACTTTATATTACCCGTTCTTTTGTAAATTCCATGTTAAAGAAGCGTTTTGGGTAAAATCGTTTCATTTATCGTAGGAGTTTGGACTTGTTGTTATTGACATTATTATTACTTATATCATGATTTACTTAATTACAGAATATAAAACATGATTTATATATCATATATATTCAGTATATATATATATATAATAGATAGAGAAATGAAATGAAACACACCGTTCATGGAGACGGTAGTCCGTACGTACGCATGAACGCTGTTTTCCTTTCCTTATTGACTTGAATGGAAGTAAGTAGATGAAATACATACATATATATATATATATATATAAATCCATTAGATTTAACATGTCATATATTTCATTATTATTCATTATATATACTTTATAATAATTCATGAATGGTTAATGTGGAGAATGAATCTCATCGCGTCGTGGAGACGATAGTCCGTACGTACGCACGAGCGATGATATCGTTCTCATGATCGTGAACTTGTGTTGAAGTGTATGTATACTATTCCAGTATCAATATAACTTTATAGTGATCATATATAGTTTTTATTTACACCATTATACCCATCCAAGTAAGGTGGTGGTGGAAAATAGATTTCACCACGGCGTGGAGACGGTATTCCGTACGTACGCACGCGCGGTGATTTTGTTTTCCGTAGGATGGATAGATGGTGAAATACGATTGTTTCATACATATAATAACATATCATTATATTAGTGATACTGATGTTATTACTTCATAATGAAACAACCTAAGAAGAAGGAGTGGAAAAAGAAATAAAGGTGAAAGAATCGGTAACAGAAATTACATCTTCTTTGAAGCGCCTCCTTGAGACCTCCTCTTAGGGCACTAAAATTGGTCTTTTAGGAAGACCAGAACCTCTAGAATTTTGATAGGGAAGTGGGGAAGAGAATTTGGCAGGGGTTGGACGAGCTTGAAGGCTCAAAGTTGTGTGAGGAAGAGAGGGAGGAGGTGCCCTTTTATAAGGGAGGAGAGGGGCACCTTTGGAATAACTAAAAATATTATTTTATTATAAAGTCAAGTTCGGTTTTAAATAGCTCCAAATTGATTTATTTCGAGGTTAAGTTGGGGATGGGTCGCAATCCTCTCATCCAATAGAATTTAGACAAGTTTAGGTTCCTATTTTAACCTTATCATTTAGATTTATCATTAAGTTAAAGAATTTTACTTTTACCGTGTCTTCTTGTGTTCCTACACTATAAGGATAATAAACTTATTATAAGAAGCCAAAAGAACCCCAATTTGTTTATTATTAATATATATAACCTTATCTAAGTCATTTGGCCGAACCTTATATTTTTAGGAATAAAATAACAATTAATAATATAATATTTTTTTTAAAAACTATTTTATGTCAATTTTGACACTATTTAGCAATTTATTTTTTTGAAAATCATAACAGAATGATAAGTTCGAAAAAAGTTAATTAAATCAATACTAACATGTCATATTAACCTAGAAAATTAGTGTAATTTATACAAAGTCTTAAATTACATTTATTTTGGTATTTATAACATCAATTATGTCAATATATCATTAATAAGATAATTACTGCATCATCTTTGTGTCATAAATAAATTAAATTATATGATGTCTAAAAATTACAAATAAAATACGATTATGTAGGAAATCTTTTTATCTTTATAATCAATATTTAAAATAGAATTTATCTTATGTATAACCCTATATAAATTTTTTTTAGTAAATAAACATTGATTTTAACTCTTTTAACTCTTCTTTGAATTAAATAATAATAAATGTCCTAATCTAATTCAAGTGGGCCTAAATGATCATATTTTATTCCTAAGTTTGTTTTTCGTCGAATTACACTTGTCCAATAGAATTAGGACATGTGTTAGGGTAATAATAATATAATTTCTACCCTTAATTACCCTATTTACTTTTAACCGTGTTAAAAAATAGTAAAAAGTTACTATTCACCAAAAAATTATTTTCATCTCATTGAACCATATTTTACTTACTGACATCAACCGTGTCTCTCGGTTTTTTGAAATTCCACTCACAGAAGCGGTAAAATTAAGTTTTTTGAAAAATTCAGTTTTTTAACTACCACTTAGTGGTTTCACTATTCATCAAAAATTGTAAGTTTTCAGAAAAATGCCAAAAATGAGGCCTAATCTATATTTGATATTATGAACTCCAAAATGATTTCTATTTTACCAAATTCAAAACATATCAGTTGCATTAATGAATTTAAAAATTAATTCCCGTCGTCAAAACAAAAGGCGTGTTTTTAAGAGATAATAACTATCAAAAGTTTGACACTTGTTTATAACTGGTTTAAATGTGAAATTACATCCAATGACCAACATTGTATTAAATTATAAAAATATATTCTAAATATACTTTAAAACCACTCAAATTAATAATTTATCACTATTAATTATTTCGATTGAAAAAGTTGTTTTTAATTAAAATTTAGTAATTTTCACTATTTATCAAAATATGAAAGTTATCCGAAAATCACCAAAATTTTACCCTAAGCTAATTTCGATATTCCAAATCCAAAAATGAAGTCCATTTTGAAAAATAGAATTTAAAAAATTTCAAAAAGTGGTTATTACTATTCATAATGGCTAGTTTTAATAATATTTTAATAGCATAACGTTGTTTAGTGAAACTCGGTATTGCGTACTACACACGCTATCGAGGAAGGACGTGATTGCGTGTAATGCAAGGAAAGTCAAGGAGGCTTGTTGTGAAAGCTCATTTTTCTATAGCATACGACACAAGACATTAATGAAATTAAAAATAACATTTTTCATAAAATCTCGGGGTGTTACAATATATGTGGTCGTAGACAGACTCATGATGTCAGCACACTTTCTCTCTATATGGGAGTAAAGATCGGTGGAGATTTTTGGGAAGTTGTATGTACAGGAGATCATCATCCTTTACGAGGTACACTTGAAAATTTCATGTGATCATGATGCATGGTTTACTTCATGATTGTAGAGAGGACTTTCATAGGAATTCATGACCTAATTTTAGATGAGTAAAACATTTCAACCCCAGACCGGCAGACATACCGAGTGCACTATCCAGGTGATAGAGGATATGTTGTGGGCTTTCATGTTATATTTTTGACAGAGCTATGAGGATCACCCACATTTGGTAGAGTTTCTGAACAACAACTTTTACCACTCAACCATTGAAATTAAACCATTTTAAGCCATATATCAGATACCCTATAGGTCACCCTTGTGTTGGATGAAGATTGGAGAGTCATCTCTAATTGGCCCAGATTTGGTGCATGCGACAACAAAGAAATTGAAGGTCATATGTGAACGGATGAAGATGACCCGGAGAAGACATAAATCAAAAATAGATCATCACTATAGCCCCTAAGAGTTTGCACAGGAAGACCATGATTTCCTGTGAGTCTCCCCATTAAAAGGAATGTAGAGGTTCTGTTGGGTAGTAATGATATCTATGAGGTTCATGAAGCCATTCGAGATCATGAAGAGTATTGGTGAGGTTTCCTACCTCCAAGCCTTTCCCCCATAGCTGGAGTGGGTACACGACGTCTTCCATGTGTCGCAAATGAGGAGATATGTGCCTGAATTTAAAAAAGTTTTTGACTAGGGAGAGATTAACTTCAAGGATGGATCCACCATTTCAGAGCACTTGGTAGTGGCCAATGACTGATAGGGGTGGTCCATTCTTGGACGGACCATCCCTTTGGTTCGTGTGCTGTGGAAGTACGAAAACATATAAAAGAGCCCCTCAGAGTGGGATATCTAGATGAAGGCTCAGTACCTCAATATTTTACTTGGTTTTTCATTTTGAGGACAAAAATATTTATGGATGATATAATGTAGACCAAATATTTTCCTATTAATACCATGAATCATTTCTAAATATATTTCATGAGTTAGGACCTAAGATGGCGTGTGATTCCAAGGAATGGTGTGCATAGAATTAATTTTTATAAAAATATTAAATATTTTTTTTATTACATGTTCCTGGTTAATCAAAGAAAATAGGATAAATCCTAAATGGTTTATTAGATCATAAATCTGAGACCAAAGTTGGGTCTATAATGTCTAGTTTTTCCACGGAATGACCTAATATTAGTTGACAAGAGACTTTTAGATGCCTCTCTCAATAGTATTTCATTAATGTAATTTAATTAATTATTTATTTCATCAATTAAATTTACATTTTACATAATTGAAATCGTATAAGGTTGTCTTTACCAGTAATTGGCTAGGGTTTTCCTCATATTATAATGATTCTCCAGTTGTAGCATTATCGTCCTCTAGATAATTCCTTTTAAGAACAGAAAACCTTTGGATCTTGGTAGATCAATGCATGATGAATTTAGTGACTTCTTTTAATAATTTGGGGAGCGTTGTTTTCACCAAAGATTGATCCAAATAAGATTTAACACTCTTCAACTGGTGTTTTCTCCCATTTTATTAAATTTTTGAACAGATCAAATGTCATTATTTGATTTGTGACCCTATTTTACAAGTATTTCATGATCCTGAGTATTAATACATTATATTATCAATTGATTATAATCTAGATTTCACATTCATGATCATCAGAAAATAACTCTTTCCCAAAGATCATCAAACCCTTTTAATTAGTTCATTTCATCCCAGGTTCTTCATTTTCTTCACCATTGGAACCACATAGTTTCCGGTTCGATAAATTCTTGGTGTATCGAGCTCAAGAGAGTACCCGGGTTCGAGGCAGATCGAAAAAAAAGTGGTTCTTTGAGAAAATCATAGATCTATGATATTAGTGACAAATTGATGATAAAACCAATGATTTAATTCCATTTCATTAAGGCTCAGTGGCATGAAAATGTGCATAATGAAGAACGGAACCCTCATTCGTTCTATTGGATGATTCCTGACGAACGATGATCGATGAGCTTGATTGAAGGTTAGATTTGAAGACTTCAGATGGTGTCGCAGTGAGATCAGAATCTATTTGACCAAATTCAAAGCAATGGTAAATACCCATAGATATCTAGAAGATAATGAAAATCCAAACTACAAGCCATGTTCAAGGAAGAAAAAATGAAGTGTAGCCTTCCTTTGTAGTGGTTTTAGGGTTAGGGAAATGTTATGGAGTACAAGATGTGTAGCCTTGAATTACATTCCTTGTACAACATCCATGATTACAAACCCAATGTGATGGGTAACATAGATGGGGAGTCCGTGTTTAAGTACATAGACATGTGTTGAACCCACATGCAACATCGCATGTGCACCAACACCCTTCATAACAAAGTAAATGGAAACAGGGTGCTAGTACACAAACACAACCAAGAGACATGGCCCAGTCCATAGATAGGGGTATACGCGCTTTATTACACCTATAATGCATGTATCCCAACATTTAAATTATCTTTGTAAGGACCAGTGACACAGCCAGGTAGTAAGGAGAGACCACATGTAACGCCCCGACCCCAGTTACCCTGAGTCGGTACATTATTTCATAACATTGGCATGATCACAAGAATGATCATGTCTCGAAAGAACGACTAGTTTAGTAGCCTTGGAAACACTAGATACATTCATAATGTTTTACATTACATCGAAAAAAGTTTTTGTCTTCATATTCCCTCATACTATCCCTGCAGGTCATTCGAAAATTACTTCTTCATAATCCTGGGAAAAATAAAAAAAATTGAAAGGGGTGAGCTCAGATGCTCAGTAAGGATAACATTATAGCAGAAGCTTTCATAGATAATCATAAACACTTAAGGCAATTTATAACTAAAACAAAAGCCTTTTAAACTTGAACTTCAGCATAAAATGTCAAAGATAAAAAGAAATAATTACATTTACTTATTCACATGGATATTCTACAAGTCGAATGATCACATGCAATATCAATAACCACTTTCATAATGATGGAATTCATAATGCCATACTATCATAACCACATAGCCAAGGCCTTGTTCCAAGACTAAAAATAAGATTTTGCCAAAGCCTTGTGCCAAGACACTAGTTTGTCTCATGAGTCCTACCGATGAATCGAGGAGCTAAAGCGGGCTCCACCCATCACTTACTAAGTCCAATGCATTCCCATATGAAAAGGTTTAAACATAACATAAACATTTGTATTAAAACTAGCATACGAAATGTCAATACTCCATAAACCTTGAATTGTATAAAAATAGCACATCAACAGTCAAACATAACTCATTCGATACAATATGAATGATTGTATTGTATCAAATTAACCTCAATCAATAATAATGAAGGATGTTGACATAGATGAAAATAATCATGAATACTATTTGAGAGAAATATCCCCCTTTTCTTGAAATCATTTAAAAGTCACACTATTTTTCAAGAAGCCATTTAAAAATAGATTTTTGAATGAAAGTGTCCCATACCACTTTGAAAATATTTAAAAGGAGTTTTAATTTTAAAACATTAATGTCCATATAAATAAATCCTTAAAACCAATTTTAAAACATGGACATTAATGAGAAAGATTTTGAAGAATAAGTCTTTAAAACATTTAAAATGGTATTTTAGTTAGAGTTTATAACCAAAAGAGAGACACTTGAATACAAATAATTGAGGTAATCAAAACATTTTAATATCATTAGAATAAAGGGATTCATGATATACTATGTCAAAGTACATTATATACACCACATAAAAGTGATTTGGTGTATAACAACAATGAAGTCTCAATGGAATGTAAATTGAGATGAAATATCTCATAAAGGCTGTATCCTTAGGTTAAGGATAAATCAACGACATAGTTATGTGTGAAAAATATAAATACATAAAATATTATTGGATATTTAGTGTAAAACAATCAAATGACATTCACACATAATCTTATAAAAACAACACCAATGAATTGGATGCTTAACTCAACAAATGGAGAATGAGTTAAAATTACTCTTATCCAATTCATATCGATGACTTGAGAAATTATCAATGGAGTGATTATGTGTATCCAAAGTATATCCATAGAAAAGGGGAGTGGAAATTATGACATAAGAAAACGAATTGTGATTCCACACATAATCTTGGAGTAAAATAATCAATAAAGTATGCGTAAAGCCGAATGAGTAGAAATTGAAATTACAAATTCCCTTATTGATTTGGTGACATACAAAACATACACCCCTGAAAGAAGGATCATACAATGATGCTGTAAATATACATTAATTAAAGTATATTAAACAATGAATACAAACATGGGCAATACACACACCATATGTAATAAATAAGTGTTGAACAATGGAATTCTCACGGAATTAAAAGTGAGATAAGAAACCCCTTACCTTGTACGTTTCCTTTTTTGGGGGTAGGTTAACCTCCTGTATAATGTTTAAATAATTGTTATTAAATTATTCATGATTATTATACATTAATATTATATCATATATGATCTTTTAACATTGCTTTGTTAATAATATCATAGAATTATCGTCGTTTCGGGTGTTAACTTACTCGTTTTCTTTTATATGTTTTGTTATCTAAGACATGATTGTCATGGATAGGTTGTATATTATTCATATCCATAATGGTATCAAGTCCTTAAACATTATTTTTAAATCATCAAATGATAATTATACTGTAATGGATACGATAGACAATGAATCTCATCACGTTCGTGGAGACGATAGTCCGTACGTACGCACGAGCGACAATATCATTTTTTTGATATTAAAATAATATATAATTGGATGTTATATCATATATACAGAATCATTATAATGTTATATTTATTATTTTAATGAGTTACACATCATTATTATACCCACCCAAATAATAATATATTGAATAACAATTACACCACGACGTGGAGAAGGTAAGCCGTACGTACGCACGTACGATGACATGTTATTCAAAGGGTAGATAGAATAATGAATATGGTTGTACCATATTTATAATAACATCACATTATATATATGATACTGGAGTTATTATTTTAGAATGGTAATAACAAATAAAGAAGAAGTGGAAGAAGAAAGGAACTTGAAAAGGGGTGGTGAAAACATTACCTCTTCTTCGGGTTGTTCATTTTGATTTGATCAAAAGGGCTCCTTAGGTTGTCTTTATGATCAAACTAAGGCCTCTAGGTTGTAGTGAGAGAAGTTTAACGAATATTTGGGCAGGATTTGGCCGAAACAACAGGCTTTTAAGCTGTGAAGAAATGAGAAGGAGGAGTTGCCTTTTATAAGAGGGGTGAGGGTCACCTTTGGAAAAGCTAAAAATATTAATTTATAATAAATTCATATTAGGTTTATAATGGCACAAAAGTTGATTATTCAAAGGTTAATGTGGGGATAGGTCGAAAACCATTTAACCAATTGAATTTAGATAGGTTTGGGTCACTATATTAACCTTATCGTTTAGTTTTAACTCTTAGTTAATTAGTTTGACATTTACCATGTCAATTTGTATTTTTATATTATATAGTTAATAAAGTTACTATATACATCCAAGAGACCCCCAAGTGGTCCATTAATGATATACCTATCATGATATAAGTCTCTTTTCCGAACCTTAGATTTTTAGGAATTTAATTTCAATTAATAATATAATATTTGTTTTAGAAACTCTTTTATGTCAATTTTGACACTATTCAATAGTTGATTTTTGTGAAACTCATAACAGAATTATTACTTCGAAAAAACTCAATTAAATCAATCCTAATATGTCATATTATCCTAGATGATTAGTTTAATTCATGAAAAGTCTTCAATTATATTTATTTGGGGATTTATAATATCAATTATTTTATTTTTTCACTATTATGGTAATTACTACATCATCATGGTGTCATAAATATATTAAATTATTTAATGTCTAAAAATTATAAATAAAATAGAAATATGTAGGAAATATTATTATATTTCTAATGAATATTTACAATCGAATTTATCTTATGTATAACCATATATTAACAATGTTTAAGTAAATAAACTTTTATTTTAACTCTTTTAACTCTTCTTTGAATTAAATAATAATAAATGTCCTAATCTAATCCAAGTGGACCTAAATGATAATATTGTATTCTTAAGCTTGTTTTTGGTCGAGATACACATGTCCAATAGAATTAGGACATGTGTTAGGATAATATTAATATCATTTGTACCCTTAATTACCCTATTTACTTTTAGCCGTGGAAAATAAAAGTAAAAAGTTACTATTCACCAAAAAGTATTTTCATCTCATTGAACCACATTTTACTTCTTGATATTAACTATGTCCCTCGGATTTTTGAAATTCCATTCAGAGAAGCGGTAAAATTATGTTTTATAAAAAATTCAGTTTTTTTAACTACCACTTAGTAGTTTCACTATTCTACAAAAATTGATGTTTTTTAGAACAATGCCAAAATTTCACCCTAAGCTATAATTGATATTCCGAATTCAAAAATGATATCTATTTTACAAAATTACAAACATATAAGTTGCCTTAATTAATTTTATAACTAATTCCCGCTGTCACAACAAATAGCGTGTTTTTAAGAAACAATATATATCAAAAGATTGACAATTGTTTAGGTCTAATTTCAAAGTGAAATTAATTCTAATGAACACCATTGGATAAAATGTTAAAAATATATTTTAATTATACTTTTAAACCACTCAATAATATAATTTATCACTATAAATTATTTTTATTAAAAAAAATGTTTTTCAGTATTTGTCACTATTCATAAAAATTAGAAGTTCTCAGAAAAATATCAAAAATTCATCTTAGGATAATTTTGATATTCTGAAACCAAAAATGAAGTCTACTTTGAAATATAAAATATATATAATTTCAAAAAGTAGGTATTACTATTCATAATGGCTAGTTTTATTGGTTGTGGTGTGTTAGAATTTGATGTTGCATACAATGCACGCCATTGCATTATTCGAAGGAAAACGTACCGTGGAAGATTGGGGTGTTACACCACTTGCCGTGTGGGTCTCTTTTACAATGTGTTTTTAAGGTACACTAGGTATAATGCCCTGATATGGGGGTAAATTATGATATGATATATTATAACTTTTTTCCTTTTGGATTTTTGTTTCATTCTTTAAAAAACTGGATTCTCTCACCCTCCCATAGTAATATATGAACAGATATGAAATCATGCGTGGGACACATCGATTTTTACTGGGTTCACCTTCACTAGGATATGTCCAAGGAGCATACAAACACAATGTTCCAATGTACCAAATTCACCAAGGCTCAAGGCTAATAATTAGTTAAATGTTCATGTTGGATATATTATGCCCAGGATCACTGCCTTTACAAGGTTTAAGGTCTAATTACTTCATTCCCAAGTGTCACTACCTATTCATCTTTTTCTAGATCACTACCGGTGGAATGGGTCACCATCTTCCTCTCCCTTTTCTCACTACTCTTGGAAATGAATCCAATAACTGTTTATCGACATATAGGTCAAACACAATTTATGGACATGTAGGTCCCTCCATTTGCATGAATTCCTATATTATAAACTATAGGTAGATGCTCTGTTGATGTTCTATTTTCACCCATATATAGATTCCTCCTTACAGAGTACTATAAGGTTCATGAAAACACATCTGCAAACTGAATTGAATTTTCCACAACATTCTTCTGAAAATCGCGAACCACCTTGTCTCTCACATGGGCTGAGTACCGGGTTTGATACATGAATTGCCTTCTCCACATACTACTATCTCTTCTGAGAACATCCTGGGTTCGCAGACTTCCTCTTCATTGAACATCCTTAGTCCGCGGACCACCACTTCTATCTCTATCGCATAAAACTACTGTGCACCGACTTCATGAGCCTCCTATGTGAAACCCCTCTTGTTCACAAACTGTTCACTATTGGCGGACTTCCTTCTCTTCAGCGTATCAGATGTCCCCTCTCCATACCACTTGTAGAATTCTCCCTCTCACATATCCGAGATTCCTCCTCCATATAATGTGACAACTCCTTCCATGTACCAGACATTATCCTCCGCCTACCGAACATCCTTTATGGGTTAAGAGTCCCCAAAAAAATTGAAAAAATTAATTCTGTGTGAACCACTTAAGCCTTCGTGATCCTCCCTTCGCAATCTACCTTCAATCATCACTTAATTATCAGAGAGGAATATGATTTATAATGATGTTCCCTCTATACAGTAATATATGGGGTTAGATATTATTATATAGGAAACGATATCCTTTTAATCTTCTAAATAAAGATTTACCAAATCTTGAGTCGATAAATCCCCCATTCCATACCGAATCATTAGCCACCGTGAACTGGAGGCCATCCGCAAACCATTTTCCCATGTGCTCAATGTACTGCCTTTTCTCCTTCGCAGATGATTTCCTCCGCCCACTTCTGCCCACCCGTGAACCACACCAACATCCACCGCGAACCATTTTCAGTTTCATAAGCTACATCCTCGAACTGCTAATGCCACTCCACATACCATTCTCGGAACATGGTACGCATCCCAGGTATTATGGTAGGTGATTCTCACCCTTTAATAATTTTCTTCAACATTCTTCATACAATTCACTCTTATGAAGAAATCCTTCTTTTTCCAACATCTTTCTCCCGATTTTGAGGCCCTAAAATTTGGAAAACACTGGGAAATTGTGTCACCGTAAAATCGTATATTTGACAAACAACAACCATACTCATTTGCAGTCATATGGCTTTGTCAAAAAACACAACCACTCCCAAAACATACCATGAGGATTCCTTGAGGGATTTTTTCCCACCAATATTCTCCTTTGGGTTTGTTGACAAATCTTCTCAAACCAATTCATTGCATTTTGATATCTCATTAAAGATCCTTCCATAATTTACCATTATTTGCTTCATGCGATTAAGATAGAGATCAAGGATTTACTCAAAAAATACTCTAAGCCCACATGAGTAATGATTTTAGGGAGAAACATGGGTAAATGAAAAGATCTCCAATGAATCACTTCATTTCAGACAACAAATTTTGACACCAAACTGATACCAATTTCTTAAACTAATACCAATTATTGATTGCAAGAAAACTTCTAACACCATTAAAACACCATTAATATGCTTTAATAAATATCCTCAGCTATAGTGATATCTATTCTTTGATTTATCACTTCTAGCTTCGTATGATTTAATGTTTCCCCTATCTTATAGCTTTTACAAACAACATCATCTCAACTTCAACTCCTCCCATCTCACTACTCCACTTAATAGATTCTCCCCGCATCTTTTCTCCCCTATAATAGTAACATATTCACCCCATTTTTCAACGAACTCATAGGGAATGTAATGGTTTTCTGGAATATGGTAAAGAACATGTATTATCACATTAGGTAAAATCACACCATACCTCGGGGAGAGGGGGACCCACATCTACACTTTTTCGAGAGTGGGAATATTACTAGACTCCTAGAGCCATTCGATTCATTCAAATGCTTCTTCGAGTAATCCCTTCGTAACAATATCTTCAACCTATTGTTCTTTAGGAACATACTCCAATATCAAATTCTCTTTCTCCACCTCCTCCTCGATAAATATATATTTGATTTCTATTTTCTTTGTCCTTGAGTGATGAATTGGATTTTTTTCATATATTTATTGCACATTAATTATCACAATGAATTCCGATCAGATATTTTACTTCAATTCACATATCTGCAAGTTTATTCTTCATCCACAACAGTTGTGTACAATATTGGGTAGTTTTGATGTATTCAACATCTATGATGCTTAATGAAATGTAGTCTTGTTTCTTTCTTAGCCAAGAAATACACAACCTTACAAGATAAAAGGCACCTACTAATGTTGATTTCCTATCATCTACGGAACTAGCCCAATCCACATCATTGAATCCAAATAACTCTAGATGATATTTTTCATTATACATTAGGCCAAAATCCAATGTTCCTTTGATATACTGAAGAATTATTTGTAATTCTATCATGTGGCTCTACATGGGATTGATTTGATACCTCGCTACATGGCATGTAAAAAATACAATATGTGGCCTTGTCGCTGTCAAGTATAATAGACTTCTAATCATTTTCCTATACTCTGTGATATTAACTGGCTTTCCTTCATCATCTTGGGACAATTTCAACCAAGTAGAAACTGAAGTCTTCATCTCTTTGGAACTATCCATTCCAAACCTTCTCAAAACCTCCTTGTCATATTTATATAGGGAAATAAAAGTGAAATTTCATCCTTTTGTCACCTGTAATCCAAGGAAAAAAGTAATATCTCCAGTCATCGACATTTTATACACACTTTTCATGAATTCAGAAAATTTTCTACATTGTGTGTCATCTGATCCACCAATGATTATTTCATCGACATAAACCGTAACCATGATCCTTTCACAGTTTCCATTGTTGTAATAAAAATTCTAATCAAATACACCATGCTAAAAATAAATCTTATTTAGAAGCTAATCAAGCCTTGAATACCATGTTCTTGGTGCTTTCTTCAAAGCATATAAATCCTTCTTCATTCGAAAAATTCTGTTCTCATATTCATTAATGAGAAAACCACCTCGTTTCTCAATGTAGACTTCTTCTTCTAGAACTCCATTTTGAAATACTGACTTCACATCCATCTGGGAAACATTAAAGTATCTTTGCATTATTGTGGCCATGAATAATCTAATTTTCTCCAACATGGCATCATGTGAAGATTTATCATCGACATCTATACTCTCTTTCTGGGAGTACCCTTTGCCCACAAGTCGGGCTCCATTTTGAATCACAACACCGTATTCACTCATTTTGTTGTGAAAGACCCACTTTGTCCATATGAAATTATTGTCTTCTAGTACCAAAATAGTTTCCCATGTTTGATTCTTCTCAATTTGGTCATGCTCTTAATTCATTTCCTAAACCCAATTGTCATCTCCAGATGCTTCAACAACGAATTTAGGATCCACTTGTGATAATTATTACGTTTTTTGTAGATAATTCATCCTTCTTTCCTGAAATGGTGATATCAAATCACCAATTATATTCTTCCTATCAATTTTAGATCTTATTGCTGGTCTCTTGGAAGACACTAATTTATTCTCATCATCGGAGTCTTCTTCTAAATCTATCTCTGGAGCTGGAGCATCTCTTGATCTGATCATCTCTTCATCACTAACCAATTGAGTCGAATCATATATTTTCTATATATTCTTTCCATTATATACAATATTCACATCATGAATTTCAACTACCTTTCCCAACCACTTATTAAAGAATTTATATTCTTTTCTTTTCTTTGAGTAGCGAAGAAATATCCCTTCATCCCCATGGTATTCAAATTTCCTATGATTCTCCTTATGGAAAAAAACATTTAATTCCAAATATTTGAATGTAATAAAATAACAACGTCTTTCCATACCATAAATCATATGAAGTCTTATTATTTTGGAAAATGTAAATCTCTATTTTAAGTGTACACTGTTGTCTTCACTACTTCTTTCCAAAATTTCACCTGAAGGTCTTTCTTAATGAGCATTGTTCTAGAAATGTTGTGGACAATCCGATTTCGTCTCACAACTATTCCATTCTACTGCGGAGTTCATACTACTAATACATGATGCCTTATCCCATTTTTTCCTAATAATCCTCCAATTTTCTATTTGTGAACTCAGTTCCATTATCTGTTCGAATCGTTCAGATTTTCAGACCAAGCATATTTTCACATTCCCGTTGATAACATATAAGGAAACTAATTCAGATTTGTGGATGATTATTGAAACCCATTCCATTAGTCTATAGTCATTAATGAATAAAATATAATGTCTCCTCCAATCAATAGACCTTGTGGAAATTGTCCAATACACATCATTATACACCATCTCAAAAAATCATGTTGACTTTTTCTCCTTCTGCTTATATGTCTTTTGAATGATATTCCATGTTGACAGGCATCACATGTATGAGTATGATCACATGGTAATCTAGGGAGATTTTGAGCTTCATCATATTTTATGAGATCATCCAAGGAACTTTGGCTAATGTGCCCAAGACACTTATTCCATAACATGTTTTCATCATTCTTGGACAGATAGCGCATATCTTCTACTCCACTTACGAGGTAGAGATTCCATTTCGTAATTTTTTCTTGAAACACAACAAAACCTTCATTTTCCTTGATGATTGATAATTTCATGTTAAAGCATATTTCATGTCCTGAGTCACACTATTGACTAACACTATGTATATTGTGACTAAGCCCCTCAACAACCAAGACATTTTCTCGTATCATGAATTTTCCTCCAAACTTGGCTTTTCCTAAACCGAAAATTATCAAGACCTACTCATTTCTGAATCTTATAATACATTCATTATCAAACCAGATTCTGGTTACTAGATTCTTATTTCCCGTTATATGGGGAGTGCATCCACTATCAATTATCCATATCCCTTTACGATATGATGCCTTGAATGAAATTTCTGCAACCACGACCTACTCGACCCTTTTATTTTTGACCCAAGCATTTGAATTTATAAACTACATGGAATGATAATCATGATCTTCCTATGAATATGATGGGTCA
The DNA here is from genome assembly GCA_963277665.1 of Viscum album. Lineage (NCBI taxonomy): Eukaryota > Viridiplantae > Streptophyta > Magnoliopsida > Santalales > Viscaceae > Viscum > Viscum album. Next base: position 1,623,430,302 of record OY728121.1, on the reverse strand, counting down.
GCTTCAACCTGCATAGCTGCAAATTGATTTTGTATTTTCATATCACTTGATGAAACTTTTGGCTACTTCTTAAGAACAAATTCAATTTTCATCGGGACATTCCTCTTCATTGTTGATGTTCAATATCTATCCATATTTCAGAGACCTTTACACCAGAAACAATGACCGTCAAATGATGACTTGGTATTTTGAACAATATACGACCACCTCGGTTGTTCTGGTTCCCTTTGTTACCTCTTTTATATGGAATATACATTTTGAAAGTGTCCCTTCATACCACAACAATATAATCTTATGTGGGGTACTATATTATGTGGTAATGAAGCACCATTAGTTATAACTAGGTTTCTCTAAATATTTTGATTTTGAGTTGTTCACAAATCAGCCTTAAATCAGGGAGTGTGTGCTTGTGGTCTGAATTGAACCATAACTGCGTCCGATCAAGCCACTTTTTTTGATGGACCATTATGCTCAAATACCATCATATCTATTTTATGTATGATCTTTTTTCCTGATGTCTAACTGAGAGTTAGAAGTTTCTCCTGATCTTCTATTTTTCATCACAGACTGATGACCTCTTCATCTAGATGCTCAATACATTTGATTTGTTCTTTTCTAGAATCATTCAAACAATTAATTTCAATTTTCTGTTCATCAATTTTTAGTTTGTACTCAACCATCTTTTCAGATCTTTCTGTCATTGAAGTCATCGGCCTTTCAATTTCTTCATTCAGCTCAGAATTCCATTGTTCCTTCTGTTGCATAAAATTTTTGGAATCACGAACAACTATGTTAGATTTCTTTATTTTGGCTCTCAAAATATCTACCTCTTTATGGGAAGCTTCTAATTCAGCTTGAAGATCAACTCTTCCTTCAATTTATCCTTATTCAATGTCACTTTCTTCTCTTGTTATATAATTTCTAGAAACTGAAACCAAAGAATCTACTATATGAGCTGTGGAGTCCTCCAACTCTTCTTCCTCAGATTCTTCTTAACATTCATCCTATCTTGAAAGCATATTATTCTTTTTGAATACCTTTCTCCTACTACATTTCCTCCCTTTCTCATTTGATTAATACTTATTTTGGGGAATTTCATTATTTTCATCATTTTCATCATCAAACATCTTCAGAAAATTTGATGAAAAATTCCCAATCACTCCCCATCAAATACATGCAAAGTGAAGTTCACCATTAAACTTTAATTTTTCTCTTTGCATATTAAAGAATAGAAATGACAGGAAATCATCCATATTTTCTTCCTCTGGACTATCTTCATTGGAGAGATCATTCATGGCCTTTAATTCCACTTACATTGACATGCAGTTTTCCACTGCATCGTCGTAATTGTTTCTCATTTCATATGCTACAAGGGTACTATGTCAGTTATCTAGTGTCAGCTGTTTTGGGCCTTTGTCTTTAAACATTGAAACATTCGGATTCAACCGCAGTGGATGTTTCCTCAAGATTTGTTTCACAATCATTATATCATCAATAAATTCTCCAAGACCCCACATGTCTTCCACAATAATATTATCTTATCGAATAATTCATCAATAGAATCATTGGGATTCATTATGAGATCCTCATGCTTGTTCCATAGAACTTACAGCTTTTCTTCTCGAACTTTTGTGTAGCCCTCATAAATGTATAACATTTTTTTACCACATTGCATGTGATGTTTTACAGGACATCGCCTTCATGTAAATTAAATTTTATATAGATCACCCTAAAGCATTGATCCCTTTAGGATCAGCATCAAATTCCCATATTTCAGCTTCCGATAAAGAACCATTATTAATGTCATCTAATATTCCAAGAGTAGCTGATAGGGAAGACATCCATCCCAACTGATCAGAAGTTGTTCTGAATTTGATTCTTCTATAGTTGAAAATTTTTTCCATAAAAGATCAGAATTCCATTTTGATTTACCACCTTCCTTCCTTCTTCTCAGAGAGGACTACTAATTTTCAACCTTTCCCAATGAAACCAATTGTTATGTCCCCTAGGTATAATACCCTGGGAGGGGGGTGAATTAGGGTATGATAGATTATAACTTTTTTCCTTTTGGATCTTTTATTGTTGTTAATGAAAACTCAATTATCTCTCCCACCCATAGAAATATATGAACAAATATGAAATCATGAATAGGAAATAGTGATTTTTACTTGCTTCACCCTCACTAGGCTACATCCAAGGTGCATGAAATGACAATGTGCTGATGTACCAAATTCACTAAGGCTCAAGGAAAATAATGAGTAAAATGTTCGGGATATACCATCTATTCCCATTCTCACTACCTTTACAAGGATTAGGGTTAGCTCACTACATTCCCAATGTTCACTCTTTATGCCTATTTCTCTGGCTCACTGTTGGTGGAAAGGGTCACCTTATTCATCTTATTTCACTCACTGCTCTTGGAATGGAATCCACTCATAGTATCTCAACTTGTAGGTTAAACAATGTTTATGGACCTATATGTCCCTTCATTTGCATGAATTCATGCATCCTCAACTATTGGTAGATGCTCTTTTGAAGTTCCATTTTCACCTAGAGATGAATTATACATTATCGAGTACTGTTAGGTACTAGAAAATACTTTAATAAATAGAATTGATGATTTTACAAGCTTCCTATGAAAATATCAAACCACATTGTCTCTCCCACGTATTGAGTACTAGATTTGGTATGTGAACCACCTTCTTCGCGCCCTACTGCCTCTTCCGCGAACCTCCTCTGTCCACAGATTTCCACTTTCGCGAACCTCCTCTGTCCATAGAACACCTCCACATTCGTTATCGTGTATATCTACTGCATACCGGCTTTGCGAACCTCCTCTGTGAAACTTCTCTTGTCTACAAAACTGTTCTCTATTCGGGGACTGCCTTCACTTCTGCAGATCATATCCCCCCTCCACATACCACTTGTGGTCCTCTCCCTCTCGCATACCAGATATTCCTCCTATCCGTACCGAGACATCTTCTTCCACGTACTGAACATCCTCCTTCGCGTACCAGAAATCCATTGTGGGTTATGAAACCCTGTAAATACTATTGGCCGAAATACATCCTTAAGAACCACTTCAGCCTTCACGATCGTCCATTCGAGAACTACCTTCAGTCTTCACCAAAATTCCTGGAACAAAATATGATTTCTATTGTTGTTCCACATCCATAGTAATTAGTGGGTTTAGAGATTCTTATATAGGAAAAGATATCCACTTAATCCTCTAAAAATCTTGATTTGATACAGCCCCCATCGAGTACTGAATCTTTATCCACTGTGCAATGCATGCCATCTGTGAACCATTTTCCTACACACTTTGTGTACTACCTTTTCTCGTTAGTAGATGACTTCTTCCACCATATTTAGCTCACCCATAAACCACACCTCCATCCACCACAAACCATTTTCATTTTCCCAAACCACATCTGTGATCTGCTACTGCCGCTCCGCATACCATTCCCAGAACATGGTACATGGCCCATGTATTGTGGAATGCCATTCTCACCCTTTTCCAATTTTCATCATCATTTTTCATAAAATTCAATCCTATGAATAAATCATTCTTTTTCCAACATCAAACTCTTGATTTTATGGCCATAAAATTTGGCAAACACTGGGAAACTATGCCACCATAAAATCCCGTCTTTGGAAAACAACAACTATACACTTTTGCAGTCATCTGGCTTTGTCAACAAACCCAAAAACACCCAAAAATACCGAGAGTATGCCTTGATGATTTTTCCCAAGAGTGTTCTACTTTATGTTTTTCACGAAAACTTTAATCCTTCCTTTCTCCTTTGTTTGTACTCATATTTTGGCCTGTGAGATTCCTATCATGGGGTTTTTCCCACGTAGAACATTATGGTGCCTTACGAAGAGGTTTTCTAGATACTATATTAATGTCTGTTTTTGGAACATGATGAGGAGACACTAGATGATGGAAGAAAAAATATAGAACAACGAGAGTAGTACCAGGTTTACCCACTAGTTAGGATGGGTAGTGGCATTCCCCAATTGATGTTTCGAGCATACTCTCTTGTAGAACGGGGTAGTAGCATTCTCTGATGAGATTTCATTGTTACCCCTAGTAGAACTAGGTAGTAGATTACCTCAACATTATGGACATAGCGTCTATCATGGCAGGGAAATGGTGTTCCCCAATGGATTTCCTGGGCTTATCTTCCAGTAAAACATTGTATTGGAATTCCCCAATGACATCTTCTATGTGTAACACTACCATGGGGATGGGAAGTGGTGTTTTTCTGATGACCTCCCTGAATGGTACCCTCCAGGTGGGTAGGGAAGTGGAATTCATCTGCTGTTACCAGAGTTGGACAATCCCGATGCATCAGAGCATCAGATCCTTTCGTAAAACAGGTGACCGCTCGATGGTGTGATATAGTGATGAGGCATGGTTTGACAGACCATTGGAATTATGGGAAATATAGATGCTTTCATCACTGAGACATGTACTTATGATGTAACCTAAAATGTTTGGATGAGTCAGTTTCATGAAAATTGGATAGAATCAAGGTGTGGTTATTGAGACCCATTGACATGTGTGTTCAAGGAACACATGTGAGGTGTTGGGAATTATAGATGGATTTACCTTGGAACGGTTGGGGACTCATAGTTTTTTGGGATGAAATGTGAGATTGATGTCCCCTTACTCTCTCTTTTGGGCTATTTTGACTGAGCATATATATATATATATATGTAATGTTTCAGTACCCACTCCTTGGGTTTTGGTTTCTCTCCTTCTTGGATAGGTTAATACGTTTGAGGTATGCCACATGATTTCCAGTTCTAGCTTCTTGTGGTTGGAGGAGTCTACTATCCTAATATTTGTAGTAAATATGTGATGGGAAGTTCATCCTCTCACCATTTTGAGCTTCTTATGTTTTCATTAGTTTACATTCACTCTTTTGTTGTGTTTAGATATAATCTCTTACCGTACCATATTCTATCTACATCTTCCCCTCTTCAGTTGTATATTTTACTACTCCCCTTCCCTTTTGGGAAATTATACTAGTTATGCATATACTCACTGTTACATGGGATTTTTACAACACCCATTGTGTCTTTTTTAGACATTAGATAGGTCAATAATGACTTCAGAGGTTATTTGGGATACTGGATACATAGATTGCGTACTGTGGTCATAGATTTGGATACAAGAGATGGGCTCTCAAATTGTCCTCTTTTCCAATTTTTTTAGGATGGGACAATATTCTGGGTGGGCACATATTTTTTCCTTTTAATCAGTTTACACTGCTACAAATAATTCTATTTAGTGGTCCATGCATCTATTAGTTATTTTTAGTAGTGTTTCATCTTTTATTTCATTCACTTTGCACTTTTTCATTGATTTAGATGTGTTCATGTGTACAAGTACTTATATAAGGGCTTCCCCGAGTTTAGTTATGCCTTCATCCCTACTCGCCACACCCTTACCTATGGAGGTAGGGTGGTGGTAGTTGTGGCTCAAGCCCTACATGGGTCTTGTTGTAACAAATAATTCTAGGCAATGAAATAATTTAATGTATAATTAAATAATAAAAAAATAAATTTAAAAACAAATATGTATGTCATTATTTAAACCATCACTATTTTTTTAAATTGATAATTCCACAGTTCCTAACCACCACAAACAGTTGTTTAAAAAATGAAAAAATTTGCAGTGTTTTTTAATCATTTATGATTTTTTTTTAGAAAATGATAAATTCAGGACTACAAATCATGACTAACATTTAAGAAAAAATGATATAGTACTCGATTGACACCTGACATCCACGCTTGATAACCCACATAAACTCTCGCATCTATGGGTGTTGACACATGACCCATATAATGAAACAATATTAGATAACATGTTCTAATAACTAATCTAGATTGTTACAAATTCTTAATGGCCTTTCAGATTTCTATGGGGTAGCCCTGGGATTCAAGGGTATCATTTCTAACTTTTGAGAATAATTCATAAAATTCAAAAGTAAAATCGAAATAATCATTCCACCCAAAAATCCATAATGACTATTTCATAGATTAAAGAAGTCATAAAAATGAAATAATCATGTTTTAAAATAAGGCACATCCAAACATGATAAAACATCAAATTGAAATCACTAAATAAAATTAGACATGAAATATAAAAAAAGTACAAAAAATATTAATGATATATAAAATGATTTTAAAATGGGGGAACAATGTGATGGAGATTCTAATTGGTAAAATAAATGGAATAATAAAACATACACAACAAAAAATATTCACAAATATACCCATATAAATATGAAATGTGATCACCACCCATCTGACACCTCATTCACAATAAAAAAATCAATCCACTTTTTATAACACAATGTATAGCCTTTATTTTACATTTGTTAAATGGAATTGAGTGGATATACACAAGTGTGTATGTAGGGTGTGAGAAATTATACCGAGTAATATACCATAATGGTTCTATAAATAGCCTTTAGAAAATGAAACATTTTATGGTAGACTGGAATACTTACAGAAGAAATTAATATTATAATTTCTATAAAAACAAGTATTAAACGAGACTCATGATTATGTATTTCTTTAGAATAATATGTTCCACAAAACCATAAATCAAAATTTTAAAACATTATATGAAATCATTAGTAGAAACCACTATATCACATAACTCATCTCAATAGGCATGATGGATGACTACCCATGAAAACTAAGGAATGAAAATATAGAATCCTTATAGAGACCCAGTATTTCCTTGTAAGGATTTGAAATATTTATAAATATATTTTGGGAGGTAGGCACTAGGATGACATGCGATCCCGAGCAACCATGTTCCTAGAAATAATTTTATAAAAATATTAAATATATTTTATATTATGCTAGAACAGTTTCTTTAAAAAAAATGTGATACCTTTCAAAAGGATGATTGGATTATAAATCAGAGACAACAAATGAGTTTGTAACAGGATATTTAACCTAGATGTGACCTAAAATAGGTTGACAGGGGTGTTCAGATAAGATTGCGAATGGAGGTATGTTTAGTAGAAAAAATAAATTATTAATTTATTTAATTAAATTAACTAATTAAATGGATTAATACAATATAATCACTACTGTGGTGATTTCCCCCGGGTTATCCACATAAAACCTAAGATAATCTAGATAATTCATCCTCATTCTGCTGATAAATAGAGATCTGAGAACAATGATTTTCTGGATCTGATTAGATTAATAAACAATGAACAAAAAACCCCTCTCAATCATTTAAAAACATATTCATTGACAAAAATCAATCCAAAATATAGATATAACTCATCATTTTGTGGTTTACGCCCTTGTTGATTAAATAGATTGACCAAGATCATCCTTTTTTATAATAAGTACCAATTGAAAAATGTTACATGCTCCCATGAACTGAAATCATTTTGTATTCATTTTTTCTCACCCTGGATCAGAAAATTTTATTCATTTTCCATGAAAAAATGACCATTGAATGACTAAACCATTGTTCTTGGTATTTTCTTCCTTGATTCTTCACTTTCATCACTGATTGGCCTCTAGAGTCTCGTTATGATGTTTCTAGGTGGTACCGAACATGATCAGACCCCTATATTCATGGATGTATTCCATATGGAAAATAGAATACTAAATCAGGGATGAAATCAAGGGAATTTTTGGTTATGGGTTATCATTTCATTGAGTTGGAACCCAAATTAAAGATGGTGGTACAACAGTTCATGCATGATGTGCGATAAACCTAAATGGTCAATGAGTAACACCTTCGAGAAATCGGATGCCTTGAGATGATGAACAATGGATATATCCAACAATTTTGGGAAATGAGGAACCTTGATTCAATTTTGAGAAGTCAGATATGGATGTGCATGCATAGATTTGAGATTTTGGAAAAATCTCGACCACACACGTTGTGTTCTAAGAACACTTGGTGTGCCGGGCCCTGGATGTGATGGATTTGGTTTTAGGTATTTAAGTTTCACATTCCATGTGGGACCCCCACATGCCTTGTGACCTTGTACCGGTGAAATCAGTGTGTACTTTGGGAGTACACAGGCATGAGCATGGCCAGGCACACTCTATGTGTCAATGTACATGGGTACATCCAGAGACATGGGTGAAGCCATGTGTGAATAGGAAAATCATGTACCAAAGTACACAAACATTGGATGGATACATAGACACAACAAGTTACCATTAAAATAGACCTTAGTTGGCTCAGACATGCTATGTAGTCGGCCTAAAAGTTTTGTACCTACTGGGACACTGCCAGGAGAAAGAGTGGGACCAAATGTTATGTGGGTCCTCTACATATATTTTACCCCTTGTCACCTTCTTGGGAAACATTAATATCTAATATCTAATTCGTTTGAATTCACACTTTTTTCTTATGAGTAGCCTATCATAAATGCTTACCGCCGAGAATGTGATGGTTCACTTGATTGTAGATTTTGGGATATGGTGTGAGATGTTTCGAGGGAGGAGCTTATTTAAGTGATTCCCAACAATGGTAGTGACTAGAATTGATCACCAGAGACCTTATGAGTGGCACCCTACAACTAGGTTGGGTATTGGTCCTTATTGAATCAGAGTGGAACCCTCATTTAGAGATAGGGAATGAGTCCTCAACCTTCTGATTGGCACCCTCCAGCAATGTTGGGAATGTGTCCTCAATGAACTAGAGTGGAAACCTCCTATAGAGATAGGGCATGGGTACTTTAATGTTTGAGTGAAACCCTATAATGGGGATGGGCATGATTTCTATTTGACCTAGAGTGCAACCATACCTTGGAGATAGGGCATGAGTCCTCAGCCTTCAAAGTAGCACCCTCATGCTGGGATGGGATTGGGTCCATGATGACCTAGAGTGACTCCTCTAGTTGACATAGGAGAGGGTACTCACCATCAAAGTGTTACCATCCTATTGAAAAAGAGGATGCCTCCTCTACATAGAGATAGTCCTCATAGACTGTGTGATTAGGTGGATAGGTGAGGCCTAACAAGGATTTTTTCTTCTCAGTATCAGTGAAAAACTTCTTGAACCAATGAGGACTCTTTTTTCTAGGCTGTGTTGGGAGATGTAAATTCCCTTTATCCATCCTTTGTGATTCTGTTGCTATATATATATATATTTGTATCCATGTAGTTGGATTTGGATACTCTCTTGCCATAGGTTATTGAGATGGGTGAGGTAGTCCACCTACTCACTGTGTTGAGATCAATATGGTTGGATGAATTTACTCATCTTTTAAAAGTGGAAAATACTCAAGATGAATTCCACCCACACTCTTTTTTGATCCTCTTATTTTTGGATGGACATACTACCTTGGTTTGGGTTGATGTGTTAATAATTCACTGTTTACTATCTACATTATTTCCATTTCTATTGTGTCACTTAATTCTCCACCTTTTAGCATTCAAGTAATCCTAGTGGGTATATATATAATCACCCTTTATTGGGATTTTACTACACGATTCATGTCTTATCACAACAACAAAAATGTTAGTAGTAAATTTAGAGGATCTTAGGGATACTGGGTGCTTTGGATTACGTAAGATGGGAAAAACATAGAGAACGGGAGTTGGGATCTCTAAACATTTAACATTTCATTTCTTTGAGGTTGGGATATATTTTGGGTTGGGATTGTATTTGTCCCATTTCCTTTTCAGTTTTAACTGTTGTACTCTAGAATAGACCAGAGATTTTGTATGATTAGTTTACTTTGTAGCTATTGCGTCTTTTTTTTATTTCTCAGCACATCAATGTTGAGATGTCCAGTTCTGTTCATAAAAATACATTAGGAAAGGCCCCTCACATAGGATATGTTTTTCAGTTCTTATCACCACTCTCTAGCCAATGGAGGTGGGATTGTGGTAGTTGCAGATCAAGCCTTAGTTTGGTTCAGCTCGTGATAGATTAGTATCATAGAATTCATTCATTGCGACAAAGTTTTGAGTTTTCCCATTATATGGTTTTGGTAGGTATATAGGGAAAGAATTTCAATGTGTCTCGAGTGTGGGTCTTAGGCCAGAGAACCTAGTGTTGATACAGGTGGCCGATGTATACATTCTCTAGGTCCTTTAATACCTACACGTTGACTTGGCATACCAAGACATTGGTTGTAGGTACCAATGGTGCATGCATCATATAGGATTGAGTATTTTACATTCCTTCATAATTCCACTCCCCATTGTTATATATATATATTCAATCACTTGACCAGATCACATCTTGATTAATTTTTTATGATGACTCTGTGATGAAATCCAACCAAGAAACCTATGATGGATCGTGATGATGATCAGATGACCAATAATGCCTTAGTTTAGTGTCCATCTCGCTAGATCCTTCATACATGTAGAAAATTAGTATAAAGACCACTTGTTAAGTAGAAGATCATTCTTGTTGTGTAGTATGGGGATGCATGCATGCTTAGCACACTCCATGAGTTCCAGTGGCAGGGCTGGTTGCGCCAAAATTTACCCTACAGTTATAAGTGGTCATTGAAGTACATATAGGGGTCGAATCCACAGGGACCGAAGAAGTAACCTTTAGAAACACACGTTTTATGGAGGTTGGGCTGTGAAGTGGCCAACATGGGTTTGAATTGATTGGATAACTAATTATTTAATTTAAAGAACAATTTAATAAAAAATTCCCTGATCTAAAACAATTAATTAATATGAGTTGATCCTAGGTTGTTTCTTTTGGAGGATTGGGTGCATTTCTATTCTTAAACATTTGTTGTCATTAATTGAAGATGTATCCAAACAATGAGATAATTCTCTCAAATCATTCATCAATTTAATCCCAACACAATTACAAGGCCAATAACTAATTCACTTTGAGGATCACTATACTGATAACTCAAAGGAAATAGATCGTACTAGCACTCAAAATGTGTCATCTTTAAACTTGGCAAAGATGAAGAAGAACATAACTCATTAAATGGAAATCTTAAAATAAAAATCAGATTTAAAAATTATGGTACATGAAATAACATCCAATCCATCTCATGCAACTCTCTCAGACCAAACCATAAATGTTTAGCCCTCCATAGATGCTATTATATCAATGGAAGTGGGAAGTCGACTTAAAGAAATGGAATTGAAGAAGAAAATCATTAATAAAAATGAACACTCCACCATTGTGTGATAAATTCACAAGTGTTGGTGTGAATAAATATACACCTTGATTCAATGGTATAAACTTGTTAAGAAAAGTAAAAGAAATATTAAAGAAGAAGAAAAACATTTATTATGATACTCAATGTGAAAGAAGAACTTACATGGGAAAAATTGATGATACGATTACAAAATGAAAGCAGAAAATTACAATTGAAAGGAAAATATAAGATGCTTATTACCTTCACCACCATATCCTTATATAGGAATATTATGATCCTATGGTCCACCCCTCACAATAAATTCCATCCCCATTAATTTAGAGAGTCAACAGGAAGGTGAGAAAATTAAGGGATTTTGACATTTCGAAGTTGACCTAGAAATTTCATCCAGATTCGTCAACCATATTGACATGTGAATTTGGAAATTGAGGAGGCCAAATCATCAGAGGTTGTATCAGACAAATATCTTCTTCCATATGTCTTATATTAGCTGTAAAAGTTTCAAGAACCTTGGAGCAGTCGTTTGGATGTTATGGTCGAAATGGTGGGATGACTTTATGTACATTAATGTCAGGCCCACCATTTAAATCACAACTTCAGATCCCTTTATCATCATGAAAAATTCATAATTATCTCCAGAAACAGTTCAATAAAATGATCCTCATATTTTTATCTTTCTACTGTAAAAGTTTTATCTTCATTGGGCTTGGTTTGTGGGCCCCACATTTGTTTGAAGGGCCTGAGGCCCATTATGCTTTCTCCAACAAAGTTCTGTATTCAGACACAAAAATTTCCTTCTTCCCTTGGGATTCATCAATCAGACCTAAAATAAAAAATGTTCCAAAAAAAGTGGTCAATCATTTCCCAAAATATAAAATTAAGAAAATGAATATAATGTTGTCCACAAATAGATGAATGATTGGGCCCAAATTTTCATTTTAAACATGAATTGCATTTAATATGAGAAATAAAGTTCTATTTGTATAATGCACTAAAAAAATGTTTATGGACTATGGAAAAATGAATATAAATATATTAACAATGAATATTAGCCACTTTTAGTGACTAATAAAGGGCCACTGAGGCTCTACAGTGAGCTACATCCTTAGGAAGTAGAGTATTGGATATAGTTGGTGGTATATATCATTAGATTTATCTAGACACTAATTGGTCATGTGGTTATTCATAGAACTATCCTTTCTATGGAGTAGTTCGACATTGGTGGAGTCTTGTTTCCAGATTCACAATGAGTCCAAATTGTCATTGTCTGACTTCCACCAACTATTTCATAAGGTGTACTACCCATCCTACTTGTGCTTATTTCTGATTTAGGATATTATGAATGTCAAATAAGGAGGGCTGATATTGGATTGATACATGGTGAGGTTCATATACCTTACACATTACTCCCTTGATATTCCCTGGAATGGATACTTCAAAGACCAAAAGTTTGAGTAGGGACTACTCTAAGGGATCTATGACAGAATGGTACCCTAGTACATTTACACCTATGTCAGGGAGTTGGAAATGATAATAGTGATAGAGAGATTCATGTCAAAGGGAAGACATGAAACTAGAGTAGTAATTGGGAGTCACACAGCTGAGTTCTCTGCAATAGCTAACAGATGATAGTCGATAGGATCTTAGAATATGGGGCATTCCTAGGATCAGGATCATAATAATGGTAAGGTAAATCATAGAGGATCATGGAAAATTAGAGAGGGATGTTCTATAATTGTGATGGGTGAGGTCACACAGTGAAAGGGTTCCCAACCACATGTGTTGAGGAGCATTGAACGATAATAGAATGACTTCCATGGTAGAGACAACACTGTGATTAGGGATCTCTAGGGAGAGGTAACGGAGGCCCCATGGGAGGTGGATATAGAAATGGAGAATAAGTATATATGGGAGGTGGAAGATTCAATGAGATCCTTCCACCACCACAACCATTGGTCCCACTTTAGGCTTTGGGAGATGGCGGGTGGGGCTATAGATAACTGTAGGCTGTGGTGGATAATGACCCCACATCACATGAGATGATTAGTGGTATAATATATATGTTTTATACTATTTATTTAGTATTATTAGATACATGTAACACACATAACATCATCTCTATACTCTTGGTGGGAGAGATAGAGCACCCAGTAGTGGATTTAACATAGAATATTCGTCTAGAGGTTCCTACAAGGAACACTTCTTCTATATCTTTTAATAGATCATAGTACGAGCTATAAATTTGTGGGGATATGTTCACGTGGGACCATTTAGTTATCATGATAGAACTGTAAGATGTCATCTTAGGTATGTATTCTTTTCTATGGTCTGATTCCATATTGGTTGTCACTATAGATGAGTCACATTCATTCATAGTGATGGGATGAGACTCACCTTTCTGGGTGAGAGTGATCTCCAGGTGTGGTTTGTGAGTTCTATGATAAGGAGGCTTTATCCAATAACCCATCAGTTGGTGAGTATATGCTTGTTGAAACTGGCTCTTCAGGCATTTGGATTCCTTCTTTTTTTGAGGATTATATGGGCATCTTCCGCTAGGCTGTTCTAGGATTACCTCTGAGGTGGGAGATAGTGTCCTGTATCAAATTGCATCCTAGGAAAACTATAGTATCTTCTATGGAATTATATATAGTCCTTATTGATATATAGGAAATACGGTTTATGTCATAAGACCCTCAAGAGAAGGTATTTATTAGAAAAATGTGTCCCCATAGACATCTCCACTATTGTTCAAGATAATTGTAGACTAGAGATTTTGACTTGTGTGGATTATCGTCACATGAACTATGACACAATAAAGGGCATGCACCACTTTCTGAGTTTTGATGATCTATTTGATAAGTTTTTGAGGTAAAATATGGTTCTTTAACATTGACCTCATGTCCATCTACCACAATTTGATGTTTCTTATGGATGATATCCTGATGATGGCATTCATATGTCGCTATGGATTCCTTGATTTCCTAGTGATTCCATTTTGTGTGATGAATTCCATTTCCATGTTTATGAATTTGATGAAATGACTATTTATATTTTACTTGGTACATTTTTGTTGTTTTCCTCATCAAAATCATACTTATATTCTCTTCAATAGAGGAGGATCATGTAGAGCACTTGAGGACGGTTTTTGATTTTAGTTGCGAGAACCAGCTTTAAGGTAACCTCTCAATATGATAGTTATGGATACAAGAGGTTAACATCATAGGGATTATAATTGATGACCCTGGATTAGCTATGGACCTATTTAAGATCAATGTATTCTTTTTTTGGGAGCCTCCCATGAGCATGTCATTGGTACATAGTTTTATCGCATGGAGAGGTAATACATGAGGTTTTTGAGAGACTTCTATAGGATTGAAGCCCCTTTTAATACCCTAACAAGGAATAAATAGCCGTTTCGGTAGAAAGAGAAGTGATATAGAGCCTTATAAGAGTTGAGGATGAGGGTGATGAGTTCTCCAATGTTGAGACTATTATAGGAGGGTGTGTAGTACATAGTGTATTAGGATATGCCAGGAGCGGGGCTCAATTGCATGTTGATGAAGAGGAAGGTAGTTATTATATACAAGTCAAGGTAGTTGAGTCCCAATGACAAGAAATACATTACCCATGACCTAGAGCAGGTTGTGGTAGTCTTCACCCAGAGGATGTGGAGGCACTACCTACCGGGAGAGCACTTCATGGTTTACTCAGACCATTAAATTCTCATGTATATATTCATGCAGAGAGAATTGAACCTCAGATAGTCGAGCTAACTGAAGTTCTTGTATGACTATGACATTAAAATAGTATATACTCGCAGAAGGTAAATGTAATATTATATTACATTAGTAGAAATTCTCTGAATCATTTGGTGTAGGAGTCTTCTAAGCAGTTGTCTTCCTTGCAGTTCAACCGGGTGGAGCATGAGGGTGGTACTTTTCTTTATTTGATGGTATTTAATCCTCCATTTCTCAAACATGTGAGAGAGTCCCAACTGAGAGACATATAATGTGAGTTCTTAAATGAACATATATCTACAAATTATCTACCTTATGGATATTATGATGGAGGGAATCACATAATACTTTTTCAAACTTGAATGGTGGTCCCTATCATGATGCCGAAAGAGGTGGTGAAGTAGTTTCCCACATATCCTTTAGTTGTGCACCCCGACATGGGGAATATGTAAATAGAAAATAAATATTAGTTTTTGTGGTCCAACATGAGACAATTTGTGTCTGATTTCAACTCACATTGCCTCACCGGACATCAGATAAGGCTAAGTACCTGGTTCTGTCCAGTTTGTTGAATCTCCTTGAGATACTAGAGTTAAAGTATGATGACATATCCAAGGAATTTTTTATATGGATTCCACATAAAATGAAATTCCATGATTCCATCTGGGTGAAGTTGGAATGAACAGTGATGTTGGCACACTGCCTTGCTATTAGGGAGCATAGTCTTGATGTGATTTTGGGGTAGATGTATGTATTGGAGATTTTTCTCCTTCATGAGATTCCTTCGATGATTTTCTCTAACTGTGATGTGTGGTTCATCTCATAGTTGTAGAGAGGCTTGAAAGATGTATTCAGGACCTAGATGAGGATGAGTAAAAACATTCACTAACCTGTTGATGGGAAGACCGAGTTCACTATCCAAGTGCTGTAGGATATGTCAATAGCTTGCATGTCGTAGTTTGACCTGATCTAGGAGGTCACCTAACCTTTGTATATTTTGGGTACAATAACAACTATAACTATACTATCATACTGAAACTGTTGGATGCCCCATACAAGATACCATATAGTCCACCCTTATGTTGTGTATAAATTGATGAGATATCTCTTGGGGCTACAGATTTGGTGTATGCAACGATGGAGAAGGTCTTGGTAATCCATGAGTGGATGAGGATATCCCATTGTTGACAAAATTATTATATAGACTGATGGAGAAGGCCCTTAGAATTTGACCAGGGAGACTAAATTTTCTTGAGATTCCATCCATGATGAGTATTGCAGAGGTTCATCCAAAGAGGAAATCTATAACTGAGGTTCATCTATCTATTAGAGACCATGAATAAGTTTGATGGGATTTAATATTGCCTTTACCAACCCCTATAGCTAGAGTGGGAACATGAGGTCTTCAACAAGTAACTACTGGGGAGATACATGCATGAACCCAAACAAATTATCAATTGGGGTGACCTGGACATCAAGGATGGAACATCTTTTTTGGAGCACTCAGTGGAGATCGAGGATCATTAGGAGAGGACCCCATGTGGTTATACCACCCCCTTAGTTCATGTGTTGTGGCATCATGGGAATGTGAAATATAATTACTAGGATTGGGAGATCCAAATTCTGGATCAATATCAAGATATTTTTGTATATTCCTCCCAAGGTTCCCCTAAGCTCTCAAGAGGCCCCTCCCAAGCTTTTGGAATCACCCTCTCAAGGTTAGGGATCCTTTCATTATTCTCTTTATTCAAGAATCATCATCATTTAATGCCTTTTATTTCTAATTCATAATGTTGGGATATGTTTTTAAAAATATAAAATATAGACAATTTTATTTAAAAATGATGAGATGCCCCTTTCCCTCTTATTTAATTATTTAATTAACCTTTATGTACTGTCGTTATAATACTGAAATTTCTCTATGAATTTTCTATGAAAAACCTTGGTGTGGGGAATAGAATTTCTATTTCTACTCAAGGGTTTTCAGCTAGACATAAGTAGAATTATTTTATTTGTGAATTATATATATTTATTCCATACTACTTGATCTTGAAATTAAATATTATGAAATATTTTCTTAGTTTATATGATCTATATGGTACACATATTCATGTACATGATACGATTATGACGGGTGCACTCAAGTAGAGATCCAATGCATTGGTTGATGTTTTAGTCTCATGAGATTTCATTTATGCCACCCAGGAGGATATCCTTAGAACATTATGTTAGGATGTATAGGTGGTTAACATTGACATATGCTTATTATGTAATTTTTTAAGATGTATCCTCATTCCCAATTTTCATTTAAGTTATCATGCTTTATCATGACTCATTGTTCATGTTTATGATTATCATTATTTTTATGTCCCATTGAAATTATATTCATCTAACATGTAATAAATTATTCATGTTATTCTTTTTTTATTCCCATATTGGGCATTATATCTCACCCCTTTCTTATGTATGTCCCTAGGTTATCCCAAGAAGTTTTAAGAACAATGGAATATCATGACCATGTTAAGGATGTTTTCAATAATGTTGTTGTACCTCTATTTAATGTTATTATGTAATTTACCTAAATACCCAAAATAAATTATAAATATTGATCTTTTGGGTTGTATTGAGTATTATGATGTAATAAATCATGATTTAATGTTTAATAAATATAATGGCTTTCATAGTTTGTATTTGTGGAAAAGGGAGGAATCTGATCCTTCGGAACTCTCACATGTGAGCATTGGAAGAAGCACAGATCCACACTGAGGGGATTCATGTGAAAAGGGATTCCACCAGGGAGGGTTTTGTGTACCAACTAAGTGGTTCCATATTTCATGGAGTTCCCTCATATGTATCAATTATAGTCCAAAATAAATAATTCCAGACCACTATGGTTAGTATGATTGGAAAGTTTACTTTATTTTGGGATTAGGATTAGAAAACTCTAGTAAAATCCATAGGGATAATATTAAACATAAGAAGACATAAATAAATTTTAGTAATGTTTAAAGTGAGTGGTTTTTATGAAAATAAATTCTTTTATGGATACTAGAAGTAGATGTGGCTCTGTAAATGATATACATAGGGATAACACCCACAAACTCCATATTGAGCTAGACATGATCAGGAAATGGTGCACGAAAATTGGCCTATTTGCACCTATGGTTTGAAACCCCAAGGAACATTCTTTTGAAAATTTATAATATCAATATGAACCATTATTAATGGAATAAAAATTATCATAAGAGTCTATGTTAGAAAATAGATCATAGAAAACAAAGATTTTAGCCTAGAAATTCATAAGATAAATAATTACATGTCATTTATAAATTATCCCTTTAATATTATTGTATTAATATTTATGTTTTTAATAGTTTAAAAGTACTCATCCCTAGATTTCTATTTTATCTATCCAATGGATGGAAATAGTATGAACCGAGTAAACAACCAATGTGAAGGGAAATGTGATGACGGAAAAAATGGGTTTCCTGTCATTATGGGAGTAGCAATCAAAAAATTTGGGATGATACTATCTCGTTTGACTCATGTTTTTAATGGAAACCAAGATTATGAGGACCACCCAAATTCTCCTAATAATGAAAAAGATGTAATTGATACCTTTATGTTACAAAGGGCCTTGAAATTAAAAGGATTATGTGATCCCATAATCATGAAATAATGGATCAACTCTATTGAGAAGATATTCTCCACCTTTCAATGTTTTGAGAAAGAGAAGGGCATACTAACTGTTTATTGTAAAGATGGTGAAACTGATCAATGGTATACATTGATCATGATTATGAATCCTAAGGAAGATATCTAAGAAATTTTGTAGAAGGAATCCCAAAAAATATTTGTCGAAATTTTTTTCCTTGCACTCTACAACATAAAATGGAAATTAATTTCCATTCACTCAAGAAAACATGTGTTGAATCCATTGTGAATATGAGGAAAAATTATATATTCTTTCTTGACATGCATATATATTATCATTACCCTTGAATTTAAACATGAACAGTTCTATGGTAGGATAAAACCTATACTATTAATGGACATAAATATTTAGGACTTTGATAGCTATTGGGAAATTTTTAGACGCTCCTTCAAAGTAAACATGGGGATTAGTGAATCTCAAGTGTATCATGGGGATAATAACTAGAATGTGGAGTTTTATTATGGTGGTATTTTGGATAAATCTTATACTGGTGAGAAATTTCAACATCATACATGATAGAGGATTGGAAAGAAGCACACCATAAATTACTTAAGGGGGTGATGAAATGATTTAGGGGAAGGATGGGAGGGCACCCAACTAGCGATTGTCGAAAGAAAAACTACACTAAAGTAATTGAATAGAGGAATTCTCGAGTCCACCCTCAGAATATTGTCCAATTTTTCTACTGAAATGAATAAAAATACTATATAAACCATTTTCAAAAGAGAAGGATTTTTAGAGACAATCAACACCAACAATCTCTAAGGATCCAAGGTGATTATATTCCATTACAACTGAAAATATGGATACTACAAATGACGTTGTGATGGGAAAGATAATTATTCATTAATATGACAACATAAATTTTTATGAGAAGTAAATCACTCTTCATATCAGGAATTTTCCTCAAATTGTTTTCAAGTGAAATGAGTAGGATGAATATAATTTAGCATTGAAATATCAAGAATGGATATTATTTCCCTAAAAGCAAACATTTCAAGATCAGATAATTGAGTGCAAGGAAAATTTAATCCTTGAAGAAATTCCAATTATGTGGGAATACATTAATGTGTTTCCTGAAAAATTTCCATGACTTCATTCAAGTTGAGAGGTTTAATTTTAAATTGATCTTATACATATGGATTTTCAAATATTAAATACACCATATAGAATGGATATTATGGAACTTGAGGATCTAAAGAAGTAACTACATGATATTTAAATAGAGGGTTCATACACCCATGTGATTCACCATGGGGTGCACTAGTCCTCTTCTTCAAGAATATGGGTGGGTCGATGTGCCTTTGTAACACCCCAAGATTTCATAGTACGTTATTTCTTCAAAATAATTTAATAACTTGCACTGCACGCAACACCGATTTCAAGTGCACCACGAGTTTCCAAACTTGCCGTTCAATAAACGTTATGAATAGTATTAACTACATTGTGAATTTTATATACTAAATATAATTTTTACATCCATATTATGTGTTTCTTTGACATAATATAAAAACAAATTCAACTTTTTAGATAATGGAAGTAATTTTCAGAAAATACAATTTTACCGCCTTTTGATGGAGAACCTTTTTTATATCCAATATTTGAATCTTTTATATATTCAATTTGATAACATAAACATCTTCTTTAGAATCGGGACATAATAATTTAGTTTCAATAAAATTTTTGTGTTTTTCTAATAACTTTCATATTTGGGTGAATAGTGGAAAATACTATATTTTAACTGAAAACATATTTTTTAATCAAAATATTTTATATTGTTAAATTATAAATTTTAATGGGTTGGAAGTATAAATATATTATATTTTTACCATTTAATCCAATTATAGTTATTTTATGTAATTTCACTTTGAGATTTGACATAAAGAAGTGTTAATCGTTTGATCGATATTGTTTCTTAAAAATACGCCTTTTGGTTTTGACAACAGGAATTAATTTTAAATCAATAAATTAAATTTCTATTTTTTGATTTTGGTAAAATAGACTTCATTTTTGGATTCGGAATATAGAAATTATCCTAGGGTGAAATTTTGGTATTTTTCTGAAAACGTTCAATTTTTGATGAATACTGAAAAAACACTTAGTTATCGTTTAAAACCAAATTTTTATTTAAATAATTATTTATTTTATTTAAATTTATTTTAAGTCAAAACTGATACATAATACCTATATAAGTTCAATATAATTCATTGGAGTATGTTTATAATAATTTTAGATATATAAAAATTTTATTTAACATTTCACCGTCTTCTACCCATCTCCTAGGAGAATTTGAAAATTCACATAAAACTTAATTTTACCGCTTCTGTGAGTATAATTTAAAAAATCTGAGAGACACGGTTAATATCAAGTAGTAAAATGTAGTTCAATAAGATAAAAATAATTTTTTTTGTGAATAGTAACTTTTTACTTTTATTTTCCACGGTTAAAAGTAAATAGGGTAATTAACTTTAAAAATGATTTTAATATTACGCTAACATATGTCATATTTCTATTGGACAATTTTATCTCGACCAAAAACAACCTTAGGAATAAAATATTATAATTTAGGTCTAGTTGGATTAGATTAGATCATTTATTATTTTTTAATTCAAAGAAGAGTTAAAAGAGTGAAAACCAAAGTTTAATAACTAAATTTTATTTAATATTAGGTTATAAATAAGATAAATTAGATTATAAATATTCATTATAAAGATAAGAAGATTTATTATATAATGGTATTTTATTTATATTTTTTAGAAATTAAATAATTGAATTTATTTATGACATAATGGTGATGCAGTAATTACCTTATTAATGAATGAATCAAATAAATGGTATTATAAATATTAAAATAAATATAATTTCAATGTATTTATGACATCCACGAATTTTATAGGTGAATATGAGTTGTTATTATTTATTCAATGTATTTTTTTGAAGTAATCATGTTGTTATTATTTGAACAAAAAACAAATACAAATAGTGTCAAAATTGACATAAAATAGTTTTTAAAACAAATATTATATTATTAATTGATATAATAATCCATAAAATATAAGGATCGGCCAAAATAGTTATATAATAATATATATGAAATTAATGAACCAATTGAGGTTCTATTGGCAGTATATAGTATGTTTATTAACCATAAAGTGTAAGAATTCATGAAGACATGGTAAAAGATAAATTATTTAACTTAGAGTTAAATCTAAATGATAAGGTTAAAATGGTATCCTAACCATGAATAAAACCTATTGGTTGAGAGTATTTAGACCCATACCGACCCTAGACATGAAATAAGTCACTTTGGATCCATTATAAACCGAATATGAATTTATTATAAAATAATATTTTATGTTTTTCCAAAGATGCCCCTCACCCCTCTTATAAAAGGGAACTTCCCCTTCTCTCAAATTCACACCTCCAAAGCCTTTTGGATCGGACAAACTCTCCCCAAATATCCTCCAAACATCCCTCAATTCAACCTAGAGGCCTTAGTTGGATTATAAATCTATCCTAAGGATCCATTTTGGTCAAATCAAAAGAAGAACCCAAAGAAGAGGTAATGATTTCACCACCCTCTTTCAACTGCCTTTCTTCTTCCACTTCTTCATTCTTTGTTATTTCCATTATAAAATAATGAATCTAGTCTCTCATATATACTGTGATTTTATTATAAATATGTAACAACCATATTAAGTATTATATCAATCCTTTAAATTACATGTCACCATACGTGCATACGTACAACTTACCGTCTCCACGTCATGGTGTAATTGTTATTCAATACATTATTATTTTGATGGTATACTAATGATGTATATTTTATGTTAATAATAAATATAACATGATAAATATTATGTATATATTATATAAAATCAAATTATATATTATTTTAATATCAAAAGAATGATATTTTCACTTGTGCGTAAGTACAGATTACAGTCTCCACGACATGATGAGATTCATTTCCAAGTTCACCATTCATCGATGATTATTAAAATATATATTACTAATAAGTATGTAATATATGACATAATAATGTTAATGGAGATATTTATATTTATATATATAAGTATTTATGTACTTACATATATCTTATTCACTAACTTCCGTTCAATACTATATGAAAATGGAAACAAAGTTTATGCGTACGTACGGACTACCGTCTCCATAAACGGTGTTTTCCATTTCATATATATGCCTATTATACATATTTATATACTAAATATATATGATATATAAATCATTTTTTATATTCTGTAAGTATTTAAATAATGATCTAAGTGATACAATCAATTGTAACATGTTAAAACATGTACGATAAAGAAAGTAATTATTTCCCGAAATATTAATATAACATGGAAATTATTATTAAATGGGTAGTATAAAGTCATAAATGAATAATTTTTGATATCATAAATATTAATATTGTTCTGGTATAATTTAATAACATACTATAGTCTTCATACATGAGGTTAAATGTACCTTCGACTAAAGGAATGTGCAAGGTAAGGGGTTTTCATCTCACTCCTTATTCCCGTGAGATTTATGCCATATTTCAAATATTACCTTTTGTGTGGTGTATATACTACCCATAAATGTATTCATTCTGCAATACACATTAATTTATGTGTATTTACATATTCATTATATGATACCTCTTTCATGGGGTGTATGTGTCGTATGTTACCAAATTGGTAAGGGTTAATTCCTCAATCTCATTATTATTCGAGATTATTTATGTGTAAGTATTTAATGGGACATTTTTATCATCTATGTCCATTTTCATATAAATTATTTCAATATGAATATTTTAAGGATTTTTTAAAGGTACTCTTTATCAAGATCATTATTTTAACCTTCTTAATGATTTATCTTTCTAAATATTTTTAATTAATGTCTATGTTTTTAAAATGATTTTATGGATTTATTTGTATGGACATAAATGTTTTGAAATGAGAATTCTTTTCAAATGTTTCAAACTGGTATGGGACACATTGATTCTAAAATCTATTTTACATTACGTCCTTTATAAAGGTTTGACTTTTAAATTATTTTACAAAAAGGACATTTCTCTCAAAATGTTTTAATCATCGTTTTCTACTATGTCAGCATCCTATACAGGATATTAATTTTGACTGAGGATGATTTATTTTAATACAATATTCCATATTATATTTAATGAGTTATGATATTTTTGACTGTGGATGTTTTCTTTTTATACCATTCATGGTTTATGGTTAATGTATTGACATTTTGTATTCTAGTTTTAATAAAAATGTTTATGTTATATTTCAAATTTTTTCATGAGGAATGTATTGGACTTAGTAAGTGATGGGTGGAGCCTGAAATAGCTCCTCGATGCATCAGTAGATCTAATGAGACAACTAGACATGGAATTGGCTGAGGCCCTTTCCCAATTTGATTTATGGTTTTGGCCGAGGCCTTAATCAGTTTTAGACGTCTTGGCTGAGGCCTTGACAAAATGTTTCAGAATGTCCGGAATTATACATTCCCTCATTATGGAAATAATATTGATGGTTCATGTGGTCATTATAATAGTATAATACCCATGATTATGTTTTATTATGACATTATTTAATCATCTCATATTATTTTCATAAAAGTATTCAATTTTATTATTGGTAAAGGCATGTGGTTTAAATTATTCACCATGCTTAATATTTATGTCCTTTTCCACTGAATTACTTACCCTTGCTGAGTGTTTGAGCTCACCCCTTTCTATGTTTTAATTTTTCTCAGGATTCCAAGAAGTGTATAATGATTAATAAGCAGGGTTAATCTAGGGGATTAATGGCGTACTCAAAGGATCTTTTATGTTGTGTTTTTTTTTCTAAAGTGTAAAGTAATTTCCATGTATGTAATCTATTTTTCAAGACTGCTAAACTGATCGGTCTTTTGGGGCATGATTCCTTATAATCAAGCCGATGTATTAAAATATTGCACCAACTCTGGGTAACTGGGGTCAGGGCATTACAGCCTTTGCATATATTATCATGAACTCAAAATGGTCATGATAACGAAAAATTATCCTCTACCACAGATTTATGACTTTTCCAATCCGTTAGATGGAGCTCAATACATCACCAATATGGATCGTAGGTTGGGGTATAATTAATTAAGGGTGTAGAAGGAGGATATCACCATGAATTATTTTTTGTACAGGGTATGATCATGATGAGTTCCTAGTAATTCCATTAGGACTCAATAATTGTCTAAAAATATTCATGTAATAGTTGATTATAGTATTTAGAGATTACCTTTACAAATTTTTGGTATCCTTTGTAGATGATATTATAATATATTTTCAAGGAAATAATGAATACGAGGAGCATATGAGAACTATGCTAATGACCATACAAAAAGATAAGTTGTATGAATGGTGAAAAAATGTGACTTATGTTTGATGGAAGTATCATTCTTTGGGAATATTATCAAAAGTAACTTGAAATCTATAGACACGTAAAATTAAAATGAAATTTATGGTTAAATAAGGAAACATCTATGACAAAAATCCATAGTTTCCTTGGATTAGATGGGTACAATCACGATTTTGGGAGAAATTTATCTTGATTGTCAGACCATATAACCAATATAACTTGAAATGGAGTCATGTGTGTTCAAAATAATTAATGTGAACAGAGTTTAAAGGAGTTAAAAAACACTTATCAATAAACCTATAAATACACTATCCATATGTGGTAAACATTTTGTGATATACAATAATGCTTCGGAGAAGGCCTTGGGATATTTACTAATGTAGAATGACAATGTGAGAACCTATTCTTCAATGAAATTGAAATTTTAGGATGAAAACTACCCAATACAGGATCTGGAGTTGGATTCAGTATTTTTCATGTGGAAAATTGGGAAGCATCATCTCTTTGAGGAGAAGTGTGAAATATCTACAGATCATAAGGGCCTCATGTATATATTCACACAGAAAGAGATGAATATGTCCCAAAAATTTTGGTTAGATAAGATTGATGACCATGAATTCTTAATCACACCACCATCATAGAAAATAAAATAATGTTAAAGAATAACTATGTAGAAAGGATCCATAAATTTTATAATTTATAAGAATTGAGAAGGACCTGATCTTCTTAAACTTGAAATTGATGGAAATGAGTATCATAAATGATGGAACATCATTAATCCATTAACAAATGATTCCTCAAAAATCCATTTTGGAGAATATAAACAATGATAAAAGGTAAAATGTGGAAATTTAGATGATGGTGGGAGCTATAAGAAAAGGGAGATCCTAAAAGTTAAAAATTAATGAATAAGGTGTGGTATGATTTTGGACATGACTCTGTGTACCATAAAATCCTTAATTGAAGAGGTAACTGTTGGATTATACACATAGATCGACCTTGTTCATCCATCTGGGGAGAAACTATATGAGTCATGATCTCTAATAGAATTATTAGTTGGATAAAATGAAGAAAGAGATCACAAAATATACTTCAAGTTTTCTTGTAAGTCATAAAGTGAAACATGAAATGAAAAAATCATAGGCGTTGATTGAACACTTACCTGTACCTATATGGAAGTGGGAAAACATAATCATGGAAATTTTCACATGTCATCCAAAAACATAAAAAGGAAATAATTATATTTGAGTTATGGTGGATAATCTTACCAAGACGGATCACTTCATTACAATCTGATAGGGATTATCACTTGATCATGCGACAAGGAGATGCATTACAGAACTGGTGAGGTTGTAAAGAATACCACTATTTATTTTATTTGATTGAGACCCATGATTTACCTCCATTTTCTGGTTGACACGCCATCATGATCAAAACATAGAGTTGGTCTTCATCATGGATTATCACCCTCAAACTGATGGCCAATATGATGGTACTATCCGGATGATCGAGGACTTGTTGAGAGCAAGATAAATTGACCTAAAAGGAGTATGGAATCAATATCTTCCTCCGATCATATTGTTTTACAATAATAGTTTCGAATCAAGAATCCGAATTGCTCCCTCTGTAGACCATTTTGGGAATATGTTCTAAACACTTGCATTCTGGGATGATGTTGGTGAATGAAAACAATTAGGTCCTAAAATGGTCAAGGGAATGGTGTGAAAAAGTCAACACCCTTCAGTAGTAAATAAGGGATGCTCAAAGATTACAGAAGAGTTATAATGATAATAAATTATGTGACATAGAGTTTTATATTTGAGATGAGGTCTTCCTCTCTATATATCTATGAAATAATGTCATGATATTTGGGAAGAAGAGAAATCATATTCCAAGATACATCAGTCCCTTTGAAATCCTTGATCACATTGGAGCGGTGGCCTATCTACTAGAACTCCAACAAAACCTATATCTAGAAAATTAGGTGTTCCATGTATCATTATTAAATATGTACATACTAGAACTTTTATATGTATTGATTATAGTGTTTCTAACTTTTGGGAATGATCTTTAATATGATGAGAATATAGTGTAGATCATAGATTTTAATGACAATGTTCTATGAAATAAGATAATGTGCCTGGTCATGGAGGTATGTATAAACCACAAGTTTGAATAAGTGATGTGGGATCCAGAGGATGTGATGAACTAGAATTAACCTCATTATTTTTAGTTGGTAAAATGAAAATTTCGAGGGTAAAATTTATTAATGGTGGAATATTGTGATGGACTGAACTTTTATAAATAACTTTTACATTGTGATTGAGTTAAATTACCTATTATGGTTATATAAAATCAATGAATTTCATTTCTTTTATTATATCCTGTCATATTTAAAAGCCTATTATGTATAATTAGAATTGATAAAAGATCCATCGCACAATGATCATATGATTAGTTGAAATATAGGATTATGATATATCCACCTGACATAGACAAAAGAAGCAATTAACTCAACCAGCAGGATCATGCCCCATGAAGCCCATTTATCAGATCTTATAAGTGTGATAAAATCATTGGTATTTTCCCTTTTCCAAGACAATTCTGAGATATTAAAACTAAATAATGAACAAAACTGTTTTATTTTTATGTTCAAGATCATTGAGATCATGACCCAAATCATGTATGCCAAACCCCATCACAAACATATCTCTATTAAGAACCTTACCCTAGGGGATTTAGAGAGTGTAACAAAGGTATTTCTATAAAAAAACTAATAATATAAATATTTCTATTTTATTTTCAATATAAGGATGTAAATATTTACTTCTTAATTTTTTTACTCTAAAAATGATTTTTATTTTGATATAAAAAAACAAAAATCTTATTTTGGAGTAATATACAATTTCAATTAAGACATTCCTTTTGATGAATTAATAGATACTTGAAATAAATAATATTATAATAAAATATTATTGTTAAATAATGTTTATTAAATATAAATGGTAATATAATTTCAATGAAGTTAAATGTGATTTTTATAAGGGTAAGAAAGATGTTATTATTAAAAGAACCAAAATTTCTCAACAAATATATATTCATATTTTAAAAGAAAAAATTCACATAATTATATTTTTTTTAAAATAAATATTTTTTTAGAATCAGCATGTCCTAACTATCCAATAGTGAATTATTCATAATTTTTTTAAAAAATAAAATTTCCATGAAATTATTTAATATATTATAAATATACCACATGCATTATGAACTAATAATAACCCAAAATTGATGTAAAAAAAGATATAAAGGACCTCATAAACAGAATCTATGTTTTCCCATTATAATAATTTGTTTTTATTTTATTTATTTAATTTTATAAATCCTTTATAAATAATCTGAAAATAATATTATATTTTTGAGGATTTAAAATCATTTCATTAAGGACGTTTCTCACTTCTATATCACTATGGGTAATATTTTAATGAGTTAAGCCCTTGGAAACAAAATTATTGGAGGAAGGCTAGTTTATAAGTCGGATTCTAGTACATCATCGAGATATGGATGGAAATCATGCGTCTGAGGACAAATTAAACAAAGGTAGTGCAGTTTAGTTGTACTGGAGTATAGAATAATTATATATATATGCAAGACAGTAAAAATATTCATGAAATATGCATGAAAATGTGGGATTTTATGAATGAATTTTATTGAATTATTTTTTCTCTAAGATAAATTAAATGGTTGAAAACTCATACAGACGATGTCTTCTACACATGACGATGTTACCAATCTTGAAGAAGAATATATTGTTGATGATGAAACTATGGAATTAGTAGTGTATTAACAACATGTTGATGAAAAACAACAACTTAAAATCATTGTGGTGAATAAACATTTCTAGTAAAGTAGTTATGGTATAAAATTTGATGTTGATTGGAATCAACACAACCAACCTATTGACCCCAACAATTAATTGTACATTTGTTATCTTGGGGTCACAACGAGGTTGAATGTGCCGATTGATATTGATTCATGATTTCATGTCCAACACGAAATGAAGGAAATACATTGGAATGATATAATGGAAATGCTAAAATATACATTCTCTATTTTACTGAAAACTTATATAATCAAATGTTGATTTAATTTTCATTATTCCTTATAGAGTTTGTTTATTTTAGAATATTTCGATAATAAATTTTCCTTAATGGCTAATAGAAAATCCCATAGAGGATTAAATAATCTTGTTACGATGTTACATCTTAGGGATGTTGAGGGGAAAATAAAGACCCCACCACTAGTTAATTATGAAAACATTATAATGGAGTAAATATGGACTACTTTCAGCAATCATCACAATGATAAATTATTTTAGAAGCATTGCAGTCGATAATATATTATATTAAATTATAAAATTTCTCCAACTTGATTCAATATTGATAATTTCTGTAACAACCAATGTATACTAAAAATAAAGAATGTGCATCAAAACCAATCTGCCCCTATCGCAAAGTATGGATGGGGTATACTTCATTAAAGAATACATTTTTATATATTTTAATGAAAAAATAAAAGTTTAATTCTGTGATATGAGACATGATATTTTCCTCTGTTTTTATTCATATTGTTGAATCAAAATATAAATCCATATCCATCTTATGTCGTGTGCTATATAAAAAGGCTTGTGTAAATAAAGATGGTAAATTAATTGATGAAAACACAAATACAGTATAAATAGAATGTTTATGTATGACATAATTTAATTCATTATGTTTTTAAAAAATATGACATAAAAATATCCATTTATGTGCATATTTTATATATGGTATAGTCCTAAGAATAAATAATGACCATACTAGAAAAAATACACTTTTATTAGATTTGAAGTGTCCTGAACAATATAGTCGTGTTAGAGGTTTAGGACTTTGAGTCTATTCTCAAACATATATTGAGATGATAAAACCATATGAAGATACGTATTGTATGTTGAGATGATTACAGAAAAAAATAGACTCAGTATAAGAATATGTTTTTGATGTCTGGTTTGGCAGACCACTGTATAAGAAAGGATCAAAGTGAACTGACAGTGGGGAAATGATCTGCCCATAAACAAAACGATCCCACTATCTTTGAGGTTAATCATTCACCCCCAACTCCATACCTTACCCAGGGGAATCAATTTTTTTCTTTAATCATTATCCTAAATGATTATCAAACATCTTAGAATAACTTTACATTACTAAAAATAAACAGCGTAGAGTTGTATGTGATTTATATCTATCAACACCCACAACCCATTGTGTGGTGATGGTAAAATGTATAATATCCAAGGAGACTATCTACACCATCAATACCACCCAAAAAATCACTTGATAGTTGGGATTAATGTAGCTCATGAGCCGACTTCTAAGTTTCTTCTACCACACGATGGTTTGGATATTACAACAATCATTAATGCTATTTTAACTTTCATAGAATTTATGTCTCATCTTATAAGGAAACATGTGGTATATTTTTAACAAAATTTTTCATATGGAATCCCTATTCTAGTTGATAATAAATTGTATAAAGTAAGGTATGATATTTCAAATGGATATAGAGGTGGAGAAATAGAAGGTCGAATCAAGAAAATCTAGTGAATCCACCAAGAAAAAAATACCTTATAAGAGTACCTTATCCCTAATAGTTCTAGAGAAAAATGTATTTTCCATAAAACATCATGAAGAGACCACTTTTAAAGATAAAACTATGTCTTACATTGAATATGAAGAAGAAATATATGTATATTCCTTGATAAATAGAATTAGTCTCAAGACTCTAAATGATATTCACAAGCATGAATGGATGGGTGAATTGGTTGTGAATACATATATATGGTACAATTTCAATGAATGTCTATGAAAATAGTGAGCTAATATGTTTATTAAAGTTAATAATTATTCATATTTTCTTATAGGAGTTTATATCAAAACTATATTAGTGGAAGATCATGTGAAGTATGACGTAGATTCCTTAATCCATATATCATATCTATGGATGAACTTACTTTGTATAAGAAAATAATTGAGAAGAAAAAGGATGAGTTACATGAATATTTTAATAAAAAATAATTATGCCAAAGAATAATTTGGATACATGTAATGAAAAGGTAAAACTCTACAGTCTAATAACATAATGTATTTTTTTAATTTGTTTATCACAAAATGTTTTTGATTTTTAGGGTGTATTGGATGTTGATCGCAGTTAATCTGGACAACCCTAATATTTATTTTTTGTATCCAATGCATGGATATTCATAAAATAAATCACAGAATATGTGTATTTTGAATATGTAAAACACTACAACCAACATTTTATTGATAAATTTCGAATAATATGTTTATTCTGTGTTTTAAAAAGATGTTTTTTACGATAGGGAGGTCGCAAAATATAGGATAGATCATGGTATTTAGTTGGTGTCTAAAGGTATAAAACCTAAAAATTAATAAAAATTGAAAAAAATTGTGGTATATATAAAAATATTTAACTATAGAAACACTTTCGAAACATTTACTTATTTTGGTAAATGTTTTTGCAGTGTGTAAAATTAGATAATGACATCGATTGAAGATATTTAGTTTGATGTTGATTGAGACAAATCTTAAATCATGAAATGTCCGACATCCCCAAATAGGTAATTTCTTAATGTAATTATAATTTCATTAAATATATTTCATAACCATTTTTTGTCTATATTTTCTCATTATTATCAAAAATTACAATGACCAATAGACTCAAAAGAAATAATAAATTTTATTAGAGACAAGTGGGATGCATACTTTTTTCAGAATGTATGATGAAAACTGATTTAGGTGATTAACTATTATGTTTTTATCTAGTTGAGTTATGACCTGCAAAATATATTTGGGGTGTGATGAATTAGTATGAAAAAGCTTAATATTATTTTATATCTATTTCTTAAGTATATTTATAATGGAGGGAATCAATTTTTTTAAAAGAACAGACATTAATACAATACAATTGTTGGGCAATCAAGGATGTGAAGGTGGAGGTAGAGGAAGACGTGAAGGTGTAGGTAGAGTCAGATTCTGAGATCAATGTGGAGGAGGAGGTAGAGGATATGATTTGGTTTTGGGTTGAGGGAGAAGAGGAGATGAATTTCTATGTTGTAAATAATAAAATTGTTGGGGGTGATGTAGAATGAGGATCAAAACATTATTATGTTTGAGAAAAATATTTGAAAATTTCACAACCCATTTTCACATAAGATAAGAACCATTGTGAATGTGTATCAGGTGGCTTATTGAAATAATGTATTTTACCACTTTTTTATGTAATTTAATAAAGGTTAGTAATCCACATGTACGATCATTTTATGTTGGAAGTATCAATTTTTCCTCTAGTGTCACTGAAGAAACATCTATACACCACCCAATAATCAAATAATTATAAAATCTAACTTAAATGATTGAATAAATATGTGTGTAATGAACCAACAAAGTCAGAATGTTTTTGAAATAACTGTTGGAGGAGAACTAGTATTAATATATCAAAGTCATTGAGAAGGGATAGTGTAAATATGTCCCTTATATGTTTATAATTTAAATTTTAATATGAAAAGGGACACTCACTAAAAACTGATAAAACACACACAAATTGTCTTTAAAATTTAGGAAAATGAATCAAAATTATTATTATTTTGTGTATCAATTAGTCTCATGTAAATCCCACACATGATGCGACCTGTATGAATCAAAGTGCATCTTTCTAGTTTAAAATGACATTTTATTAAAAAACACAAGTTCCGTAATCGAATCCATGGAAAAAATTATGTTTGTTTTGATACATTAGAAAATGTATTCATTTGTCATTTGGTAAGTGAAGAAATCATTTTCAACTAAATCTGATGCACAGTGTGATTGGTTTGACTCCATGTGTGACTTTGTATTAAAAATTGACAATAATTTTAGTAAAAAAACAACAACTAGCATACTCAAAATAATGAAAATGAAATCAGACATTTTCTAATTTAGGGAATTGATCTAGACGTCATTTTAGACAAGTAGTATGTATCCTCACCTCAATCTGACACATGGTGTGATAGGTATGACTCAATGTGATCGTTATTAGTATAAAATTGACATTTTTATACAAAAAGT
This sequence comes from Viscum album, assembly GCA_963277665.1. Classification (NCBI taxonomy): domain Eukaryota; kingdom Viridiplantae; phylum Streptophyta; class Magnoliopsida; order Santalales; family Viscaceae; genus Viscum; species Viscum album. The sequence continues at coordinate 1,623,397,140 of OY728121.1, read as the reverse complement.
ATCACCCACTGAAAATCTAGAAAACATTCCCTTATTGTCATGATAAATTAGTATAATAATTCATAATTCATTTTTATCATGTATGAATCATTCTCATGTGAAACCCACTCATGATTCCACCTGTATGAATCAAATTGCGTGTTTGTAGTTTAAAATGAGATCTTAGTAAAAAACAAAAGTGCCAAACTCAAAAATGAGAAAATAGATTTTTATTCTTTTTATTCTTTTGCGAAATGACCCTTAAGTAATTTGAAACATTTATGAATTATCTGAAACTCAATATAATGAATGGGGTGATTGATATTACTCTATGTGATTATTTAAATTCAAAATTGACATTAATTTTACTGAAAAGACAACTAATATAATCAATACCAAAAAAACATTCTTATTGTTTTGGTACATTATGAAAATAATCCATTCAACATTTTTGATATGATGGAATCATGCACACATAATTATGATGAATGGTGTGACCAGTATGAGTAGAATTGTGTGTTATGGGTTTAAAATTGACACTTTAATACAAAAATTTGTCACTCACTAAAAATTGAGAAAACAGAATAAGATTTTATTAATAATTTAGAAAAAAAATTCATATTTAATTTTTGACATGTATGAATCTATATCATGTCAAACCCACACACAATGAAACTTGTATGACTCAAAGTGTGTGTTTCTAGATTAAAATGAAATTTTAGAAAAGAACAATGTGGCATACTCAAAACCGAGGAAACACACTCTGGTTATTTTCTTATGTTTGAAAAATGTTCCAAAAGTCATTTGGGATGTGTAGGAATGAGACATACATCAATACGACTCATGGTGTGACCAGTATGATTTCATTTGCATATATTTATTCAAAATTAAAATTAATTTTATTGAAAAAAACATATAAACTCAAAAATCATAAAATATATTTGGAATTTTTTGGTACATTAGAAAATGACCCATAAATCATTTGTGACGTATAGGAATTATCCAAACTTCAATCCGACACAAGCTGTGATTGGTATAAATCCAAAGTGACCATTATATGTTTAAAAGTTACATCTTAATAAAAACCAGTGTCACCCAATGAAAACCCAGAAAAGACACTTGTATTATCTCGATAGTTTAGTAAAATAATTAATAATTAATTTTTTACATGTATGAATCAGTCTCATGTCAACCCAAGAAATTATGTGACGTATATGACTCAAAGTGTGTGTTTCCATTTTAAAATGAACTTTTAGTAGAAAACACAAGTGGAAAACCCAAAAACAAGGAAACAAATTCTTATTGTTTTGATACTTTATTAAAAAGATACATAAGTCATTTAAGATTAGTAGGAATGAATCTCACCTCAATAAGACACACAATGTGATTGGTATGACTCCAAGTGTATATTTTTATTCAAAAATGACATTAATTATAGTGGAAAAACAACTGACATAATCGAAACCAAGAAAACACATTCATATAGTTTTAATAATTTTGGAACATGATCAATATCCCATTTTTGATATTTTGGAATTAGCCACACCTTAAACCGATGCATGGTTTGACCGGTATTACTCGATGTTTCCATTGTGAGATAAAAATTTTCATTTCAAGACAAAAAATTGTCACTCAATATAAAAACCATGAAAATGAAATTGTATTTTCTATTTATTTTATATAAATGTCTCATATTTCATTTATGATGTGTATGAATTAGTATCATGTTGAAACCACAAACGATGTTACCTATATTACTCAAAGTCTCTGTTTTCATTTTAAAATTAAATTTTAGTCAAATACACAATTGGAATACTCAAAACCAAGAAAACACATTCTAATTGTTTTGATACTTTAGAATAATGACCCATATGTTATTTGGGACATGTAGGAATCATCTGAACCTCATTATGATGCATGATGTGACCGATATGACTCCAATTTATTTTTAATCAAAATTATCAATAATTTTTTTGAAACAATTACTGACATATTCATAACTAATAAAAAAATTCATATTTTTTGGGAATTAAGTAATACAAACCCTTAGTGATTTTTATCATGTATGAATCTTTCAAACCTCAATCTGATTCATAGTATGATTTGTAGGACTCTAGGAGCATATTTTTATTCCAAAATGACATTAACTTTAAACAAAAAACAACTGATAAACTCAAAACACTGAAAACACATTCAGATTGTTTTGGTACTTTAGTAAAACAATCCATAACTAATTTGTGAAATTTAGTAACGAGACATACCTCAATTCGACTCACGGTGTGACTGGAAAGACTACACTTGTGCCTTTTTATTCAAAATTGATATTAATTTTTGTAAAAAAATTCCAATGACATAATTTATAATATATTTTTCCTTGTATTTGTCTTTTGAATTTTATTTCATTTAAATTTAGTATTTTTATGTGATTTTGGTAATTTATGTTGTTGTTTCTCGGGATGCAGTGTATTGTTACAGCACACTGCAAGACCTAATTTTGTTGTTATAGTTTGCTGTAGAGTCACACTATAGAATTCCCCTTTATCAGAACTACTAGATGAATTAAAACTGGAGTCCTTTATTAGTGCTTCTAAAAGTGATGATAAAGATAGCCTTTTCACGGGTTGTGGAAGCACTAATTAAGGGATTCTTTATCATTGATGCTTAAAGTTCCAATAAAAGAATATTTATCTATGCATCTAAAAGTGATGATAAAGGGTAACATTATCATCTTACATAAATGAACTTATATATGGTTTCTTTTATTAGTTCTTTTAAAAGTGCTGATGAAAGTAAAATTTATCATTACTTTTATTTGCACTGATAAATCTACAATTTATCATCATTTATCTTGAACTGATAAAATTTATGGACATTTAACTATGATTAGGTCGTCAAAGCTTTTCTAGCATAAATAAAGGCCTATTAAAGATCATTTAATGGAATTTTTTTTAGTAGTTTTAGATTAATAATTAATTGATGCTAGGTACTAAAATCAAATAAATTTCACAAAGTCTAGAGTCAACCAATATAATTGAATAAATATGAACTACTGATATGGAAGTAATTTTAGTGTCTTCCAAGAGTCTTTATCCATTAACATATAAATATGGAATTATTCATCATTAGGTGTGTTGGAACCCATAATTTTAACCAAATAATTTGACATCAGATTTATTAGAAGGGTGAATGCAATTAAAAAAATACTGATATTTTTATCATAATGAAAGTTGTGGAAGTGTATTTGGAAGGAGATGGAATGGGATTCTCTATTAAGGAACATATTTTAATCCTTATTCACAAAATTTTACATGAATTTTAATTATTAGAATGTCGTTGGCTAAAAATATGGTCCAGAATTGGATATCTAGCTAACCAGCTAAACTAGGTCTCATGTGGAAGTTAACTCAACCATACTCGGGATCCAGCACAAGTTTCCAATGCATGTCATCATCGAGGGTCTGTCCACATTAAAACATTCAATAAGATTAGATCCACATTGTAGGATTATAGTGAATTAGAGAGTACTAACACGAGTCAGTTCCGAATATAGTCTGGAAAAAACCCTCAATCATGATTTTGGAAACTAGAGGATCTGTGATACATTACTAAGAACTTTACAACTTAGTGAAAATTCTATGTGGGATCAGAGCTGGGCAGAACATTGTTCATATAACACACGGATGTTTTTAGGAAATATTTTCTTTAAATAAATTTTATTCTTCGGGGGTTTACTTTTCTTGCAATAGTAGTATTAAAAGAATCGTGAGACACCATTATAATAAAATTAATGTTATATCCTTATTGTTAGCTTAGCTGGAATAATTTTCACTGACTTATGAAAATGCTTTGTGAATTCATTGAAAATTAAATATTTATGAAAAATATAAATAGATATTTTTATTTATTATTTAATTAATATTTTAATGAAATTAAGGTTATATATATGTGTTATATACTTAATAAAATATTTTTTATTATTCATCCAATGGATATTTTAGTCAGTGGGATGAATAAAATCTGATTTGATGTATAAAAACCTATTTTTTAAAAGTGTAAATTTAATATATTTTTATAATATAACATAATGTAGGTCATTGAAATTAATTTTACATAATATTTATATGTAAAAATATTTCAATATTTTTCAATATTTTATATTTTCAAACCCGTTTTCTCATTTCAATAATGGGATTAACTTTAAATTTATTACTAAAACTTCAATATTTTTTAATTTGTAAAATTAATTCCATGTTTGGAATTAGTTCGTCCAATTTATTTAAATATATTTTTTTTATATGTGGGAAATATGAAAAGTAACATTGGTGGAATATTTTATTATAACGGTAAAAGGGTAAAGCATGTAAATAAGGATAAAAATAATATTATAAAATTACCCTAACACTTCTATTAATATAACTAGATAGTTATAATTTTCCCTAAAAAAACTTGGGTGGAAAAACTATCCATTGCAACCCACTTGGATGATATTAGGATATTTAATTTATTTTTTATTGAAAAGTGAACTATATCTCACTCAAAATTTTATAATTAAATTATTTTTAATATAATGTTATATAGATGATAAAGATTATTATAAATACTCATTTTAAAGTTAATTTTTTTATCATGAAATTTTATTTTTAATTTTTAAGAAATAAATAATTCCCTTAAAGACTAATACTTGGATGATGAAAAAATAAATTAATTGATGAGAAATCAATAAAAACATTTTTATTAAAATATTAATAATAATAATAAGGCCCAAACACTTGAAAATCTTTATTGGTTGAGTATATCATGTCCATAATCATCCCAGGGTTTAAATATTTACTATTTGGAGGATAATAGAAGATATTATGACACATCTCTTATTTTATTTAATGTGAAGGAAAAATTCTCACATTAATGTTTTGAAAGAGTATAGAATTTTTAATTTTGGGTTTTTAGAAGATAAATTAAAGTATAGTTATTATTCTGTAATATAATGGATTTATATTCATCATATTATTTTATTTTTTATTTTTATTCAAAAATTAAATATATTAAATAATTACACAAAAATTGAGGTAGTAATTATTTTATTAATGATGAGATGAAATAAATGTTATTAGAAATATTTTATTAAATATAATCTGAGATAATTATTACGTAAAAATAATTTTCTAGAATACCTTGACACCTTATGGTTATAATAAAATATTTATTTCTATGTTCATTTTTTATTTTCATATTTTTATAAATCCATGAAATAAAGTGTCAAAATTGACACTATTGGTATATTTTCTAAATAATGTTTTTTGAAATTATTTAAAAATAATAAAACAATTTTAAAAAATATATAGTAATTATTATATGGTATTTAAGTTTCTAAATTAGTCATTTATGGTCTAACTAACATCAAATAAGTAAATATTTTACCCTTTGTATTTTGAAATATTTGTACCCTAGTTAAAAAGTAAATAGAATAAATATGTGTTAATTAAAATGATAAAGCTTAAATTGACAAAAAAAATTGACTAAGTATTATTTTATGATAATATTACAACCCTATATCCTCTCATATATGAAATTTAGACATTCTGGTAGTTTTTATGTGGGATTTGATTTTATTATAAATTAATACTTTGATGTTTTCCAAAATTGCCCCTCACCTCAATTATAAAAGGGCACTTCCTCCCTCAAAGCATCACTTCAGTTTGAATCTTCAAGATAGACCCTCACCTACCCATATCCCATTTAAACATACCGAGAAACATTATAGAGGTTCGGGTCTTCTTTAAAGACCAACTTTAATGCTCTATGAGGAGATTTAGAGGAGGCACGTCGAAGAAGAATTAATATCATTTACCGATTCTTTCAAACATCATTATTCTTCTAATTCCACCACATGAGTTATTTATTATAAAGTATTATATCCAGTAGTAATTATATACTTAAATGTTATTATGATTATGAAACAACAATATTACACCTTCTTCCCATCCTACGAAAAATGAAATCACCACGCATGCATACATATGTCTTATCATCTCCACACCGTGGTGTAATCTGTTTTTCACCCCCACCTTACATGGATGGGTATACTGATGGAATTAATAAATATATATATTATTATTATAATATTATATTAATTTTGAGATACTATACACCATCCACTTCAATACTATTCAACAATTATGGGAATGATATCGTCGTTCCTGCGTAGGTACGGCTTTCCATCTCTATGGTGGGAAGTGATTCATTGTACATAGTCTTCATTAAATAATGATTATGTAAAAGATTTGAATGAATAAATATGATATATATTGTACTTATACCGTTATTTTATTGATATAACTATTACCTAAAAAGATGAATAAGAAATTATCCGACAAAACATGCATAAGAACATAAAGTAGTTAATGCACGAAAAACAAGTAACAATGATATGTTACTAAAAAATGGTTGAAACTATGGTCATAAATGATATAATAAAAATTATCATGATTCCACAATATTTCAATAAAATTATTTAAATCATTAAATATTATTTTTAGATACATATTAAGCATACTGGACTTAAGGTTAGGGAGAATTTAGAAATCTCATTATTTTCTGAGATTGTTTATACGTAAATATTTACTGGCGTATCTTTACCATCAACATACATTTTTGATAAATATATAAAATTATTTATATTATTATACTATTTTTTGAAGTCAATTTTACCCATTTTTGAATTTTTATTAAAGGTTATGGAATAAACTTTTCATTAATTTTCCATATGATGTACTTTTTGACATTTCTGACAAAAGTATTAGAGACATGTTTTTTAAACTTATACGGAATGAAAGGATGTTTTAAATATTCATAACACCTTATTTACATAAATATAACTCTAAAATATTTCATTTTTATTTCAAAATAAATAATTTTCAATTGAAATAGTACATTATTTTGATAATAGAAAATGTTTTTGAAGAAGAACAGATATTTTCCTCAGGAATTAATCTCAAGTATTTTATCTAAATTATTTTCCATCTAAGATGACAAAGGTTTATGTTTATATCCATATTATTACTTTTATTTGATTTTTTATGGTGTAATTATATTTATGAGATACATGTATCTTATAAGGATTATTTCATGATGGAATGATGCTTGATATACCCATGTATTTGTTCATTGGGTTATGCTACTGTTAATTGATTCTATTTTTTGGCACATTTATGAATTATTTTATTATGAGATCGGTGGGAAATATATCTCCCTCCAATAAATTGGGTAAATATTCATGTCTCATGAGACAGACATGACTGAAACATCAAGTAAATCCATTTCAGTAATATAGGGTTTGAACGAGGAGTGAACTTAGTTCAGAAATGGAATTTGTCCGCTATGATGGTCTTGGAAATCAGCCTTGACTAATATGAAAAGATTATCAATGCTTATATGTGTATGAAAAAATATCATGTCTTATGTTTTGAATATTTGGATTACATTTCATTTTTATGATTTATTCCATGACATGACGTTATGATCTTTTATATGCAGGATATGATTTTCAAATGTTATGTCCTTATGTTTTTTATATGATTGATATTTACCTTGTTCACCCTTATTGAGAATTTAATCTCAACCATTCAAATGTATCTTTTACCCAGGTTATAAAGAAGGTTAATAAGTATGATTTTTTAAAAATGAGTCCATTTATGAAAAAAATAAGTGGGAGACAATGTGGATGTTTTATGAACTAGTTTTTTATGTTTCCCAGTTTTTAATGACTCTAAACCTGTATGTCCTGGCATGATTTTTTTATGTTATGTAATAAATATTCTTCAATGTTAAAGTAATATCTATATGTAAAGTATGGGACATTATAGTTGGTATCTTAGAAAAAGGATAGTAAACCAATGGAAACTAGGATGACAGAACCTTAGTAAGAACCCTAAGGATATGTCTAAGTATAGGTTACAATCCTATCCTAGTGTTTTAGATATATTCATAAATAACCTAGGATAAAAACTAAAGTGTCAAAAATTGAAATTTTATTCTTGAATTATGTGGTTTTTCCATTATGATTATGGTTTCTTACACTACGATTCTTGGGTTTATCCAATGTCTATAACCTGAAGGAACCATGGTAATGCAGAAGGTGACGGGAAATGAAATGCCTGTCCCCCTGAATAAATAAATGTTATGGGATCTGGAATGAATAATATTATAGCCATGCTCACAAAACATTCTCAAGCTATGAATCATGCTGGACATCCAAATATGAAAAGGAGGGAGAAAAATTCTATTGAATCCATCATGAGGTAGAATCCTCCTTTATCCAATGGTTCTTCTGATCCATTTGTGTCTAAACAATGGATTAGTACCACTAAAAATATATTTTCAGTTCTACAATGTTCTGAACACAATAAATTCATCTTAGTAGTATATCATTTTCCCTGTGAAGGTGTTCAATGGTGTAATTTTATCAATAATACAAGAAAAATAGATGAAATTGAGTCCATGGAATGGGAAGAGTTCAATAACTTATTTTTCAATAAGTACTTTCCACATATTATTTGAACAAATATGAAGAATGAGTTCCTTGAACTTAAGCAAAAGGATAATGAATCCATTGTTACCTATGATCAATGTTTTACAAGACAAGGAAGGTATGATTTTGGAATTATTATCCAACTTGAGAGTAAAATTGATCTATTTATTAATGGCATAAAACCATGTCTTCGGAGGTTATTTTCCATGTGGGACTTCAATAGCTATGAGGAAATTGTTTGATGTGATCTCAAGGTTGAGATGAAGATTGGTGTAACCCATCAGTCATATGGGTTTGATATGAAGATAAAAATGGAATTCAAAGGAAAATATAATGGACATAAGGAAAAGAATATGAGTTTTACCTTATTATCAATATGTGGAAAGAAACATGGATGGAATTTTCATAAAGGGACTAGTAAAAGTTTTTTGTGTGGAAATAAGGTCATCGGGCAGTTGAATGCCGAAGTGATGGGAGAAAGATGTCTAATGATGCGAACATAAAAAAGGATACATAGAATAAACCTCCTAAAAATAAATGATACATGTGCATGGAAATGGGGAATTATTCGAATCAATGCCCTAATCCATGTGTTATTGATGATCATCGACGTCAACAAACTCTTAAAGAAATAGAAAATCTAATTTCATATACAATCACTATCAGTGATGTGGAGTTCGATAATGAATTGTTGAACGGTACACATACCATCCACTCTAAAGCAGAAAATAATTTATTTGATTCAGAATCCACCAACTCATTTATTTATGAATAATTTTCTAAAGTTATCTCTATATTACCTAAAAAACTATATGTTGAATTATATATGACAACAACTAATGGAACAATGGTCGCATAAAAAGTTTATAATTCTTCCCTGGTTTAAGTTTTTTGAAAAGTGGTTCATTAGAATCTTGTGATCCTTAATATATTTGATTTTGATGTGATTCTCGGCATGAATTGAATTTCAATATATGGAGATCATATTAATTTCCAAGGAAGGGAGGTCACATATCATATTTCCGATCAATATATGATCATCTACCAGTTCAAACTTGAATATGACCTTCCAATAGAAATTTATTCCATCCTATGGGTCTTGATTCCTATAAATGAACAATATATATCTCAAATGGTTGGGTAGAACCACTTGATTAAGAATACACTGAATGTATGGGAGTTTGATGATGTCTTTCTAGAAGAATTTCCAAGTCTTCCACCAAATCATGATGTTGAGTTTTCAATAGAACACATACTGGGTGCTATGCCTATTTCATATAAACTATATAGAATGGTCGCAATTGAGTTACAGGAAATGAAGAAGCAACTCCAAGATAATCTGGATTAGGGATTCATATCGCCAAGTGCATCACTTTGGGGAGCACCCATTAATTTTTATAAGAGGAATGATGGATCAATGAGATTATGCATTTATTATCAAGAACATAACCTGATCCATATCAAGATAAAATATCATATTCCCCATATTGATGACTTATTTTACCAACTATATAGAGATAAATATTTTCCAATATTTATCTTTGGTCAAGATATCATCAATTAGGGGTCAAAAGGTGGATATAAAAAAGGCGACATTTCATAAAATAAATGAACACTATGAATTTATAGCGATGCCTTTTGGTATTACCAATTCCCCCTCTATATTCATGGATATAATGTATAGATTATTTGGAGACTATCTTGATCAATTTTTGTTAGTCTTTATGGATGATATTATTGTCTATTTGAGAGCATGGAAGAACATGATGACCGCTAGAGAATTGTACTGAAAACCGTGAGAGAGGATAAGATTTATGAGAAATTAACCCAGTGTGAATTTGGGCTTTATATAGTTTCATTTTTGGTTTACATAATCTCAAGAGAAGGTATATCTATAGATCCGTCAAAAACATAAGTTTTCGAATGTTGTCTGAGATGAAAAATGGTAACTGAGATCCAATGTTTTCATGGTTTTGCTGGATATTATCAAAAAAATTCGAATTCCTTTTCACGATTATCTAATCCAATCACCAAGTTGACTCGGAAAGCAGTTATGTTCTTTTAGACATATGAATGTGATGAGAGTATTAAAGAGATAAAAAGAACATTATCAAACAAACCTATGCTCACACTACCTTGTAGTGTAGAATGTTTTGTGATCTACAATGATGCATCACAGAAGGGGCTAGGATTTTTTCTCATGAAAAATGATATAGTGAAATCTTATGCCTCATGGTATTTGAAAATACATGAGAAAAATTTCCCAACCCATGATTTTGAGTTAGCTGTAGAAATCATTTCATTAAAGATATGGAGGCATTATCTTTATGGTTAATGAAATATATCGATCATAAAATTTTAATGTATATTTTAACACAAAAGGTTTTGAATATGCACCAAAGAAGAAGGTTGGTGTTGATTAAAGATTACGACTGCTCAATAAATTACCCCCCTTGGAAGGTGAACAAGGCGGCATATGCTTTGAGTCAACAAGGCCATGGTAGCCTATAAATGTATAGGATCAAAAAAGATCCAGTATTTATGTATTTTCAAGGGATAGATATTGAAATTTTAATTGAAGGGGAAAATCATATCATTCTAAAATGAATGTTCAACCATCTATACAAGTGAATATAAACGAGGTGCAGAATAAGGATATAGAGCTATGGAAGAAGGTGAGAAGTGTTTCTGAATTCAACCATGATTGTTTTGAAATAATAATGTTCAGGAACATGGTTTTTATTACTCCCATACAATACATAAAGAATGAGGTATTGGATGATGCCCATTCTTCTTCAGTCACTATTCACTATGGAAGCACAAATATGTAGAAGGACCTGAAAGAGTATTTATGGTGGGATGGAATAAAAAGAGATGTTGCTGAATATGTCTCTCAATTCTTGGTTTTTCATCAAGTTATATTTGAGAGATAGAAGTCTAAGGGGATGTTTCAACCATTACCCATACCAGAATGAAAATTGGAAAACATCAGTATGGAATTTTTTGTTGAACTTCCAAAAAAATCTAAAGGCCATAATTTAATATAGGTTATAGTTGATCTTCTTAAAAAGGTAGCACACTTCATTGTTATTAAAGTGTATTTCTCTCTTGATCAGCTTGCTGGTATATATGTAATGGAAGAAGTAAGATGACACGTAGTACCAATTCCCATTATATATGCTTAGGATCTGAGGTTTACCTATATGTTTTGGTAAAGTCTTCGGCATTCTCTGGATATAGAGTTACGTTTTAGCACTGCTTATAATCCTCACACTAATAGTTAGTCTAAGAGGACAATTCAAACTCTAAAAGATTTGTTGAGATATTTCTCATTGGATCTCAATGGTGGTTGGGATCAACACCGACCTTTGGTGGAGTAATCTTAAAAAAATAGCTTTCACTCCAGTATTTACATTTCTCTTTATGATTCCTTATATGAAAATAAGTGAAAAACTCCAACCTTCTTGAATGAAGGTGGGGAAAGAAAGCTACTGTTAACTGATCTTATTAACGATATAGAAGAAAAGTTCAGATCTATTCAAAATCCCATAAGAGCAGATCAGAGTAAAAAAAGAATTATCTAGACAGTCGATGAAAATACCTCGAGTTTGAAGAGGGTGATAAGTTGTTCCTATTAATATCTCTCTGGAAGAGAGTAATTATATTTGGAAAGAAGGGAAAGAAGAGCCATTTGTATATCAGCATTTTTCAAATTATGGATCATGTTTGGAATGTATCTTACTGATTGTTGCATCCACTGAATCAATCCAAAGTTCATGATGTGTTCCATGTATCTCTTTAGAAAAAGTACATACCCAATCCTTGACATGTACAAAGCCTAGAATTCATACTGTTTGTAACACCCCAAGATTTCATAGTGTGTTATTTCTTTAAAATAATACAATAACTTGCACTACACGCAACACCGAGTTCAAGCACACCATGAATTACCAAACAAGACGTTCAAAAGTGGTTATGAATAGTATTAACTAAATTTTAAACTTTATATAATCCTTATAATTTTAGAATCCATATTATGAGTTTCTTAGACATAATATAAGAACAGATTCATTTTCAGTATTGCACTTTTATCAACTTTTAATAGTGAAACCTTTTTAAATACAATATTTTAAACTTTTTGACTAAATGGGGACATCAAAAAAATTTTAAAATGAAACATCCCAAGCTTCCACGGTACGCTTTCTTTGAATAATACAGTAGCGTGTGTTGTACGCAACCTTGAGTTTTAACACACACCACAACCAATCAAACTAGCCGTTATGAATAGTAATACCTACTTTTCGAAATTATATATATTTTATATTTTAAAATGGACGTCATTTCTGGATTTGGAATATCGAATTTAGCCTAAGGTGAAATTTTGGTACTTTTTGGATAACTTTCATATTTTGATGAATAGTGAAAATTACTAAATTTTAATTAAAAACAACTTTTTTAATCAAAATAATTAATAGTGATAAATTATGAATTTGAGTGGTTTTAAAGTATATTTAGAATATATTTTTACAATTTAATATAATTTTGGTCATTGGACATAATTTTACAATTAAACTGAACATAAACAAGTGTCAATCTTTTGATAGTTATTATCTCTTAAAAACACGCTTTTTGTTTTGACAGTGGGAATTAATTTTAAAATAATTTCTGCCACTTCTGTGTTTTGAATTTAGGAAAATGGATTCCATATTTGGAATCAGGATGTTCAAATTGTGTAAATATGTAACTTTTATTTTTATACATTTTGAATAATTACTGCGGTAAAAATTTTATTTACCATGGTTAAGGGTAAATCCGGTAAATAAGGGTTAAAAAATAATATTATAATAATACTAAATTACCCTAAAACGTGTCTTAAACCTATTGGATGATACATGGTCGACCATGGGCATCTTTGGGTCGATTTTGGGACCCCATGGATCCACTTGTAAGTGATAATGACACTTTATTTTAATTAAGTTAAAATGAATACAAAAATGACACAAGCATATATCTTTTAGAAAAACAATTGTTATATAGGTTTATATATGTTGGAATTTAGATTATAAATATTAATTATAAAGATAAAAAGATTTCCTACATAAAGATATTTTATTTAAAATTTTTAGACATTAAATAATGTATTTTATTTATGACACAATGATGATGCAGTAATTACTATAATAGTGAAAAATTAAAATAATTGATATTATAAATACCCAAATAAATATAATATGAAACTTTTAATGAATTAAACTAATTTTCTAGGATAATATTATATATTAGGATTTATGTAATTGACTTTTTTCGAAGTAATCAATCTGTTATGAGTTTCCAAAAAATCAACTATTGAATAGTGTCAAAATTGAAATAAAAGAGTTCTTAAAACAAATATTATATTATTAACTGATATTAAATTCCTAAAAATCTATGGTTCGGCCAAGAGACTTATATCATGATAGGTTCATCATTAATGGACCATTTGGGGGTCTCTTGTATGTATATAGTAAGTTTAGTAACCATATTATATAAAAATACAAAGAGACATTGTAAAAGTGAAACTAATTAACTTAGAGTTAATACTTAAAGATAAGGTTAATATAAGTACCCAAACCTGTCTAAATTCTATTTGTTGAGTGTTTTTCGACCTAGCCCCACCTTAACCTTTGAATAATCAACTTTGGAGCCTTTAAAAACCGAATATTAATTTATTATAAATTAATATTTCTAGCTTTTCCAAAGGTGCCCCTCACCCCTCTTATAAAAGGGCACTCCTCCTTCTCATTTCTTCACACCTTCAAAGCCTTTTGGTTCGGCCAAACTCTGCCCAAATACTCTCCCAACATCCCTCACTACAACCTATAGGCCTTAGTTTGATCAGAAAGCCAACCTAAGGAGCCCTTTTGATCAAATCAAAAGGAAGAACCCGAAGAAGAGGTAATGTTTTCACCACCCCTTTTCAAGTTCCTTTCTTCTTCCACTTCTTCTTTCTTTGTTCTTACCATTATAAAATAATAACTATAGTATCTCACATATAATGTGATGTTATTATAAATATGGTTCAACCATATTCAGTATTCTATCCACCCTTTGAATAACATGTCACCATACGTGCGTACGTACGGCTTACCGTCTCCACGTCGTGGTGTAATTGTTATTCAATATATTATTATTTGGATGGGTATAATAATGATGTGTAACTCATGTAAATAATATATATAACATTTTAATTATTCTGTATATATGATATAACATCCATTTATATATTATTTTAATATCAAAAGAATGATATTGTCGCTCGTGCGTACGTACGGACTACCGTCTCCACGAACGCGATGAGATTCATTCTCCATCATATCCATTCAAGTATAATTATCATTTTCTGATTTAAAAATGATGTTTGAGGACTTGATATCATTCTGGACAGGAATAATATACAACCTATCCATTACAAACATGGCTTACATAATAAAACATATAAAATAAAACGAGTAAGTTAACACCCGAAACAACGATAATACTAAGACATTATTAACAAAGAAAAGTAAAAATATCATATATGATATGATATTAATATATATGATTCTTGTATAATTTAATAAAAATTATTTCAATATTATACAGGAGGTTAACCTACCCCAACCAAGTAAAAGTACAAGGTAAGGGATTTTCATATCTCACATTCAATTCCGTGAGATTTCCATTATTCGCAACTAAATTATTTAAAGTGGTGTATTGTGTACTGAAATTTGATATATATTATCATGATTATCTTTATATTCATGTTATTCTGTAAATAATTTGGTGGTTATTAACTTTTGTCCATACGACTCAGTTGATTAACGTGGTAAGGGGTTTTCATCTCACTCTATATTTCCGTGAGATTCATGCCATATTTCCACTATTATCTTTTGTGTGGTGTATGTACTGCCCATAATTGTATTCTCTGTGTAATACACTTTACCTTATGTGTATTTAAATTTTCATTGTATGATACCTCTTTCATGGGTTGTATGTTTCATAAGTTACCAAATTGATAAGGGTTTACATCACAATCTCTTTAATATCCGAGGTTTTCTTTACGTAAGTATCTACAGGGACATATTTACTATCCATGTCCATATTTCATAAAAGAGTTTTCAAAGGGATTATTTCTAAGGGAACTTTTACTAAAACATCATTTTAAATGTTTTAAATATTTATTTTTCTAAATCATCCTCATTTATGTCCACGTTTTCAAAATGGTTTGTAAGGATTTATTATATGAAAATGAATGTTTTAAAAGTGTTAATTACATTCAAAAGTTTCAAAGTGGTATGGGACACTTTGATTCAAAAATGTATTTAAATGCCTTACTTTCTAAATTGTGTAACATTAAAATGTTTTCATGAAAAAGGGATATTTCTCTCAATAATTTTTAATAAAAACATTTTCATCTATGTCAACATCCTTTGATGGATTTTAAGATTATTTGAAGTTGACTTATTATGATACAAAAATTCAATATTGTAATGAATTTTTGTGATATGTTTGACTGTAGATGTGTCATTTATATAGCATTCATGGTTTATGAGTAAAGTATTGACATTTCGTATGCTAGTTCCAATAAGAATTTTTATGTTATATTTCAACCTTTACATCATATGAATGTGTTGGACAAGTATGTTCCAGTTTTGGGACTGGTTAAAGTAAGCCCTCCAGGTTGGAGACTGGTAAAAGTAAGCCCTCCAGGTTAGGGGCTGGTAAAAGTAAGCCCTCCGGTTTGGTCTCCGGTTATTAGAGGCACTCCGGGTTGGTGTCTGGTTATTAGAGGCACTCCAGGTTGGTGTCCGGTTATTAGAGGCACTCCGGGTTGGGTTCCGGTTACAGTTAGCCCCAAGGTCTTGGGACGAGGCCTTGAAAATAAATTAATGTTTAGCATTATGCATTCCATCATTATGAAAGTGGTTATTGATTTTGCATGTGATTATTCGATTAGTAGAATATCCATGTGAATAAGTAAATGGAATTATTTCATTTTACTTTTTCCATACTATGTTGAAGTTCAAGTTTAAAAGGCTTTTGTTTTAGTAATGCATTTCCTTAAATGTTTATGCTTATTTTGAATGTTCCGCTATATTGTTATCCTTACTGGGTATTTGAGCTCACCCATTTTCTATGTTTTATTTTCCCCAGGACGTGGAGAAGTAAGTTATGAATGACCTGCAGGGATATTATGAGGGGATACCAGTGTGGATTGTGGAGACATTATGTTGTTGTAGTAGTTTTTCATTTTATGATGTAATGTAAAACTTATGAATATATCTAGTGTTTCCAAGGCTACTAAACCAATCGGTCTTTCGAGATTTGATCTTTCTTGTGATCATTCCAATGTTACGAAGTAATGCACCGACTCTGGGTAGCTGGGGTCGGGGCGTTACAGTTGGTATCAGAGGAAGTTTAGTACAATCCTTGGAAGCTAGATTTAGATAAACTCTGATTAGAGCACGTAGACGAAAGATGAACTTTGAGGATTAGTATAGAATAACTTCCTAGAATTTTGGTATTGTATAGATTTTGTATGTTTTCTGAGCAATACATCCCTGTCTGGATACGAGCAGGTAGAGGCAGCTCTGGCACAGATGTACCTAGGGGTAAAACCCGAAAACACCGCTTTGAGCTAGACTCGAACGGGAACTGGTGCACGACAACGGGCCTTACTGCACTCTTGGTTACGACACTCCCGGGGGATATGCTTAGGATAATTCTCATTTTATTTACAAACCATTATGAAGGGTTTATGAGTATATACATCCTCAAAGGAGACATTTTTATGATTATGGATTATATCCATAAAATATTTAATTTATGTTATGTGTTTTAAAAGTTTGGGATTAGGTATTGTTATTCATAAACTAATCTAGTGTATGCCAATGTTTAGAAATGGCGCCTAGTAGAAGGAATGAGAACTCCAGCAATGCACATGATACAAAGAGAAAGAAGGATCATATATTTTATGGTCTTAAGCCAGAATTTACAAGAGAAATAGTCTCGCATGTATTATCATCATATGAAGAAATAATATCATGTGTTGATAAGATAAGTAAAGAGTTTACTGAGTCCTATGGCTTTGAAGGGAAGCAAGAGAAGAAAAGGGTGGAAGAGAGAAAGATGGATAAAGGGAAGAGGAAAAAGAAGAATTTTCCCATATGTGGTAACTGTGGAAAGAAACACCCTGGAACTTGCCTGAAAGGAATGGGAGTTTATTATAAGTGTGGAGGAAAAGGGCACAAAGTATGTGATTTCAAGGGTAAGAAAATGGTTTTAAATGTACAATGCTTCATTTGCAAGGAGTTTGGACACTACACGAACCTATATCCCAGTCATCAGACTATGCCGCAAATGATGTTATTGGATAATAATCAAGTTATGATACTACCACAGATGAAGAGGAATGATTAGAGTTCTTATGTTGATTATGTCAATAGAGTTTTGTATCAACAATGTACTTGTTATAATAATTATGGAGTATATAAGGATTGTACTGCAGTACTATTTCATTAAGGACTTGAGATTGTGTGGAACAAAGAAAAGTGACTCAATAGCAGGATAAATTTTTGGAAAATATATGGTTGAGAGAATGATAAATCATAATATAGTTCTGATACTGAGGTAGTGATTTTGGAATAATATGTGATTGTTTTGGATAAATTATATTGGATATTCTTGACTAAATTGGAACTGATTAATGATTTGTATATTCCATTATTGTTGGGGTTTAAAACATTTTTGGATTGATGAGGTATATCCAGCATTCTATATGGATTAAGGGAGCATGAATGTAATCAATAAGGAATATGGTAATTCAGGATGTTTCAGTGTATTAAAAGAATACATGATGAAGGTATTAATATGATATTACGTGGTAAAAAGGATCTACATTATGTTTAACTTCCTTATAAATGTTGGACTGTGAGATTGGTCAGAAATATTTTGGATAAATTCTAGTTTGAGATTAATTTTGGATTGCCATAAAAGGACATCCCGGAGGTCGGGCGGCAACCCGTCGCGTCCGGAAAGGCTGCGAGACTTGAACCCGCAACCGAAGGGCGACAAGGGTGTATCACCTACCACTGGCCCAAGAGATGTCCTGGATTAAATAATGTAGTTTTTTTAAAAGATCTGGTAGATTAATTATAAATTCGTTTATTTTGGAACCCTATACGAATAGTGTAAATAGAATTTTTTTTACATTCTAGTATCTTTTAGAGTGAAAGATGAGTTTGTGGTAGAAATTTATTAATGGACAAAACTCTAATTATAAAGTAAGTATATCTCCTTATGATCTTATCCAATCTCATAAATAAATTTCTCAACATTAAGAAAAGGAACTTAGAACAAAAATGTTGTCCTAGATGGTACCTTAAATCACCACTAATTTATGGCTTTGGGATTGTTGGCCTTTTCATAGCCATGTTCTCTACCACTCTCCATCAGATAATTGATGGTTAGATTTCTCTTCCATATCCATATTTTCCTACATGGAACCCTAGTATGTGTTATTTTTCGGTAATCTTCATACTTTCCTCTCTTTATTTTAAATAGAGGCCTCATTAATTCATTTTTCGATGTGGGATTTCAACTAAGATATTTTGAAACGTCAAAAATGTGTTATCCTAATACCCTATATTTTGTTGAACCGATGGTATTTCAAATCATCATAGATTGATTAGTTTAAGGACCTCAATTTTATACTTGTTTTTGATTGATGACCTCAATCACTACCTATAAATATATACGTTTTCCTCCAATTATATGTCTCTAATTGCCACCAATGTTCTCCTAATCGAGATCATAATTTGGTGGTGACCATTTCATTTCTTATTTCCTCATATTAAGACTAAATTTTAGTAACCCAATTTCCGATGTGGGTTTTCCCACAAAGATATTTTTTATTTTCAACCTTTTATTTTCTAAGAACAATTTCAAATTGCGAGGACGCAATTTATTGAAGGAGGGGAGAATGTAACACCCCAAGATTTCATAGTGTGTTATTTCTTTAAAATAATACAATAACTTGCACTACACGCAACACCGAGTTCAAGCACACCATGACTTACCAAACAAGCCGTTCAAAAGAGGTTATGAATAGTATTAACTAAATTTTAAACTTTATATAATCCTTATAATATTAGAATCCATATTATGAGTTTCTTAGACATAATACAAGAACAGATTCATTTTCAGTATTGCACTTTTATCAACTTTTAATAGTGAAACCTTTTTAAATACAATATTTTAAACTTTTTTACTAAATGGGGACATCAAAAAAAATTTAAAATGAAACATCTCAAGCTTCCACGGTACGCTTTCTTTGAATAATACAGTAGTGTGTGTTGTACGCAACCTTGAGTTTTAAAACACACCACAACCAATCAAACTAGCCGTTATGAATAGTAATACCTACTTTTCGAAATTATATATATTTTATATTTTAAAATGGACTTCATTTCTGGATTTGGATTATCGAATTTAGCCTAAGGTGAAATTTTGGTATTTTTTGGATAACTTTCATATTTTGATGAATAGTGAAAATTACTAAATTTTAATTAAAAACAACTTTTTTAATCAAAATAATTAATAGTGATAAATTATGAATTTGAGTGGTTTTAAAGTATATTTAGAATATATTTTTACCATTTAATATAATTTTGGTCATTGGACATAATTTTACAATTAAACCGAACATAAACAAGTGTCAATCTTTTGATAGTTATTATCTCTTAAAAACACGCTTTTTGTTTTGACAGCGGGAATTAATGTTAAATTAATTTATGCCACTTCTGTGTTTTGAATTTAGGAAAATGGATTCCATATTTGGAATCAGGATTTTCAAATTGTGTAAATAGGTAACTTTTGTTTTTATACATTTTGAATAATTACTGCGGTAAAAATTTTATTTACCATGGTTAAGGGTAAATCCGGTAAATAAGGGTTAAAAAATAATATTATAATAATACTAAATTACCCTAAAACGTGTCTTAACTATATTGGCTGATACATGGTCGACCATGGGAATCTTTTGGTCGATTTTGGGACCCCATGGATCCATTTGTAAGTGATAATGACACTTTATTTTAATTAAGTTAAAATGAATACAAAAATGACACAAGCATATATCGTTTAGCAAAACAATTGTTAAATAGGGTTATATATGTTGGAATTTAGATTATAAATATTCATTAGAAAGATAAAAATATTTCCTACATAAGGATAGTTTATTTATAATTTTTAGACATTAAATAATATATTTTATTTATGACACAATGATGATGCAGTAATTACTATAATAGTGAAAAATTAAAATAATTGATATTATAAATACCCAAATAAATATAATATGAAACTTTTAATGAATTAAAATTATTTTATAGGATAATATGATATATTAGGATTGATTTAATTGACTTTGTTTGAAGTAATCAATCTGTTATGAGTTTCACAAAAATCAACTATTGAATAGTGTCAAAATTGACATAATAGAGTTCTTAAAACAAATATTATATTATTAATTGATATTAAATTCCTAAAAATCTAAGGTTCGGCCAAGAGACTTATATCATGATAGGTTAATCATTAATGGACCACTTGGGGGTCTGTTGGATGTATATAGTAAGTTTATTAACCATATTATATAAAAATACAAAGAGACAATGTAAAAGTGAAACTAATTAACTTAGAGGTAATACTTAAAGATAAGGTTAATATAAGTACCCAAACCTGTATAAATTCTATTGGTTGAGTGTTTTTAGACCTCTACCCACCTTAACCTTTCAATAATCAACTTTGGAGCCATTAGAAACCAAATATGAATTTATTATAAATTAATATTTCTAGCTTTTCCAAAGGTGCCCCTCACCCCTCTTATAAAAGGGCACTCCACCTTCTCATTTCTTCACACCTTCAAAGCCTTTTGGTTCGGCCAAACTCGGCCCAAATACTCTCCCAACATCCCTCACTACAACCTAGAGGCCTTAGTTTGATCAGAAAGCCAACCTAAGGAGCCCTTTTGATCAAATCAAAAGGAAGAACCCGAAGAAGAGGTAATGTTTTCACCACCACTTTTCAAGTTCCTTTCTTCTTCCACTTCTTCTTTCTTTGTTCTTACCATTATAAAATAATAACACTATTATCTCACATATATTGTGATGTTATTATAAATATGGTACAACAATATTCAGTATTCTGTCCACCCTTTGAATAACATGTCACCATATGTGCGTACGTACGGCTTACCATCTCCACGTCGTGGTGTAATTGTTATTCAATATATTATTATTTGGATGGGTATAATAATGATGTGTAACTCATGTAAATAATAAATATAACATGTTAATGATTCTTTATATATGATATAACATCCATTTATATATTATTTTAATATCAAAATAATGATTTTGTCGCTCGTGCGTACGTACGGAGTACCGTCTCCACGAACGCGATGAGATTCATTCTCCATCATATCCATTCAAGTATAATTATCATTTACTGATTTAAAAATGATGTTTGAGGACTTGATATCATTCTGGATATTAATAATATACAACTTATCCATTACAAACATGTCTTACTTAATAAAACATATAAAATAAAACGAGTAAGTTAACACCCGAAACAACGATAATACTAAGACATTATTAACAAAGCAAAGTTAAAAGATCATATATGATATGATATTAATATATATGATTCTTTTATAATTTAATAAAAATTATTTCAATATTATACAGGAGGTTAACCTTCCCCAACCAAGTAAAAGTACAAGGTAAGGGATTTTCTTATCTCACATTCAATTCCGTGAGATTTCCATTATTCGCCACTAAATTATTGAAAGTGGTGTATTGTGTACTGGAATTTGATATATATTATCATGATTATCTTTATATTCATGTTATTCTGTAAATAATTTGGTGGTTATTAACTTTTTTCCATACGACTCATTTGATTAACGTGGTAAGGGGTTTTCATCTCACTATTATTTCCGTGAGATTCATGCCATATTTCCACTATTATCTTTTGTGTGGTGTATGTACTGCCCATAATTGTATTATTTGTGTAATACACTTTACCTTATGTGTATTTACATTTTCATTGTATGATACCTCTTTCATGGGTTGTATGTTTCATAAGTTACCAAATTGATAACGGTTTACTTCACAATCTCTTTAATATCCGAGGTTGTCTTTACGTAAGTATCTACAGGGACATATTTACTATCCATGTCCATATTTCATAAAAGAGTTTTCAAAGGGATTATTTCTAAGGGAACTTTTACTAAAACATCATTTTAAATGTTTTAGATATTTATTCTTCTAAATCATCCTCATTTATGTCCACGTTTTCAAAATGCTTTGTAAGGATTTATTATATGAAAATGAATGTTTTAAAAATGTTAATTCCATTCAAAAGTTTCAAAGTGCTATGGGACAATTTGATTCAAAAATGTATTTAAATGCCTTACTTTCTAAATTGTGTAACATTAAAATGTTTTCATGAAAAAGGGATATTTATCTCAATATTTTTTTAAAAAAACATTTTCATCTATGTCAACATCCTTTGATGGATTTTAAGATTATTTGAAGTTGACTTATTATGATATAAAACTTCCATATTGTAATGAATTTTTGTGATATGTTTGACTGTAGATGTTTCATTTATATAGCATTCATGGTTTATGAGTAAAGTATTGACATTTCGTATGCTAGTTCCAATAAGAATGTTTATGTTATATTTGAACCTTTACTTCATACGAATGTGTTGGACAAGTATGTTCCAGGTTGGAGACTGGTTAAAGTAAGCCCTCCAGGTTGGGGACTGGTAAAAGTAAGCCCTCCAGGTTAGGGACTGGTAAAAGTAAGTCCTCCGGTTTGGTCTCCGGTTATTAGAGGCACTCCGGGTTGGTGTCCGGTTATTAGAGGCACTCTGGGTTGGTGTCCGGTTATTAGAGGCACTCCGGGTTGGGTTCCGGTTACAGTTAGCCCCAAGGTCTTGGGACGAGGCCTTGAAAAGAAATTAAAGTTTAGAATTATGCATTCCATCATTATGAAAGTGGTTATTGATTTTTCATGTGATTATTCGATTAGTAGAATATCCATGTGAATAAGTAAATGGCATTATTTCATTTTACTTTTTCCATACTATGTTGAAGTTCAAGTTTAAAAGGCTTTTGTTTTAGTAATGCATTGCCTTAAATGTTTATGCTTATTTTGAATGTTCCGCTATATTGTTATCCTTACTGGGCATTTGAGCTCACACCTTTTCTATGTTTTATTTTCCCCAGGACGTGGAGAAGTAAGTTATGAATGACCTGCATGGATATTATGAGGGGATAATAGTGTGGACTGTGGAGACATTATGTTGTTGTAGTAGTTTTTCATTTTATGATGTAATGTAAAACTTATGAATATATCTAGTGTTTCCAAGGCTTCTAAACCAATTGGTATTTCGAGATTTGATCTTTCTTGTGATCATGCCAATGTTACGAAGTAATGCACCGACTCTAGGTAGCTGGGGTCGGGGCATTACACCGTTGGAGCTAGATCATTCTAATGATGAAAAACCGATAGAGATTCTAGATCGTATCAAAAAATTTCTACTAAACATGACCACTCACTTGGTTAAAGATTTATAAAGGAACCACCAGTTTGAACGAGATACATAGAAAATTGAGGATATGCCGAGGGATAGGTATACTCATTATTTTGTTTCCAAGTGACGAATTTTGAGGGAAAAATTATGTTTAAGGTTGTAGAATGTAACAAACATTTGTTTTTATTAAAATAGTTTCCTTAAATAAATTTTATTATTCAGGGGATTGATTTTCATGCAATTATGACACTAAAAAAACCATGAGGTTCCCTTATAATAATATTACCATTATAGAAAAAATGTTATAATAATGAGAATAATTATAACTAACTTATGAAAATGTTTTATGAATTCATTTTCTATCAATTATTTTTGAAATATATAAATAGATATTTTTAATTTTGAGTGAATTAATTTTGGTAATGAAATTGATGGGATATATATGTGTGTTATATACTTAATAAAATATTTTTGATATTTATATAATCTATATTTTAGTCATAGGGTATGAATAAAACCCTATTTGATTTATGAAAACCTAATTTTTTAAAAGGTAAATTTTACTTCTTTGAATGGATAACCCCTTTTATATTAAAATTTTGACATATTAAAAATTATTAATATAAAAAAATAAAAATTTTATTTTGAATATGGATATAAAAATTTCCTTTTGAGGATATTTGGATATTTTATTTGAAAACATTCATGTCCTAGCAAATAGTAAAAATATGCTAAAGTTTTATTGAAAATAAAATTTTTTTCATTGAAATATATTATATGGTTACATTTTATTATTAAATGGTTTAAAAGTATAAACATAATATATTTTTACCATTTATTATAATTTAGGTCATTGAAATAAATTTTACATTAAATTCCTATGTAAAAACATTTCAATCTTTTTAAATATATTAACTTTTAAAACATTTTTTCTCATTTTAACAATGGGATTAATTTTAAATTAAATTATAAAACTTTTATGTTTTGAATTTTGAAAGATTGATTCCATATTTGGAATTAGTAGATCCAAATTATATAAATAACTTCATTTTATATGTGGAAAATATTAATAGTAACTTTGATATATTTTGTTGACACAATAAAAGAGAAAATTGGGTAAATAAGGGTAAAAATAATATTAGAAGATCACCCTAACATAGGTATTAATATAATTGGATGATTATCATTTTCCATAAATCAAAATTGGGTCGAAATGGTGTCCATTGGAATTCATTTGGATGACATTAGGAGATCTGATTTATTTTATTTAATGAAAAGTGAAATATGTCTCACTCAAACTTGAATTATTAAATTATTTTTTGTATAAGATTATATAGAAGATACATATTATTATAAATACTCATTGAAAAAATAAAATTACTTTATTTATCATGGAAATATATTTTTATTTTTTAGGAAATAAATAATAATCTTAAAGGCTTATACATGGATGATGAAAAAATTAATTAAATGATGAGAAATCAATATAACAATTTTTATTAAAATATATATGACAATCAAAAGGCCCAAACACTTCAACAAACATTATTGGTTGAGTATATCTCGTCCATAAGAATCCAAGGGTCTACTTATTTACAATTTGGAGGCTTATAGAAGAGTGTATGACACTTATATTATTTTATTTAAACTTAAGATAAATTTGTCACATTAATGTTTTAAAAGAGTATAGAATTTTTAATGTTAGGTTTTTTCAGAAGATAAATTATACTACATGTATTCTCATGAAATATATTGTATTTTAATTTCATTATATTATTTTAATTTTAATTTTTTTTCAACAAATATGTATATTAAATAATTACAAAAAATTGACGTAGTAATAATTTTTTTAATGAAGAGATCAATTAAATATTGTTAAAAATATTTTAATAAATATAATTTCGGATAATTATTCTTTAAAATTAATTTAATAGATTACCTTAACCCTATATAGATATAATAAAATATTTGGATCAATGTTTATTTCATTTTTTATTTTTTAAAAATCCGTTAAATAAATAGTGTCAAAATTGACACTATTGATATTTTGTCAAAAAAGGTTTTATTAAATTATATAAAAATGATAGAACATTTATAAAAATAATTAATATTTATAGTATTCTCTAAAATTTTATAAAGTATTCATTAATGGTATAATTAATGAAAATTAGAAAATATTTCACCCATTTAATATTGAAATATTTGTTACCCTAGTAAAACATTAAACAGAATTATTAAGACTTAATTAAAATGAAAAATCATAAATTTATGTCAACACATGTCTATAATTTTTTTTGATGATATGACAACCATATATAATATAAAATTAGAATATGGGACATTTGTGAGGTTTTTATGTGTGTTTTTAATTTTTTATAAATTAATATTTTCACGGATTCCAAAAGTACCCTGCTCGTCAATTATAAACAAGAACTACCTCCCTCAAAACATCACTTCATCTTGAGATCTCAATATCAACCATAACCTTCCCCATTATGTTATAAATTTTCATAGAAAAAGTCTATAGGTCCTGGTAATATTCAAATACACCTCTAGTGCTCTAAGAGGAGATTTAAGGGATGCACGTCCAAGAAGAGGTAATATGATTTACCGTTTTTTCAAAACTATTTATTATTATACTTCCTCCTCATCAGTTGTTTCATTATAATGTATTAAATATAGTATTAATTATATTTTGAGAGGTTATTATGATTATGAAACAACCATATTCCACCTTCTATACATTCTATGAGAAATGAAATCACCACGCATGCATACATACAACTTACCGTCTCCACGCTGTGGTGTAATCCATTTTGACCACCTCCTTATATGGATGGGAATAATTATATAATTAATATATAAATATATATTATTAATATAAAATAATATTTATTATTATATACTATTCACCATCTACTTCAATACCATTAAAAAATTATGAGAATGATATCATCACTCATGCGTACGTACAATTTGCCCTCCCCCCTGTGATATGTGATTCACTATAAATAATCATCATAAAAGAATAATTATATAAATTAATTTAATGAATAAATATGACATATATTATACTAATTCCATCATTTAATGATATAATTATCACAGATATGATGAATAAGATCTTATCCGACGAATCATGCATAAGAACAGAATGTAGTTAATACCCAAATAACGGGAGACAATGAAATGTTAATAAAAAACGAATGAAAATATGATCATAAACGATATCATAAATTTTATTTATTATATAATAAATCGTTATCATTATTTAAATAATTATACATGATGTTCAAATACATAAAAAGCATATTAGGCCTAAGGTATGGGATAATTTCACAATCTCATTATTTTCCAATAGTTTTTATATGTTTGTATTTAATAGGGTATATTTATCAACCAAATCCATGTTTACTAAATATATATATTATTTATATTCTTATACTATTTGGTAAATTCAATTTTACCCATTGGTTAATTTTTATAAAACGATATGAAAGGAATCATTCTTTCGTTTTCCATACGAGGTACTTTTTGACTTTTCTTGGAAGAGTACGAGATGAATGTTTTTTCAACTTATATAGCATGAAAGGATGTTTACGTCTTAATAATTTCGTATTTCCATGAAGCTTCCTATACAATATTTCATGATTATTTTCAACAATTTGTATTTTAAATTTCACGGAATTTTGAGAATAGAAATCATTTTTGAAGAAAAAAGGATATTTTCCCCAAGAATTAATCTCATGTGTTTTATGAAATTTATTTTCCATATAAGATGACATAGATTTATGTATATATTACAATTATTATATTTATTTGATAGTTATTCTGAAGGAATTATTTTTATGAAATTCATTTACCTTATTTGGATTATGTTATGATTAAATGATGTTTAGGAAAAAAATTTATGTTCCTTGGGTTATGTTATGGTGAATGGTTTATGTTTTGTGGAACATATAAGAATGAATTAATTATGAGATGGGTGGGACCAATATCTCCCTCCATTACATTGGATAAAGATTCAAATCTCATGAGATATTGATTATTTGAATGATAAGAAAATCTGGTTCCATAATACATGGCTAGAACGAGGAGTGAACTTGTTTCAAAAATGGACTTTGTCTCCAATGATGGTCTTGGAAATGAGCCTTGACTAATATGAAATAATTTTCTAAGCATATGTGTGTATTACAGAAAATTTCATGTCTTATGTTATGACTATTGGGATTACATTTCACTTTTATTATTTATCCCACGACATGATATTATGATATTTTATATATAGGATAAGATTTAAAAAATTTTATGTTCTTATGATTATGGTATGATTAATATTTCCCTTGTTCACTCTTAAAGAGAATTCGAGCTTCCCATTTCACATGTTTCTTTTTCCCAGGTCCTAAATATGGGTATTTAGTAAGATATGTATGATTCTAGTAATGAAGAAACAATAGGGAGAAAATATGGATGTTTTATGAACAAATTGATTATGATTCAAAGTTTCTAAACAAACTAAACCTATACGGTCCAAGTGTGGTGTTTGTTATGTTATGTAATAAATATTATTCAATGTTGAAGTAATATCTATACGTAAAGTTTGGGTTGTTATAGTTCACTGACCAGTAAAATATAAAAATATATCATATACGGTCTGATCTAATTAATCTTATCCATTAGATCACCTCGCACGATCGTCTTCAACATCAGTTTGTTTGTTACACACACTGGCACCTCTGGTTCTCTCCCAATACACTTGATATCGACTCTATCAGTTAATGTCCTCCCTAGTGACCATATCAGCCCATGCAAGATGAGGTGCTCGATCATCCATGGGGAATTAATGCGACAACATTTTTCATGCATGAGGTACTTCGAAGAACCAAGTTTTCGCATCAAGATAATCATGAGAGGTAATAAAATAATCAAACAGTAAGAGGTTATCTTTGCTATGTGACTAAATAGATATAGTCACCATAACATTATGATAATATTCATCATTTCATGAAGGCATAGATATTATTTTCATGGAATTGCATGATTTGATCACACGACCATGTGATCAATCCCACAGATCACATGTTCACATAGGCACCATGTTTTCAAAAGATCCATTAACTTAAATATTTGGCCATCAAATGGTTTTATTAAATAGAGCTCAATACCTCATGTGATTATTAGAATGAATTTATATAGCCAAGGTATGATAAAATTAATCCAATCCAATGATGTCAAAATATAATGCTTGTGGAAATCATTATTGACATCATGAGGGTTCTCATAAAAAAAAAGTTATGTTTCCTTCATGAGAGGAATTAATATTTTTAATATTTTTATATTTTATCACATGCAATTTTCAAGGATTTTTTAGTGGATATCATTTTATATTTGATACAATCATGAAAAGCAGATGATACTATCAAGAAAATCCCTCAATAGTTGTCCCACAATCTATCATATTAATCCCATAATTCAATGTTATCATGCATAAAATGAACAAACGTTATCATGAAAATACCTTGATGCTATTTTGTGAAGTATCTAAAATTTTCAAGCTTGTGATCATGTGAATCCTTTATGTGATCACATATAATTCACGTGATGTCGATCAAATAAATATCTCCAGTGCCTCAGGCTAGTGAACTCGGTGCCTTCACCATGAAATGAAATGATATATCTTTTTGTATATGCCTTTATAAACCCTATGAACCCCTTAAAAAAGATAATGAGACACATGAGAGGGATATGAAAAAAACGGAGATGCACTTGACGGGAGAATAGGATAATAGCAAGTTGTTTCATCGGTGAAATCCCCATCATGTGAAACCCTCATGTGATCCCTTTGAGGTTATATGATTGCATGATAATATTAATATCATGTGATTCCCCCAAGTTATCCTGTATTGATCAGTTCATTTATTAATATTTTATATGAAACCATTTTATAGGTTTTTATAAACCCATCACATGAATCTCTTTGAATCACACTAACACATGCACCATTTTCATCCAAACACCAATCTACAGGTGAAATCTACATGCTTGTGAACCCATGGTCATGCACTCATTTTTCTTTCAAAAACCTTATAGGTGAATCCTTGATATGAATCCTTGGACATGCACCACTACTTTCTTATAAACCACTATCCATGTGGCCTCATCATGATATACTTGAATAATAAACATCAATCTTTGGATGTACAATCTTTTCCATGCACACTATTCTACACATGTTTTTGAGAACCCATCACATGAATCTCGTAAGATCATGCAATCACATGACTCCTCACAAGTCTTGTAACTCCATCATACAACCCTATATAAGTTGGAATTGATTATGAGAAAGTATTTAGTCACGTAGGAATTGATAATGAAAATTTACCTAGACATGTCTGATTTGATAACATGAAATGTCCTAGTCATGTCATACATGATCATGCGAAAGGCCCCATACATGTTGGCCATGATCATGTGAAAGGCCCTATACATGTCTGATTGGATCATGAGAATGGATTTGTATATATCATCCTTGATCACATGAAATTCCTTGGAAATTTTGATCTTGATCACGTAATGTTCCATGAACATGTCAACTTAGATCATGCAAATCACATTGGACATTTCTTCTTTAATCATGCAAAGAACTATTAAAATGTACGATGTGGTCATGTGAAGCACCCTGGACAATTCATATTGGATCATGAATGCACCATGGGATTGTTATCTTTGATCACATGATGAACCTGATACATGTCATCTAGACACCCTCATACATTTAATCCTTGTTAGGATGATACCATGGCCTTGTCTGGTAGACACCATTGTCCTGCCAGACAGACATCCTGGACATGTTAGGAAAACACCCTAGACAGGATCGATAGAAACCTTGAGGCATTTAAACCTTGTCTGAAAGACGCACATAGACATACAATATGTAAATACTAATATGTGATCCTTTATTTTTGTACCCCCTTTAAAAGTGGAGTATCGCTAATGGGTTAGGGTTATGCACTCATGAAACCATTTTCATGTCATGATCTCAAACAAGAATCTGTGTCATACCAAACATATTCGATTGACATTTTATGGACATCATCTAATTTTATACATCATATGATATTGAATGAATATATGTTAATGGTTTCCAATGTATTGAATGACTATACATATTCCAAATAATGTAGCTCATAGGACCCAAATTCACCTATGAGAATGGAATCATCCCGCGTCCATTTATAGAGAGAAATGGCTTCATACATGGGCATTATCCTAGGTATAAGTCCCTAACATTCTAGATACCTATGGATAATAATAATTACTTTGAGTGTAATCACATATTAAACCATCAGGGGGTTTTTATCCATCTGAATTGTGAGGATTTTTGCTTCTATCTAGACATGATATGTTGGACACCTTCAAAAGGATTAATATCCATAGGGAATCCACATTTGTGAATGTCCCACCATATCCAAAAAAACTCAGACTCATGAGACTCAAATTATCCTATGAGTCTATCATCCTTAAATTTACATCAACGATTCTGTAATAAAATTATTTACAGGCATGCTCTTATGTATAATCCCTAACCATGCCCTCAAACATCTTAAAACCATCAGAAGGTTAGGAGTGAACTAAACTATGAGGACTCTTATTCATGTTATAAAAGGATATGTATGAAACATTCCTAAGGACCAATATCCATACCATATTCTTCATGAGACTAGTAATAACACCTATCTAAGGGAATCCTTAATGTTTAATCCTCGTACACATTTACTCTCATGCGATGTTTCTAATCTTTTGCTATCTCTTGATTCTCACACCGAACATGACTCACATCGGCTTAGAGACTAATGATGATTGTACCAACAGTATGATGAGGATTACCCCATTGTCGGAATTTTATTGGTATGTTAGCCTGATTGAATATCATATTCACTCAAAGGGTTATTCCCCTGATGATGCAGTTTAGGGAATCCTTACATGCATAAGTCCCTCTCAATGTCTCTAATGTCATACCATTCATGATGAAAATTCCCATAACATAAACTATGTTGACTATGATTCATGTCTTAATAGGATATATAGGATGAATCTTAAAGGATTAAGATCTATATTTACATCCTGGCTGCAAGACATCAAACTATGTGGTGTAGTCCTATCATATGACCTCAAACTATGTCAAATGATCTATGCGGGTTCTAAATCTTGTTCTCAAAGGATAGATATGATAACTTATAGAGTTTCAATAATATCTCCAAGAGAATAATAACATCCATGGATGGTGATAAATACAAGAGAGGCTTCAAAAGGAAACAAACTAGAGCATCATAAATAGATGATACAATAACAAGGAACCTATGATTCAAATAGTTATTCCCGTAAACACATGGTTTCATTCATGTCATTGCAAGAGGGGTAACATTTCAGGAATCTTGTTTTTGGAAGGGTTAAAGAACATATAATAAATCTACGAGAGCATCCCAGAGTAAGTAATAGTTCTCCCAAAAAGGGTGCAATAGTATTGACCTCCCATCCTCTCAACCAATGTGAGTTCTTAAGCACTATTGGGTTTGACCCCCAAAATGACCACCTTCCTATGGAAAGTATGTAACAACCCATGATTTTACAAAAAATATTCCTTTTAATTTCATTAATGTCTTGTGTTGTACGCTACACCAAAAGGAGCTTGCACAACATGCATCCCTGACTTAGCTTGCATTACACGCAAGCACGACCTTCCACGATAGCATGTGTTGTACGCAATACCGAGTTTCGCTAAACAATGATATGCTATGAAAATATTATTAAAACTAGTCGTTATGAATAGTAATAACCACTTTTGGAAAATTTTTAAATTTTATTTTTCAAAATGGACTTAATCTTTGGATTCGGAATATCGAAATTAGCTTAGGGTGAAATTTTGATACTTTTCCACTAACTTTCATTTTCTGATGAATAGTGAAATTTACTAAATTTTAAATTAAAAACAACCTTTTTAATCGAAATAATTAATAATGATAAATTATTAATTTGAGTGGTTTTAAAGTATATTTAGAATATATTTTTACAATTTAATACAATTTTGTTCATTGGATGTAATTTCACATTTAAACCAGACATAAAAAAATGTCAATCTTTTGATAGTTATTATCCCTTAAAAACACGCTATTTGTTTTGACGACGGTAATTAATTTTTAAATTAATTAATGCAACTGATATGTTTTGAAATTGGTAAAATAGACATCATTTTTGAGTTCATAATATCAAATATAGCTTAGGCCTAATTTTTGGTATTTTTCTGGAAACTTTCATTTTTTGATGAATAGTGAAACCACTAAGTGGTAGTTAAAAAAATGAATTTTTCATAAAACATAATTTTACCGCTTCTGTGAGTGGAATTTAAAAAATATGAGAAACACAGTTGATTTCAGTAAGTAAAATTTGGTTCACTGAGATGAAAATAATTTTTGGTGAATATAAACTATTTACTTTTTTTTTACCACGGTTAAAAGTAAATATGGTAATTCAAGATAACAATGTAACTATTATTACCCTAACACATGTCCTAATTCTATTGGATTAGTGTAATTCGACCAAAAACAACCTTAGGAATAAAATATGACCATTTAGGACCACTTGTATTAGATTAGGACATTTATTATTAATTTATTTAAAGAAGGGTTAAAATAGTTAAAATCAACGTTTAATAACTAAATCATTTTTAATATAGGGTTATACATAAGATAAATTCGACTATAAATATTAATTAGAAAGCTAAAAATATTTCTTACATAATTATATTTTATTTGTAATTTTTAGACATTAATAAAGTTAATTTATTTATGACACACAGATGATGCAGTAATTATCTTATTAATAAATTATTCACATAATTGATGTTATAAATACCCAAATAAATGTAATTTAAGACTTTTTATGAGTTCAACTAATTATATAGGTTAATATTACATGGTATTATTGATTTAATTAACTTTCTTCGAACTAATATTTCTGTTATGATTTTCACAAAAATCAACTACAAAATAGTGTCAAAATTGACATAAAATAGTTTTTAAAACAAATATTATATTATTAATTGTTATTTTATTCTTAAAAATCTAAGGTTCGTCCAAATTACTAATATAAGGCTATTTATATTAATTATAGACAACTTGGGGTTCTTTTGGCTTGTTATAATAAGTTTATTAACCTTATAGTGTAAGAACACAAAAAGGCACGGTAAAAGAAAAATCATCTAACTTAAAGTTAAATATAAATGATAAGGTTAAAATAGGAACCTAAACTGGTCTAAATTCTATTAGATGAGAGGATTTCGACCCATCCCAACCTTAGCTTCTAAAAAAATAAATTTAAAGCTATTTAAAACCGAATTTGGCTTTATAATAAAATATTATTTTTAGTTTTTCCAGAGGTACCCCTCTCCACCATTATAAAAGGGCACCTCCTCCCTCTCTTTCTCACACCTCTTTGAGACTTAAAGCGCGGCCAAACCCTACCAAATTCTATCCTCCACTTCCATAGAAACATGCAAGAGGTTCTGGTCTTCTTTAAAGACTAATTTTAGTGCCCTAAGAGGAGGTCTCAAAGAGGCGCTTCAAAGAAGAGGTAATGTCTGTTACCGATTCTTTCAACTCTATTTCTTTTTCCACTTCATCTTCTTTAGTTGTTTCATTATGAAGTAATAAAATCAGTATAAATCATATACTTATATGTTATTATAAGTATTAAACATCCCTATTTCATCATCTATCCATCCTACGGAAAACGAAATCACCACGCGTGCGTATGTACGGAATACTGTCTCCACGCCGCGGTGAAATCTGTTTTTCCACCAAAACATTACATGGATGGGTATAATGGTGTAAAGAATAAAAATATATGGTTATTATAACATCATACTTATTCTGATATATTATACCATCCTCTCCAATTCTATTCAATAATTATGGGAACGATATCATCGCTCGTGCGTACGTACGGACTACTGTCTCCACGACGCGATAAGATTCATTCTCAATGATTAACTATACATGAATGATCATAAAGTTTATATAATGAATAATAATGAAATATATGAAATAATAATTCTACTGGATTTATGTATATATATATATATATGTATGTCATCTATTTAGTTTCATTCAATTCAATAAGGAAACGAAAACTACGTTCATGCGTACGTACGGCCTACCGTCTCCATGAACGGTGTATTTAATTCCTTTAATCGATCTATAATATATATTTATATGATGGATATATTATATAAATAATGTTTTACATTCTGGAATTATGTAAATCAGGATATAACGAATAATATCAAGAAACGACAAGTCGAAACACATATGATAAATGGAATGATTTTACCCAAAACACTGCATTAACATGGAATTTACAAAACAACGTGTAATATAAAGTCATAAGTGAAACATATATGATGTCATAAAAATGAATTTGATTCTGTAATAAGTCAATGACATTATTTAAATCATTATACAGGAGGTTCAGATACGTACGAAGCATATCAGACCTAAGGTATGGGATAAATTTTCAATCTAATTTTTATCCGAGATTGTTTATACGTAAGTATTTGCTGGGGTTACGTTTATCATCCATGACCATGTTTTCTAAAAAGGTTTTCATAAAATGTTTAACACTCTTCCATGAATGTTTAAAGTCATTTTTACCCTTTATTTACTTTTTACCACATTGTATGAATGGAAACATTCATTTGGTTACCATATAAGGTACTTTTTGACTTTTCTGACAACATTACGAGGAGAATGTTATTTTTAACTTATACGGCGTGAACAGATTTTTACAGTTTCATAATGCCTCATTTTCATTAAGCTTCCTCTACAATATTTAATGATTATTTTCAGTGAAACCTTTTTATTTTAAAATCGCATGGCATTTTGTGAAAAGAAAATGATTTTGAGGAAGAAAGGATATTTTCCTCAAGAATTCATTTCAAATGTTTTATCAAAACCATTTTCCATCTAAGATGAAATTATTTCATATGTGTATGTTTTAAGATTAATGTCTCTATAATTTATATGGTTCACTTTTCTTATTATGAAATGTCAGTTTGTTTTATATGGATTATGAAATGATGGTATGATGTTTATGAAACCCATTTTATTCTTTGGGTTATGTTGAATGTTTCATGTTTATTTTGTGGCATAAGTAAGAATGATTTCATAATGAGATGGGTGGGACCTATATCTCCCTAAAATTCATTGGTTGAATATTTATATCTCATGAGATAGACATGGCTGGAAGGACAAGTTAAACCGGTTCAGTAATATAGGACTGGAATGAGGAGTGAACTCGATTCCGAAAGGGACTTTGTCCACTAGTATGGTCTTAGCAGCAATGCCTTGGCTAATATGCAAATAATATCATGTGATTAATGGTTTCCACAATTACATGTTTTATTCCCATGATATTTTATCATTCTTATTGTTTCTTTATGATCTATGCCATACGTACTTCCATGTTTTATGTCATTTCTCATGCTTTTGATGTTTAAACATTATGTTCATGTTTTTAAGTTCAAATGTATAGCGTATGTTTTATTTTATACACGCTTACCCTTACTGAGCATTTGAGCTCACTCTTTTTATGTTTTCTTTTCCCCAGGATATAAAGAAAAGTATTAGTTAAAAAAAGGGGGAAGATCTTTATGGGAGATGTTGAAGATCTTTCACCACAATTAGAAGATTATGTTCCAAGTTTCCAAAGACACTAAACTATTACGGTCCTTGGGTGTCTGTTTTTGTTATGTATTAAGTATTCCACAAATGTAATGTAATGTTCATGTACGGCAGGCTTCGGGTCTCTACATTTGGTATCAGAGGAAAGGTTTAGTCACCCATTGGAAACTAGGATGCGAAAACATTAGTGAGGTCCCTATATATATTTCTAAGGTATGTCAAGGGATGTCTCTAAGGTTAAGTATACGTATAGGTTATAGTCTTAGAATTGCGCTAACGATCTTAGAATTTAACCTAAGATGTTAGATATTGAGGGTACTCCCGCTTTACTATGTTGTTTTCCCTAGCATGCTTTTTTCCCCTCACACTATTCTTTTTGGGTTTTAGAAAATGGCTGGAAACAGGAAGATTCATGATAATGGAGGATATGACGGACAATGGAATGATATATTTCATGAGACACAAAATGAAACGGGATTTGGAAGTCCAAACATCGTTATTATTCCTAATCAGAAATCTCATAATATGATCAATAATCTCAACTTTGGTGTGTTTCCTGACTCAGATTATAAGAGAATGATGGAGTTTCAGGATGATCATAGATGAAAGAAAGTTTAATTTCCCTCATGTAAATCATGTGGGAAGAGGCATCAGGGAGATTGTTTCAAAGGAACAGGAAGATGCTTTGGGTTTGGAAAAGAAGGACACAAAACCAGTAAGTGCAAAGCAAAAGGTTCAGTTAACGACATGGACGAGGATAATGGTATTGCTACGACATCAACAATGGTTAAATTTTTTAAATGTGGAATGTACGAGCATTATGAAAACCAATGCCCTAAGGGAATGTCTCATGAAGAGAATCAGTACGGTCGTATGGGTAGTATTTATGTTGATGATGATGAAGAGACTACAAATGATATGTGAGATGAAATAATTGTCGATGCTCGGTCAATGGTTTAAGAAGGTAGGGGAATGATTACATGTTTATCACGTGTAATTTTGTATAAGTAATCTCATCGTACTATGAAGTAAAGAGACATCTAACGATTGTTACACTGTTGTATTTCCTATGTTCTGAAAGTGTATGATTAATGGTATTAGTAACCATGAATGGTTATTTAGATATTTTTGGAAAGTAGATGATATGCGCATAATGACGGAATAAGGAGAAAATTAGATGTTTGATTGTATTCATGAGCTCATGATTGATATAAGGACTAAGTGATATCATGGTTTCAATATATATAATTTTGAGGATTTTGGTATATGGAAAGTGTTAATTTTTAACTGCATTCATGTTTTCACTATGTTTCAATTGGTATTCATTATTCAAGAGAATACATGATGAAGGTATTCACATGTTTGTAATTTGACCAACAAGATATATCTTATGATATATTGGGGATAAATGATGGCATTCACATGATTGTTATGTGACATTTCAAGTAATCATTTTCTTTATACTATGAGCTAGGACCGAAGTATTTTAGATAAGCCTAAAGATTGGAATGGATTATGTTGGAAATAAGTTAGTATTGTTTAAGGATAGAACTTTTTTTGGTATTATTTATGGGATGTTATAGTAATATAGCTTTAGAAAAAGGACAACCTGCAGGACGGGAAACAACCCATCGCGTCGGACAAGGCTGTGGAAATCGAACCCACAACCAAAGTGTGACTGGCCTTTATCACATACCACTGGATTACCGAAAGTCTCTGGTTAGTAGAAACTAGTTTTATTACATGGTATGATATATGAAGTATATGTTTATTTTTGGAATCATATACGATTAACCTCACCATAGATGGACTTATGTATATTTGATAACTTTAGCTAACCTTTTGTTTGAAACAGATGGAATGACCCATCATTCTATCACATGATCTATTAACACTTCATGAATAACAAATTAAACTTCATTTCGTTAAGGGATGAACTAGAAATTGTTCAAAGCATGAACAACAGTGAGATTGTACCAAAATAAAGTAAGTATTTATTCTAATTCAAATTCTTCAACTTTAGGGAAATGATCTTGAAAACCAAAAATGTTGTCATAGTGCCCTTATATCCGATGAATTAGATGGTACCCTAGATCATCACAAATAAATATCTTTATTATTGATGGCTTTTTAATAGCCATGTTACCTACCACTCCCCATCAGAACATGATGGTTGGATTTATCTTCCATATCCATATTTTCACCTATGTTCTCCTCTGTGGAAACCCAGTGATTAGTTAATTTGGGTAACCGTTACATTTCATACTTTAGTTTTTAAAGCCATGTTTTGGTATTCCTTTATATGATGTGGGTTTCTATTAAAGAATCTTTTGAGTAGTAAACCATTTATTACCCCGACTAATTTCAAGGGAGAAATTCATTTTAAGGGGGGGTAGAATGTAACACCCCATGATTTTACGAAAAATATTCTTTTTAATTTCATTAATGTATTGTGTTGTACGCTACACCAAAAGGATCTTTCACAACACACATCCCTGACTTATCTTTCATTACACGCATGCGTGACCTTCCATGATAGCGTGTGTTGTACGCAATACCGAGTTTCTCTAAACAATGACATGGTATTAAAATATTATTAAAATTAGCCGTTATAAATAGTAATAACCACATTTTGAAATTCTGTAAATTTTATTTTTCAAAATGGACTTCATTTTTGGATTTGAAATATCAAAATTAGCTTAGGGTGAAATTTTGATACTTTTCGACTAACTTTCATTTTCTGATGAATAGTGAAAATTACTAAATTTTAAATTAAAAACAACCTTTTTAATCAAAATAATTAATTGTGATAAATTATTAATTTGAGTGGTTTTAAAGTATATTTAGAATATATTTTTACAATTTAATAAAATTTTGGTCATTGGATGTAATTTCGCATTTAAACCAGACATAAACAAGTGTCTATCTTTTGATAGTTATTATATCTTAAGAACACGCTATTTGTTTTGACGACGGGAATTAATTTTTAAATTAATTAATTCAACTGATATGTTATAAATTTGGTAAAATAGACATCATTTTTGAGTTCATAATATCAAATATATCTTGTAACACCCTGAGCTTCCACGATACGCTTCTCATTCAATAATGCAATAGCTTGCATTGTACGCAACTTCGAGTTCTAAAACACCGAGACTAATCAAAGTAGCCGTTATGAATAGTAATAACCACTTTTTAAAATTATATAAATTTTATATTTCAAAATGGACTTCATTTTTGGATTCGGAATATCGAAATTAGCCTATGTTGAATTTTTGGTATTTTTCTGAGAACTTCTAATTTTTATGAATAGTGAAAAATACTTTAAAACAACTTTTCTAATCAAAATAATTTATTGTGATAAATTATACTATTTAGTGGTTTTAAGGTATAATTAGAATATATTTTTACCATTTTATCCAATGGTGGTCATTAGAATTAATTTAACATTGAAATTGGACATAAACAATTGCCAATCTTTTGATATAAATTGTTTCCTAAAAACACGCTATTTGTCGTAACAGAGGGAATTAATAATAAAATTAATTAATGCAACTTATATGTTTGGAATTTTGTAAAATAGACATCATTTTTGAATTCGGAATATCAATTATAGCTTAGGGTGAAATTTTGGCCTTGTTCTGAAAAACTTCAATTTTTGATGAATAGTGAAACCACTAAGTGGTAGTTAAATAACTGATTTTTCGTTTAAATGAAATATTACCACTTCTGTGATTTGATTTTCAAAAATCCGACATACATGGTTGTCATTAAGAAGTAAAATGTGGTTCAATGAGATTAAAATAATTTTTGGTGAATAGTAACTTTTAAGTTCTTAATCGCGATTAGAGGTAATTAGTGTAGTTTAAGGTTCAAATAATGTTTTAATAATATGAGATGAGCATGAAACTTGTCCTAATCCTATTGGATGAGTCATGGCCGACCAAGACAACCCATGGGTCAACTTGGGGACCCCATGGAGCCACTTTAGTTGGAAAATGACATTATTATATATTTATTTAATGTTAAAATTAAATTGACACAATCATGAGTTGTTTTACTAAAACAGTTTTAAAGTGGGGTTACACAAGTCTAAATTTTGATTATAAATATTCATTAGAAATATAAAAAAGATTTCCTACATCATAGTATTTTTTTTATAATTTTTAGACATTAAATAAATTAAATTAATTATGACATCATGATGATGCAGTGATGACCTCATTATTTAACAATTTAAATAAAATGGAAAGATAATGTAAAATCCAAAGCGTACACTTGTCAAAAACCTATTGGATGAGTATATTTAGAACCCTTATCATCTTATCCTCGAATTATATAAGTTTGGGACCTCTAAAATCCGAAACGCATTTTATAATAATGTGACTTTTCTTTACTTTCCAAAAGTGCCCCTCCTCTCCACTTATAAAAGGCCCCCACCTCTCCCACCTCATTTACACCTTCAAGCCATTTGGCTCGGCCAAACTCTGACCAAATACTCTCCCAACTTCCCTCTCTTACTCCTAGAAGCCTCACTGTGGGCAGAACTCTTCCCAAGGAAGCCTTTGGCTCAAATCAAAAAGAGTTACCCGATTTTGAGGTAATGTCTTCTCAAATGTTGTTTTGTTTTATTTTTCTTCTCCAACCCCCTAAACTCTTTTTATTCATTTCTTTTGTAACAACACCAGTATCCTCAATATACTAGGATGTTTTTATAATAAGGATTCGAGCTACACTTACACACACCTACATCTAATGGTTAAAGAACATACGGTTTCTGTGGATGGAGAATTTCTGCCTCACGAAACGATGATTGTTCAACACTCATATAACACCTTCAAAGTTGGCCATTAAGATGTCACTATTTTTATATATGATATATAATATGTTTATGTTTTACTTATCCTTCTGTATTTCTAATTTATGCCATACATTATGATTTCTATTATGGGTAAAACGCGATAATTTCATTTTAGAAAGTGCGGACTACCGCCCCCTCAAAGTGATTTGAATCGTTAATGCCATATGTGGGATGTATAAAGGATGGAGTAAATGGTATTATACACCATATTATAATGGAATTATATTATACCTTTATATAATTATGATTTCATTCCATTAAATACGAAATAGAAATGAAAGTAGCGTTCATGCGTACGTACGACTTACCATCTCCATGAACGGTGCATTTCATTTTTACCTCTAAATGTTATGTAATATTATGAATGAATGTATATACTGGATATATATGATATATATGATATCTACATAATGAATATAATTCTGGATATAATGGATATTTCACCACATGAACAACTTGTAATTATAAGAAGGATATTATTGAAACAATTACCAAAGATCGACAAAACGACCGTTATTAACTTAAATAATTACATAACGTTCATAACATTGTAATAAGTGATATAAAAAGGATAATGAAATTGAAAATGGTTCTTAATAAGGTAGATATTAACTATAGTTTATTATTCAGGAGGTTAAATAACGGTTGAGTCAAGTCAGACACGAGGTAAGGGTTTACTTCACAACCTCTTCATTATCCAAGGTTGTTTATACATTATTATCTACTGGGACCTCGTTATCATCCACATCCATGTTTCTTCAAAATATATTTCAAAACATTTTTATTATTTACAAGAATATGGGTTAAAGTCATTTATACCCTTTTTGACTTTTTATAAGAGGAATCTTTTCATCGTTTTCAAAACCAGGTCCTTTTTAACCTTTTCGACAGAATTAAGGTAAGAATGTTTTTTTTAACTTGTACGGTGGGTGCGGTTATTTTCTGCCGTTATAAAATCTTCAAAGCTTTCCTTACAAGCTTATAAGAATATTTTCAAGAAAATGTTTTATTTTATGATTTCAAAAATAGAGAGAGATATTTCTCTAAAATATGTTTTGATTTCATCTATGTCAACATCCTTTGATGGATTTTACGCTTATTTGAAGTTGATTTATTGTGATACAAAACTTCTATATTGTATTGAAGGTTTTGTGATATGTTTGACTGTGGATGTGCTATTTTTATACCATTCATAGTTTATGGTAAAATTATTGACATTTCGTATGCTATTTTTAATACGAATGTTTATGTTATGTTTAAACCTTTTCATATGGGAATGCATTGGACTTAATAAGTGACGGGTGGAGCCCGCTATAGCTCCTCGATGCATCAGCAGGTCTCATGAGACAAACTAGTGTCTTGGCACGAGGCCTTGACAAAATCTAATTTGTGGTCTTGGCACGAGGCCTTGGCTACGTGGTTATGATAGTCTGGCATTATGCAGTCCATCATTATGAAAGTGGTTATTGATATTGCATGTGATTATTCGACCAGTAGAATATCCATGTGAAGAAGTGAATGGAATTATCTCATTTTACTTTTGCCATATTATGTTGATGTTCAGGTTTAAAAGGCTTCTGTTTTAGTTATACATTGCCTTAAATTTTTATGTTTATTTATGAAAGCTTCCGCAATATTGTTATCCTTACTGAGCATCTGAGCTCACCCCTTTCAATGTTTTAATATTTTCTAGGATGTGAAGAAGTATTTTATGAATGACCTGCAGGGATAGTCAGAAGAGGATATGAGTGTGGACTATGAAGACATTGTTATTAGTTTTTCACTTTATGATGTAATGTAAGACTTATGAATGTATCTAGTGTTTCCAAGGCTACTAAACTAATCGGTCTTTCGGGACTTGATCTTTTGTGATCATGCCAATGTTACGAAGTAATGCACCGACTCTGGGTAGCTGGGGTCGGGGCGTTACAGTTGGTATCAGAGGCAGTTTAGTACTAACCTTGGAAGCTAGATTTAGATAAACTCTTATTAGAGCACATAGCCCAAGGATAGATTTTGAGGATTAGTATAGAAGAACTTCCTAGAATTTTGGTATTATAGAGATTTTGTGAGTTTTTCGAGCAATACATCCCTGTCTGGATACGAGCAGGTAGAGGCGGATCTAGCACAGATGTACCTAGGGGTAAAACCCGAAAACACCGCTTTAAGCTAGACTCGAACGGGAACTGGTGCACAACAACGGGCCTTGCTGCACTCTTGGTTACGACACTCCCGGGGGATATGCTTTGGATAATTCTCATTTTCATTATAAACCACTATGAAGGGTTATGAGTATATACTTCCTCAAAGAAAACTTTTTTATGGATTATATCCATAAATAGTTCAATTTATGTTAAGTCTCTTACAAGTATGGAATTATGTATTTTGATTTATAAACTAATATAGTTTATGCCATTGTTTAGAAATGGCGCCTAGTGGAAGGAAT
Source organism: Viscum album (assembly GCA_963277665.1). Taxonomy (NCBI): domain Eukaryota; kingdom Viridiplantae; phylum Streptophyta; class Magnoliopsida; order Santalales; family Viscaceae; genus Viscum; species Viscum album. The sequence continues at coordinate 1,623,352,966 of OY728121.1, read as the reverse complement.
GGAAACTGTATCAATGCACGCACTCCGTGTAGGGATTGCCCTCCTGCTCAAGATAATTATTGTGGAGCTGGAGATACAACTTGTGCTAATCAACTTATTACCATACTGGGACAACTCACTCAGGTTATGAATAATAACCTTACTCGTATGGAGCACCCTGATCCGCAATGTGGAGGATCAATGTTAGACCGCTTCATGAGGCAACAACCACCAACCTTCAATCGGAGTACAAATCCTATAGTAGCTGAGCAATGGATAAATTCCTTAGAGAAAATATTCCATGCCTTGGGGAGTAGTGAAAGGGAGAAGGTTGTCATGGCAGTTTACCGCCTCACTGGATATGCCAATCAGTGGTGGTCGCTGATTCAAAACACAAAGGAAGATGATGACGTATCGAATATGGAATGGAGGGAGTTCAAAGAGCTTTTCTTAGAAAAATACTTTCCTCGTGACCATCGAGCAGATATGGAAAGGCAATTTCTGAGTCTGAGGAAGAAGGAGGATGAGAATGTCGCAAAGTATGAGGCTAACTTTACAAGGTTAGCGAGGCATGCTGCGGATTATATACGTAACCCAAGGAGTAAGATTGATCGTTTCTTTGATGGGTTAAAACCATTTCTCCGTCGAGCATTAGTATCACAATCCTTCTCATCATACGAAGATATCGTCTCGTGTGCTATCAAGACAGAAAAGGAATTCCTTAAGTCTTATGACAACAAAGTAAAGTAAGAGAAGAGGAGAATGGGGGAACAAGAGACAGATAAAGGGAAAAGGGGAAAGAAGGATTTTCCATTATGTGATAATTGTGGGAAGAATCACCCTGGTACTTGCCTAAAAGGAATGGGAGTTTGTTATAAATGTGGAGAAAAGGGTCACCAGGCTCGTGATTGCAAGGGAAACAAAGAGGCTGTCAAAGTTGAATGCTAAAATTGTAGGGAAACATGGCATTATGCAAATGAATGTCCTAAGCGTCAAGGAAACTTACCTCAGAAAAGGCCAAGGGATCAAGATCAATCTTATGCTGTGACTACAGTTGAAGCAGAATAATTAATGTATTGGTTCTTTTGGACTCAAGGATTATATTCTGGTTATAAGAATAATGTGATATATATAAGGATTGTACTGCAGTACTTGTTGTTTCGGTAAGGTTTTAATATGATTAAGGTAATAATATTTTTAGTATGTGACAATAAGAGAAACTTTACTTTGTTTGGGGAATCTGATGTTACAATTGATTTTGGAATTAAGAGACCTTTTAGAGAAAGTTTGGACAGAGGTATTTTAGATAACTATAAAGGTTGGATTGGATTTAGTTGATCTTTGGATAGTATTGTTTAAGGTTAAAAAAAAATTTATGAATATTATTTTTGGAATATTATGATACTATAGTTTTAGGAAAAGGACAACCTGCAGGGTGGGGCATAAACCGTCGCGTCGGACAAAGCTGTAGGAATCGAACCCACAACCATAGTGCGATAGGCCTTTATTTCCTACCACTAGCCTACAGGAAGTCCCTGGTTATTACAAAATAATTTTACTAATCTAAATGGTATGTTTTATCATTTGGAACCTTATACAAATATGATAAGTATAATATTTTTGAGTTCTATTATCTTTTTGAGTGAAAGATGAGTTGAAGGTTGAAACTCTAGTTGTCAAGCATAAATATATATATACCTATCTCTTATTCTATGAATAAATTAATTCTTAAACTTTAGTAAAGGTATATTAAAACAAAAAAAATGTGTTATCCTAATACCTTATGTCTTGTTGAACTGATGATATTTTAAATCAACATAGATTGAAGACTTTGAGGCCTTCAATTTGACAGTTGATTGTGATTGATGACCTCAATCACTCCCTACAAATATTTACGTTTTCCCTCAAATTATATGTCTCTAATTGCCACCAATGTTCTCCTTATCGAGATCATAATTTGGTGGTGACTTTCTTATTTCCATTTCCCTCTTATTAAGGCTAAATTTTATTAACCTTATTTCCGATGTGGGTTTTCCACAAAGGTATTTTCTATTTTCAACCTTTTATTTTCAAAGAAAAATTTCAAATTGCGAGGACGCAATTTATTAAAGGAGGGGAGAATGTAACACCCCGAGCTTCCACGATACGCTTCTCATTCAATAATGCAATAGCTTGCATTGTACGCAACTTCGAGTTCTAAAACACCGCGACTAATCGAAGTAGCCGTTATGAATAGTAATAACCACTTTTTAAAAATATAGAAATTTTATATTTCAAAATGGACTTCATTTTTGGATTCGGAATATCGAAATTAGCCTATGTTGAAATTTTGGTATTTTTCTGAGAACTTCTAATTTTTATGAATAGTGAAAAATACTTTAAAACAACTTTTTTAATCAAAATAATTTATTGTGATAAATTATACTATTTAGTGGTTTTAAGGTATAATTAGAATATATTTTTACCATTTTATCCAATGGTGGTCATTAGAATTAATTTAACATTGAAATTGGACATAAACAATTGCCAATCTTTTGATATAAATTGTTTCTTAAAAACACGCTATTTGTCGTAACAGTGGGAATTAATTATAAAATTAATTAATGCAACTTATATGTTTGTAATTTTTTAAAATAGACATCATTTTTGAATTCGGAATATCAATTATAGCTTAGGGTGAAATTTTGGCCTTGTTCTGAAAAACTTCAATTTTTGATGAATAGTGAAACCACTAAGTGGTAGTTAAATAACTGATTTTTCGTTTAAATGAAATATTACCACTTCTGTGATTTTATTTTAAAAAATCCGACATACATGGTTGTCATTAAGAAGTAAAATGTGGTTCAATGAGATTAAAATAATTTTTGGTGAATAGTAACTTTTAAGTTCTTAATCGCGATTAGAGGTAATTAGTGTAGTTTAAGGTACAAATAATGTTTTAATAATATGAGATGAGTATGACACTTGTCCTACTCCTATTGGATGAGTCATGGCCGACCAAGAAAACCCATGGTTCAACTTGGGGACCCCATGGAGCCACTTTAGTTGGAAAATGACATTATTATATATTTATTTAATGTTAAAATTAAATTGACACAATCATGAGTTGTTTTACTAAAACAGTTTTTAAGTGGTGTTACACAAGTCTAAATTTTGATTATAAATATTCATTAGAAAGCTAAAACGATTTCCTACATCATAGTATTTTTTTTATAATTTTTAGACATTAAATAAATTAAATTAATTATGACATCATGATGGTGCAGCGATGACCTCATTATTTAACAATTTAAATAAAATGGAAAGATAATGTAACATCCAAAGAGTACACTTGTCAAAAACCTATTGGATGAGTATATTTCTAACCCTTATCATCTTATCCTCGAATTATATAAGTGTGGGACCTCTAAAATCCGAAACTAATTTTATAATAATGTGACTTTTCTTTACTTTCCAAAAGTGCCCCTCCTCTCCACTTATAAAAGGCCCCCACCTCTCCCACCTCATTTACACCATCAAGCCATTTGGCTCGGCCAACCTCTGCCCAAATACTCTCCCAACATCCCTCTCTTACTCCTAGAAGCCTCACTTTGGGCAGAACCCTTCCCAAGGAAGCCTTTGGATCAAATCAAAAAGAGTTACCCGATTTTGAGGTAATGTCTTCTCTAATGTTGTTTTGTTTTATTTTTCTTCTCCAACCCCCTAAACTCTTTTTATTCATTTATTTTGTAACAACACCAGTATCCTCAATATACTAGGATGTTGTTATAAGAAGTATTCGAGATACACTTACACACACCTACATCTAATGGTTAAAGAACATACGGTTTCTATGGATGTCGAATTTCTGCTTCACGAAACGATGATTGTTCAACACTTATATAACACCTTCAAAGGTGGTCATTAAGATGTAACTATTTTTATATATGATATATAATATGTTTATGTTTTACTTATGATTCTGTATTTCTCATTTATTCCATACTTTATGATTTCCATTATGGGTAAAATGCGATAATTTCATTTTAGGAAGTGCGGACTACCGCCCCCTCAAAGTGATTTGAATCGTTAATGCCATATGTGGGATGTATAAAGGATGGAGTAAATGGTATTATACTCTATATTATACTGGAATTATATTATAACTTTATATAATTATGATTTCATTCCATTAAATACGAAATAGAAATGAAAGTAGCGTTCATGCGTACGTACGGCTTACCTTCTCCATGAACGGTGCATTTCATTTCTTACCTCTAAATGTTATGTAATATTATGAATGAATGAATATACTGGATATATATGATATATATGATATCTACATCATGAATATAATTCTGGATATAATGGATATTTCACCACATGAACAACTTGTAATTATAAGAAGGTTATTGTTGAAACAAGTACCAAAGATCGACAAAACGACCGTTATTAACTTAAATAATTACATAACGTTCATAACATTGTAATAAGTGATATAAAAAGGATAATGAAATTGAAAATGGTTCTTAATAAGGTAGATATTAACTCTAGTTTATTATTCATGAGGTTAAAGAACGGGTGAGTCAAGTCAGACACGAGGTAAGGGTTTACTTCACAACCTCTTCATTATCCAAGGTTGTTTATACATAATTATCTACTGGGACCTCGTTATCATCCACATCCATGTTTCTTAAAAATATATTTCAAAACATTTTTATTATTTACAAGAATATGGGTTAAAGTCATTTATACCCTTTTTGACTTTTTATAAGAGGAATCTTTCCGTCGTTTTCAAAACAAGGTCCTTTTTAACCTTTTCGACAGAATTAAGGTAAGAATGTTTTTTTTAACTTGTACGGTGGGTGCGGTTATTTTCCGCCGTTATAAAATCATCAAAGATTTCCTTACAAGCTTATAAGAATATTTTCAAGAAAATGTTTTATTTTATGATTTCAAAAATAGAAAGAGATATTTCTCTAAAATATGTTTTGATTTCATCAATGTCAACATCCTTTGATGGATTTTACGCTTATTTGAAGTTTATTAATTGTGATACAAAACTTCTATATTGTATTGAAGGTTTTGTGATATGTTTGACTGTGGATGTGCTATTTTTATACCATTCATAGTTTATGGTAAAATTATTGACATTTCGTATGCTATTTTTAATACGAATGTTTATGTTATGTTTAAACCTTTTCATATGGGAATGCATTGGACTTAATAAGTGACGGGTGGAGCCTGCTATAGCTCCTCGATGCATCGGCAGGTCTCATGAGACAAACTAGTGTCTTGGCACGAGGCCTTGACAAAATCTAATTTGTGGTCTTGTCACGAGGCCTTGGCTACGTGGTTATGATAGTTTGGAATTATGCATTCCATCATTATGAAAGTGGTTATTGATATTTCATGTGATTATTCGACCAGTAGAATATCCATGTGAAGAAGTGAATGGAATTATCTCATTTTACTTTTTCCATATTATGTTGATGTTCAAGTTTAAAAGGCTTTTGTTTTAGTTATAAATTGCCTTAAATTTTTATGTTTATTTATGAAAGCTTCCGCAATATTGTTATCCTTACTGAGCATCTGAGCTCACCCCTTTCAATGTTTTAATATTTTCCAGGATGTGAAGAAGTATTTTATGAATGATCTTCAGGGATAGTCAGAAGTGGATATGAGTGTGGACTATGAAGACTTTGTTATTAGTTTTTCACTTTATGATGTAATGTAAGACTTATGAATGTATCTAGTGTTTCCAAGGCTACTAAACTAATCGGTCTTTCGGGACTTGATCTTTTGTGATCATGCCAATGTTATGAAGTAATTCACCAACTCTGGGTAGCTGGGGTCGGGGCGTTACATATCTTAGGCCTAATTTTTGGTATTTTTCTTGAAACTTTCATTTTTTGATGAATAGTGAAACCACAAAGTGGTAGTTAAAAAAATGAATTTTTCATAAAACATAATTTTACTGCTTCTGTGAGTGGAATTTTAAAAAACTGAGAGACACGGTTGATGTCAGTAAGTAAAATGTGGTTCAATGAGATGAATATAATTTTTGGTGAATAGTAACTTTTTACTTTTTTTTACCGCGGTTAAAAGTAAATAGGGTAATTAAGGGTAAAATTGTTATTATTATTACCCTAACAAATGTTCTAATTCTATTGGATTAGTGTAATTCGACCAAAACAACCTTAGTAATTAAATATGACCATTTAGGCCCACTTGGATTAGATTAGGACATTTATTATTAATTTATTTAAAGAAGGGTTAAAATAGTTAAAATCAAAGTTTAATAACTAAATAATATTCAATATAGGTTTATTCATAAGATAAATTCGACTATCAATATTAATTAGAAAGCTAAAAATATTTCCTAAATAATGATGTTTTATTTGTAGTTTTTAGACATTAAAAATGTTAATTTATTTATGACACAAAGATGATGCAGTAATTATCTTATTAATGAAATATAGACATAATTGATGTTATAAATACCCAAATCAATTTAATTTAAGACTTTTCATGAATTAAACTAATTTTATAAGTTAATATGACATGTTATTATTGATTTAATTAACTTTTTTATAACTAATCATTCTGTTATAATTTTCACAAAAATCAATTACAAAATAGTGTCAAAATTTACATAAAATATTTTGTAAAACAAATATTATATTATTAAATGTTATTTTATTCCTAAAATTCTAAGGCTCGCCCAAATGACTTAGATAAGGATATATATATTAATAATAAACAACTTGGGGTTCTTTTGTCTTTTTATAGTAAGTTTATTAACCTTATAGTGTAAGAACACAAAAAGACACGGTAAAAGTAAAATTATATAACTTAAAGTTAAATATAAATGATATGGTTAAAATAGGAACCTAAACTTGTCAAAATTGTATTTTATGAGAGGATTGAGACCCATTCCCACCTTAGCTTAAAAATAAATCAATTTGGAGCTATTTAAAACCGAATTTGGCTTTATAATAAAATAATATTTTTTGTTTTTCCAAAGGTGCCCCTCTCCTCTCTTATAAAAGGGAACATCCTCCCTCTCTTCCTCACACCACTTTGAGCCTTCAGGCTCGGCCCACCCCTGCCAAATTCTCCACTCCACTTCCATAGAAACATCGTACAGGTTCTGGTTTTTTTCAAAGACCAATTTTAGTGCCCTAAGAGGAGGTCTCAAAGAGGCTCTTCAAAGAAGAGGTAATGTCTGTTACCGATTCTTTCAACTCTATTTCTTCTTCCACTTCATCTTCTTTAGTTGTTTCATTATGAGGTAATAACATCAGTATAAATAATATAATGATATGTTGTTATAAGTATGAAACAACCCTATTTCACCATCTATCCATCCTACGGAATACGAAATCACCACGTGTGCGTACGTACAGAATACCGTCTCCACGCCATGGTGAAATCTGTTTTTACACCAACACCTTACATGGATGGGTATAATGGTGTAAAGAATAATCATATATGGTTATTATAAAATCATTATGATTCTAATATATTATACCATCCACTCTAATTATATTCAATAATTATGGGAACAATATCATCGCTCGTGCGTACGTACGGACTACCGTCTCCACGACGCGATGAGATTCATTATCAATGATTAACCATACATGAATGGTCATAAAGTTTATATAATGAATAATATTGAAATATATGAAATAATAATTCTACTGGATTTATGTATATATATATATATATATTTGTATGTCATCTATTAAGTTTTATACAATTCAATAAGGAAACGAAAACACCGTTCATGCGTACGTACGGCCTACCATCTCCATGAACGGTGTATTTCATTCCTTTTATAGATCTATAATATATATTTATATGATGGATATATTATATAAATCATGTTTTACATTCAGGATTTATGTAAATCAGGATATAAGTAATAATATCAATAAATGACAAGTCGAAACAGATACGATAAATGGAATGATTTTACCCAAAACGCTGCTTTAACATGGAATTTACAAAACAACGGGTAATATAAAGTAATAAGTGAAACATATATGATATCATAACAATTAATATGATTCTATAATAAGTCAATGACATTATTTAAATCATTATATAGGAGTTTCGAATACGTATGAAGCATATCGGACCTAAGGTAAGGGATACATTTTCATTCTCATTTTTATCCGAGATTGCTTATACGTAAGTATTTACTGGGGTTACGTTTATCATCCATGGCCATGTTTTCTAAAAAGGTTTTCATAAAATGTTTACCATTATTCCATGAATGTTTAGATTCATTTTACCATTTATTGACTTTTTACCACAGTGTATGAATGGAATCTTTCCTTTGGTTACCATAAAAGGTACTTTTTGACTTTTCTGACAAAAGTACGAGGAGAATGTTATTTTTAACATATACGGCGTGAACGGATTTTTACGGTTTCATAAAATCTCATTTTCATGAAGCTTCCTCTACAATATTTCATGATTATTTTCAATAAAATCTTTTCTTTTAAAATTCTATGGAATTTTGTGTAAAGAAAATGATTTTGAAGAAGAAAGAATATTTTCCTCAAGAATTTATTTCAAATGTTTTATCAAAACCATTTTCCATCTAAGATGAAATTATTTCATATGTGTATGTTTTAAGATTAATGTATATATAATTTACATGGTTCACATTTCATATGATGAAATTTCCGATTGTTTTTTATAGATTATGAAATGATGGGATGATGTATATGAAACCCATTTTATTCTTTGGGTTATGAAGAATGTTTTATGTTTATTTTGTGGCATAAGTAAGAATGATTTAATTATGATATGGGTGGGACCTATATCTCCCTCCAATGCATTGAGTAATGATTTATATCTCATGAGATAGACATGGCTGGAATGGCAAGTTAAACCGGTTCAGTAATACAGGACTGGAACAAGGAGTGAACTCGATTCAGAAAGGGAATTTGTCCAATAAGATGGTCTTGGAAGCAATGCCTTGGATAATATGGAAATCATATCATGTTCTTAAGGGTTGCCACAATTACATGTTTTATTCCCATGATATTTTATCATTCTTAATGTTTCATTATGATCTATGCCATACGTACTTCCATGTTTTATATCATTGCTCAAGATTTTGATGTTTAAACATTATGTTAATGTTTTTAAGTTCAAATGTATAGGGTATGTTTTATTTTATCCATGTTTACCCTTACTGAGAATTTGAGCTCACCCTTTTTATGTTTTCTTTTCCCCAGGATATAAAGAAAGGATTTAGGTAAAAAAGGGGGAAGATCTTTATGGGAGATGTTGAAGATCTTTCACCACATTTAGAAGATTACGTTCCAAGTTTCCAAAGACACTAAACTATTACGGTCCTTGTGTGTCTGTTTTTGTTATATATTAAGTATTCCGCAAAAGTAATGTAATGTTCATGTACGTCAAGCTTCGGGTCTCTACAGTTGTTATCAGAGGAAATTTTTAGTCAACCTTTGGAAACCAGGATGCGAAAACTTTATTGAGGTCCCTAGATATATTTCTAAGATAGTTCTAGAGATTTCTCTAATGTTAAGTATACGTATAGGTTATATTCCTAGAATTGTGCTAACGATCTTAGAATTTAACCTAAGATGTTAGATATTGAGGGTACTCCCCCTTTACTATGTTGTTTTCCCTAGCATGATTTTTTCCTCTCACAGTATTCTTTTTTGGTTTTAGAAAATGGCTGGAAATAAGCAGAATCATGATAATGGAGGATATGACGGACAATGGAATGATATTCTTCATGAGAAACCAAATGAAAAGGGATTTGGAAGTCCAAACATCGTTATTATGCCTAACCAGGAATCTCATTATATGATCAATAATCTCAACTTTGGTATGATTCCCGACTCAGATAATAAGAGAAAGATGGAGTTTCATGATGATCATAGAGGAAAGAAAGTTCAATTTCCCTCATGTAAATCATGTGGGAAGAGGCATCGGGGAGATTGTTTCAAAGGAACTGGAAGATGCTTTGCGTGTGGAAAAGAAGGACACAAAGCCAGTAAGTGAAAAGGAAAAGGTTCAGTTAACGACATGGACAAGGATAATAGTATTTCTACGACATCAAAAATGGTTAAATGTTTTAAATGTAGATTGTACGGGCATTATGAAAACCAATGCCCTAAGGGAAAGTCTCATGAAGAGAATCAGTACGGTCTTATGGGTAGTATTTATGTTGATGATGACGAAGAGACTACAAATGATATGTGAGAGAAAATAATTGTTGAAGCTCGATCAATGGTTTAAGAAGGTAGTGGAATGATTACATGTTTATCTAGTGTAATGTTGTATAAGTAATCTAATGGTACTATGAAATAAAGAGACATATAAGGATTGTTACACTGTTGTCTTTCCTAAGTTCTGAAATTGTATGATTAATGGTATTAGTAACCATGAATGGCTATTTAGATATTTTTGGAAAGTAGATGATATGCTTATAATGAAGGGATAAAGAGAAAATTAGATGTTTGATTGTATTCATGATCTCATGATTGATATAAGGAATAAGTGATATCATGGTTTGAGTATATAGAATTTTTAGGATTTTGGTATGTGGAAAGTGTTAATTTTTTACGTCATTCACGTTTTCACTATGCTTCAATGGGTATTCATTCTTCAATAGAATACATGATTAAGGTATTCACATGTTTGTAATTTTACCAATAAGATATATCTTATTATATATTGGAGATAAATGATGGCATTCACGTGATTGATAAGAGACATTTCAAGTAATCATTTTATTTATACTATATTCTTGGACCGAAGTATTTTAGATAAGCCTAAAGATTGGAATGGATTATGTAGGACATAAGTTAGTATTGTTTAAGGATAGAACTTTTTTCGATATTATTGATGGGATGTTGTAGTAATATTGGTTTAGAAAAAGGACAACTTGTAGGATGGGAAACAACCCATCACGTCGGACAAGGCTGTGGGAATCGAACCCACAACCGAAGTGTGACTAGCCTTTATCACCTACCACTGGCCTTCAGGAAGTCCCTGGTTTGTAGAAACTAGTTTTATTATGCGGTATGATTTATGAAGTATATGTTCATTTTTGGAATCATATACGATTAACCTCACCATACATGGACTTATGTATATTTGATAACTTTTGCTAACCTTTTGTTTGAAACAGATGGAATGACCCATCATCCTATCACATGATATATTAACACTTCATGAATTACAAATTCAACTTCATTTCTTTAAGAGTTGAAGTGGAAATTGTTCAAAGCACGAACAACAGTAAGATTGTACCAAAATAAAGTAAGTATTTATTCTAATTCAAAATCTTCAACTTTAGGGAAATGATCTTTAAAACCAAAAATGTTGTCCTAGTGCCCTTATATCCGATGAATTAGATGGTACCCTAGATCATAACAAATCTATGGCTTTGTGATTGATGGATTTTTCATATCCATGTTCTCTACCACTCTCCATCAGAACATGATGGTTAGATTTCTCTTCCAAATCCATATTTTCACCTATGTTCTCATTTGTGGAAACCCAGTGATTAGTTAATTTGGGTAACCATTACGTTTCATACATTAGTTTTTAAAGCCATGTTTTGGTATTCCTTTTTACGATGTGGGTTTCTATTAAAGAAACTTTCGAGTAGTAAACCATTTATTACCCCGATGAATTTCGAGGGCGAAATTCATTTTAAGGAGGGTAGAATGTAACACCCCAAGATTTTATGAAAAATATTCTTTTTAATTTCATTAATGTCTTGTTTTGTACGCTACATCAAAAGTAGATTCCACAACATGCATCCCTGACTTAGCTTTCATTACACGCAAGCGTGACCTTCTACGATAGCGTGTGTTGTACGCAATACCGAGTTTCGCTAAACAATGATATGCTATTAAAATATTATTAAAACTAGCCGTTATGAATAGTAATAACCACTTTTTGAATTTTTTTAAATTTTATTTTTAAAAATGGAATTCATTTTTGGATTCGGAATATCGAAATTAGCTTAGGGTGATATTTTGATACTTTTCGACTAACTTTCATTTTCTGATGAATAGTGGAAATTACTAAATTTTAAATTTAAAAAAACCTTTTTAATCAAAATAATTAATAGTGATAAATTATTAATTTGAGTGGTTTTAAAGTATATTTAAAATATATTTTTACAATTTAATACAATGTTGGTCATTGGATGTAATTTCACATTTAAACCATACATAAACAAGTGTCAATCATTTGATAGTTATTATCTCTTAAGAACACATTATTTGTTTTGAGGACATGAATTAATTTTAAAATTAATTAATGCAACTGATATGTTTTCAATTTTGTAAAATAGACATCATTTTTGAGTTCATAATATCAAATATAGCTTAGGCCTAATTTTTGGTATCTTTCTGGAAACTTTCATTTTTTGATGAATAGTGAAACCACTAAGTGGTAGTTAAAAAAATGAATTTTTCATAAAACATAATTTTACCGCTTATGTGAGTGGAATTTAAAAAATCCAAGAGACAAGGTTGATGAATGTAAGTAAAATGTGGTTCAATGAGATGAAAATAATTTATGGTGAACAGTAACTTTTTACTTTCTTTTACCACGGTTAAATGTAAATAGGGTAATTAAGGGTAAAAATGTTATTATTATTACCCTAACACATGTACTAACTCTATTGGATTAGTTTAATTCGACCAAAAAAAACCTTAGGAATAAAACATGACCATTTAGGCACACTTGGATAAGATTAGGACATTTATTATTATTTTATTTAAAGAAGGGTTAAAATAGTTAAAATCAAAGTTTAATAACTAAATCATTTTTAATATAGGGTTATACATAAGAAAAATTCGACTATAAATATTAATTAGAAAGCTAAAAGTATTTCCTACAGAATTATATTTTATTTGTAATTTTAGACATTAAAAATGTTAATTTATTTTTGACACAAAGATGATGCAGTAATTTCTTATTAATGAAATACTAACATAATTGATGTTATAAATACCCAAATAAATGTAATTTAAGACTTTTTATGAATTAAAATAATTTTAAAGGTTAATATGACATGTTATTATTAATTTAATTTACATTTTTCTAACTAATCATTCTTTTATGAGTTTCAAAAAAATTAATTACAAAATAGTGTCAAAATTGACATAAAATAGTTTTTAAAACAAATATTATATTCTTAATTGTTATTTTATTCCGAAAAATCTATGGTTCGGCCAAATGACTTAGATATAGATATATATATTAATAATAAACAACTTGGGGTTCGTTTGGATTGTTATAGTAAGTTTATTAACCTTATAGTGTAAGAACACAAAAAGACACGGTAAAAGTAAAATTATCTAACATAAAGTTAAATATAAATGATAAGGTTAAAATAGGAACCTAAACTTGTCTAAATTCTATTGGATTAGAGGATTTAGAACCATCCCCACCTTATCTTAGAAATAAATCAATTTGTAACTATTTAAAACCGAATAAGGCATTATAATAAAATAATATTTTTAGTTTTTCCAAAGGTGCCCCTCTCCTCCCTTATAAAAGGGCACCTCCTCCCTCTCTTCCTCACACCACATTGAGCCTTACATCTCGGACAACCCCTGCCAAATTCTCTTCTAAACTTTCATAGAAACATCCTAGAGGTTCTGGTATTCTTCAAAGACCAATTTTAGTGCCCTAATAGGAGGTCTCAATGAGACGCTTCAAAGAAGAGGTAATGTCCATTACCGATTCTTTCAACTCTATTTCTTCTTCCACTTCATCTTCTTTAGTTGTTTCATTATGAAGTAATAACATCAGTATAAATCATATACGTATATGTTATTATATGTATGAAACAACCCTATTTCACCAACTATCCATCCTACGGAATATGAAATCACCACGCGTGCGTACGTACGGAATACCGTCTCCACGTCGTGGTGAAATCTGTTTTTCCACCAAAACCTTACATGGATGGGTATAATGGTGTAAAAAATAACTATATATGGTTATTATAACATCATAATGATTCTGATATATTATACCATCCACTCCAATTCTATTCAATAATTATGGAAATGATATCATCGCTCGTACGTACGTACGGACTACCGTCACCACGACGCGATGAGATTTATTATCCATGATTAACCATACAAGAATGATCATAAAGCTTATATAATGAATAATAATGAAATATATGAAATAATAATGCTACTGGATTTATATATATATATATGTATGTAATCTATTTAGTTTCATTCAATTCAATAAGGAAAAGAAAACTGTGTTCATGCGTATGTACGGCCTACCGTCTCCATGAACGGTGTATTTCATTCCTTTTATCGATCTATAATATATTTTTATATGATGGATATATTATATAAATCATGTTTTAAATTCTTTAATTATGTAAATCAGGATATAAGTAATAATATCATGAAACGACAAGTCGAAACACAAATGATAAATGGGATTATTTTACCCAAAATGGTGCTTTAACATGGAATTTACAAAACACCGGGTAATATAAAGTCATAAGTGAAACATATATGATATCATAACAATGAATATGATTATTTAATAAGTCAATGACATTATTTAAATCATTATAAAAGAGTTTTGGATATGTACGAAGCATATCATACCTAAGGTAAGGGATAAATTTTCAATCACATTTTTATCCGAGATTGCTTATATGTAAGTATTTACTGGGGTTACATTTATCATCCATGACCATGTTTTCTAAAAAGGTTTTCATAAAATATTTACCATTCTTACATGAATTTTTAATTTCATTTTTACCCTTTGTTAACTTTTTACCACATTGTATGAATGGAATCTTTCATTTGGTTACCATATAAGGTACTTTTTGACTTTTCGGACAAAAGTTCGAGGAGAATGTTATTTTTAACTTATAGGGCGTGAGCGGATTTTTACGGTTTCATAACACCTCATTTTCATGAAGCATCCTCCAAAATAATTCATGATTATTTTAAATAAAAACTTTTTCTTTTAAAATTTCAGGGCATTTTGTGAAAAGAAAATGATTTGGAAGAAGAAAGGATATTTTCATCAAGAATTAATTTCAAAAGTTTTATCAAAACCATTTTCCATCTAAGATGAAATTATTTCATATATGTATGTTTTAAGTTTAATGTCTCTATAATTTACATGGTTCACTTTTCTTATGATGAAATGTCCGTTTGTTTTATATGGATTATGAAATGATGGGATGATGTTTATGAAACCCATTTTATTCTTTGGGTTATAATGAATGTTTTATGTTTGTTTTGTGGGATAAGTAAGAATGATTTCATTATGAGATGGGTGGGACCTATATCTTCCTCCAATGAATTGGGTAAAGATTTATATCTCATGAGATAGACATGGCTGGAACGACAAGTTAAACCGGTTCAGTAATACAGGAATGGAACGAGGAGTGAACTCGATTCAGAAAGGGACTTTGTCCACTAAGATGGTCTTGGCATAAATGCCTTGGCTAATATGGAAATAATATCATGTTCTTAATAGTTTCCACAATTACATGTTTTATTCCCATGATATTTTATCATTCTTAATGTTTCATTATGATCTATGCCATACGTACTTCCATGTTTTATGTCATTGCTCAAGATTTTGATCTTTAAACATTATGTTCATGTTTTTACGTTCAAATGTATAGGGTATGTTTTTTTTATCCATGCTTACCCTTACTGAGCATTTGAGCTCACTCTTTTTATGTTTTCTTTTCCCAAGGATATAAAGAACGGTTTTAGGTAAAAAAGGGGGAAGATCTGTATGGGATATGTTGAAGATATTTCACGACAATTAGAAGATCACGTTCAATGTTTCCAAAGACACTAAACTATTACGGTCCTTGTGTGTCTGTTTTTGTTAAGTAATAAGTATTCTGAAAATGTAATGTAATGTTCATGTACGTCAATCTTCGGGTCTCTACAGTTGGTATCAGAGGAATGGTTTAGTAAACCTTTGGAAACTAGGATACGGAAAATTTAGTGAGGTCCCTAGATATATTTCTAAGGTATGTCTAGGGATGTCTCTAAGGTTAAGTATACGTATAAGTTATAGTCCTAGAATTTCACTAACTATCTTAGAATTTAACCTAAGATATTAGATATTGAGGTTAATCCCCCATTACTATGTTGTTTTCCCAAGCATGATGTTTGCCTCTCACACTATTCTTTTTGGGTTTTAGAAAATGGCTGGAAACAGGAAGATTCATGATAATAGAGGATATGACAGACAATGGAATGATATTCTTCATGAGAAACCAAATGAAACGGGATTTGGAAGTCCAAACATTGTTATTATGCCTAATCAGCAATCCCATAATATGATCAATAATCTCAACATTGTTATGTTTCCCGACTCAGATAATAAGAGAAAGATGGAGTTTCATGATGATCATAGAGGAAAGAAAGTTCAATTTCCCTCATGTAAATCAGGTGGGAAGAGGCATCAGGGAGATTGTTTCAAAGGAACTGGAACATGCTTTGGGTGTGGAAAAGAAGGACACAAAGCCAATAAGTGCAAATGAAAAGGTTCAGTTATTGACATGGACGAGGATAATGGTATTTCTACGACATCAACAATGGTTAAATGTTTTAAATGTGGAATGTACGGGAATTATGCAAACCAATTCCCTAAGGGAAAGTCTCATGAAGATAATCAGTACGGTCATATGGGTAGTATTTATGTTGATGATGATAAAGAGACTACAAATGATATGTGAGATGAAATAATTGTTGAAGCTCGGTCAATGGTTTAATAAGGTAGTGGAATGATTACATGTTTATCAAGTGTAATGTTGTATAAGTAATCTCATGGTACTATGAAATAAAGAGACATCTAAGGATTGTTACACTGTTGTCTTTCCGATGTTCTGAAAGTGTATGATTAATGGTAATAGTAACAATGAAAGGTTATTTAGATATTTTTGGAAAGTAGATGATATGCACATAATGAAGGGATAAGGATAAAATTAGATGTTTTATTGTATTCATGAGCTCATGATTGATATAAGGACTAAGTGATATCATGGTTTGAGTATATAGAATCTTGAGGATATTGGTATGTGGAAAGTGTTAATTTTTAACTGCATTCATGTTTTCACTATGCTTCAATGGGTATTCATTCTTCAATAGAATACATGATTAAGGTATTCACATGTTTTTAATTTGACCAATAAGATATATCTTATGATATATTGGGGATAAATGATGGAATTCACATGATTGTTATGTGAAATTTCAAGTAATAATTTTCTTTATACTATGAGCTTGGACCGCAGTATTTTAGATAAGCCTAAAGATTGGAATGGATTATGTTGGACATAAGTTATGATTGTTTAAGGATAGAAATTTTTTAGGTATTATTGATGGGATGTTATAGTAATATAGCTTTTAAAAAAGGACAACCTGCAGGATGGGCAACAGCCCATCGCGTCAGACAAGGCTGTGGGAATCGAACACACAACTGAAGTGTGACTGGCCTTTATCACCTACCACTGGCCTAAAGGATGTCCCTGGTTAGTTGAAACTAGTTTTATTACGTGGTATGATATATGAAGTATATGTTCATTTTTGGAATCATTTACGATTAACCTCACCATAGATGGACTTATTAATATTTGATAACTTTTTCTAACCTTTTGTTTGAAACATATGGAATGACCCATCATTTGATCAGATGATCTATTAACACTTCATGAATAACAAATTCAACATCATTTCTTTAAGAGATGAAGTGGAAATTGTTCAAAACACGAAAAATAGTGAGATTGTACCAAAATGAAGTAAGTATTTATTCTAATTAAAATTCATCAACTTTAGGGAAATGATCTTGAAAAACAAAAATTTTGTCCTAGTGCCCTTATATCCGATGAATTAGATGGTACCCTAGATCATCACAAATCTATGGCTTTGTGATTGATGGCTTATTTATAGCCATGTTCCCTACCACTCTCCATCAGAACATGATGGTTAGATTTATCTTCCATATCCATATTTTCACCTATGTTCTCCTTTGTGGAAACCCGGTGATTAGTTAATTTGGGTAACTGTTACGTTTCATACTTTAGTTTTTGAATCCAAGTTTTGGTATTCCTTTATACGATGTGGGTTTCTATTAAAGAAACTTTCGAGTAGTAAACCATTTATTATCCCGACGAATTTCGAGGGCGAAATTCATTTTAAGGGGGGTAGAATGTAACACCCCAAGATTTTATGAAAAATATTCTTTTTAATTTCATTAATGTTCTGTGTTGTATGCTACACCAAAAGAAGCTTCCACAACACGCATCCCTGACTTAGCTTGCATTACACGCAAGCACGACCTTCCACGATAGCGTCTGTTGTACGCAATACCGAGTTTCTCTAAACAACGATATGCTATTAAAATATTATTAAAACTAGCCATTATGAATAGATATTATTTTTTGGTTCATTATATCAAATATAGATTAGGCCTAATTTTTGGTATTTTTCTAGAAACTTTCATTTTTTGATGAATAGTGAAACCAATAAGTGGTAGTTAAAAAAATGAATTTTTCATAAAACATAATTTTACCGCTTATGTGAGTGGAATTTCAAAAATACGAGAGACATGGTTAATGTCAGTGAGTAAAATGTGGTTCAATGAGATGAAATTATTTTTTGGTGAATATTAACTTTTTACTTTTTTTTTACCACGGTTAAAAGTAAATAGGGTAATTAAGGGTAAAAATGTTATTATTATAACCCTAACACATGTCCTAATTCTATTGTATTAGTGTAATTCGACCAAAAACAATCTTAGGAATAACATATGACCATTTAGGCCCACTTGGATTAGATTTGGACATTTATTATTAATTTATTTAAAGAAGGGTTAAAATAGTTAAAATGAAAGTTTAATAACTAAATAATTTTTAATATAGGGTTATACATAAGATAAATTCGACTATAAATATTCATTAGAAAGATAAAACGATTTCCTACATTATGATATTTTATTTGATATTTTAGACCTTAAAAAATTTAATTTATTTATGACACAAAATGATGCAGTAATTATCTTATTAATGAAATATTGACATAATTGATGTTATAAATACCCAAATAAATGGAATTTAAGATTTTTGATGAATTAAAATAATTTTATAAGTTAATATGACATGTTATTATTGATTTAACTAACTTTTTTTGAACTAATAATTCTGTTATGAGTTTCAAAAATATAAATTACAAAATAGTGTCAAAATTGACAAAAAATAGTTTTTAAAACAAATATTATATTATTAATTGTTATTTTATTCCTAAAAATATAAGGATCAGCCAAATGACTTAGATAAGGATATCTATATTAATAATAAACAACTTGGGGCTCCTTTGTCTTGTTATAGTAAGTTTATTTACCTTATACTGTAAGAACACAAAAAGACACGGTAAAAGTAAAATTATCTATCCTAAAGTTAAATATAAATGATATGGTTAAAATAGGAACCTAAACTTTTCTAAATTCTTTTTGATGAGAGGGTTTCGACCCATACCCACCTTATCTTAGAAATAAATAAATTTTGAGCTTGTTAAAACCGAATTTTTCTTTATAATAAAATTATATTTTTAGTTTTTCCAAAGGTGCCCCTCTCCTCCCTTATAAAAGGGCACCTCCTCCCTCTCTTCCTCACACCACATTGAGCCTTCAAGCTCGGCCAAACCATGAAAAATTCTCTTATAAACTTCCATAGAAACATACTAGAGGTTCTGGTCTTCTTCAAAGACCAATTTTAGTTCCCTAAGAGGAGGTCTCAAAGAGGCACTTCATAGAAGAGGTAATGTCCGTTACCGATTCGTTCATCTCTATTTCTTCTTCAACATCATCTTCTTTAGTTGTTTCTTTATGAAGTAATAACATCAGTATAAATCATATACTAATATGTTATTATAAGTATTAAACAACCCTATATCACCATTTATCCATCCTACGGAAAACAAAATCACCACACTTGCGTACGTACGGAATACCGTCTCCACGCAGTGGTGAAATCTGTTTTTCCACCAACACCTCACATGGATGGGTATAATGGTGTAAAAAATAACTATATATGGTTATTATAACATCATAATGATTCTGATATATTATACCATCCAATCCAATTCTATTCAATAATTATGGGAACGATATCATCGCTCGTGCGGACGTACGGACTACCGTCTCCAGGACGTGATGAGATTCATTCTCCATGATTAACCATACATGAATGATCATAAAGTTTATATAATGAATAATAATGAAATATATGAAATAATAATTCTACTGGATTTATGTATATATATATATGTATGTATGTCATCTATTTAGTTTTATTCAATTCAATAAGGAAACAAAAACAGCGTTCATGCGTACGTATGGCCTACCGTCTCCATGAACGATGTATTTCATTCCTTTTATCGATCTATAATATATATTTATATTATGGATATATTATATAAATCATGTTTTACATTCTGGAATTATGTAAATTAGGATATAAGTAATAATATCAAGAAACGACAAGTCGAAACACATATGATAAATGGAATGATTTTACCCAAAATGCTGCTTTAACATGGAATTTACAAAACAACGGGTAATATAAAGTCATAAGTGAAACATATATGATATCATAACAACGAATATGATTCTGTAATATGTCAATGAAATTATTCAAATCATTATACAGGAGGTTCAGAAACGTATGAAGCATATCGGACCTAAGGTAAGGGATAAATTTTCAATTTCATTTTAATCTGAGATTGCTTAAACGTAAGTATTTACTGGGGTTACGTTTATCATCCATGACCATGTTTTCTAAAAAGGTTTTCATAAAATGGTTACCATTATTCCATGAATGTTTAAAGTCATTTTTACCCTTTATTTACTTTTTGCCACATTGTATGAATGGAATCTTTTCTTTGGTTATCATATAAGGTATTTTTTGACTTTTCTGACAAAAGTACGAGGAGAATGCAATTTTTTACTTTTACGGCGTGATCGGATTTTTACAGTTTCATAATGCCTCATTTTCATGAAGCTTCCTGTACAATATTTCATGATTATTTTCAATAAAACCTTTTTCTTTTAAACTTGCATGGCAATTTTGAAAAGAAAATGATTTTGTAGAAGAAAGGATATTTCCCCAATAATTCATTTCAAATGTTTTATCAAAACCATTTTCCATCTAAGATGAAATTATTTCATATGTGTATGTATTAAGTTTAATGTCTCTATAATTTAAATGGTTCACTTTTCTTTTGATTAAATGTTCATTTGTTTTATATGGATTATGAAATGATGGGATGATGTTTATGAAACCCATTTTATTCTTTGGGTTATGATGAATGTTTTATGTTTATTTTGTGGCATAAGTAAGAATGATTTCATTATGATATGGGTTAGACATATATCTCCCTCCAATGAATTGGGTAAATATTTATATCTCATCAGATAGACATGGCTGGAACGTCAAGTTAAACCGGTTCAGTAATACAGGACTGGAACGAGGAGTGAACTCGATTCAAAAAGGGACTTTGTCCACTAAGATGGTCTTGGCAGCAATGCCATGGCTAATATGAAAATAATATCATGTGCTTAATGTTTTCCACAGTTACATGTTTTATTCCCATGATATTTTATCATTCTTAATGTTTCTTTATGATCTATGCCATACGTACTTCCATGTTTTATGTCATTTCTCAAGATTTTGATGTTTAAACATTATGTTCATGTTTTTAAGTTCAAATGTATAGGGTATGTTTTATTTTATCCATGATTACCTTTACTGAGAATTTGAGATCAACCTTTTTATGTTTTCTTTTCCCCAGGATATAAATAACGGTTTTAGGTAAAAAAGGGGGAAGATCTTTATGGGAGATGTTGAAGATCTTTCACCACAATTAGAAGATTATGTTCCATGTTTCCAAAGACACTAAACTATTACGGTCCTTGTGTGTCTGTTTTTGTTATGTATTAAGTATTCCGCAAAAGTAATGTAATGTTCATGTACGTCAAGCATCGGATCTCTACAGTTGGTATCAGAGGAAAAGTTTAGTCAACCTTTGGAAACTAGGATGCGAAAACTTTAGTGAGGTCCCTAGATATATTTCTAAGGTATGACATGGGATGTCTCTAAGGTTAAGTATACGTATAGGTTATAGTCCTAGAATTGCGCTAATGATCTTAGAACTTAACCTAAGATGTTATATATTGAGGGTACTCCCCCTTTACTATGTTGTTTTACCTAGCATGATTTTTTCCTCTCACTCTATTCATTTTGGGTTTTAGAAAATGACTGGAAACTGGAAGATTCAAGATAATAGAGGATATGACGGACATTGGAATGATATTCTTCATGAGAAACCAAATGAAAAGGGATTTGGATGTCCAAACATCATTATTATTCCTAATCAGAAATCTCATAATATGATCAATAATCTCAACTTTGGTAAGTTTCTCGGCTTAGATAATAAGAGAAAGATGGAGTTTCATGATGATCATAGAGGAAAGAAAGTTCAATTTCCCTCATGTATATCATGTGGGAAGAGAAATCAGGGAGATTGTTTCAAAGGAACTGGAAGATGCTTTGGGTGTGGAAAAGAAGGACACAAAGCCAGTAAGTGCAATGGAAAATGTTCAGTTAACGACATGGACGAGGATAATGGTATTGCTACGACATCAACAATGGTTAAATGTTTTAAATGTGGAATGTACGGGCATTATGCAAACCAATGCCCTAAGGGAAAGTCTCATGAAGAGAATCCATACGGTCGTATGGGTAGTATTTGTGTTGATGATGATGAAGAGACTACAAATGATATGTGAGATGAAAGAATTGTTGAAGCTCGGTCATTGGTTTAAGAAGGTAGTGGAATGATTTTATGTTTATCAGGTGTAATGTTGTATATGTAATCTCATGGTACTATGAAATAAAGAGAAATCTAAGGATTGTTACACTGTTGTCTTTCCTAATTTATGAAATTGTATGATTAATGGTATTAGTAACCATGAAAGTTTATTTAGATATTTTTGTAAAGTAGATGATATGCGCATAATGAAGTGATAAAGAGAAAATTAGATGTTTGATTTTATTCATCAGCTCATGATTGATATAAGGACTAAGTGATATCATGGTTTGAGAATATTGGATTTTGAGGATTTTGGTATGTGGAAAGTGTTAATTTTTAACTGCATTCATGTTTTCACTATGCTTCAATGGGTATTCATTCTTCAATAGAATACATGATTAAGGTATTCACATGTTTGTAATTTGACCAACAAGATATATATTATTATATATTGGGGATAAATGATGGCATTCACGTGATTTATATGTGATATTTTAGGTAATCATTTTCTTTATACTATGAGCTTGGACTGAAGTATTTTAGATAAGCCTAAAGATTGGAATGGATTATGTTGGACATAAGTTAGTATTGTTTAAGGATAGAACTTTTTTTGATATTATTTATGGGATGTTATAGTAATATAGCTTTAGAAAAAGGGCAACCTACAGGATGGGCAACAACCCATCGCGTCGGACAAGGATGTGGGAATCGATCCCACAACCGAAGTGTGACTGGCCTTTATCACCTACCACTGGCCTACAAGAAGTCTCTGGTTAGTAGAAACTAGTTTTATTATGAGGTATGATATATGATGTTTATGTTCATTTTTGGAATCATATACGATTAACCTCACCATAGATGGATTATGTATATTTGATAACTTTTTCTAACCTTTTGTTTGAACCAGATGGAATGACCCATCATTCTATCACATGATCTATTAACACTTCATGAATAACAAATTCAAATTCATTTATTTAAGAGATGAAGTGGAAATTTTTCAAAGCATGAACAACATTGAGATTGTACCAAAATAAAGTATGTATTTATTCTAATTCAAATTCGTCAACTTTTGGGAAATGATCTTGAAAACGAAAAATGTTGTCCTAGTGCACTTATATCTCATGAATTAGATGGTAACCTAGATCATCAAAAATCTATGGCTTTGTGATGGATGGATTTTTCATAGCCATGTTCTCTACCACTCTCCATCAGAACATGATGGTTATATTTCTCTTCCATATCCATATTTTCATCTATGTTCTCCTTTATGGAAACCCAGTGATCAGTTAATTTTGGTAACCGTTACATTTCACACTTTAGTTTTTAATGCCATGTTTTGGTATTCCTTTTTACGATGTTGGTTTCTATTAAAGAAACTTTCGAGTAGTAAACCATTTATTACCCCGACAAATTTCGAGGGAAAAATTCATTTTAAGGGGGGTAGAATGTAACACCCTAAGATTTTATGAAAAATATTTTTTTTTATTTTAATTAATTTCTTTTGTTGTACGCTACACCAAATGAATCTTGCACAACACGCATCCCTGACATAGCTTTCATTACATGCAAGAGCAATCTTCCACGATAGCGTGTGTTGTACTCAATACTGAGTTTCGCTAAACAATGATGTGCTTTTAAAATATTATTAAAACTAGCCGTTGTTAATAGTAATAACAACTTTTTAAAATTTTGTAAATTTTATTTTTCAAAATAGACTTCATTTTTGGATTTGGAATATCGAAATTAGCTTAGGGTGAAATTTTGATACTTTTTGACTAACATTCATTTTCTGATGAATAGTGAAAATTACTAAATTTTAAATTAAAAAACCTTTTTAATTGAAATAATTAATAGTGATAAATTATTAATTTGAGTGGTTTTAAAGTATATTTTGAATATATTTTTACAATTTAATATAATTTTGGTCATTGGATGTAATTTCACATTTAAACCAGACATAAACAAATGTCAATCTTTTGATAGTTATTATCTCTTAAGAACACACTATTTGTTTTGACGAGGAGAATTAATTTTTAAATAAATTAATGCAACTGATATGTTTTTAATTTGGTAAAATAGAAATCATTTTTGAGTTCAAAATATCAAATATATCTTAGGCCTTATTTTTGGTATTTTTCTGGAAACTTTCATTTTTTGATGAATAGTGAAACCACTAAGTGATAGTTAAAAAAAATTAATATTTCATAAAAATTAATTTTACCGCTTCTATGAGTGGAATTTCAAAAATCCGAGAGGCATGGTTGATGTCAGTAAGTAAAATGTGGTTCAATGAGATGAAAATAATTTTTGGTGAATAGTAACGTTTTAATTTTTTTACCACGGTTAAAAGGAAATAGGGTAATTAAGGGTAAAAATGTAATTATTATTCCCCAACAATGTCCTAATTCTATTGGATTAGTGTAATTAGACCAAAAAAACCTTAGGAATAAAATATGGCCATTTAGGCACACTTGGATTAGATTGGGACATTTATTATTAATTTATTTAAAGAAATGTTAAAATCGTTAAAATCAATGTTTAATAAATAAATCATTTTTAATATAGGGTTATACATACGATCAACTAGACTATAAATATTCATTTGAAAGATAAAACGATTTCCTACATAATGATATTTTATTTTTAATTTTTAGAAGTTACAAAAGTTAATTTATTTATGACACAAAGATGATGCAGTAATTATCTTATTAATGAAATATTGACATAATTCATGTTATAAATACCTAAATAAATTAAATTTAAGACATTTTATGAATTCAACTAATTTTATAGCTTAATATGACATGTTATTATTGATTTAATTAACTTTTTTATAACTAATCATTCTGTTATGATTTTCACAAAAATCAATTACAAAATAGTGTCAAAATTGAGATAAAATAGTTTTTAAAATAAATATTATATTATTAATTTTTATTTTATTCTTAAAAATATAAGGTTCTTACAAATGACTTAGATAAGGCTATATATATTAATAATAAAAAACTTGGGGTTCGTTTGTCTTTTTATAGTATGTTTATTAACCTTATAGTGTAAGAACACAAAAAGACACGGTAAAAGCAAAATTATCTAACATGAAGTTAAATATAAATGATAAGGCTAAAATAGGAACCTAAACTTGTCTAAATTAAATATGATGAGAGTCTTTCGACCCATCCCCACCTTATCTTCCAAATAAATCATTTTGGAACTATTTAAAACCTAATTTGGCTTTATAATAAAATAATATTTTTAGTTTTTCCAAAGGTGCCCCTCTCATCCCTTGTAAAAGGGCACCTCCTACCTCTCTTCCTCACACCACTTTGAGCCTTAAAGCTCAGCCAACCCCTGACAAATTATCTTCTACACTTCTATAGAAACATCCTAGAGGTTCTGGTCTTCTTCAAAGTCCAATTTTAGTTCCCTAAAAGGAGGTCTCAAAGAGGCGTTTCAAAGAAGAGGTATTGTCAGTTACCGATTCTTTCAACTCTCTTTCTTCTTCCACTTCATCTTCTTTAGTTGTTTCATTATTAAGTAATAACATCATTATAAATCATATACAGATATTTTATTATAATTATGAAACAACCCTATTTCAACATCTATCCATCCTACGGAAAACGAAATCACCACGCGTGCGTACGTACGGAATACCATCTCCACACCGTGGTGAAATCTGTTTTTCCACCAACACCTTACATGGATGGGTATAATTGTGTAAATAATAACTATATATTGTCATTATAACATCATAATGATTCTTATATATTATACCATCCACTAAAATTCTATTTAATAATTATGGGAATGATATCATTGCTCGTGCGTACGTACGGACGATCGTCTCCACGATGCGATGAGATTCATTCTCCAAGATTAACCATACATAAATGATAATAAAGTTTATATAATGAATAATAATGAAATATATGAAATAATAAATTTACTAGATTTATGTATGTATATATATGTATGTCATATATTTAGTTTCATTCAATTCAATAAGGAAACGAAAATAGCGTTCATGCGTTTATACGACCTACCGTCTCCATGAACGGTGTATTTCATTCCTTTTATCGATCTATAATATATATGTATATGATGGATATATTCTATAAATCATGTTTTACGTTATGTAATTATGTAAATCAGGATATACGTAATAATATCAAGAAACGACAAGTCGAAACACATACGATAAATGGAATGATTTTACCCTAAACGCTGCTTTAACATGGAATTTACAAAACAACGGGTAATATAAAGTCATAAGTGAAACATATATGATATCATAACAATTAATATGATTCTGTAATAATTAAATGAAATTATTTAAATCATTATACAGGAGGTTCGGATATGTATGAAGCATATCAGACCTATGGTAAGGGATAAATTTTCAATCTCATTTTTATCCGAGATTTCTTATATGTAAGTATTTACTGGGGTTACGTTTATCATCCATGACCATGTTTTTTAAAAAGGTTTTCATAAATTTTTTACCATTATTACATGAATGTTTAAAGTCATTTTACCCTTTATTGACTTTTTACTACATTTTATGAATGGAATCTTTCCTTTGGTTACCATATAAGGTAATTTTTGACTTCTCTGACAAAAGTACGAGGAGAATGTTATTTTTAACTTATACGACGTGAACTGATTTTTACGGTTTCATAACGCCTCATTTTCATGAAGCTTTATCTACAATATTTCATGATTATTTTCAATAAAACCTTTTTCTTCTAAAATTGCATGGTATTTTGTGAAAAGAAAATGATTTTTAAGATGAAAGGATATTTTCCTCAAGAATTGATTTCAAAGGTTTTATCAAAACCATTTTCCATATAAGATGAAATAATTTCATATGTGGATGTTTTAAGTTTAATGTCTCTATAATTTACATGGTTCACTTTTATTATGATGAAATGTCCGTTTGTTTTATATGGACTATGAAATGATGGGATGATGTTTATGAAACCCATTTTATTCTTTGGGTTATGATGAATGTTTTATGTTTATTGTGTTGCATAAGTAAAAATGATTTCATTATGAGATGGGTGGGACCTATATCTCCCTCCAATGTATTGGGTAAAGATTTATATCTCATGAGATATAAATGGCTGGAATGGAAAGTTAAACCGGTTCAGTAATATAGGACTGGAACGAGGAGTGAACTCGATTCAGAAAAGGAATTTGTCCACTAAGATGGTCTTGACAGCAATGCCTTGGCTAATATGGAAATCGTATCATGTGCTTAATGGTTTCCACAATTACATGTTTTATTCCCATGATATTTTATCATTCTTAATGATTATTTATGATCTATTCCATACGTACTTCCATGTTTTATGTCATTGCTCAAGCTTTTCATGATTAAAGATTATGTTCATGTTTTTAAGTTCAAATGTATACGGTATGTTTTATTTTATCCATTCTTACCCTTACTGAGCATTTGAGCTCACCCGTTTTATGTTTTCTTTTCCCCAGGATATAAAGAAAGGTTTTAGGTAAAAAAAGGGGGAAGATCTTTATGGGAGATTTTGAAGATCTTTCACCACAATTAGAAGATTACGTTCCATGTTTCCAAAGACACTAAACTATTATGGTCCTTGTGTGTGAGTTTTTGTTATGTATTAAGTATTCCACAAAACTAATGTAATGTTCATGTAAATCATGCTTCGGGTCTCTACAATGTAATTTCATGCCTCATAACAGAAGCGAGAATATTTGGGAGTTTCTATTAGATAAAAAACCTAAACTAGAATCAAATCATTGGGAAACCACACAATAGCACCCAAAATCGATCATTTGGTGAATCCTCCACCATTTTATGAAACAATATTGAAAACCATATATGAAATAATGTGATAATAGAATAATTGAATCATCATGGGATACATGAATCTTACTTTACTAACCTAGAGAGTATCCAGATAAAAAAAATGTTTAATCCAATGTAAAATACTTTAATAATTTCATCCCTTTAATGGATTAAAAATGATATATTTCCCAGTTTCTATTGATCAATTCTTCACCATGTTTATTGGGAAAAATGGAAATTCTACTATGAAATTATTTTTTCTACATCAATAAATTCATCATTATAAAAATACTCTATTTTCTAGTTCCCATCGATTCATTTATCATTGTGTGTTCCATGAAAGATAAATGAAAGACTCAATGTGATTACTCTACTTGTTTCGAACCTAAAATAAAAGGGCAACCTATTATGATTCAATTGTGAAATTAATTGATCAAAAATGTACTCTTATATACAATGTTAAACTAATAAGGTGTTTTTTCCCTATTTGAGATTTCCTAGGTTCATTAAAATTCCAATGGATTCTTAAAATTCACTAATAGATTTTGAGATCACTATAAAAGCTACAAATTCTTCCAGAACATCTCATGTAACTGTGAACAACAAGATGAAACACCGATCAAATGCATTTTCCACCATGGAAACCTTAGCCCCAACACCCCAACATACAATATGACTAACTAAACTCATTTATTTGCAGTTGGTGATCATAGTGGTAAATTATTTCCACAATAGTGGATCCATACCATGTTCAGAAGAAGATTGTGAAAAATGAAATATGATCAAGCACCATAAGCTATCATTCCAATGATAGGGTGTAGAATTTTTAGAATCTTTTGTTACCACATTCAAATGCTTTGGGAACTTATTAATATAGCATAAAAACATGAGACATCCCTACCTCACGGAGGTGGATGATGACAATAAATAGGTCAGCTCAACCATTATTGAGCTTCCTAATTGGGATCCAATTCATTCTGATCATCATCATTGTCATATAACCCCAGTTCTATAGGAAATTTCATATGTAGTTTTACTTACACATGAAACCCAAATAAGGGAATCAAATAAGAGATCCAACCTAGGAAATCCCAATTGTGCCCCTCCAGAATAGGTCCATATCTCTACCAATTTCAATGTTTCTAAGGTCCATCAACATATCTTGATATATGTCCAAAATCATTTTTATATCATCACTATCTTGAAGAATTTGAATTTATCAGAGAAATCCTTAGTGCTTGTGGAATCTTAAAGGGAGTCCCAACCCCTATATATGGGTGTATGTTTATCATTTTTAACCCTAGGGTCATCCTAAATAGTGGAAATAAACACCAAACCAAACAATGGGAACCCCCATACCAAACAAAAAATTAGGCACCGACCTATCAATTGAGTCACTCCATTGATTAGGAGCACCAAACCACCTTTGTCATCATCATTATGATATCAAAAAAATTGAGGAAGTTTCATTCGATAAAAATGAAAAAACACACAATGAGAATAATTATACACTTATATAGTTATCTGAGCTGTAGCAGGTTGGCCTGCGTTCTTCCTCCAACACTAGAAAAGAAGTGCTCAATGGTAACATTCATGAATCTATAAAAGGTATCATTGACTATTTTGGTGTTTTATAGAACAATATAGATAGGAATTATGTACAGTTGAAATATAATATTTAGTTTCCATGGTCCTCATTGATACTCTAATAATTATCTACTAACCCTACCATCGATAGAGGAAAATGGTATTCATGAATTATACTAGTCATCCCCTTAAGTATGACAATGCAGTTTATATTGAAGAATAAATCTCCAAAATATTCCAAGATAATAAGGATATAATGGAAATAATTGTGGGTAATATCAGGGGATATATTCCCTAGAATAACATATCATCCAATTCCTAATTATTCCTCCTTACAACAAAGTGCCATAAGCCCCAACGCTATGCGTAACTTTATATTCATCACCCTATCATCAATTTAATTCTAGAAATTGTTTTACCTTACCCCATCCCATGGGTCTGGTTGAACATTCATATCATTAATACCCCTAGCCCATAGGGATTTTTAAATTTTCATAATTTCCAAACCCCATTTGGTTTTCCCTGGAAAACATCAGACCGCAGTAGTTTCCACAAATCCTCCAAGAGAACCACATTCCTCTAATCATTGGGAAGCTTATGCATCATCCGAGGTCTTGAATGCTTCAAAATATACCCTCGAACTAATAAATAATGGGAATTTTAATCCTAGGATTATAACACAACCATGTGCCCATGCCAATATAAGGATGTGTAACACATGGGAGATATATCATGTTCACTCATATCATGATGACATGCAGTGAAAGGAATATTCCTTCCCACCAGAATATGTCCCCTGGAAATTTGAATATGCCACGAATAATTATTTGGTAAAACTAACTAAAATGAGGAAGTTGAGTGAGGTGGAGTTGAGAGGCCATAACAATCACTTCCCCTACCAATAACATCTCAGGCAAACAATAGAGAGTTCCTTTAGCATTAAGGATTTGTTTTAGAAAGAGACTGATGAGGGGACATTGGAACCACTGACACCGAAATTGACACTATTGTAGTGAGAACATTGTGAACAACACACACAAAAATTTCAGTAGAGAATAGGCCACATAACTACCATAGGTAGATGAGCATATCATAATATGAGAAAAAATAATGACTCTAACATTAAGACTAAGCATACAACCATATAATTCATATGTTTAGTAGAACATGACCTTCTAGAGCAGCTATGTTCCCAAAGACCTTGTAGAAAAGAATGAATTACCACCCCAATTATTGTACTTATCATAAGATCATAGGGAATATGACTGATGGATTATTTTTATTTAATTATTTTAAAGAAAATAATGAAAATGAATGTTTCATAGGGTTAGAGGATACCGAAACTAATACCTCATGCATAAGAGTCATCTGAGATCCATCTAGAAATCATCCCTATTAACGAGATATAGAATGAATACATCCTAGTCATAAGACATTAAAAAACATGACAATGTCCATGTTTCAGGATGTTAGAGGATTCCAAAAATCATACCTCATGCGTAAGAGTCATATTTTATCCATATAAAAATCATCCCTACTAACAATTTATGGAGTGAAAATATCCTAGTCATAAGAAATTAAAAAACATGACAATGTCCATGTTTCATGATGTTAAAATATATGAAAGCATCATATACACATGATGTTAAACTATACGACAACATCCCAGTCGCATCATGTTAAAACCACATGACAACATTCTTACCACACAACTTGAAACAACATATAACATGTCCTAGTCATAGAATGTTAAACTATGTGACATCTGAATCTCTAGGATAGATCATTAGGACCGACATCTAAATTCACACTCTAGTAGTGTGAACATTGTGAACAATACACAAAAGTTTTTTCAGAAGAGCATAGGCCACATAACTCCCACAAATAGATGTGAATATAATAATATGTGAAAAAATAAGGTCTATAACTTTAATACTAAGCATACAACCATATACTTCATATATTTAGTATAACATGTCCTTCTTGAGCTGCTAGGTTCCCAGATACCTTGTATAAAGGAATGAATTACCACATCAATTATTGTACTAATCATAAGATCCTAGGGAATATGATTGGAGGATTATTTTTATTTAATTATTTTATAGAAAATCCTGAAAATGAAGGTTTGATAGAGTTATAGGATGCCAAAACTCGTACCTCATGCATAAGAGTCATCTGATATCCATCTAAAAATCATCCCTACTGAAAAGTTATGGAATGAAAATATCCTAGTCATAAGACATTAAAAAACATGAAAATGTCTATTTTCATGATGTTAAACTATATGAAATCATTATATTCACATGATGTTAAACTATACAGCAACTTCCTAGTTTCATCCCGTTAAAACAACATGACAACATTATTACCACACAACTTGAAACTACATAGAACACGTCCTAGCCATTGAATGGTAAAATATGTCACATCTAAATCTCTAAGAGAGATGTTTAACATCAAGTGATAAATTTAATGGTTAGTAAATTCCATAAATACATCACTTTCTTTATAACAACTGGGTCCCAGTGATAGCACAGACACCCTGCCTTAACATGGCCATTAGGTTCTGTCCTGCCAGGTACCAGTAGTTGCCCCATAGACACGTGGTCCCCACCCAAGGGCACACCCACATGCTGGAATGGGTCATCTGACTAAGGACTGTCCCCACAGGCCTACACCTTTCCTTTCCAGTGTGCTTTATCCTCATTCACACACACCTTGGGAAACGTCCCATATGGTCACCCTTCCTGATCACTACTCCAGGAAAAGCACACATAACCACAGAGTTATAATTAGGTATGCTCCGGAAAATTAAGGTGAACCTTGTTGACATGAGTCATATAATTTATCCATTTAACCCTTTTTCATTTGGGGGTGTTACAATTACCCCCCCATTAGATCATAATGTCCTCATTGTGAGACCAACATATCATCCGAGGAAGTTCACCGAACATAAGGCTGGGGACCACATCTGATACCAAATGTGATGACTGGGTCCCTATGACATCCCATACACCTCGCCTTAAACATGGTCGTCAGGTCCTGGCCCGCCAGGTACAACCAGTTTCCCCACAGACATGTGGTCCCCACCTTGGGGCCCACCCACTTGCGTGAATGGGTCTTATGACTATTGTCTGTCCCCACAGGAAATTACATGTCCTTTCCAGTGTGATTTGTCCTCACTCACACACACCATAGGAAACTTCCCAGAAGGTCATCCATCCTGATCACTACTCCAGACCAAACACGCTTAACTATGGAGTTCTAATCAGGTAGGATCCCAAAAATGATTGTGCACCTTGTTGGCATGAGTCATATCATTTATCCATTCAAACCTTTATTATTTGGGGGTGTTATATTCTTGATCCTACATATAAAAAAATTTCCAATGCCCTCAGTCTTCTGTTGAGGAAATTAATCAATAGGTCACCTCCTTAGAAACTTAGATTTGGGAATCATGGAAATATAATAAGATGCAAGAATATATGGAATAGATGTAGAAGAATCATACCCCTGCCTCTACTAACAAATCCTGGTAATATTTTCTAGTGTTAACCAGTGAGAGCGTTTATATATATGATTTCTAAAATAATGTTTTCTGTTATATCTGGGAAAAATTCATGAGAAAGAACCAAATCCATGACCCCATGCATGAATCCTATCTATATATTCTGTTTGAATGTGGAGTGAAAGAGTGGGAACACATCCCCAATTCAATAAAAGATATGAAACAACATATCCTAGAAATGGGGAGTGTGAAATCATAAATTTTTTGGATTTACCTTCTAAAATGACAATACATTTTGACAACGATAGAGGAAATTATCCATTACCTTTTGATGATGATATAGGTATAGTAACACATTACTATCCCAACATCTAAAGAATCATAATAACATGGCTATCATGAATAGGTAGCTACTATAGAGAAATCACACTTTATTTCTCCAATCCAAGAGTATTAGCAGCATAATCTGTTAAAGGGAGAGGCATAAGACTGAGATCATACCCCCATTATGACCTGGGTATGTCAAATTATTTTTGAAATCCCCTTAGGTTATGTTCATATTCCTAACAAATAAATTTGGTGGCATACATCAAAGGAACAAGACCAGTCTCATACCCTCACTCCTATCAATGTCTGTCAACATAGTATAAAAATTACCTCAGGGATAGATAACATCCATACTAATGAGGCTACTCTAAATTTTCCGACATATTATAATACCATTATCTCATCCATGTTTCCACTGATGAAATACTAGAGCATAATTATTAATAGGATATATAATAGGGGGATCATACCCCCTCTCCCAATCTAGTGGTCCTTTCTTATATACCTATGGGAAATGAAAATTTGAACCGAGTCTATACCCCTGCTTCAACGGAGGATGACCGAAAAACACTAGAAACCAGCCATATGAAGGTTGAAATTCTCTATCAAAATATAGAGTCCCTCTGATATACTTCAGAATCTTATCAATAGTGGTATTATATCCCCATAGTACCAGAAATCTATCAACATATTCTATTGACCGTCATGCAGTAGGTTCCCTTTCCAATTTGACCCAAAAAGTCAAATCGACATACTCTGGTCATAATACTGAATGATGCACCAATTCCCACTCTACTATATTCTAGATTTCTTTAGTCTATAAAATTAATATCAGTAAAACCACAAGGGTATATAAACACTTTAACCATATCTAAAGGTGACAACTACCATGATAATTTTTATTAAGGTTGTATAGAGAAGGATTATGTGAGCCTTATTCCAAACATCCATTTAAAAAATGATTCACATGGTAATATCTCACCTGGATAAGGAAATATTCCCCTTGTCTTGAAACCTTTTATTAGAGAGGTTCTAAAAACACTGGGGTTATCAGTATATAGTGCCCCATAAACTATAAACAACACATCACCATGATAAACATACAACCTAGAGAAGAAACCTCTATGTTTTGAGTAGGTGAAGGTATATTACCCAAATAATGAAGGGAAAAACATGGAAATATAGGAGGATTTTTCTAAAAATACCACTCTAGTATGTTGTGAACTCGATCTACCTCTGATTATGTGATCCCAGATGGGTCAATAGTGGAGTTCATACCTTACATATGCTAGAATATGTAGGTAACCTATTAGTGATTGACGGAAAGATACCTACCATATCATGTATATAAGGCCCCCGGAAATTCATAAATACAATCCATTTTTATCTGGATATGGATTTTTATCTTTGTGTCTAGATACCTAAGATTGGAAAATATTAATAAACATCCATAACCAATTTGTCTCCACTTAATCATAACTCTCCAAAAACTGAATTCCAATGTCACATCAGATGTTCATATTAGAGGATGGTGGTAGTATGGAGCACTACACTTTACTATGTCCCATGGATAAAAAGACCCCTGGATATAATATCATTCAATTCTATATCCATAGGAAATATTAGGGGATCATAAGATGCACGAGACAATTGGTCAATATAATAATACCCATATGCTTTGAGGTTGAAAATATGGAAAAAAGATAGTGGGGTTCTCTAGTATAATCCTATGTTTTACCTCCTGAAAATATATGAATAAAGCCCAAACCTGAATGATGAAGTCCTAGATTACCCAATATATTCCCCTAAAAAGTCACTCACCTAAAAAAAATCCATTAATAATGGCCCATGCATGAATGAGATTCCTCTAAATTAAGAGAATCTTAATAACAACTGATGTCAAATATCTATAGGATTAAACCCAAACCATAAGTTTGGGAGAAAGTTTTACTACCTCTATCCCTAGGATCATCAAACCTTAATAGGGTCCTAAATAAATTGGAAGCATCTCCAAGCCAACCCCAACTGGAAGGGAAGTGAGTTTTCTTTATCTGAGTAACAACCCTAAGAATATTTGGATCCTCAAAAATAACATTAGATATTGACAAAAAATGACTCCAAATCAACCCCATACCACAATAAATTGTGTATAGTGGTCCCATTTGAGTCTGACACTAGAAACACATTCAGGACTTGCATACTTATTTACTTCATTTCAAATTCAATGCACATTATATGGATCAGTGTGGATGTGAAAAATTAAGTAGCCCTATCCCTATGAGTGAGTAAGATCCACATTAGAAGTTTTTTCAACAACTAGGTGTATCGTGATTCCTCATCCTATATGATATATAGTGATTCCAAGAACCCATATCCTATTTCCAAATGCAAATAAAAAATAAAAAAATACCCTCTTCCTAACTATGGGTTAGACTTGTGTCGTGGATTTTGAATTCAAGAACTACACCTGGCTTGATTTCTATTTCTACAGGAAACATAGTGACACCCAGATCTCAAATACTAGGTCTAACCATAATATAAATATAAAAAATTCCACCTATCTATGTACATTGTATATGTGCATAGGGAATTTTCCATTCAAAAACTACGTGTAAATTTATTCTTATTTCTTCAGGATATTTTTTTATGCCCAAAATCTCAATCCTAAGCCCATTCACTATATACACAGTAAAAATTATCTCTCCCTTCATATGGGTAAGACCAATATAGGGAATTTTCCATTTATGAAATACATGTATCTAGATTCATGTTTCTATTTGATATGTATTGATTCCCATATCTAAAATCTGGGGTCCAACTACAATATAAATGAAAACATATCCCCCATCGCATACGGGTCAGACATTCATATGAAATCTTCCATTCAACAGCTATGTGTGTATTGATTCATATTTCATTAGGATACATAGTGACACCCAGATCTCAAATCAAAGATCCATCCCAAATATAAATAAAAAATATGCCCCACCTTACAGTTTGGTCACACCATCGTTGGGAATTTTCCATTCATGTACTCAACGTGTCTTGATTCCAACTATCACAATATATGTAGTGATTCCTAAATCTCAAAATCCAAGGTCCAATAATAATATAAAATTGAAATAATTCTTTTCTCTATGTAGAGGTTCTACATGTGCATTGAATTTTCCATTCAAGAACTACATGTGGCTTGAATCCTTTTATCACAATATACATATTGATGCCCATATCCCATATCATAGGTCAAACTACAAAACATATTTAAAATTAACCCTTACCTACATATGGTATGGACTTATGTAGTGAATTTTCTCAATAATTACATATGGATTGATTCTTATTGCCAAAATATGCATAATGATGCTTAGATCTCCAAAATTTGGTTCAAATAAAATATAAATTTAAAATACCCCCTCTATACGTATAGTTGAGAACATCATAGTGAATTATCATTCTAAGAAATAAGTGTGTCTTGATTCCTATTATCACGAGATACATTGTGATCCCCCTATCCAATATCACGAACCAAATAGTAATATGATATAAAATTCCATCTCTCTCATAAGAATTCATGTAATTCAAGGAAATTATTTTGTAATATCTATATATATTGATACATGTCACTCAAAGATACATAGTGAGATTCAAATCATCTATTTTAGGCTCAACCATGTGTTATTAACACTCAAAATCATGCTCATCCAAGAGAGTTATATTTTTTTAGAGGATCTAGTTCACAATAAATTGTGAACACACCCACATATTCCCTATCATACACTCTCGCATTGCTTAAACAACTACTCAATTATCCCTTGTTTCTCAAGACAATCATGACTATTGTAATCTTAGGGTTCCTGGAAATCTATTTTGACTGGCTTGACTAAGACATGTTCTATATATGGAATTACATACTACTCACATAAC
This sequence comes from Viscum album, assembly GCA_963277665.1. Lineage (NCBI taxonomy): Eukaryota > Viridiplantae > Streptophyta > Magnoliopsida > Santalales > Viscaceae > Viscum > Viscum album. Next base: position 1,623,314,937 of record OY728121.1, on the reverse strand, counting down.
ATTAAATAGCATGGAAACATCCTAGTAACATGATATTAAACAAAATTTCAATATCCTAGTTGTATAATGCAAGAATGTATGATAAAATAATAGTCTCATGATATTAAACTGCACAAAAAGACATCTTCATTCAAATAATATCATCCCCCTAATGACTATGTATTAAATAATTTAATTTATTATCCGATTTCCTTGAATATATGTCCAATACACCCTAGAATTTCCATTAGGGTTCACTAATCATTCTATAATTCTCAATTCTGCATAGAGCATATTCATTTTTTGATATCTCAGATTATACCAACTAATTCCTAGCGTTTATATAAATATATTAGAACTCCATGGACCTTGAGATTCCCTAATCTTGGATCAAACGTACAGAAATCTAGTAATAGGTATTGTTTAATCCAAATGGACCCATTTATAATTCACTGGTTAATAATGAAATTACTTAGATCTTATGTTTAATGAACTTCTTGGTCCTAAAGAAGTGGTCCCCCTAAAATATATGAGCTATTTCCCCTACTACATGGAATATGGGATTCTTCCATTAAAAATGATTTACCTTTATCCATGAGTCATCATGTTCAGTTGAATCAAATATTATTTGGTTATAATTTACACTTCCCATGCCCTAACAATTCAATAAAATAATGGTACCCTTAATGATATACATATGTGCAACCTACCCATTTTCAAAGAAAGATTATGACATTACAATCTTGTACCCTTTACATTATGGGTATGTATTACCTATGGAGACAAAACATACATGAGATCCTAAATCCCTTTCGACACCCCCTTTTCCACCATATTAACATCATAACCACTTTTCATGTCTTAATCACTAGATAACTTGAGCACATATTCTCTTATCAGTTCATTGAACTTGATCTCACATCTTCATAGTTCTCCCTTGAAACATTTTGGTGTTAGGGATTGATTCATACTGAAAGGACCCCACAAGGATTCTTTGGTGGATAACACAATACATATTACATTATGCCTAGGTGATGTTTTTTTCTTAAGGGTACCCTCTAGGATTAATCGGTGAATAACACAAATCATAAGTGCTTGTTCCATGGGGAAGTTATGGTTCTTGAAGGGACCTCGCTAGGATTTTATGGTGAATAAAAAATGTATGAAATCTTGTTACTAGGAGATATTTGGTTCCCATATGGAAGGACCCCACTAATCCAATGAGTTATTTCTCTAATACTGTGGTGATAGCCTCACCAATAATTGAATGATGTTACTAATATAAGAATTTAAAGATATGATTTATTTCACTAGGTTTCTCACACCCATGAGGGATCAAGAATGAATGTGTTTCCTCCTTCGTATTCCATGTCTTGATTGAAATAAAATAAACTATATATCACTTATATCCAAATTATGTGTGGCATGATTCCTATTACCACAATATATGTAGTGATTCTTGGGACTCTAATCATGGTTCTAGCTACAATACAATGATAAAATGGACCTTCCCAATTTATGAGTTCAATATATGCAAGGAGTTAATATTAGAACTATATATGTTTTGTTTCCTATTACCAAAATATACATAGTAATCCAAAAATAAAAAATAATGGATCAAACTAGAAAAAAAATGAACCTCCCTATGTATGGGTCTAAACAATGCAGGAATTTCTCCATCTAAGAACTACATATGAATTGATTTTCATTCCATAGAGATACACATTGATTCTTGGATATAAATTTTATGAAAAACCATGAATAATTACATATAAGAGAACTAGATCTATGTCGATGCCTTTAGCACATGAGAGACCTATTCCAGAGGTTAATACTTCCCTCCTTCCATTCAAATTAATCTAGATTGTGTAAGGGAATTGTTTTTGATGATCTATGTAGGGAATGATTCCTATACTCACAAGTTACATAGTGACACACATGTTTACAGTACCATGCCAAAACATTATTCAATGAAACAAAAATTCACATTCCCTTCTATATGGATCAAACTAGCCAAGGTATTATATAATAAGAACTACGTATGGATTGATTCTTATACTATGGGATACATAGTGATTCTTAGATCCTCCATTTCTGGACTACATATGAATTCTCTTCACTCCCAATTACATATCTAAATTAGAACCCAATGTTTGTGTGGATTCCAACTCATACCAAGATTTAAAAAACCCCACACACTACCTATTATTCACTATCATATGTATCTATCGACTGTCCTGTTTTCTCATGTTTCTCATGTTGAAAATGAATCATGTGAGCTTATGGAACCCAGAAAGTCACTATGAATAGTGATATAAAGGTTCATTTTGTCCAAATATAGGGGAAACTTTCCTAGTCACATGATTTTAAACTTCACAAAAACATCTTAGTTCCAGGATGTTATACTATATGACAATTTCCTTGTCACAAAATTTTAAAAATCATGATAAGGGTTCTTCAAATTGAATATATCATATCCTCTAATGATTGTGTAACTGAGAATCACATGTTTTACACCATCACCCCAAAATGTTCTCAATACCAACTTTGATAGCCTTTAGGGTGATCAAACCCATCTTGAATTTTACGTTCTCTATGAACCTACTTCATATCCTTGATATCTAAGATAATGACAACCAAATCCTAGAGTTGATATCCATCTCTTAGAACCCCATGGACCTTGGGGTCCACATATTTTGGTCCCCTCCTAAACATAATTGTTAATTGAAAATGGTTAATCCAACGAGAAACCACTGGGATTAACTATTGAATAATAGAATACATCTTAGCATGTGACTTGTGGTTGTTTTAGTCACAGAGGAGAGCCCCCCTTTAAATCCAAGAGCTATCATGTCAACTCTGTGGGAAACATGATCTCCTCCATTATTAATGGTGGACTCGTACATACCGATATCCACTCCTAGTTGAGTTAGATATTGGTCGATTATTATTTACACTTACCATAACCCAAATATTCAGGAATATTTGGACACCCTATATATTACATATCTGTGCATCATACCCTTTTTAAAAGAAATATTATAATATTATTTTATTATACCCCTCCATCCTAGGGTATGCATTCATTATGAAGACCAAATTTCCCTGAATAATTCATTTCTATTGGAAATTCGTCTTAGTCACACATTACATTAAACTAAATGAAAATGTCCTAGTAACAAGATATTAAATGGCACGATGACATCCAAATCGAATGATGTTAAAGTAAAAGACATACGATCATTCATATACAGCCTAAAATTTATATGAGTGGGCCATCCTACACATAAATATTCACTATAGATGAGTGTTTTACATCAATACGAGAATTAAATATGTAAATTACCTTTCTCTATCTATGAACATGATCTATGTAGAGGATCCCTTAGCCGACTAAGATGTTGAGGATCACTAAGGGAATATAAAAAAAATGCCCCAAACTAAATACAATCCAGATCTATATAGGGAGTCTCTTTTATAAAAAAAATGGGTAGTTTGATTACTAACATATTTGGATACATTATAACATTCATATATATTACCCTAGGTTTATCCATAGGTTTGACACACTCACAACCTTAACAGGTGATTGATCCATATAGAAATCTATCAACCTCGGTTTTAAATGAAACTATAAACATTCCCCCACCAGTAAAAACCAGTATCAATATGAGAGCTTATAGCTTCAAATATTCCATTGAAAGTGAGATATCATACTCCTAAATGAGAATAAGTGACCTCCCTTTTAGGGGAACATTCCCATATCTCCTATATACATGTAAAATCGTTGTAGATGGAACTCTTTAAAAGAGATTATTGTGGCATGATTTCTTTAATAGAATGATGCATAGGGAAACCCAAGGAATACCAACCATTTAAATTTCCTATGTCCCTATGATCTGGTCCACCCTACAAGACATTATACAACATAAGGATAATCAAGTCATATATGATCGATTCACCTATGTATGAATCAGATCTATGTATAGATTGCTAGAACATGAGATGGACCTACATAGGAAAGCCTTTAGAATATGGATTACCACTTTTAATCTTCTATAATGACAAGAATTCCTCCCACATATAATATTACCCAACCAGTGCATAGTTTCCTTAAGGATATCCTTCACAATTTCACTTAGTTTCCTATGTCCTTACCACATGATGTTAAACATCATGGAATAAATCCCCATCCAATGATGATAATCTATATGAAAAATAAATCCATAATAGATGACACAAATTTAAGGAAAATATCATCTATCATTACTCCTTATCAAAGGAACATAAGAGCCTGACCCTGGTCAACCAGAGTTGTGTTCCCAAAATATTTCTATGAACCTAAATCTAGAAAAAAAAATCATGTATTGAGTGTCTCAGATTTCCCAAAAACATTCTTGGCACTTTTAAAGAATATATATCTCTTTTTTACATTTGTATGAGATGTATTTTCCAAAGGTTCATTGACCCGTCATCTAGAGGAATCATAGCCCTACAGGAAGGTCCTTATGATCCTTATGATTCCTAACATCATCACAGAAGATCTCATCACCATAGATTGATTTATTATCATGTATTACAAGATTGTCCCATACCACTACTCATGATTCTAGAACCATGATCCACGATTTACCTCACCCCATTCTCAGTTTGGAAGGGAGTTAGAATAATTCTAACATTTGGAATCATAATTTGGTAACTGTGTAACACTACCCTCATACCAGGTCCATGTTCATCATGCCCATAAATCGTAAGAACTTTTTTCAAAGCTATAAATCCTTAATCTTTATCCTTTTGTGGAAAATACCTCAAGACCTTAAACTTCTAGTGAAAGATACATAAAACTTGTTGGGATGATAAACGACAAATGGTTTTCTAAGAAAAAATCAAGTATTTTATCATTGAACTTCTCATATCTATTGTTTATTTAAATTTTAGATCACATATATATAATTCACAAAGTTCATATTTTCTATACCATGGTCCTTTTAAAATCCAATCTAGGCACACTGGACTCGCTCGTCCGAGAAAATGTTAGAGATATGATTCATAAAATACCCTTACCATGATAACATGTTTCGTGGGTAGACAAATGAAATTTAGGGTTCTCAAAACACTCTTGAATCTTATGTTTTCCATAAACTACATTAATTTCATTGAATTATGATCTGGCACCAAACAATTGTTTAATTAGATAAATTTCACCTAGAACACCACAGATTTGAGTTATTTCTCTTGGTTATCCCCTATATTGTACTGGTAATAGGGACTAAATGATATAATGGAACCCCACAATGATTCAATGGTGAATATTTTAATTACAGAGTTTGTACCAAATGGGTATTTTGGTCCCTAAGGAATTCCCCGCTTAAATACAAGACCTATTGTTCTGGCTGCATGTGATGTTTGTTCCATCCATTACTGTTAGCTAGCCTATATCCACCAGATAAAATTTTCAATTGTCATAGATATTCATTGACCATGATTTAAAATCTACATTACATGAATATTCAATTGGACCTGACGTCCTCAATGTTACATCACCATGTATTGTATCCATTCTCACTGAAGGAATTTGGTAATCCATTAATGTTCCTTTTGATGGACCCATCATGTGACACGAATCCACATGATGTAGGGCCAAAGCATCAGAGCCATAAAACATAACTACCATTAAGGCTTCAAGATATAGTTCAAGATAGAAGACTTTAAACTGTATAAAAATATGATCTATACAAGAAAACATTAAACTAAAATAACTAATGGTCCAAGATAGAAGACCCTATACTAACCCTAAACTAAAACAGTGGTATAGTTTGAGAGACCTTAAAAAACCATTTTAAATAGGAACTATTCACATAAGGTTAAAAATAAAAAAATGGAACCCTATGAAAAATTTGAGTATCTTCTCACTGGAAAAATGCCATATTTTATTCAAGAAACATTGAGCTCTCATGAAATTTAAAAGGGACAAAACTTGTTAGGATAAAAACAAAAAAAGGGAAGCCTGAGAAAAAACTATTCCCACTCCCACAAGACTTCCACCATATAAATATTTGGAAATTTTTATCTAGAAAATAAAAGATTCCAATATTGTAGGGACCATTATATTACCCTATCGAAAATAATGATACACTATCTAGGTCGATACACCATGGAAGAAATTTGAGGACATCTGTATTTCTCAGGTCCCATCTATGGGTACATTTTCCTCTCATGTATTAAATACACATGTGGCTTCATCCATCATGCAAGACATTAACCTTACTAGAGTGGAATAATGCATATATCCTAATTTTTGGAATGAGATGTAGATCAATGAAACATATCCATGAAAACATGTATCCCTACACATGGTTTCTTCACCAAATGATGACACCTCCTTCCCTACGTATTATCCTAATCTACATAGAATCATTATCCATATACTTCCTCATCCATAAACCTATACCCCCTATATGTGATCTTGATATTCATTGATTCATGCCTCTTAGAACTATGTGTGTCCTTATTGCCATTATTATAAGATATATAGTAACGTCTATGTTCCATACTTCGGATCTAGCAATAAATTCCATTCCATTTCAACCCCTTTTCCATCTTGGAATTTGTATATACTCCCCAAGTCAAGAAATCCATTCCTCAATATGATATTCATCCTATGGGAAACCCTATTATTTTATAGTATTAACTACCTTAGAAATCTATAGGATATCTTGTCCATCCATCCTAACACCTTGAGTCTAGATTATCCACTTGGTGGTGCAAAAAATCCGGTAGTTAATACACTAATAAAAAATCCTCTCATAGTGATAAATAGAATATCCTTTTAGGTATTCATGTATATGACAAAGTGAGATATTTTTACAATAGAATCAAATTCAATTTGACTTAAATTAATCTAGTTCTAATGGGGGGATTTTTTATTTCACCCATAATTTTTCACCAGGAACATCATCATTTGATTTTTGAGAAGTGTAAATCCAATGAAATAATGTTGATATGTTTTTCATAAATAATAGAGAAGAATTTGAGTTTAGGGTATATTTATTTTTATTCTCCATAAGGTCACATATTTTGGTGATATGTTCTAACATTTTACTGATATTTTAATGATAAGTATGTAATTGGATAAAAAACGGTCCAGAGAAGGCCAACTCAACAGCCAACTCAAATAGTGCTCATGTGGGAGTTAACTCAACCATGCCAAGGTGCTGTAATTGTCAGCTAAGGCACATCAACATGGGGGGTGGGGAGTGAACATGAACACAATAGAGAGATACATAACATAGACTCAATTTCTCTAATTCGTCAATGATGAACATCTCCACCCTTTCATGATGAGGTGCTTGATCACCCCTTATTCATGCACAAAACTTCATTATTATCGAATTTAGAGCTTTGAAGAACAATTACATCTCATGAAGATAATTGTGAGTGGTAATCAAAAGATGTCATAATGAGATATATATGGGTTACACAACCAAATAAAGATATTCTAGAGGACCCCATGGGAATATTATACATTAGATTAAGACATAAGGATGATCATCATGGAATCACATGATTCTGTCTTGTGGTTAACCGACTGATCATGTCAATCATGTATTCATAGATACATTGCATTTCCAAAATATTCATTATATTCAAACTTCAACCATTGAAGGTTTTTATTTAAATGAGATAGATACACTAGGTCATTGTCTAAAGGATTTGATACTATAAATGGATGATCTGATGAATCCAACAATGTGATGAAATGAATCTATAAAGATAATTTATAATGGTTATGTGATCAAAAAATGATGCTCATGAAAAGCTTCACTAACTTCATGAAGTGTCTCATGAAAACAACAAATGTTTCCTTCATGAGAGTATTCCACATTTAATATTTTTCATTTTTTATTATGTGAATCCATTGAGTATTATTTTTAGGCAATCCACTAGTATGCCACTTGATCACATGAATCCTTTGAAGTAGTCAGGTGAAGCCCTCAAAGGTTCTCCAACAATATACCATATGAATCCCATCATGCGAATCTATCATGTATTGAATGAAAATATTGATAATGAAAATACCCTAAATCTATCGACCGATGTCAAGGAAGTTTAAAGCTTGAGATCACACAAATCATTCATCTTATCACATATATGTCATGTTAATATGAGCATACAACATCTCCACCACATCAAGCTAGAGCTAACAGTGTCCTCATTGTGAAAAGTGATGATATATCGCATTTTATATAACTATATAAACCCAAAATCCCATTTAAAAAAAGTGTAGACACATGAGAGGGAGAGGAAAAAATATGATCTAGAGTAGAGAAGAGGAGAAGAGCAGGATACATCCTTTAATGAAATACTCAAGGTAATCGCAAGACCCACCATAATATCCCCTCATGTTATCCTTTCATGGATATATTTTTATATGAAAATATTAATATCACGTGATTCCCTCATGTGAGCCTCTATTGAGAATACCATGCATGTATCTTGGATATGAAACCCTTCGATAGGTTCGCATGACCCCATCATATGAATATCATTGGATCATGAAATCACAAAAACCCTTTTCAAGAAAAGAATCATATAAATATGAAATCTACATACATTTGATCCTATGGAAATTCACCTCTCATTAAATGAATAATATAGGAGTTTCGACCATGAAATGAACCCTCATCCATGAACCCTTCTTTTCATCGAAGTGATTATTCATGTGGCCTTATAATTATACCCTTTTAGATGCAACTACAACCTTTGGAAACATGATATTTTTCATGTGCATGATCTTGTACATGTTCACAAGATCCTATCATGTGAATCACTTAAGATAATGCGATCTCATGACTCCTCACTGGTCTCATGATTCCCTCATTCAACCCTGTACATGTCAGCCTTTATCATGTGGAAGGACCTATACATGCTATTATTGATCATGAAAAATTACCTGGACATGTCTGCATTGATCATGACTCCTCACTGGTCTCATGATTCCCTAATTCAACCCTGTACATGTCAGCCTTTATCATGTTAAAGGACCTATACATGCTCTTATTGATCATGAAAAATTACATAGACATGTCTGCATTGATCATGGGAAAGGACCAAGAAATATTAGCCATGATCATGAAAAAAGGTTCTGTAATTGAAAGTGTTGATCATTTAAAATCCCATGGACATGTGTCTATTGATCATGTGAATGGCCATGTAGATTTCTGATATAATCACACAAAAGGTCCTAGACATTTCATCATTGATGATACAAAAGAAACTAGATGTATCATCTTCTAACATGTGAATCACCTTCTAATTTCCAATATTGATCATGCAAATCACCAAAGATATATATTTTTTGAACATGTGAGGCACCGTGGATATGTAAACATCAATCATGCATAGCACATTAGATATTATAACTTCAATCATGTAAGGAACCAGATACATGTTATGAGGAAACCCTTTGAAATGTCATCCTTATTGGGAAGATACCTAATATATATGTTAGAAAGGCACCCTAGACATGTCATTTAGACCCTCTGATACATGTAAACATTATCTTCCAAACACACTCGAACATAAACATGTAAATCCATTACCATGAACCTTCAGTTGAGTGCCCTTTTTAAAAGGGTAGTATCTTTAATGGGTTATGGTTATACACTCATGAAACCATATTCTTGACTTTCTCTCATACTTGCCTTTGTGTCAAACCAAACATATTCTATGGAAATTATGGAAATACTATCTCTTTATCCGTTATAGGATCTATCATGAATATTTTACATTGGAATCCACCATGGTGAAATACACACCATATTCCAAATACTTTAGCCCATAAGACCCAAAATCACCTATGATTATGTCATCCTCACTCATCCATTAGTAGATGAGAAATAAGTTCATACATTTTCCTTCATCTAGGTATAAATCCGTAAAATTTTTAAACCGCAAGGATTATAATAATTCATTAATGGGTTATAACCTTCACCAACCCGTTAGTGGGTCAAGAGTCATCTGAACCCTGCGAACATTGATTCCTCTCCAAATAGGATATGTAGAACTTCTTCTTAAGGCCAAAGATCCAAGCGGTATCCAACATGGTGCATGTACCTACATATCCCCAAATATATGACTCATGGGACTCAAATTATTCTATGATTATATCTTACATCCTTATCCATCAATGAAAAATAAATGGGATTATATGCGGGAATCCTCTTAAGTGTAATCCTTGACCATGCCTTCTAGAACCTACAACCCATAAACGGGTTAGGGATGAACTATAATATAAGGACTATGATTCCAATTATTAACATGATATGTAAGAAACATTTATATGCCCTGATCTCCATAGAATATTATCCATGAGACTAGTAATAATACTTATTTTTCGGAAACATTAACGTGTAACCCTCATATAAATTTTCTCTCATTCAACATATCTAAGATTTATTTATCTCTTGTTTCACAAACTAATAATGAATCACATGGGATTAGGGGATACTTATGTTTGTAAAAATATTATTTTTATGATTCCCTCTATGTGGTCCTATCTTTGGCATGTATTCTTGATTTCATATAATCTTTAATCAAATGTTCATACTCCCGATGAGGCAGTTCAGGGAAGCATTGCATGCATAAGTCCCACTCAAGGAGTTTGTTGTCACAGCTTTCTTAATGCAAGTGTCCATAGAAATAAAATTGGGGAATTTCATTCTCATATTAATAGGACACCCAAGACAACACCTCAAGGCTCAAGACCTATATTAATGTCCTTTATGCTTGAAATTAAACCACATGGGGTAGTCTTCTCATAATACCACAAAATATGTCAATTGAACTACATGGGTTTTGATTCTTGTTCTCAATAGATACGTAAGATGTGTTGTGGAGGTTCAATACTATCTTCAAGATACCAATAGCCTCTATGGATAGTGATAAACTCCAGAGATCCTATACATAGGTATAAAGTAGAGCATCAAAAATAGACGAGAGAGTAACAGAGAACCTATGATACACACAATAATTCCCACCAATACACAGATATAATAAATTCTATTTTAATTGGGTAACAAATACAATATTGAGATTTGATAAGTATTCAAAAACATATATTAAATCAACAACGGAGTCCCACAGATGGAAATTTCTCCCCCCAAAAGGGTGTGATTATCCCAACCTCCCATATTCTTGACCAATGTGAGTTCCTAATTATCATTGGGTTTGAAAACCCAAATGACTTTGTACATTTGGAAAATAGGTATGTGCCTCAATACAGATGTGGGATCTATTAGTAGTTTCCAAAAAACAAAATGAAACCACCCTCAACCACCCAAAATGTAGTATTTCATGAATCCTCATTATTTTTTTGGGAAACAAAATGGTGAACCTGATGTGAAAGAATGTGATAACATAATAAAAAAATCATCATGGGCATCAAACATCTTGTTTCCCACCCCATGATAATATCTACTTCAAAAAAGGGTGGTTGTTCTTTTAAAACTTATTTAAAAAATGGAACCCTTAATATTTCATTTATGTTGTATTAATATTTTTTTATTCTCTTCTGATGGAAAACTAAGACACTAGTGGATTAACAAATGTGATTCCCCATTCCTATATAAAATATTTTCAATCATCAATGGTTATATCTATTATTAATCTTTTTATGTTCATTTAAATCAATTATATTTTTTAATATTCACCATGTTATTTTTACTTTGGAATTTATCTTCCTAATTCATTGGATTTCACACCCAAGCCACTTAGATTCTATCCACCACTTGTGATAATAAATTTAGGGTCAATAAAATGGTGATTAGATATATCTAATCATTGGGATAAGTTTGGTTATATGTTTCAATCATTATTAAAACACTATAATTGAGTCAAAACAACTATGTGTGGAAAATTAGTGAGGTTTAATATAATATAATATATAATAGGGGTATTCAAATATAATATTGATTTTATAATGAGGGGAAGAGGATATATGAGGTTATGTCACTTATTAAAATCAAAATTTAAAAACCCAATACAATAATTTTAACATAATTTTTTCACACATGAAATACATTAAAAAATCAAAAACCACCTTTTACACTATCCTCTCCAAGATACAATCTGAGTCCATTAATAATTAATTTTTTATTATAATTTGGTTTACTAAGACCATAATGATAGGTCTCTCATCAATCCTTAGGGTATATTTAAAATCCTCCTAGAAAAATATATTATATCATTAAGGGTAATGGTTCCACTCTCTAGAAACATATCATATATAATTAGTGGGGAATGGTTTTAATTCCTAAAAAATATATTATATCATCAGGAGGGGATGATGCCCCTCCCTGGAAACATCTCATATATCATTAGGGGTAAAGACATTGTTCCCTAGAATGATATCATTAATCATCAGTGGGATGGAAACCGCTACGTAGAAAAATATCATATATCATCTAGGATAATAATGAAACTCTCTTAGAACATAAAATATATCATATACCCAAGTTAATACTTCCACCCCACATCCATACGTCATATACACAGGGGCATACTCTCTCCTCATAACCATATCACATATCAAACATCCACCCCAGGGAATCCATGCCACACACTTAAACCAACCACTCTTAGAAATGGTCCCACGTCATCATCTCAGATCGTATCCATATCATTCAATTTTATCCAAACATCTAATCCATAACTACATTAGCTCATTCACATTCCTCAATTAGAGTGTGTCTAATAAGCACATATCAACTAAAACCTTCTAATGAATGTTAGGGTCTTCTCAACTACCTCTGACTTAGGGTGAGACCACCCAGCTAGTGTCATTATCCAACATATAAATAGATAAGAACAAATATGAAATAACACATATGGAATTCCATCCCATCCCATATCTCATTATATCATCACTAGGGTGCTAGCCATTCATGACCTAGACCCATGTCTCTAAGCATGCCATATTATCAATCTATAATCAAGGGGAAATATTCTATGAACCATTTTAGTCTCCCAAACAAATTAGGATAAACCCATAAGAATTATAATTCATTCATAAAGAAATACAATATGGTTTATGAACTATCTCAGTCTAAACATGTTGGATCCAATTCATATCCAACATCCCATGGTGTTCTCTTAGCCTATAAGCCTTATCTGACACTAGCCGTAAGAGACTGATCGAAACTCTTCAGATTCCACTTCACAATCAATTGACAGAAACCAAGGAATATTTCAATATATCTCACATTATGATCATTTGAATCCAAATTATACACCATCAAAAAATATCCTGACCCATACATGGTTCCATATCACAAATCCTACAGAAGTTATGTCATTAGATCATTAAGAGATAAACCTCTCTATAACATCTTATCTAGCCCCATAATGAAAATTACCCTCATGGAACTCTCCAAATATCCCCCACTATCCAGAGGGTTATTATTATTTCATTTGAGATGTATGAAATCACTCCTATTTCCCCAAGGACTAAGAATCTCATCCCCAAACCAAAAAGTTCCATATGAAATAGTATTTTAGGTAGATTTGTTTCATTTGTTTATGAAATGCTAGATTCAGAGCTAAATGGATTACATTATGATTATCATAATACTGCAATCCACCCTCTTAACTTATTCCGAGTTCCTTTGTCATGTTCAACAATAAATCCAATTCTTTCCTCGATTTTATTGATGGTACATAAATAGCTCCTCTTATGGATAATTTAACTACCAGTCTCAACTACGATATCCATTAAATTGTCATTCCTCTATTGGTGAACAAAAAAATTGTCTTTCTCTTATAGGAGATTTAATCCCTAGAAAATTTAGTTTCAATTTAACCTTATAATGCATGTTCTATCACAAAAAAAATAAATATACCTTTCGATCATTTAAAATACTAGATGATCCACTTTATGGCCTCCTGGTGATCCTTCTCTATATTCTCAATGAACTAACTAACAACACCCACTAAAAAATAAATTTTTATGTGAGTTATTATGTGGAATACATAAAAATAACTACTATTGAAACAAATTACTCTCTCTCTATGAACTTCACCTCCCCATCCATTTTCAGTTCTTACTTATAAAGTAATTTTATGTGTATAAATAATTAAGTAGATACATTCTGTCATCCCAATCATTTTGATTATCTTCTACAAGTATTACCATTGTGATATAAAAAAATTCATGGATTTACCATCACACTAAATATTCATCCCCAATATTTTCTTACCTAATCGAGATATTTCATCTCAAACCTATTAGAAAAAACCAACATAAAATCCTAGATCCTCTAAATTTATAGAACATCTAACAATATATCATCAGTGTACATGATAACAATGACAAAACACCCATCATCCCATGAATTTTGGTAGAAAAAGATATCAACGTTTCTCCTAATTTATATATTTCATCTAAATAAGACTAGAGAAATCCAAGATCCTACTAATTTATAGACCAACTAATAACATATCATCAATGTACATGAGCAGTATGGATTAAATTATATCATATCATTCCTTTTGGAAGAAATAACTATCCACATTTCTCCCAAAAAAACCTTCTTCATCCATAAAGGCTTCAAATTTTCAATTTCACTACCTTGGTTCTTACATAAGTTTGTACAAGCTTATATTAAATTTAAACACCAATTCCTTATTTTGATAATATTTTAATCCCATTGGTTTAATACTGTAAATATCTTCCTCCAATTAATCATGATGAATATACACCTTCAAATCCATCAGATCTAGTTGACGCATATCTGAAGTGACCATGTTCCACAATTTTTGGATGGAATCATGTTTAAAGACTAGTGAGAATATTTTTTTGATGTTGATACCTTTATTTTATTAAAATATATTCACCAACAATCATTTTTTGTACCTTTTCCTACCATGAAAGTAATATTTTAAATAAAAAACAGTCTTATTCTTTGGATAACTTTTCATGTGTGGTAACTTATCAAGATCACATGTTCCATTATTATTCAGTGAAGACATTTATGCATTCATTACTAACTATGACTTAAGGATTCACAGGTAGTGTCTACCTATTCACTATTTCATGTTCTCCCTCATTTATAGTATGTTGGAGGCTCATGTTAGCTCATAACCATTGAACAAGTTTCCTAACTCAAATTTATATTTACACATAAAGTTTTAGTTCAACACCTAAAGGTAATGTATCTACTATTGACCCATATTCTATTGCTACACCTTAATCATTTTTAGTCATTGATCGTAAAGGAACATATTTTATGATCCTATATATCATATTTTAAACACAATCATCTAGAACATCAAGATGTTATTATCTTCTAAAACATTTACTCTAACCTAAATAGAGTTATATAATTGATTATTTGATCTAAAATTCCTTTTTCTCAAACATTGAATATTTCTATAAGTCCACCCCATTAAATTGAACATTCAAATAATTAAGGCGTTCTAATTGTCATTATATTGTAATGGGAATCTAAAATTTTCATCACCATAATCCTCAAAGAAACATGTCTGGAAATTTCCCTTGACTTTTTCCATATCGCATGCGTCTACATATATATAGATAACACTTTTTAAAACATATGTGTTATTAACTCCCAAAAATTTATCATACTATAGATTATTTGGAATATTTTTTTCCAAAATAAGTTGATAGATTTTTTCTAATCCGGATTTCTAGCTTGTTCACTGCATCCACAAAATTTTCCTCCAGCATTCGTAAGTGAAATATTATTATATGTTTCATTTATATCAATTTAAAATTCACTTTGTCTTCCAGACCATTATAATGAGGGGTACAAAGCATACTCTTCTCCATAATGAACCCCTCATTTTGAAAGAAATTTTGAATGTCCCTTCCATTGAACTCACCATTATTGTTTAATTATTGTCATTTTAACTTTCAAATAGTTTCCAATTAATAAAAAAAATTAAAAAAATTAATCTTTTGTTTGTTAAAGTAAACCCAAAGGTTCATTGTATCATCATTAATTGAAGCCACAGAGTAAAGTGACCCTCTATGAGATTACTCTAGAGAAGGTCCCCAGATATCCAAGTGAACAAGATCTGACTTTTGGGATCTATGATTCCAACTATTAAGGCTGAACAACATAATATTCTTATTTATAACAACCCAACTCTAACAATATTTTAACTCAAGGAGATCAAGATTCAAAATCCATTTACAATTATAATGTTCATTTTCTAATCACTTAGATAACCAAGTAAAAATTTCCAAAATTTTTGATATTCAGACGTTATTTCTATGATAAATGTCACAACATATGATATTTTGACTACATATAGAGTCCCATTCATTACTCATCATGACACAATTGTGTATCCTCAAAAGATATTAAAATATCCTTTATAAAAGTTTATACTAAAACATTCCTAAACAATATATTAATTTAAAATTTGATTATTTCATAATCGTGGGATGTGTCTCACTTATTTTAACATGAATAAGAAACCATTTTAAATTTGGATATTGAATTCACATTTTCACGTCACATTAAGATATTAATTATCCTCTATTTTTTAATATTTTTAATAAATAATTTACCATGAACCCTTGATCTACCATTGAGTGTAATGATACTCTTGAAGAATTCATCCATGAATCCACTACTATATATGTAATTAGAAATAATTTAATGTTACCCTACTATGAATTCACATTATATTAACATCTAAAAGATCCCCTTATGGAGGATTCCCTATGAATTTAATATAATTTCTTGAGAATTTCTCTCTTCCCACACTACCAACTTGTACGGTTCAGATCATTCAATTTTACTAAATAATTTTTCTGTATTTATCTCTATATTTCAACCAAATTATTTATTGGGGAGAATATCCTTTACCAGAAATAATAAAAATGTTTTTGGAAGGTTCTTGGACTTCCCTCTAAGAGTGATATTTACTTAGGATTAGATTCCAGACATCCTCAAACACCATGTCAATTTTTATTCATGTGTTTATTATGATTGATAAAATCACATCACAACTTTCCAATTGAGATAATAACTATAGAAGAATCCTCCTATTATTCCAATTACTAATTTTGATTTATTTGATCTAAAATAGAATCATGTTGAATTCATTCACATGATATGCCATATTTTTACCTTACTATAGCCTAATGATGGATAACATTTATAACATGAACATTTTGTTAAGTGATTTTGAATTATTGTACTTGTATTCCCAGGACTTCATCAACTCCACCGTGGTTTTCACCTCTCAAATATTATAGGCTACATTATAGGAAATTGAATTCATGAACAACACAAGAGATCTACTATATCTATGGATTCATATTTAACTTTTTCCATCTTCTTCTGTATGAATCCTACAAATGGAACTTTCAGGTCCTTCTGAATGAGATAGTATTCCATCTACATTCTTTAGAGTCCAAATTATATTACATTTAACATTACTATCAGGTCGTTTCTATATTCATATGTTATAAATTCTAATAAAAAGAAAATCCAATTGAATAAAAAAATTACAATGTAAGATAATGTTTCTTGATTTATTTGACTATTGGTTGACATTTGTTTAACCTAAAACTCTAAAATCAATTGTTGGGAAGCTTCCAAACTAAATCCACCAATCGATAAATCACAATAACTTAAAATCTAAATGGAACAAGTTATGATTATTTCAACTGATTAATATAATCTTCAAGATTGATGTTCTAGAAGATAAGAAGTTCTAAACACCTTAATCAATGAATCATTTCTACCACCTCAAACACACTCTCACTCATCCTCAAAAACATTCATATAATTATAAATTTTAAAAAAATTAAATATTAACACATTGTGTTTATATTATTTGAATATGATTCTTACATCCATAGGACAACACTACTTCAATTTTTTGTTAAAATCAGAAGATATAAATAATTAAAATCACTTCATAGAAGAATGTTAATTGGATCACTAATCAAAAGTAATACATTTTTTGAAACATGTCCCTGTGTAAATGTGATTTCATATAATTATAGTAGGTCTAATTTGGTAATATATGTTACACAAATTTTTGAGCTTCATGGATATACCACCATAGAACCATGGTAAATACTGATCAACTATAGAAAATTCTCCCTAATACCGACTCTTAGAAAACATTAAGTAGTTACATATCCCTTTTGAAAAGAAAAACATGAGGACCCACTTCATAACTTCTACTGAACACCTACTGATGAATTGACCATGTGAAATCTAATAAAAATATATCATATTTTGATTATCATACCTTTTTTACACAATATTTCAACTAACACTACAATACACTCCAAGGCTAATCCACCATCTATAGATTATCCTTATCATAAAACTTATCTAAAACTTGAAATGGCTTCACCATTCCTAATATTCTATTCATTGATATATATAATTTATTTTTAAATATTTATTACATGTTACCAAATTAGGTTTGGTATATTATTAGAGACTTATATGTAAGGAATATTAGTTTCATTACTATATGAAAGATTATATTTCTATTTTATTATTCTAATTGTCATATTACCCTTAAACAGTTATATTACCCATTATAAATACACTATACTCTATTATATAAAATTATTAATCACACCCTCACATATTCTATATCATGTACATTTATTTGATCATTTTTTCTTCATAAAAATAGTATATATTTTATTTTTATTATTTTTTTAGAATATTATTTTTCAATGCAGATGAATATAGTGTTTTCGTATATTTTTGGGTGTTTTATAACACAAGATATAGTTATTCCTATAATTTTATCTCTCTAGTGTATAATGTACTACTATAATAAAATATAGGGGATTGTATTATTATTGGATATTGTAACAAAATTATATTTATAACAAAATACAAATTCTTATATCCCTCTCCCTTAAAATAATTTCACCCATGTAATTTGGGTTATACTTAAATCCATAAAAAATGTAGTACATTCTTCTTCATTGTTTCATCAGTATCCTAAAACACTTTTTCCAACTTGTAATAATTTTAAAGTAGCTTCTCCAATTATGATGTTCTATTTTGTAATAATTTCCATTTAATATCGTGAATTTGGATAGGATATTAATTGTAGTGAAAGTCAGGATCTTGATCTTTTTCATTACTTATGAGTAGTTTTATTTTTTTCATCATGTATTTATCTGACAAAAAGAAATTGATAGTGTCATTCCCTTTAGAAAGGTTGGGTGGCATAGCCAAATGATAATAAATTTCTCTAATTATGTCCAAAATCTAATTTTTTTAATGAATATTAGACTTAGAATCACCTTTTTTCAATGCCATATAACTACCTTCCATGGTCATTCCTTCAATAAGATGTGTTCCCTAACATGAAACTTTATTTACATCCTCTAATTATCAATATATATTTTTGATATTCTTTTATCCATAATGATATATTTCTGAATAACATTCACTTTCTCATTATTTCCTCTTCTAGTTTCGAAAAAAATAGCATTCTTTCCCCAAATTTATCCTAGTAGTTTTAGGATGAAATCATTTCCCATATAAATAGTTGTATGATTCCATTTTCATACATTAATAAAAACTAATATTTTATGTAAACTCCACCAAAGTTAGATACTTGAATGATGTTCCTTGGTTGTTCTTTGAGTATAACCTCATAATATCCTCTATTGTTTTGATTGTATTTTTATACCACCGATTAGATTTTGGTTTATTTGTGGTATTTAAGTGTATCTCAATGTTTATATATTTCTGAATATTCCTCTAAAATTTTAATTTGAAATTATGGACACAATCTGATATAGTTTATGGAGGTTCCCATGAATCCACAAAACTTTATTAATATAGAGTCATGATAGTCACTCAAGGGGTAGACCATCTCTTAATTATAGAAAATATACATCCATTATAGGGAAATACATTATTCAAAATATTGAACCCTTTCATTTGATTATTTTTTATTCCCAAAAAAGAATTCTATTATGTAATTTTCCTACATTTATATCAGTATAGAGTAAGGTTGCATGACATGTAACGCCCCGACCCCAGTTGCCCAAAGTCGGTGCATTATTGCGTAACATTGGCATGATCACAAAAGATCATGTCTCGAAAGACCGATTAGTTTAGTAGACTTGGAAACACTAGATACATTCATAAATGTTACATTACATCATAATGTGAAAAACTACAATAACACAGTATCCATTTTCCACACTCATATCCCCTTCAGACTATCCCTGTAGGTCATTCCTAAAATAATTCTTCACGTCTTGGAAAAATTAAAACATTTAAAGGGGTGAGCTCAGATTCTCAGTAAGGATAACAATATAGAGGAAGCTTTCGTAAATAAACATTAACATTTAAGGCAATGTATATCTAAAACAAAAGCCTTTTTAGACTTTAACATCAGCATAATATGGAAAAAATAAAATTAAATAATGCCATTTACTAACTCACATGGATATTCTATTAGTCGAATAATCACATGTAGTATCAATATCCACTTTCATAATGATGGAATGCATAGTGCTAGACTATCATAACCACGTAGCCAAGGCCTCGTTCCAAGACCACAATTATGATTTTGTCAAGGCCTCGTGGCAAGACACTAGTTTGTCTCATGAGACCTACCGATGCATCAAGGAGCTATAACGGGCTCCACCGGTCACTTATTAAGTCTAATTCATTCCTCATATGAACAGGTTTAAACATATCATAAACCATAACATAATTGTATCACATAAAAAATGCATAAAGGAAACATAAGATCCCCACTCTTCAATCAAAAGATATAAATACAACACATTGATATAATAAAAACATTATCAAAACCATTTTCAATACCAAAATAAAAGAAAAGTAAAACATGGTATTTATTTTTCTTTTAGAAAAAAGTTATGGCTTATATAGGAAGCCGAAACTCAAATAATAGACACGGCGGCGGAGAAGTCGTTGTCGCCGCATATGTATGGAAAAAAATTCCTTTTGTCATTTAGTAAAAATTCTTCATATAAGAAGATTCATTTTGAATAAAAGTAAAAGTCAAAGGGGTTTATACACCGTATAAAAGAAAGTTGTGTATAAAACAAAATATACCTCAATGAAAGGAGATTGAGACAAAGACCCTTACAAAGATCATTTTTTAAATAAAGTATATCTATTATGTGTATTAACTATTAGTACACATAAATAAAGTAAAAATATAATATAGGACATAATAGTATCTTGACATAATTTTAAAGTAGGAGATTAACCCAAAGAATGGAAATTGGGTTAAGAAGTTCCCTTAGTTTGTGTCCGAATTCACTCGACCGTTCTTTGATCTCTTGAATAATAAACTAGAGTTAATATGTAACTTCGTAAGAACCTTTTACAAGTTCATTATTCCTTTTATATCACTTATTACCATGTCATGAACATTATGTAATTATTTAATTTTATAACGGTCGTTTTGTCGATCTTAGGTATTTGAGTCAAAAATAAACTTATTATAATTAAAATTTGTTCATGTTGTAAAATATCCATTATATACATAATTATATTCATTATTTATGTATCATATAAATCATATATATCTACTATATTCATTCATTTATAACATTACATAACATTTAGAGGTAAGAAATGAAATGCACCGTTCATGGAGACGGTAAGCCGTACGTACGCATGAACGCTACTTTCATTTCCATTTCATATTTAATGGAATGAAGTTATAATTATATAAAGGTATAATATAATTCTTGTATAATATAATTTATAATACCATTTACTCCATCCTTTATGCATCCCACTTATGGCATTAACGATTCTAATCACTTTGAGGGGGTGGTAGTCCACAATTCCTAAAATGAAATTATCGCGTTTACCCATAATGGAAATCATAATGTATGCCATAAATGAGAAATAAAGAAGCATAAGGAAAACATAAACATAATATATATATCATATATTAAAATAGTTTCATCAAAATGGCCACCATTAGAGGTGTTAAAAGAATATTGAACAATCATCGTTTCGTGACGCAGTATTTCACCACCCACAGAAACAGTATATTCTTTAACCATTAGACGAATGTGTGTGTAAGTGTAAACCAAATAAATATCATAAAAACATACTAGTATATTTTAGATACTGGTTTTGTTACAAATGAAAGTAATAAAAAGAGTTTAAGGGGTTGGAGATGCAAAATAAAACAAAACAACATTACAGAAGACATTACCTTAAAATCGGGTAACTCTTTTTGATTTGAGACAAAGGATTACTTGGGAAAACTTCTGCCCAAAGTGAGGCTTCTATGAGTAAGGGAGGGAATTTCATAGAGTATTTGGGCAGATGTTGGCCGAGCCAAAAGGCTTAAAGGTTTGAATAAGGTGGTAGAGGTGGGTGCCTTTTATAGGAGGAGAGGAGGGTCACTCTTGGAAAGATTGAAATGTTACATTATTATGAAATACTTTTTCGGATTATAAATGTCCCAAACTTATATATTTAGAGGATAAGGTGATAAGGGTTCTAAATCTACTCATACAATAGGTTTTTGACAAGTGTATGTCTTATAGTATACATTATCTTATCATTTTATTTAAATCGTTAATTAATGAGGTAATCGCTGCATCATCATGGTGTCATAAAAACTTTAATTTATTTAATGTCTAAAAATTATCAAAAAAATATCATGATGTAGGAAATCTTTTTAGATTTCTAATGAATATTTATAGTAAAAAATATGACTTGTATAACCCCATTTAAATTTTTATTTATTAAAACAACTCTTGTTTGTGACATTTTTATTTTAACATTAAATAAAAAGTTATTTATGTCATTTTCCAAAAAAAGTGGCTCCAGGGGGACCCTAAGTTGACACATGGATTTTCAAGGTCGGACATGAAACATAAAATAGTGGTATGACAAGTGTAAAGGTCATTCCATATTTTTATAATACTATTTTTACCTTAAATTTCACTAATTACCTTTAATCGCGATTAATTAAACTTAAAAGTTACTATTCACCAAAAAATTATTTTAATCCCATTGAACCACATTATAATTCCTAATGACAACCATGTATGTAGGATTTTTGAAAATGAAATCACAGAAGTGGTAATGTTTCATTTGAATGAAAAATTAGTTTTTAACTACCACTTAGTGGTTTCACTATTCATCAAAATTTGAAGTTTTTCCGAACAATGCCAAAATTTCACCCTAAGATATAATTGATATTCCAAATTAAAAAATGATGTCTATTTTAAAAAAATCCAAACATATAAGTTTCACTAGTTAATTTTATAATTATGTCCCGCTGTCACAAAAAATAACGTGTTTTTAAGAGACAATATATATCAAAAGATTGACAATTGTTTATGTCCAATTTCAATGTTAAATTAATTCTAATGACCACCATTGGATGAAATGGTAAAAATATATTATAATTATACTTTAAAACCACTTAATTTTATAATTTATCACTATAAAATATTTTGATTAAAAAAAATTAAGTATTTTTCACTATTCATAAAAAATTAGATGTTCTTAGAAAATTACAAAAAATTCAACTTTGGATAATTTTGATATTCCGAATACAAATATGAAGTCCATTTTGAAATATAAAATTTATATAATTTCAAAACGTGGGTATTACTATTCATAACTGCTACTTTAATTGGTCGCGGCGTGTTAGAATCTCAAACTTGTGTACAATGCAAGCTATTGCATTATTGAAAGAGAAGTGTATCGTGAAAGTTTGGGGTGTTACATTCTCCCCTCCTTCAAAAAATTGCATCCTCGAAATTTGAAAATGTACTTCGAAAATAAAAGGTTTAAAATATAAAATACCATTGTGGAAAACCCACATCAGAAATAGGGTTAATAAGAATATAACATTAAAAGAAAGAAAGAGAAGTACAAAGCTCACCCGAGATAGCCCATACTAGGATTATATGAAAATATGGATATGGAAGAGAAAAAAAAACCAGCATGGTCTGATGGAGAGTTGTAGAAAACAGGATTAGGAGAAAGTTAACAATAAGAAAATCACAAACTTGTGATTAGTTAAACAGTCATTGAATCCCCAGTTGGAAAAGTTAACCAACAACGTTTTTTTTAAGTTACCTTTTATAAAGTTGAGGAATTTATTTAAGAGATTTTCTAAGAACGTAAGGAAATATACTTACTTGTCGTGTATACTTTCATTCCTTAATAAATTTTTAACACAAACCCATCTTTCACTCCAAATGTTAACAGAACTCAAAAATATTCTATTTATCTTAATTGTATAAGGTTCTAAATATTACCACATACCATTTAGATTATGAAAATTATTTTGTAATAACCAGGAACTTCCTGTAGGCTAGTGGTAGGTAATAAAGGCTTGTCGCACTATGGTTGTGGGTTTGATTCCTACAGCTTTGTCCAACATGACGGGTTATGCCCCACCCTGTAGCTTGTATTTTTCCTAAAACTATAGTATTATAATATTCCAAAAATAATCTTCAGATGTTTTTTTAACCTTAAATAACACTATCCAAGGATCAACTAAATCCATTCCAACCTATATAGTTTTCCAAAATACCTCTGTCCAGACTTTCTCTAAAAGGTCTCTATATTCCAAAATCAATTGTATCATCAGATTCTCCAAACATAGTATTGTTTCTCTTATTTTCACATACTAAAAATATTATTACCTTCATCATATTAAAACCTTAATGAAAAAACTAGTACTACAGTACAATCCTTTTATATATCACATTATTATTATAACCAGAATATAATTCACGAGTCCAAAAGAACCAATACATTAATTATTCCACTTCAACTGTAGTAACAACATAATATTGTCCTTGATACCTTGGCCTTTTCTGTGGTATGTTGCCCTGGCGCTTATAAAATTCATTTGCATAATGCCCCATTTCCCTACAATTGTAGCATTCAACATTGATAACCTCTTTCTTTACCTTGCAATCACGAACCTAGTTACCTTTTTCCCCACATTTATAACAAACTCCCATTCCTTTTAGGGAAGTACTAGGGTGATTCTTCCCACAATTATCGCATAATGGAAAATCCTTCTTTCCCTTTTTCCCATTATCTGTCTCTTGTTACACCGTTCTCTTCTTCTCTTGCTTTACTTTATTGTCATATGATTTAGAGAATTCCTTTTCTGTCTTGATAGCACATGAGACAATATCTTCGTAGGACAAGAAGGATTGTGAGACTAAGGCTCGACAGAGAAACGGTTTTAACCCATCAAAGGAATGATCAATCTTACTTCTTGGGTTATGTATATAATCTGATGCATGCCTCGCTAACCGTGTAATGTTAGACTCATACTTTGCGACATTCTCACCCTCCTTCTACCTCAGACTCAGAAATTGTTTTTTCATATCTGCTTTATGGTCACAGGGAAAGTACTTTTCTAAGAAATTCTCTTTGAACTCCCTCCATTCCATATTCGATAATTCATCATCTTACTTTGTATTTTGAATCAATGACCACTGTTGATCATCATCTACCGTGAGGCGGTAAACTGCCATGATAACCTTTTCCCTTTCACTACTCCCCAAGGCATGGAATATTTTTTCTAAGGAATTTTTCCATTGCTCAACTACTAATGGATTTGTACCCCCATTAAATGTTGGTGGTTGTTTCCTCATGAAACTATCTAACATTGATCCTCCACATTGCGGATCAGGGTGATCCATACGAGTATGGTTATTATTCATAACCTGAGTGAGTTGTTCCAGTATAGTAATAAGTTGATCAGCACCAGTTGTATCTCCAGATCCACAATAATTATCTTGATAAGGAGGGCAATCCCTACACGGAGTGCGTGCATTGATACGGTTTCCATTCCTCCCACTAGTCGCCATTTCTAAACAATGGCATAAACTAGATTAGTTTATGAATTATAATACATAATTCCATACTTGTAAAAACTTAACATAAATTTAACTATTTATGGAGATAATCCATAATCATAAAAAGAATTGTTCTCTTTGAGAAGGTATATACTCATAAACCCTTCATAATGGATTGTAAAGAAAATGAGAATTATCCTAAGCATATCCTCCGGGAGTGTCGTAACCAAAAGTACAGCAAGGCCTGTTGTCATGCACCAGTTCCCGTTCGAGTCTAGCTCAAAGCGGTGTTTTCGGGTTTTACCCCTATGTACATCTGTGCAAGAGCCCCCTCTACCTGCTCATATCCAGATAGGGATGTATTGCTTGGAAAACTCACAAAATCTCTACAACAACAAAATTCTAGGAAGTACTTCTATACTAATCCTCAAAGTCTATCTTTGGGCTATGTTCTCTAATCAGAGTTTATCTAATTCTAGCTTCCAAGGTTAGTACTAAACTGTCTCTGATACCAACTGTAACGCCCAGACCCCAATTTCCCTGAGTCGGTGCATTATTGCGTAACATTGGCATGATCACAAAAGATCAAGTCTCGAAAGATTGATTAGTTTAATAGCCTTGGAAACACTAGATACATTCATAAATGTTACATTACATCATAAAGTGAAATACAAAAATAACATAGTATCCATTTTCCACACTCATATCCCCTTCAAACTATCCCTGCAGGTCATTCCAAAAATACTTCTTCACATCCTGGAAAAATTAAAACATTGAAAGGGGTGAGCTCATATGCTCAGTGAGGATAAGAATATAGCGGGAGCTTTCGTAAATAAACATTAACATTTAAGGAAATGTATAACTAAAACAAAAGCCTTTTTAGACTTTAACTTCAACATAATATGGCAAAAATAAAATTTGATAATGCAATTTACTAACTCAAATGGATATTCTACTAGTCGAATAATCACAAGCAATATGAATAACCACATTCAGAATGATGGAATGCATAATGCTAGACTATCATAACCACGTAGCCAAGGCCTCGTTCCAATACCACAATTAAGATTTTGTCAAGGCCTCGTGCCAAGACACTAGTTTATCTCATGAGACCTACTGATGCATAAAGGAGCTATAGCGGGCTCCACCCATCCCTTATTAAGTAAAATGCATTCCTCATATGAACAGGTTTAAACATATCATAAACCATAACATAATTGTATCACATAAAATATGCATAAAGGAAACATAATATTCCCACCCTTCAATAAATATATATCAATAAAAAACATTGATATAATAAAAACTTTATCAAACCCATTATCAAAACCAAAATAAAAAAAATGTAAAACATGGTATTTATTTTTCTTTTAAAAAAATGTTATGGCTTATATAGGAATCCGAAACTCAAATAATAGTCATGGCGGCAGAGAAGTCATTGTCGCCGCATATGTAAGAAAAAACATTCCTTTTGTTGTTTAGTAAAAACGCTTCGTATAAAAAGATTCATTTTGAATAAAATTAAAAGTCCAAGGGGTTTATACACCGTATAAAAGAAAGTTGTGTAGAAAACAAAATATGCTTCAATAAAAGGAGATTGAGACGAAGACCCTTACAAAGATCATTTTTTTAAATAAAGTAGATCTATTATGTGTATTCACTATAAGTACAAATAAAGAAAGTAAAAATACAATATAGGACATAATAGTATCTTGACATAATTTGAAAGTAGGAGATTAACCAAAAGATTGGAAATTTGGTTAAGAAGTTCCCTTACCTCGTGTCCGAATTCACTCGACCGTTCTTTGATCTCCTGAATAATAAACTAGTGTTAATCTATACCTTCGTAAGATCCTTTTTCCAGTTCATTATTCCTTTTATATAACTTATTACCATGTCATGAACATTATGTAATTATTTAAGTTTATAACGGTCGTTTTGTCGATCTTAGGTACTTGAGTCAAAAATAAAATTCTTATAATTACACTTTTTTCATGTGGTAAAAAATACATTATATCCATAATTATATTTATGATGTATATATCATATAAAACATATATATCCATTATATACATTCATTTATAATATTACATAACATTTAGAGGTAAGAAATGAAATGCACCGTTCATGGAGACGGTAAGCCGTACGTACGTATGAACACTACTTTCATTTCCATTTAATATTTAATGGAATGAAGCTATAATTATATAAGGTTATAATATAATTCCAGTATAATATAATGTATAATACAATTTACTCTATCCTTTATACATCCCACATATGGCATTAACGATTCAAATCACTTTGAGGGGGCGTTAGTCCGCACTTCCTAAAACTAAATTATCGCGTTTACCCAAAATAGAAATCATAAATTATGCAATAAATGAGAAATATAGATTCATAAGGAAAACATAAACATAATATATATATCATATATGAAAATATTGTCATCAAAATTTCCACCATTATAGGTTTTAAAAGAATATTGAACAATCACCGTTTCATGAGGCAGTATTTCGCCACTCACAGAAACAGTATGTTCTTTTACCATTAGACGAAGGTTTTTGTAAGTGTAAACCAAATACTTATCATAACAAAATCATAGTATATTTTATATACTGGTTTTGTTGCAAAATAATGGAATAAAAAGAGTTTAAGGGGTTGGAGAAGCAAAATAAAACAAAACAACATTAGAGAAGACATTACCTTAAAATCGGGTAACCTTTTTTTGATTTGAGCCAAAGGCTTCCTTGGGAAGACTTCTGCCCAAATTGAGGCTTCTAAGAGTAAGGGAGGGAAGTTTAGAGAGTATTTGGGCAGATTTTGGCCGAGCCAAAAGGCTTTATGGTGTGAATAAGGTGGTAGAGGTGGGGGCCTTTTATAAGAGGAGAGGAGGGGCACTCTTGGAAAGATTGAAATGATTCATTATTATGAAATGTTTTTTCGGATTCTAAAGATCCAACACTTATATATTTCTAGGATAAGGAGATAAGAGTTCGAAATCTACTCATCCAATAGGTTTTTGAAAATTTTAAGTCTTATATTTTACATTATCTTTTCATTTTATTTAAATCATTAATTAATGAGGTAATCGCTGCATCATCATGGTGTCATAACTAAGTTAATTTATTTAATGTCTAAAAATTATAAAAAAATATAATGATGTATTAAATATTTTTATCTTTCTAATGAATATTTATAGTCAAAAATATGACTTTTATAACCCAATTAAAAATTGTTTTATTAAAACAACTCTTGTATGTGACATTTTTATTTTAACATTAAATAAAAAGTTATTTATGTCATTTTCCTAAAAAAGTGGCTCCATGGGGTCCCTAAGATGACACATGGATTGTCTTGGTCGGCCATTATACATCCAATAGTGGTAGGACAAGTTTAAAGGTCATGGTATATTTTTATAATACTATTTTACCTTAAATTTCACTAATTACCTTTAATCGCGATTAATTAAACTTAAAAGTTACTATTCACCAAAAAATTATTTTAATCCCATTGAACCATAATTAACTTACTAATGACAACCATGTATGTCAGATTTTTGAAAATAAAATCATAGAAGTGGTAATGTTTCATTTAAATGAAAAATCAGTTTTTTAACTACCACTTAGTGGTTTCACTATTCATCAAAAATTGAAGTTTTTCAGAAAAATGCCAGAATTTCACCCTAAGATATAATTGATATTCCAAATATAAAAATGATGTATATTTTTAAAAATTCCAAACATATAAGTTGCATTAATTAATTTTTTAATTAATCCCGCTGTCACAACAATTAGCGTGTTTTTAAGAAACAATATATATCAAAAGATTGACAATTGTTTATGTCCAATTTCAATGTTAAATTAATTCTAATGACCACCATTGGATAAAATGGTAAAAATATATTATAATTATACTTTAAAACCACTCAATAGTATAATTTATCACTATAAAAAATTTTTATTAAAAAAGTTTGTTTTAAGTATTTTTCACTATTCATAATAAATTGGAAGTTTTCAGAAAATTACAAAAAATTCAACTTTGGAAAATTTCGACATTCCGAATACAAAAATGAAGTCTATTTTGAAATATAAAATTTATATAATTTCAAAAAGTGGGTATTACTATTCATAACTGCTACTTTTATTTGGTCGCGTTGTGTTAGAATCTCCAACTTGTGTACAATGCAAGCTATTGCATTGTTGAAAGAGAAGTGTATCGTGAAAGCTTGGGGTGTTACAATCTCCCCTCCTTCAACAAATTGCGTCCTCGCAATTTGAAAATGTTCTTCGAAAATAAAAGGTTTAAAATAGAAAATACCATTGTGGAAAACCCACATCGGAAATAGGGTTAATAAGAATATAACATTAAAAGAAACAGAGAGAAGTACAAAGTTCACCCGTGATAGCCCATACTAGGATTCTATGAAAATATGGATATGGAAGAGAAAAAAACCTTCATGGTCTGATTGAGAGTTGTAGAAAACAGGATTAGGAGAAATTTAACAATAAGAAAATAACAAACTTGTGATTGGTTAAACGGTCATTGAATCCCCAGTTGGAAAAGTTAACCGACAACATTTTTGTTTTAAGTTACCTTTTATAAAGTTGAGGAATTTATTTAAGATATTTTCTAGGAACGTAAGGAAATATACTTACTTGTCGTTTATACTTTCATTCCTCAATAAATTTTTACCACAAACCCATCTTTCACTCCAAATGGTAACAGAAGTCAAAAATATTCTATTTATCCTAATTGTATAAGGTTCTAAATATTACCACATACCATTTAGATTAGCAAAAATATTTTATAATAACTAGGGACTTCCTATAGGCTAGTGGTAGGTAATTAAGGCTTGTCGCACTATGGTTGTGGGTTCGATCCTGCAGCTTTGTCCGACGCGATGGGTTATGCCCCACCCTGTAAGTTGTCCTTTTCCTAAAACTATAGTTTTATAATATTCCAAAAATAATCTTCAGAAGTTTTTTTAACCTTAAATAACACTATCTAAGGTTCAACTAAATCCATTCCAACCTATATAGTTTTCCAAAATACCTCTGTCCAGACATTCTCTAAAAGGTCTTTATATTCCAAAATCAATTGTATCATCAAATTCTCCAAACACAGTAATGTTTCTCTTATTTTCACATACTAAAAATATGATTACCTTCATCATATTAAGACCTTAAAGAAAAATACAAGTACCTCAGTACAATCCTTATATATATCACATTATTATTATAACGAGAATATAATTCATGAGTCCAAAATCACAATACATTAATTATTCCACTTCAACTGTAGTAACATCATAAGATTGTCCTTGATCCCTTGGCCTTTTCTGAGGTATGTTTCCCTGAATCTTAGGAAGTTCATTGGAATAATGCCCCATTTCCCTAAAATTGTAGCATTCAACATTGATAGCCTCTTTATTTCCCTTGCAATCACGAGCCTGGTGACCTTTTCCCCCACATTTATAACAAACTCCCATTCCTTTTAGGCAAGTACCAGGGTGATTCTTCCCACAATTATCGCATAATGGAAAATCATTATTTCCCTTTTTCCCATTATCTATCTCTTCATCCACCGTTCTCTTCCTCT
Organism: Viscum album; assembly: GCA_963277665.1. Taxonomy (NCBI): domain Eukaryota; kingdom Viridiplantae; phylum Streptophyta; class Magnoliopsida; order Santalales; family Viscaceae; genus Viscum; species Viscum album. The sequence goes on along the minus strand of OY728121.1, from coordinate 1,623,283,490 downwards.
CTTGATTTACTTTATTGTCATAAGATTTAGAGAATTCCTTTTCTGTCTTGATAGCACATGAGACAATATATTCATATGACGAGAAGGATTGTGAGACTAAGGCTCGACGGAGAAACGGTTTTAACCCATCAATGGAATGATCAATCTTACTTCTTGGGTTATGTATATAATATGATTCATGCCTCGCTAACCGTGTAAAGTTAGACTCATACTTTGCGACCTTCTCATCCTCCTTCTGCCTCAGTCTCAGAAATTGTCTTTCCATATCTGCTCTATGGTCATAGGGAAAGTACTTTTCTAAGAAAAGCTCTTTGAACTCCCACCATTCCATATTAAATAATTCATCATCTTCCTTTGTATTTTGAATCAATGACCACCATTGATCAGCATCTCCGGTGAGGCGGTAAACTGCCATGATAACCTTTTCCCTTTCACTATTCCCCACGGCGTGGAATATTGTCTCTAAGGAATTTTTCCATTGCTCAACTACTAATGGATTTGTACCCCCATTAAATGTAGGTGGTTGTTGCCTCATGAAACGATCTAACATTGATCCTCCACGTTGTGGATCAGGGTGCTCCATACGAGTATGGTTATTATTCATAACCTGAGTGAGTTGTCCCAGTATGGTAATAAGTTGATCAGCACCAGTTGTATCTCCAGATCCACAATAATTATCTTGATAAGGAGGGAAATCTCTACATGGAGTGCGTGCATTGATACAGTTTTCATTCCTCCCACTAGGCGCCATTTATAAACAATGGCATAAACTAGATTCGTTTATGAATTAAAATACATAATTCCATACTTGTAAAAAACATAACATATATAGAACTATTTATGGATATAATCCATAATCATAAAAAGAATTGCTTTCTTTGAGGAAGTATATACTCATAAACCCTTCATAATGGTCTGTAAAGAAAATGAGAATTATCCTAAGCATATCCCTTGGGAGTGTCGTAACCAAGAGTGCAGCATGGCCCATTTTCGTGCACCAGTTCCCGTTCTAGTCTAGCTCAAAGCGGTGTTTTCGGGGTTTACCCCTTGGTACATCTATGCCAGAGCCGCCTCTACCTGCTCGTATCCAGACAAGGATGTATTGCTCGAAAAACTCAAAAAATCACTACAACAACAAAATTCTAGGAAGTTATTCTATACTAATCCTCAAAGTCTATCTTTGGGCTATGTTCTCTAATCAGAGTTTATCTAAATCTAGCTTCCAAGGTTAGTACTAAACTACCTCTGATACCAACTGTAACGCCCTGACCCCAATTTCCCTGAGTCGGTGCATTATTGCGTAACATTGGCATGATCACAAAAGATCAAGTCTCGAAAGACCGATTAGTTTAATAGCCTTGGAAACACTAGATACATTCATAAATGCTACATTACATCATAAAGTGAAAAACTACAATAACATAGTATCCATTTTCCACACTCATATCCCCTTCAGACTATCCCTGCAGGTCATTCCTAAAATACTTTTTCATATCCTGGAAAAATTAAAACATTGAAAGGGGTGTGCTCAGATGCTCAGTAAGGATATCAATATAGCGGAAGCTTTCGTAAATAAACATTAACATTTAAGTCAATGTATATCTAAAACAAAATCCTTTTTAGACTTTATCTTCAGCATAATATGGAAAAAATAAAATTTAATAATGCAATTTACTAACTTACATGGATATTCTACTAGTTGAATAATCACATGCAATATCAATAACCACATTCATAAGGATGGAATGCATAATGCTAGAATATCATAACCACGTAGCCAAGGCCTCGTTCCAAGACCACAATTAAGATTTTGTCAAGGCCTCGTGCCAAGACACTATTTTGTCTAATGAGACCTACCGATGCATCGAGGATCTATAGCGGGCTCCACCCGTCACATATTCAGTCCAATGCATTCCTCATATGAACATGTTTAAACTTATCATAAACCATAACATAATTGTATCACATAAAACATGCATAAAGGAAACATAAGATTCCCACACTTCAATCAAAATATATCAATAAAACACATTGATATAATAAAAACATTATCAAAACCATTTTCAATACCAAAATAAAAGAAAAGTAAAACATGGTATTTATTTTTCTTTTAGAAAAAAGTTATGGCTTATATAGGAAGCCGAAACTCAAATAATAGACACGGCGGCGGAGAAGTCGTTGTCGCCGCATATGTATGAAAAAAAATTCCTTTTGTCATTTAGTAAAAATTCTTCATATAAGAAGATTAAATTTGAATAAAAGTAAAAGTCAAATGGGTTTATACACCGTATAAAAGAAAGTTGTGTATAAAACAAAATATGCCTCAATGAAAGGAGATTGAGACGAAGACCCTTACAAAGATGATTTTTTTAAATAAATTTGAACATTTATGTGTATTCACTATAAGTACACATAATGAAAGTAAAAATAAAATATAGGATATAATAGTATCTTGACATAATTTGAAAGTAGGAGATTAACCCAAAGAATGGAAATTGGGTTAAGAAGTTCCCTTACCTCGTGTCTGAATTCACTCGACCGTTCTTTGATCTCCTGAATAACAAACTAGAGTTAATCTCTACCTTCTTAAGAACTTTTTTCAAGTTCATTATTCCTTTTATATAACTTATTACCATGTCATGAACATTATGTAATTATTTAAGTTTATAACAGTCGTTTTGTCGATCATAGGTACTTGAGTCAAAAATAAACTTCTTATAATTACACATTGTTCATGTGGTAAAATATACATTATATCCATAATTATATTCATGATGTATATATCATATAAATCATATATATCCAGTATGTACATTCATTTATAATATTACATAACATTTAGAGGTAATAAATGAAAGGCACCGTTCATGGAGACGGTAAGCCGTAGTTACGCATGAACACTACTTTCATTTCCATTTAATATTTAATGGAATGAAGTTATAATTATATAAAGATATAATATAATTCTAGTATAATATAATGTATAATACCTTTTACTCCATCCATTATACATCCCACATATGGCATTAACGATTCAAATCACTTTGAGGGGGCGGTAGTCCGCACTTCCTAAAATGAAATTATCGCGTTTACCCATAATGGAAATCATAAATTATGCCATAAATGAGAAATACAGAAGCATAAGGAAAAAATAAACATAATATATATATCATATATGAAAATAGTGTCATCAAATTGGCCACCATTAGAGGTGTTAAAATAATATTGAACAATCACCGTTTCGTGAGGTAGTATTTCGCCACCCATAGAAACAGTGTGTTCTTTTACCATTAGACGAAGGTTTGTGTAAGTGTAAACCAAATAATTGTCATAACAACATCCTAGTATATTTTAGATACTTGTTTTTTTACAAAATAAAGGAATAAAAAGAGTTTAAGGGGTTGGAGAAGCAAAATAAAACAAAACAACATTAGAGAAGACATTACCATGAAATCAGGTAACTCTTTTTGATTTGAGCCAAAGGCTTCCTTGGGAAGACTTCATCCCAAAGTGATGCTTCTAAGAGTAAGGGAGGGAAGTTGAGAGAGTATTTGGGAAGATTTTGGCCGATCCAAAAGGCTTAATGGTGTGAATAAGGTGGTAGAGTTGGGGGCCTTTTATAAGAGGTGAGGAGGGGCACTCTTGGAAAGATTGAAATGTCATATTATTATGAAATGATTTTTCGGATTCTAAAGATCCCACCCTTATATATTTCTAGGATACGGTGATAAGGGTTCGAAATATACTCATCCAATAGGTTTTTGAAAAGTGTAAGTCTTATATTTCACATTATCTTTTCATTTTATTTAAATCATTAATTAATGAGGTAATTGATGCATCATCATGGTGTCATAACTAATTTAATTAATTTAATGTCTAAAAATTATAAAAAAAATATCATGTTGTAGTAAATCGTTTTATAATTCTAATGAATATTTATAGTCAAAAATATGACTTGTATAACCCCATTTAAAAATTGATTTAGTAAAACAACTCTTGTTTGTGACATTTTTATTTTAACATTAAATAAAAAGTTATTTATGTCATTTTCCTAAAAAAGTAGCTCCATGGGGTCCCTATGTTCACCCATGGATTGTCTTGGTCGTCCATGACACATCCAATAGTGGTAGGACAAGTGTAAAGGACAAACCATATTTTTATAATACTATTTTTACCTTAAATTTCACTAATTACCTTTAATCGCGATTAATTAAACATAAAAGTTACAATTCACCAAAAAATTATTTTAATCCCATTGAACCACATTTTACTTACTAATGAAAACCTTTTATGTCGGATTTTTGAAAATCAAATCACAGAAGTGGTAATGTTTCATTTAAATGAAAAATCAGTTTTTTAACTACCACTTAGTGGTTTCACTATTCATAAAAAATTTATGTTTTTCAGAAAAATGCCAGAATTTCACCCTAAGCTATAATTGATATTCCGAATTCAAAAATGATTTCTATTTTAAAAAAATCCAAACATATAAGTTTTATTAATTAATTTTATAATTAATTCCCGCTGTCACAACAAATAGCGTGTTTTTAAGAAACAATATATATCAAAAGATTGACAATTGTTTATGTCCAATTTCAATGTTAAATTAATTCTAATGACCACCATTGGATAAAATTGTAAAAATATATTTCAATTATACTTTTAAACCACTAAATAGTATAATTTATAACTATAAAATATTTTGATTAAAAAAGTTGTTTTTACGTATTTTTCACTATTCATAAAAAATTAGAAGTTCTCAGAAAATTACAAAAAATTCAACTTTGGAAAATTTCGATTTTCTGAATAAAAAAATGAAGTCCATTTTGAAATATAAAATTTATATAATTTCAGAAAGCGTGTATTACTATTCATAACTGCTACTTTGATTGGTCGTGATGTGTTAGAATCTCGAACAAGTGTACAATGCAAGCTATTGCATTATTCAAAGAGAAGTGTATCGTGAATTCTTGGGGTGTTACATGACACCCTTTAGAATTGGCCTCTCTCACTAAAATTGTTGGCATAAAAACAATCTTGACACATAGTTATTAATTTATTACTTCTCATTATCCTTAGAAATAAGTTCTCTTAAATCCTTATATATATTGGTCCTACAATTTTTATAGAAACTTTCAAATAATGGGATTGATTGATAAATTCCCCATTCTTCTCTGCTATCAATGATCCACATAGTAAATTTTCAAAATTTTAAACTCTATAATTATAGATGAATACCATCAATTTCATATATTTTATAATAGTAATCATATTTTATGAAACATATTAATCATTTGGGTACATCATTGTCTTATCTAGTAAAGGTTAGGAAATTACATTTAAAAGGATTGTCATTTTCTCCTTGATAATAATTTACACGAATAGATTTATAAAATCTCAGAATATTGGATCATTTTATATCCATTTCATATATAAAATTCCATGATCATTCCTATATAAGCATAAACCACATTTAATTCTTTCCAAGGATGGTTATATATTACAAATTCATAGTCCTTGAGTAGTTATATCCATCCCCTTTTTCTCTTATGGAGTTCATTCTTTTTGATTATATACTCTAAAATCTTATGATTTGTATATATGTTACATATTTCACTATATCGATAATTACACTATATCTTAGTGAAAAGGGTGAATTCCAATATCATTAGATCATGTGTTCAGTAATTTTGTTCATGGATCATTGATTCTCTAGAAATATAAGCACAAAATATTTTATTTTGTATAAGTTTTCAACTTTGTGTTTTCTTTTATACATCACTATATATATAAAATCTTTAATTATATATTGGTAAGGTTTATATTGATTCATTTATTAATCTATTTTTAGATCATTAAAACCTGCTCTTAATTCCTTTATTTTTCCATTTTGACCCATTTACATTTCAACATTTCTATGGAGCTATGTAATTAGGAAATTTTTTAAAAGAATCACCAATAATAATCTGTTATTCCAAAGAATATATATATATATATATATATATATTCATTATTATTTTCGTTTATTTGACAAATGTGGTATTAAAGTGTCAATAAATATTCTTTCCTTAGATACAATATTACTAATAAAAATATATTTTTGAAGTCTAAAATCACTTTTCCCAAATTTCCTACAAATCTTCTATCCTCAGTGGGTCTCAAGAACCATAAAAATGCATCTCATGATCTTTATATTTCTTTGATTATACAATGATATCATCAATAAATACCATAAAAAATTTATCATGATAATCCTTTAATACTTTATTAATTTGATCCATAAACAGAGAGGTTACATTTGTTATCCAAAATAAATTGATGTTTTCCATTACCTTTATGAAAAACATTTATTTGGAATATCACCAATAATAAAATTTAATTAACTATAAATATAATTAATTTCAAATTTGGAGATTTATTTAGCACTTTATATATGATCAAATAGGTCATCTATATGGGTTAAAATGTATTTATTTATAATATTAATGAAATTTATTTCTATATAATAAATAATTAATCATGCTAGTCCCTAACTATAAGCATGTTGAACAATGAGACCACCAACCCTCACTTGATAGATTAGAATCATTCCCCATAATTCTACTTAATAATGAAATTGAATAAAAACACAATCCCAAACAACGTAGTGGTTTAGAACTACGTATAGTAAAAAAATAAAATTTTAAAATAAATTAACATCCAATTTAATAAAATGAGGAAAATAAAAAAACAAATTAATGTGGGTTTTTTTAAATTAATGCAAAAAATTGTTTAAAAAATTATATTATCACACCTACTAACTTCCAATAACATTTTTTTAAAACTGATACATTTTCTCGACATAAAACCTATAATACATCCTTTAATAAGGAAAAATTCAAACTCTTCCTTTTGATCAAAATGTAATATGACACATTCAACATTATTTGGAAGAAAAGAAACACATTTCCTTATTCTCGACACCATCAAATTTAAATGAATATCATGGACATAAATTTGAAACAGTTTAAGAAATCCACTTATTAAAAAGAATACGTTTGAAAGTAAATAAATATATAATTAAATAATTTGGAAAAAACAAATTTTTGTGGTATTTCTTAACCTTCTGATAAAATTTAATGAAAAAAGTGATAATGTTGAGGATATTAGGTTTTTTTAAATTAGTTTAATAGAAATGAAATATTATTGGGACAATAAATTTGGGAAACCTTCTTACAAAAAAAACACACTAGATCCTACCACTATGTGTGATGGTACACAACCTTCGTAAAAACATTAATAGGATGCCATGTTTTGTTAATCAAGTCATCACACTATCAATCACAATGCACATTCTCAATCATCATGTGCTAGAAACCTGTGATAAGGGTTTTCGTTCTGTCCATTGGGAATTATTTTTATCATTTATAATTATAATCCAATTATGAATTCCATTAGAAAATATAGATTGACTATTCCTTAAGCTGAATATGTCAAACATATGAAATAAAAACTTTTTAAAATAAGTAACCTATAAACTTTAAATAATATAAAAATTAAATCCCATGGTAAACTATGAAATATAAGACATCAAATATACACATTAACACTAACTTCCAGATATATACAACCAATTTTTGTATTATAAAAAATGATTTTAACAAAATAAAAAATGATATGGAGATCTTAATTACTAAAAAACATGGAAGAACTAAAAAATAATTGCCAAAAATATTATCAATGCTTCCCATATCCATATGAAAATTGATCACCACCAACTTCCCACCTCCTTTATACTTGAAAAATATATATAAAAAATAAACTAACATAAATTTGAGCCTCTCTATTATCTACATAAAATGAAATCAAATCTATATACACCTATGTCTATACATAAGGTATGATAAAATATTCTTATTAAGACACTATGAAGGTTCTATAAAAATATATTTAAAATTAAACAATATCATGATAATTTGAAATAAATACATATGGAATTAGTTATTTAATTACTATGAAAAAAATAATAAAGGAGATTCATATTTATATATTTCATTAAAAAAATCATGTTATCAAAGTTTAATTAAAATATATAAATTCTCATATGAAATTTCATTTAAAAACCACAATACTGCATAACTTATTGAAATAGGAGTCATGGGATATTACATAAGAGAATAAAGAACCTTAGTCTAGGATCTTAAAAATCAATACATAAACTGACCAAATATCACTAGTTATAGAACAGTCTTAATCTAGTGATAATGTCACCAGCTAGTGAATTTTTTAAACTAGTGAGAATATCCCAAATGGAATGTAAAATAAAAAACCTAGTGTTCCCCCACTAGATCGATCATATATTGCTAAATAAACTAAAACACACCTCCCCGTATTCTAGTGGCTACATAGTAGCACTTGGGGTTTGAGTAATATAGTGGGGGAGTCTATACACATTGTTACAAAGTTGCAATAACAATAAAAGACAAAACAAATAATAAAAATAATCAATAAGAAAATATAGCAGGATAATGGAAAAATAACTACTACAAAATTGGGTTTATCTAGTGCTATGGCATTAACAGATCTAGCTAAAAGTGTTGTTCAAGACACCATTTCATAGTGTTAAAAAATCACTGTTAAAGGGGATCTTTAACAATGCTTTTTCGCGTTGATAACAGGGGTATTTGACATAACATTTTTAGCAATGTTGAAGGGGGTATTTAACAATTCTAAAAAAATAACTGTTAAAGGGGTCCCTTTATTAGTGATTATAAAAAACTACTGAAAAATTCCCCCCTTTATCATAGGTATTAAAAAATGATAATAAGGGGGGTCCCTCATTCAGTGCTAGTAAAAAAAAAACTCCTATGGGGGCATTATTATTTCCTTTTTAGAAGAGCTGATAAGGGACGCTCTTTTTTAGAAATTTTTAACTACACTAATAAAGAGTATATTTTAAAAAAATATTTCATTTAGAATAATAAATTAATATATAAATATATTTATATTGAAATAAATATATTATATATATTTTTTAATTTTAAGTCTAAATAGGCACCTACACTTAATATATATGATATTTAGTGAAGTGTCTTATAAAATATTTTTAATTAATTTTTAATTAATTTTTTTTAATTATTATCATATTATTGTCATTTCATAAAATTTTAAATATAAAAAAATCAAAAAAAGAAAAATTTATCTAAATTTTTTTGAAAGTGTAACTCAAACTTTAAATGGTCATAAATGTTTATTTCAGGTGTCCATTTGGGCTCTACCATATATAAAATCGAATCCTATGATGATATCTATGGATTTTTGACCTATGTAACCCTAGTTATATTATTTTTAGTTAAAAGAGGCATAAAAACTGAGTTTTTAGTTAGGGTAACACAATGTTTTAACAATGGATGGAATTAAATCATATTATAAAGGGGTATTATTTCCATTTTTTATGGGTATTGTATTTTTTTGTTATTACATTAATATTTATATTATGGTTTGGAATTTTTAATATTTTTAACAACTTACTATTATTTGTAATCAAATATATAATAATATATAAATATTTTTTATATATTCACACATAAACACGCACAAGAATATTTTATATATATATTTAAATATATGTAATTAATTATAAATATATATATAAACATATATAAAAATATACGGAATAAAAAATGTAATAAAAAATATATAAATATCATGATATATCATAAAATGGAAGATAAAACAACATAGGGGAGTTGAAAAGGCACTAGGAAATGTGCAGGGATGTCTTAGGGTAAAAACTGCCTAGAGGAAGTGGTGTGCATGGGATAGAGGAATAAAATAAAGTTTTAATAAAGGGGCCAATAAACAATGATAAAGGGGGTGGGAGGAACTAATAAGAGGTATGGTGGGAAGTAGTTCGAAAAAAAATCAACCCCCTTTATCAGCATGTTCTTTATCTGCCTTTTTTTAGCATTGTTAATGGGGGTCTTGTGACATAGATACGAACATGGTATATATTTATAGAAGGTGCAAAGCGGAGACCAACCATGGTAGTATAGTCCATCATAGTTTACGGGAATCCAACTTTGCGGCTGATACGATGGCCCGTGGGTGCAGGCCAGAGGAGACTTTGATAGTTTATGATAGCCTTAACTCTTTGCCACTCGAATGTGTCAATGTAATACGGAAGGATGCCCTTGGCCTTCACTACTTCCATCCTCCATGATGTGTATCCCTAGGTTTTAAGGTTTTTATAATAAAATAATATCTTTTAGTCAGTTAATGGGGGGATTTAACAGCACTAGAAAAATCACCAACAAAGGTTGCCTTTAATAGAACTGAAAAGAAGAACTTTGAAAGGCCCCCTTTATGAGTGATTTTTTAGCGCTGTTAAATCCCTTTCACTAGCACTTTTAATTACTATATTTAATGTTTTTAATTGAAAAAATATTAATATAACCATGGGGTGATAGATCGAATGTTACTAAATGACATGTTGAAGTTCATACAAATAAAAACTCTAAAAAAATGATATAGTACTTCGAAACCCTATTTTCATTCCCCATATACGTCGCTTCAAAAATATCGAACTTATAAAACAATAAATCAACCAACAAAGGCCCCCTTTACCTTATCCATTCATTCATCCATAAAAATATTTAGTTACCAAGTGGTGGCTCATATAGGGTGTGAGTAAAACTCAGTAGGACACCAATAACGATGTCTAAAAAATCTAGTCTGAGAATATAGTTCATATAGTAATGTGGTAAACTAGGGTATTAATTAGATAAATTAATACTTCACATAAAATAAACCTGATGACCCTTGTGTTCTGGTTTGATAACGAAGGCCATCAAAACATGCTTTTTCTCTATACCGTCAATATTTATGATGTAGTAGAACATCCTACATTAGGAAGTATCACTTGTACTGTTGAAGATTATCCTATATAGGATAAATGAACTACATCAAAAACGAGTATTACCTGCCCTCGTGAAAGAAGCATATCTTCCCATAGAATATGACCATCCCACCCTCTGAAATCCATCTATTTTGTACCTTATCATTAGGTGACTTGTACATGTGCATCATTCCCTCATAAGATATCATATACAATTGTATACTTACATCAAGAATCACATATGGTATCCTTTTGACCCAAGAATAATCACAATACATAACAAGGTAAAATATCAAAAGGTCATGTAATATCCCACCCTCATGCATCGACCTTAAGAGAGTAATCAATTTTTTTTGTAAATCCACACACATGTCCAAGCACTACACATACCATATACATCATCATAACCCACATATATCAATTTATCAAATTACCATTTATCTAGATATTTAAATTCCATGAAGTCAGGTTCCTAAATACAATAACAATTAAAACCATTTCTGTTTCATATATCAATTCATCTCAAATGTTGTTAACATGCCAATATATCAATATCTCATTATGTTGACACACCAATTCTACTACATGCCAATTAAACAATTTCGGTCCATGTGATTCTATTTCAATATCTCAACATATTTCACATGCTATAGAAATTAAAAATATATAACTAATTATTAGTGAAATTCCATTTCATCTCAGGGATCTAGGATCAACCTAACCATGTTACAATTTTGGTCAGAGGTTGGAACACCTCTTAGATGGCTGCAAGTCTTGGTATCAATTCCAAATGGACTAATGGGATCCATGGTAAGTCTAAACAGTGAAATTACCCTCAATACAGTTAGTTATTCATGGTCATGAACATGGTGTTCCAATTCAAACAAACTTACTATAAATACTAGAAGAATTTAAAATAGACAAAAGTTTTTATTCTAGACCACCTACCTTAAACATGGTGAAGGCGCATAAAATCACCCAATGTCCAAGGTAAAATAATATTCCTTATACCTTCCCTTTGACGATGATAAGTTAATTGACAAAAAATGGTTCCCCAATAGAAAACCAATGAAAGTAGAAGGAAATGATAAACTGAAAGTCTCATGTTCAAACTCTAATACTATAACACTATGATCTTCTATATCTTGATTTCAGTTCAATGAGTATTCTTAGAGTCTGCCATTAGGAGGAATGGATCACCACATATTAATCCCTATATGGCGGGAGTTGAATCCTATTGCAGGGACCTTCCATAAATAATAAAATTATCTAGGGGTGCTTAAGGTTTGAGAGGAAGTAATGGATGAGAATATAGTTTGGATGGGTTTAATATATTTTAATAAATCCTGTAAAATAGGATACCACAGTGCAGTCCTTTGGTCTATAGTATAGAAATGGATTGTGTGTGGGAATCAATAGTGTAATTCAGGGGACCACGACACAACCACACTGGTCAATGAAGCTTCCATGATCCATAATGGTGTTCAAACCTCATATCCTATAAACATGGGTAGATTCATTTGTATACCATAATACACCATGATTCATCACCCTAAAACCCAAATAAATATTACACCGTAGCCGAGAACCATGATGAAAGGTGTGCCAGATTTTGTAGAACCAACCAAATCCCACCACAAGACCCTCATCCCATAACCTTCTTCCCCACAATTCATAGATCATCCAACCTATTCTGAAACCTACCACTTGGTTGATACCATGATATAAATTAACAATGTCTTTAATCTTCTCCACCTCGGACCATATGACGTATCTAGGTGGTCCATGCCATAGTTTCTTACCTTATAGTGTATGCCAAGGCTCTACACTATAGAATACTCTTTGGCTCACTCCCTACATCCATATTCCTAATAGAAAAATGTAACTGTAACAAGGCTCAACAACTAGAGTTCAAAAATAAAACAATCAATATAAAGATCATTGTCAATATATTAAAAAAGGATTTACCTATAAAAAGATGGAATACTACAGCCTCCCCACCATATAACATCTCATCCTTGGGCTATGATCCAATTCATCATAGTGGGTATTAGTGAACCATTCTAACCATTATATCTCAATATCAGAATACCTCTCCTAGGTATTCTCATTCATGTCCCCTTTCTATCACTTCATTAACACTATATATATTTTCATCCCTCATAGATTCTTCTCACTACGGTCTATGATAGATATTATATTCTCCCCAAAGGACACATCAACATCCAGCTATATGTCATCAATTTATATCATGAAGGAAGGGATGGGATGACATATATTAAGTTGTAGCTCATGAAACTTGTCATGTATGACACTATTGAAGTGATAAATGGCTTGAAAATATACTGAGAATTTCCACTATCACGAATAGCCTATTAAACATGGGAATTAAATTCCCTTTCTTAATGATATGACATTTCCCCATCCCATGAAAGACCTAAAATGAAACATAATGACCAACATCAAACAACATAGGTCCTCTCTAGTTGTCATCATAGAATTTCTTTGAGCTCTACATGGTCACCTAAAACTTTCTAATCAATTAAACATGCTTAGATGTCTCCAATATGATACCTGGTCCATCGAGCTCTAAATAACCATCCATTAACCATCAAAGAGATAAATTTCACAACCATGTATAAAAATACTAAAAAAGATCCATTTGATTCAATTAATAAGAGATATTTGTATAATGAAATCCATGAGTTCTAGATGATTCTCCCAAGAACCGCTAAAGTATAAAAAAAAGGCTCATAACATATCCTACAAATTCAAAATTTTCCATTCAAACTTTCCATCATTTCATGGATGATAGGTTGTACTTAGAAGAACCTATGATCCTAGTTCCTACTGAATACCCTACCAGAACTGAGAAGTGAAAGGAGGATCTTGGTCTCAAATGATAATCCTCATAATTCTATGATGTATAACTATAATTTATTCATAATGACTTCACAAAACCTTGATTATTAAGGTATACAAAATAAAAATGAATAGGGATTCCTTTTTTAGTCAATATATGATCAACCACGTGACATTTTTCTTCTGTGTTGTCCTGGGTAATCTTGTCATAAAGGCTATAATGACATTATCTTATTTCCATTCAAAAAATGAGTAGAGTCTCTAACAACCCAAAAGGCCATGGATTCTCATACTTCACTTGATGATAGGTGAAATATGCCTCTATGAAATTTGATATCTCAATTTTCATCCTAGGACACCAATATTATCTAAAAAGATCATGATACATCATTTTCATAATTGGATGGATGTATCTACCATCTAGAAAAAAGAAACACCCACATCAAATCCTTGTGCAAGATCATAGGAACCCATAAATTTCAATAGATAAGAAGAACATAACCACCTCTATGTTACCATCCTGATTTTGGCACCACACCAAATAATCTATCCCTCATAGCTGAGCCTTCAAGATTAGATAACTAATCTTTCGTGATCCTGTCAAGAATAATGGTTATAACAAAATTCAATGTCAGAGCCACCCATTACTGAGACTTTTAAACATCTAGATGTGTGTATGTAATGATTTACATTGACCACTACTCATCCCAAGACTATCACACTACCTCTTATTTTAATCTTATGGCTCATGAAATTAGTAACTATGTTTAATATTCCTTGTGTTTATTACAGATAGAAGTCCAAATACTATAGATACATGGCCCTCCTCCAATGATGAAGGTTCAAGTGTCACTGAGAGAAGATTTACTTGTGTGGATTGTGGTCTATGTACACCATGATCCTCTCACACAATAGACAGTGTCTCCATCATCTCAATAAATGTACCACCAAAACTAACACCACATCAAGATTAATGTAATCCCCCTCATGCGGTCTCTTCTATCTAGAGATATACGAATCCACTCAGCCCTCCTACATCTGAACTACTCTAATTCAAAATCTGGATGCATCATAATGAATAATATATACCTAACATGGAATAGGTATGGTGAGGATCGGTGCTAAGATAAACACACTCTTAGGATCTTGGAAATCTCTATCATAAGCTTTTGACTAAAAAGACATTACCCCATTACTATTTAACTCATACATCGGTGCTTAAAAACATTAGAAGACCTTAATAAAGCACTCATAAAAACACACGAGACCTAGAATTCATCTAATCATAAATAAATTCTTCGGTCACTCACAAGATGCACCTACATAATCTTTAGTGGGGTCCCAAAATACTCTTTCATATGAGATAAAATATCCAAATAAGTGAACACTATTAATAAAGAAGATCTAGTTAGATATATTGGTTTAAATATGATGCTATTTCAAAGTACTCGAGATGATTTCATGATATTGGACATGATCTATTTATGGGATTACAGTAAAATGTCATTGGTGAAAAAAACCATAAAATGATATATGAATGGAATAAATATCTATATATTCATGTCCATGAATACTTCTAGTGATTTTACAGACTAAAGGACTTCAATATGAAATTTCTCAATCCACTCCTACTCATAAAATAAATATGGGAATTATAGGATGGCCACAACCTCACCTAATGGGGCCCGGATCTCAAGTCAATATTTGAAAAAATTCAATCACCTCTTACCTGATTGGAGAGTTCAAAAATGTGAAAAATAGGATACTAGTTCTTTCACATCAACTGATTCATTCTCCAATAATTCCTAAATAATAGAAATTTTCCATAAATCTTAAAGGTGAATATCCTAGGAGAACCCCAAGGTGAAGTAATAGGACCTAGGAATCATTTGGATTCTATATCTTCAAATTGAAATATCTACTCATGAAGCTCCACTCATTCCATTATATAAGGAATTATAGATGCTGGATCAGATCCTAAAACCAACTCAATCATGAACACAATATACCACTTTAGATGTAATGCAGATATCTATTTAAGAAAGAAATCATGAAAATGGGATTCAACGAGAGGAATAGTATCCTATGAAATTTACATGTCATCCAAAACAAGACTTGCAATCTAATCCATGATATAATCCAATCAGTTTGGAGTTTTTTCCTACATGACCAGCCTAAATATCCAACTCGCCCAAGTGAGTATAGCTTCCACATTTTGGAGAAAAAGTATAAATATCATTCTATAACAATAGATATGAGGTTCGAATAAAACTATCAAATCTATACCAATGGTTGAATAAAAACAAATCATTTCTATCAGAAAAATCTCCCAAAGAAAATGGTGGCCATAGATTTTTAGAGAACAGACCTTACAATGTTTAATAACCTCTAACCACACTTCTAGAAGTGTGAATATGGTAACAAAAACATCCCTGATCTCCACAACTGAACCCTAAACATTTCAAAATTGAGCAGATAGAATGGAATGTGATGCACTTCTATCAAAAAATAATAGGATAAGGTAGATGATACTATAATTTTTTATGTAATGGTAGATGGTACTACCTATATAATACCTAGTGTAGATGGGACAACAAGTAGCTTACTCACCCCTACCCTGGAGTCTAGTTTGACCTATCTGTACAACCCACTCTAGATGGTACTTCATCTCCTTTGTCAGCATACATGTCTAGAAGCATAGATTGAACATCTTGTGGAACCCCATCTACCACATTAGAATGGGGTATCTATATCTTTATTAGATACTAGAGTCTCTCCTTACCCCTACCATTTCTCTGCTTCTAAAATTAATTATAGAAATTCTATAAAAATCTTAGCCTACTACAAGAACTACACTCCATTGAAGGGTAAGGATGCAACAGGTGCATGTGACCCACCTTTCCAAACTAAATCCACTAAAACGAGCTATAATGTTTTCGGAAAGTACACTCACATAGCTTCCCTTCCCACTAATTCCCTAGTAGTAACTATCATAGTGGTTCTTCTTTCTACTAGAAGAAGAGTTTCAATATTTCCCTACTAAAATTTTTTGGCCACCACTCCAGGTCTCTATCATATTCCCTTCTTAGATGAGAACATAATTAATCATTTCCATAATGAATCTCAAGAAAAATACTTTTATATATGACCTTATCTCATAATAGATTTCATTCTAGAAAAGTATCCCACTAGAGACCTCATCATCTACCAAGGACGGAGTAAAATGCTATAGGTCGATGAAGAGAAATACATAGTTCATCATTAAAATGGACCATATATTAAGTGTATGAACTCATGAGAAATATCATCCCTCAAAATCATTATATAGATGTTTCTTAGGAGTATTCCTCAAATTCCTTCCTCGATAATTCATATTACTGCCTCGATTTATTTTAATGTCCCACTAACACTAGGATTCTCCCCAATGCATGTAAGAAGAAATATTCACCCTTATATTTTTGGGTGTTTCAAGGTGGTAAAAGATCATTTATACTAACTAAATATATAGCATATCTACTTGGGGGACACCCTCCCTAGTAAAAATAGAAGTATCTATAGCTATAATCTCCGTTCAACTTATACATTAATGGTATGGCGTGAATAGTCTTCACTTCTGTAATGTCCCTATTCTGGAAGCCACCCAGAGGCGCACCATACCCTATTGGTCACATGGCCTCAAGCACATTTCCCCAAACGCCAGAGGCTACCAACTAGCATCAAGGGCCTTGGGTGTGATAGTGGGGAAACTATGACCTCATTGACAAAGTACACAGTGGATGAGAAAACAAATAACAATAATAGCGGAAGCAGTATACATACATACAAGAGTAAACAATAAACAACGGAAGACTAAAAAATAAACAACAGGAGAATAAATAAATTTAAAGTATGCATGATACATATATGGCTAGTAAAACATCCAAACATGTCATAATTCTGAATACAATACTACGCCAAAGTACAAAAGAAAAACAGATGAGCAACTCCTCATCATCGAAAGACTCAACTTTATCCCATGCTCTCCAGCTCCAGTGCAATCAAGAACCTGAAGTAGAAGGGCACTTACCCTAATCTATACCTCCAACAATATAATCTTTTTGGGCCCAAAAGCATTACCCAAATAGGGTGTGAGACGAAGTCCCAATAGGCAACCACCCAAGGATCTGTGCCCAATAGTCATTGAATATATGGCATGTAAAGTACAGTAAGTAGTGAACATTAAGCACTAAACATGATAATACACAGTAGTAAAAATCCACAATTTCTATAATATAATCTATAAATAAGAAATAGCCACTCAAGAAAGGAGAACAAAAAGGTAACCTTTGTGTAGTTCTCACAGTCTAACCACTAAGGTTCAACCTACAAGTACTAGCAACCCTATGGGAGGCACACACAGTCTCACCCCTTTGCTTTAGCTAATGAATAGACTCTCTGAGGAAGCACTCACCATAAATTCCCCATATAGTGTCGTATTGTAAAAAAGGCTCTCTGGGTAAGTACTCAACGTCAATACCCCATGTGGCCCGCGTCGAGGATCTACAGATTCCTTGAGGAACCACTCAATGTCAATTCCCCCTCTGTTCATGCATCGTAAATTAAAGACACTATAGAGAATCCCTTACGTCCATTCTCCTTATGGTCCACTAAACTATGTTTGAATAGCCCTGTGTAAAACAAACATTCATAGTGTGCGTATCGCTCCAAGTAAACCTCAAGAACTACGTGGATATCACTTTAGGGAACAACAACATAACAGTACCATAGTTCCACTATCCTACAACTAGGCATGGCAACTGGAAAAATGAAAAACAAGAAAAACAAGAATGTAAAACATATAGAGTATAGTAAAAACTACCCTATTCACATGAAATTACCTCTACTCAAGCAATCAAGAAAAGTAGGAAAATAACAGGGAAAAACAAGAAAACACGCAATACCCCGTTCAAGGGTATTGGAGGAAATTTCACATAATATTCACAGACTTCCTACAGAAAGGCACAAACTACCTACCTCAATGCTAGGAGAATGATATACGTGAACCACGATGATTGATTCTCCTTAGAACGTCAAGGATACGAGAAACGTCCAAAAAGATCAAACCACGATATCTTGAGAAGGATGAGGAATTGGAAAACAAGGCTCTAGGAGAAGGAATAACTCACCGCCGTGGTTCCAATGCAATCGACGGTGGATGAAATAGAGATCAGACAGAGGCTCGGGAATCCGGAGAAGAATCGTGGCCATACAGGTCGCTCTCGACGAAAAACATGAAGAAGAAGAGTGTTCAATCCATCAGGAACCACCCCAGTGTGTTTAATAAGAAAGGAAATACACGGCATGTACTACTTAAGTACATGGAGTGTACTCAATTTTTCTGTACTATGCTTTAAGCGGCACCCACTTTACACCTACACACCATGTGTGTGGCCCGGACATGGCCTGCCATAGCACCCGTACTAGAGGAACATACCACCCACATAGAACCTTCGTACTCTGAACGACAATCCGGATAGGATGCTCCTCAATTGATGCATCTTCTTCAAGATCAACTTCATCGGTCTGAATGACATGGGACATGTCTGAAAAGTTATGTCGGAGCTGAGAGACATGGAAGTCTTTGTGCATGGCCTAGTACCTCTGAGGTAACTGCAGCCGATAGAAAACCGGCCCAACTCTCTCCAATATCTCAAACGGCCCGATGTACCGTGGTGAAATATTACCCTATCTCTGAATCCGCTTGTGTCCCAACCTCGTTGCAACACGTAGGAAAACATGATCCCCAACCTAGAACTCCGGAGGTCACTTCCGCTGATCATCATAAGACATCTGTCGAGACTGTGCTATATCCATCCTCTTCCAAATCAACTCCATCTGATCTGAGGTCTCTGAAAGAAGATGAGGTCCAAACAAAGCTTCCACTCCTGCCTCTAGCCAATATAAAGGTGATCGACATGGCCTACCGTACAAAGCCTCATAAGGTACCATCTGAATAGTCACCTGAAAACTGTTGTTGTAGGCGAACTCGAAAAGAGGAATATTCTTCTCCTAAGAACTTTCAAATTATAGAATGCAAGCTTGGAGCACATCCTCAAGCACCTGGATCGTACGCTCAGACTGGCCATCTGTCTGGGGGTTCTATGCTGTACTCAAATGTACCTGTGTACCCAATGACATTTGAAGTACTTTCCAGAACCGAGAAGTAAAGCACGCATCCCTGTCAGATAAAATGGAGTGTGGAACTCCATACAGGCTTACATTCCCTCAGATGTACAGTCGTCCTAGATCATCAACACTGAAGGTATTCTTAGTCGGTATGAAGCGATCAACCTTCGGAAGCCAATCGACGACAACCCAAACAACATCGTTCTCTCTAGGTGACCTCGGCAATCCGGTCACGAAGTCCATCATGACATTGTTCCATTTTCACTCTGGAATGGGTAACTACTGTAAAAGGCATGCTGGTCACCGATGCTCTGCCTTCACTTGCTGACAAGTAGAACACCTAATGATGAAACCAGCAAGATCCCTCTTCATACATGGCCACCAGTACTGACAATGAAGATCCTGATACATCTTGGTGATGCCAGTATGAACTACCCAAACCGAGGAATGAAAGTCCCGCATCTATTCCTCGCGTATGTCTGCTGGCACCCACACACGTCCCTGGAAATGAAAGATCACATCCTCACTTACTGTCCATCCAGGAAGAGGGTCCTCTCCTAACACACTCTCCCATAGGACAAAGCCTTCTGAGTCTGATAGCTACCTCATCTGTACCCAATGAAGAAGTTTAGAGGTAACAACTACATAAGATAGGGGAGTATGTCCCTATCTGTTGTGAACCTCCAGATGCATCTCAGAGAACAGAGCCATAAGCTGCCAGTCACTGCTGGCCTCCTGAACTGCCTGAATCTTAGTTCTCTTGCTCAACGCATCTTCCACTGCGTTACCCTTTCCCAGCATATAGGCATGATCAAAATCAAAAGACTGAAGATATTCGACCCACCTCCACTGTCTCAGATTCAGATCACGCTGAGTGGAGATGTACTTGAGACTATTGTGGTCGATGAAAACCACAAAGTGCTCTCCCAGAAGGTAATGTCTCCAACATCGTAAGGCATGAAAAATATCTTCCAACTCCAGATCGTGTGTCAGGTAGTTATTCTTATGTGGCCTCACCTGGCGAGACCCATACGCAACGACCCCATCTCCCTGCATAAGCACAACGCCCATCCCGATACTTGAAGCATCACAATAAACAGTATAGCACTTTCCGGGCTCTGGAAAGACTAGTATATGTGCTGTTGTCAACCTTCACTTCAACCCCTAAAATGCTGACTCACAAGAATCTGACCATAAGAACTTCCCGGTTGGTCACATGGCCTCAAGCGCAATTCCCCAAACGCCAGAGGCTGCCGACTAGCAGCGAGGGCCTTGGGTGTGATAGTGGGGAAACTATGCCCTCATTGGAATAGTAAACAGCAGAAGAGAAAACAAATAACTACAATAGCGGAAGCAATAGAAATACATAAAAGAGTAAACGATAAACATCGGAAGACTAACAAATAAACAACTGGAGAAAAAATATATGCAATGGATGAATGATACATATACAAAAGAAAATAGTCAAACAAGTCACAATGATGAATACAGTACTAAGCCAAAGTACAAAAGAAAAGTAGATGGGAAACTCCTCAGCATCGCAAGCCTCAGCTTGGTCCCATGCTCTCCAGCTCCAGTGCAGTCAAGAACCTGAAGTAGAAGGGTGCTTTCCCTTATCTATACCTGCAATAATATAATCTGTTTGGACCCAAAAGCCTGACCCAAATAGGGTGTGAGATAATGTTCCAATAGGTAACCACCCAAATATCTGTGCCTAATAGTCAGTGAATATATGGTTGGAAAAGTACAGTAAGCAGTAAACAGTAAGTAGTAAACATGATAATACATAGTAGTAACAATCAGTAGTTTCTATCATATAATCTACAAACAAGAAATAGCCACTCAAGATAGTATAACAAAAAGGTAACCTCTAGGAAGTTCTCATAGTATAACCCCAAGATTCAACCTACAAGTACTAGAAACCCTCTGGGAAGCACCCACAGTCTCGCCCCCTCTTGTTCAACTAATGAATAGACTCTCCAAGGAATCACTCAACGTCAATTCCCCCTATAGTCTCATCTCATACTAAAGGATCTTTGGGGAAGAAGTCAATGTCAATTCCCCCGGTGGCCCGTGTCAAGGATCTAAAGAATCTCTGAGGAAGCACTCAACGTCAATTCCCCCTATGGACTCGCATCGTAATTAATGACACTCTCGAAAATCCCTTACGTCCATTATCACTATGGTCCACTACATTAGGTTCTCTCATCCCCATGTAAAACAACATGCATAGTGTGCGTATCAGCCGAAGTAAACCTCAAGAACTACTTGGCTATCATTCTAAGGCACAACATCGTAATAGCAGAATAGTGCCACTATCCTACAACTAGGCATGGAAACTGGAAAAATGAAAAACAAGAAAAACCAGCATGGAAAACATCCAGAGTACAGTAAAAACTACCCTATTCAAAAGCAATTACCTCTACTCAAGCAATCAAGCATTGCAGGAAAACAACAGGGGAAAACAGGAAACACCCAATACCCCGTTCCAGGGTATTGGTGGAAATTGCACATAATATTCACAAACTTCCTACAGAAAGGAACGAACCACCTACCTTGATTCTAGGAGAATGATATGTGTGATCCACGATGGTTGATTCTCCTTAAAATGTTGAGGATATGAGAAAATGTACAAAATGAACAACCAACGATATCTTGAGAAAAAGGAGGAATTGGGAAACAAGGCTCTAGGAGAAGGAAGAACTCACCGCTGCGGTTCCAACAAAATCAACGATGGATGAAACGGAGATTGGACGGAGGCTCAAGAATCTGGAGAATAATCGCAGTCGTATGGGTCACTCTCGGATGAAGAACCTGAAGAAGAAGAGTGTTCTATCCGTCAGGCGCGACCCCGATGCGTTTAATGAAAAAAGATAATACAAACTTGTACTTCTTGAGTACATAGCGTGTACTCCATTTTACTGTACTCCGCATTAAGTGGCCACCACTTCACCCCTACACACTGCGTGTGTGGCCTGGACACGGCTATCACACGGCATGGCGTGGTAAGGCAGTACACATCATGTACTCATAAAGTACATGGCGTGTACTTCAAAATGTTCTAGAAACTCCTCTCATCTCAAATACTCCATAAAAATGAAAATCATACCTGAAATGAAGATCGGGTTCTTTCGAACTTCCCCCCTTAATGAAATTCATCCCGAATTTCCCTAACGAGGCTGAGAAGAAGAAACCCTGAATAGCTCCGGCCACTACAATCGCATATCGGCCTCCCTTTCACAGGTCTCATCCTATACTCGCCCGTACTACCATAGCACACATAATAGAGGAACAGACCGCCGACGAAGAACCTTCATACTTTGATCGACAATCCGGATAGGATGATCCTCAAACGATGCATCTGCTTCGAGCTCAACTTTCTTGACCGGAATGAAATGAGACGGGTTTGAAAAGTAACATTAGAGCTGGGAGACATGGAAGACGTTGTGCATGGCCCAGTACCTCTGAGGTAACTGCAGCTGATAGGAAATCAGTCCAACTCTCTCCAATATCTCAAACGGCCCGACGTACCATGGTGAAAGCTTAACCTATCTCTGAATCCTCTTGTGTCCCAACCACGGTGCGACACGCAGGAAAACATGATCCCTGACCTCAAACTCCAGAGGTCATCTTCGGTGATCAGCATAAGACTTCTATCAGACTGTGTTGTAGACATCCTCTTCCAAATCAACTCCATCTTCTCTGAGGTCTCCTAAACAAGATGAGGTCCCAGCAAAGCTGCCTCTCCTACCTCCCGCCAGCATAAAGGTGGCCGGCATGGCCTACCGTACAAAGCCATATAAGGTTCCATATGAATAGTCACCTAAAAACTGTTGTTGTAGGCGAACTCCACAAGAGGTATATGCTTCTCCCAAGAACTGCCAAAGTCCATAATGCAAGCTCGAGGCATATTCTCAAGCACCTGGATGGTACGCTCAGACTGTCCATCTTTCTGGGGGAGGTATGTTGTACTCAAAATTACCAGTGTACCCAAATCCTTCAAAACCCCCTGCAAGAACCAAGAAGTAAAGCATGCATCCCTGTCCAAAACAATGGAGTGTGGAACTCCATGTAGACATACAATCTCTCGGATGTATAGTCGTCCTAGATAATCAACATTGATGGTCTCTTTAATCGATAAGAAGTGAGCATCCTTTGTAAGTCTTTTGATGAAAACCCAAACATCATTGTTCCCTTGAGGTGATATCGACAATCCGATCTGATGTCCATCATGACATCCTTACACTTTCACTCCGGAATGGGTAACTATTGTAAAAGGCCTATTGGTCATTGATTCTCCACCTTCACCTGCTGACAAGTAGAACACCTCAAGAAGTATCCAGCAACATCTCTCTTCATACCTGGCCACCAGTACTGCCGATGAAGATCCCAATACATCTTGGTGACGCCAAGATGAACTTCCCAAACCGAGGAATGAAAATCCCGCATCAGCTCCCCGTGTATGACTGTTGGCACCCATACGCGTCCTTGGAAACACAAGATTTCATCCTCGCCCACTGTCCATCCAGGAAGGGGGTACTCTCCTGACACACCCTCCCACAGGACTAAGCCTTCTGAGTCGGATATCTACCTCATCCATACCTGAGCAAGAAGTGTACAAGTAATAGCCATAGAAGAAAGGAAAGTTTGTACCTGTCTTTCGGGCACCTCCATATTCATCTCAGAGAACAGAGCCATAAGCTGCCACTAACTGCTGGCCTCTTGAACTACCTGAATCTGAGTTCTCTTGCTTAACGTATTTGCCACTGCATTGCCCTTTCCCTACGTATAGGCAAGATCGAAATCAAAAGTCTGATGATATTTGACCCACCTGTACTGTCTCAGATTCAGATCACGCTGAGTGAAGATGTATTTGAGACCCTTGTGGTCGGTTAAAACAAAAAATTTCTCTACCAGAAGGTAATTTATCCAACAGCATAAGGCATGAACAACATCTTACAACTAAAGATCGTGCGTCGGGTTGTTCCTCTCATGTGTCCTCAACTGCCAAGACCCATACGCAACGACCCAATCTCCCTGCATAAGCACAGCACCCATCCCGATACCTGAAGCATCACAATAAATAGTATAGATCTTGCCTGGCTCTAGGAATACTAGTATCGGTGCTGACATCAACCTTCCCTTCAGCTCTTGAAAGTCTGACTCACAAGAATCTGACCATAAGAACTTCACCCCCTTATTGGTTAGACCTGTCAAAGGTCCTGCTAGGCATGAAAAGTCTTGAATGAAGCATCTGTAGTATCCAGCCAGCACTAGGAAACTCTGTACCATAGAAATGTTCTCCGAGTGCTCCCAGGAAACTACATCTCTCACTTTCTATGGGTCCATGGATACTCATGCCTCTGAGATGACATGACCCAAGAAGTGAATCTGATCCATCCAAAAGTGGCACTTAGAGAGTTTATCATAAAGCCAATGCTCTCTTAGTGTACTCAGAACATTCTCAAGATGGGTAGCACGGTCGTGTCGAGTGTGAGAGTACACCAAGATATTGTCCATGAAGATCACGACGAAGGAGTCCAAGTAAGGATGGAACACTCAGTTCATCAGTTCCATGAAAAGTACTGGCACATTTGTGAGACCGAACGACATAACCGTATACTCGTACAGAACATACGTTCTCCTGAAGGTTGTCAGAGGTATATCTGATGGTCTAAAGTGAAATTGATGATAACTAAACCTCAAATAAATCATCTTGAACACGCGGGATCCTCTAACCTGATCAAAGAGATCATCAATCCATGGAAAGGGATATCGGTTCTTGACCATCAACTGGTTCAGCTTATGATAATCCACACAGAGCCTAAGGGTACCGTCTGCCTTCTTCGCAAACAGGATAGGGGATCCCCATGGAGATGTACTGGGTCAGATGAAACCCTTTTCCTGCAACTCCTCCAACTGCTTCTTGAGCTCCTACAACTCCGGTGTAGACATCCTATAGGGAGGAATGGACCCTTGTGCCACTCATGGAACAAGATCAATAGAGAATTCCACCTCACGCTCTGAAGTAAAACCTGAAAATTCATCTGTAAAGACATCCATTAAACAATCCACCATAGGAGGAAAGTCCAAATGTGGAGTCCCCTATTCATCCAGATAAAGACTATAAATCTAAGCTGTCACCATTCCTAGACCTTGACGCTAGAGTCCTGGTTGACTCACCTGAACTTCCCTTTCACCTCTATGAAGAATTGATTCACCCTCTAGTGAGATGAAACTTACCCTGCGGTGAAAACAGTCGATGACTGCCTGGATGGGAACCAACCAGTCCATCCCGAGAATGACATCATATCCTGTCATCCCTAGGACATAGAGATACCATATGAAACGATACCCTGCATCCTCAAGAGGGCACTCTCTACACTGACGTACACTAGTTGTCCTCATCCACAAAGGTGTGTCTAGTGTCAACAAGTCGGCATAAGAAAAGATACAGAGCCCAAGACAATCGTCCCTTCAGCTCCTGATACCACTTTGTAACGTCCTGGTTCCGGAAGCCACCCCGAGGCTCCCCGTACCAGGTTGTTCACATGTCTTCAAGCGCATTTCCCCAAACGCTAGAGGCTACTGACTAGAAGCGAGGGCCTTGGGTGTGATAGTGTGGAAACTATTCCCTCATTCGTAGAGTACATAGTGGAAGAAAAAACAAAAAAAAAATAGCGGAAGCAGTAGAAACACATACAAGAGTAAAGGATAAATTGCGGAAGACTAAAAAATAAACTGTAGTAGAAATATATGTAAATGATGCATGATAGATATATGTCTAGGAAAACAGCCAAACAAGTCACAACACTGAATAAATTACTATGCCAAATAAAAAAAGAAAAAAAGCTGAGAAACTCTTCAGCATCGCATGCCTCGGCTTGGTCCCATGCTCTCCAGCTCCAGTGCAACCCAGAACCTGATGTAGAAGGCCGCTTGTCCTTATCTATACCTGCAACAATATAATCTTTTTGGGGCAAAAAGAATGACCCAAACAGTGTGTTAGAAAAAGTCCCTATAGGAAACCACCCAATGATATTTTCCTAACTGTCAGTGAATATATGGAAGGTAATGTATAGTATGCAGTGAACAGTAAGCAGTAAACAAGATAATACACAGTAGTAACAGTCCACAGTTTCTAGCATATAATCTACAAACAAGAAACAACCACTCAAGAAAGTAGAACAAAAAGGTAACCTCTGGGTAGTTCTCACATTCTAACCCCTAATGTTCAACCTACAACTGCTACAAACCATCTGGGAGGCACACATAGTCTCACCCCTCTGGTTCAGCTAAAGAATCGACTCTCTGGGGAAGCACTCAACATAAATCCCCCCTACAGTATCGTATCATACTAAAGGATTTATGGGGAATCACTTAATGTCTATTCCCCATGTGGCCTGTGTCGACGATATATAGACTCTTTCAGGAACCACTCAATGTAAATTCCCCATGTGGTCTCACATCATAAATTAAAGACACTCTTGAGAAGCCCTTATGTCCAATATCCCTATAGTCCACTACACGAGGTTCTCACAACCCTGTGTAAAACAAACATGCATAGCACGCATATTTCCCCATGTAAACCTCAATAACTACTTGGATATCACTCTAAGGCACAAAAAATAGAAATAAAGATATGCGTAGAACCAGTATAGAAAAAAGCTGAAGATAAAACTGAGGCTAAAAAATTTGAACCTCAAATGGTAGAAGGACCGGGATCCTGCTCCTGATAGGTCTACTCCACCACAAAAGTCTGTCCTGCCTCGCACCCCTGTGACCCTGCCTAACCACTCTGAGATGATCCTCCCTGTTGGAACTGAAGGAATGGTGACTAACTGCAATGGCCTCGACCTCCACCTCGGCATGAACGGCCGGAAGAACTCTAGTTCCCCAACTGCTCAGAAACTGGTGGTGCTGCTCTTGAACAAGGAGTCATGGAAGAACCCCCATAACCAACTACTGGTGAGAAAACCTGGCAGAAATGCTGAATGTGACCGATCTTGTCACAAGATTGGCAGTCCACTGGGTCTCTCTAGGACTGCGGCCTCGTGTTCCCTGCCCTTCCACACTGGTATCATAATACCTGGATACCTGAAGATGTAACTCGCCTCCTTGTATCACCACGCGTAGACTCCCTACGACGGTTTCTGCTGTCAACTGGAAGAACACTAGCTCTGGAAGCAGAACCAACCTGGATCTCAGCTCCATAGTCTCTCAGATTGGGCTCCGCAAACAGTGCCTGATTGAAGAAGGAAGTGATGGAAGTCAACTGGAAGAGATTCACCTACGATCAGATCTCCCTCCTGAGACCATTCTCAAACATCCTTTCCAAGAACATCCCATTTCCATCCCGGAGGGGTGTGAAACCCTACAGCTCGGTGAAACGAGAGGAATACTCCATGACAGAAAGAGTACCCTGCTCTAGACTCATAAATATCTGGGCTCGATCGGCCCTCAGGGTATCCAGATAAAAGTTGTCGTAAAACACATGCTGGAACTCCTCCCAAGCCGCAACCTGCAGATGACCTGCCTGTGAGATCACATCCCACCACCTCTTGGTGGAGTCTATAAGATTGTAGGTATCGAGCTTGACCTACCTCTCTGGAGGTGTTTCCTAGTTCTCAATGATAGTAAGCATCTCTTCCAGCCATGACTCTGCAACCTTTGGTCCTCCATCCCCTGAGAAAGAAGGAGGATGCTGCAGCTAAAAAACCCGTGTCAAGTCTTCCAATGATGTGGCAGGAGGAAGTGATCCCTGAATGCTCTGCATCATCCTCATAAAGCCTTCCATAGACTATGCATCAGTGCTTGCAACTGGTATGACAACTTCTGCCAAGGCTGGCCCGACTGGAGGATCGACAAGAAGTCCCTGATCAGCCATATCTGGTGTTTGATCACCGTCTGGAAACTAACCTACAACCGGAGGACGTCTTAGTGGCATAGCTCTGAAAGATCAAAAGTATACCTTAGACCAGGAAAACAGGGATACAAAACAAAGGAGTACAAAATGGAAATAGGAGAAGGAAAGACTCAAGTTTTACAAAACATGACTACACGGAGTTTATAAAATCTACACAACGTGTACTTAACTATATTCCCCTACCCGTGTCTCCTTGCATGGATAACCAACAAAATCTTCTTAAACTAAGACTACACAGTGTGTTCCTGGTGAACACGGCGTGTAGTAGGCAAGGTTTCAACGACCTGTATTGTTAGTTACATGGCCAACTACATGGATGAGACTACACGACATGTTCCAAAGAAACACGGCGTGTACTTGAAGATTTTACCGACCCATGTTGTTGGCGACACGACCATGTACATGGCTGACCCTTACATGGCATGTTCCGAACAAACACGGCGTGTATAAGTGGAGAGAACACCGTCCAGTGTTGTTCATGACACGGCCAGGTACTAAGGACAAGGATACATGGTGTGTTTACACAAAACACAACGTGTATGAAACGAGCTTTCCCGACCTGTGTTGTTCGTGACACATCCGGAAACATAGTTTACTACTACATGGCGTGTACCTACCGCACACGGTGTGTTGCTGAAGATTTTTCACAACCCGTGTTTCTGCTGACACAGTCAGTGACACGGTTTAAAACTACATGGCATGTATATATAAAGTACACACCGTGTATTCTGGGTTTTTCTGGGAAGTAGCTCTGAAACTGCACCGTAGCCCAAGTAACATTGAAAAATGAACATGAATGTGCCAAATTATGACTTCTCAGGTCCCATACTCCCCACGAAACAAAGCATGGAATCCAATACAGTCATATATAAGGAAAAACATGTCAATGATTCACCAATTTCCGATTCAAGAGGTCCCATAACACCTCAAGAACCAAAAATTGGCATTCATTTAAGCAAGGTACTAAACAAACAATCTTTCTATAAAACTATAGACATTCTATCAAGAACCTATCACAATAGTATGCATAATCTACACAAATCCTATCACAAAAACATGAAATTTCTAATGCACCATAAATGTCATGGTAAGAATGCATGGCATTTGATTTCTAACAAGTTCTTATATGATGCATGAGATGGCATACCCTCATCTCATCAGGTTGCAACAGAAATAGAACCAGAATAGAAACACCAGTAACAATAAAAAACACGTGAATCACTCTAGGTGAAATCAAATCAACTATAACATAGAAAAACAAAAAAAATTTAATAAGAAAGGTATATTGGCTTTTCACTATACATGGGTTAGCTACTCCAGGGAAAAACTTAATACCATGTACTGAATCCATCCTATCCCTGTCTAATGGATCCAAACAGTAATCAAGAGAAAAGAAAACCCTCTGATACCACTTTGTAATGTCCCAGTTCCGAAAGCCACCTAGAGGCGCCCCATAACCAGTTGGTCACATGGCCTCAAGCACCTTTCCCCAAATGCCAGAGGCTGCCGACTAGCAGCGAGGGGCTTGGGTGAGATAGTGTGGAAACTATTTCCTCATTGGAAGAGTACACAGTGGAAGTGAAAAACAAATAACAACAATAGCGGAAGAAGTAGACATACATAAAAGAGTAAATGAAAAACATCAGAAGACTAACAAATAAACAACTGGAGAAGAAATATATGTAAGGATGCATGATACATATATGTCTAGGAAAATAGCCAAACAAGTTACAATGCTGAATACAGTACTAAGACAAAGTACAAAAGACAAATAGATGAGAAACTCCTTAGTATCGCAAGCCTCGGCTTGGTCCCATGCTCTCCAGCTCCAATGCAATAAAGAACCTGAAGTAGAAGGGCGCTTGACCTTATCTATACCTGTAACAATATAATCTATTTGGGCCCAAAAGAATGACCCAAATATGGGGTGAGACAAAGTGCCAATAGGCAACCACCCAAAGATTTGTGCCTAACAGTTAGTGAATAGATGGTAGGTAAAGTACAATAAGCAGTGAACAATAAGCAGTAAAAAGTATAATACACAACAGTAACAATCCACAGTTTCTAGAATATAATCTACAAACAAGAAACATTTACTCAAGCAAGTAGAACAAAATGGTATCCTATGGGTAGTTCTCACAGTCTAACACCTAAGGTTCAACCTACAAGTACTACCAACCCTCTGGGAGGCACACATAGTCTCACCTCTCTGGTTTTGCTAAAGAACAGACTCTCTAAGGAAGCACTCACCGTCAATTCCCCTTATAGTCTCATATCATACTAAATGCTCTCTATGAACGAACTCAACGTCAATTCCCCCTGTGGCCTGCATCGAGGATCTATAGACTCTCTGAAGAAGCACTCAATATCAATTCCCCATGTGGTCTCGCATTGTAAATAAAAGACACTCTAGATAATCCCTTACATCCAATCTCCCTATGGTCTACTACACTAGGTTCTCACAGCCCTATGTAAAACAAACATCCATAGCGCGCGTATCGCCCCAAGTAAACCTCAAGAACTACTTGTCTATCACTCTAAGGCACAAAAGCATAACAGTACCGCAGTTCCACTATCCTACAACCAGGCATGGCAACTGATAAAAGCCAAACAAGAAAAACAAGCATGAAAAACATCCAGAGTACAATAAAAACTACCCTATTCACAAGCAATTACCTCTACTCAAGAAATCAAGCAAAGTAGTAATACAACAGGGAAAAACAAGAAACATGCAATACCCCATTCAAGGGTATTAGTGGAAATTGCACATAATATTCAAAGACTTTCTATAGAACGGCACAGACCTCCTACCTCGATGCTAGGAGAACGATATACGTGAACCACGATGATAGATTATCCTTAGAATGTCGAGGATCTGAGAAGATGTCCAAAACGCTCAACCCACTATATCTTGAGAAAGAGGAGGAATTTCAATACTTGTCTCTAGGAGAAGGAATAACTCACAGCTGTGGTTCCAACGCAATCGATGACAGATGAAACAGAGATTAGACGGTGGCTCGGGAATCCAGAGAAGAATCGCGTCCGTACGAGTCGCTCTCAGATGAAGAACCTGAAGAAGAAGAGTGTTCTGTCCGTCAGGCGCGACCCTAGTGTGTTTAATGAAAAAAAAGAAAATACATGGTGTGTACTTGTTTAGTACACGGTGTGTACTCCATTTTTCTGTACTCCACTTTAAGCGGCCTCCACTTCACCCCTACACACCCTGCGTGTAGCCCGGACATGGCCCGCACATGGCCTGGTGTGGCAAGTGAGTACATGGAATGTACCCATAAATTACATGGCGTGTACTTCAAAATTTTCTAGAAACTCCTCTTTTCTCAAAAGCTCCGGAAAAGGAAAAAACATACCTGAAACGAAGATCAGAGATCTTACACCTTCCATGGATCACATGACCTTGAGGAATTCATTATGGATATGATCATCCATTTGATTCCTTAGATTGGTAGGATTTTCAAGCAATAATTCATTAGTATCATGATGAATAACACTCTCATAGAATTCAATGAAATGCAGACAAAGAAGAATTTTCTCTATAAAAGTTAACACACTTCTTAGAACATATCTAACAGAACATGGTAAACCTAAAAAGGTAAAAAAAATAGAACCACCATCTCTGGGATCCTCAATAATAGTCTAAAAAAGTTAATTTTCATAACATAATAGTTTATCCTATCTATTATATCAGCTATATGAAGGTATTTTCATTTTAATATACATTTGGGAAGATACGTCACATTAAATAAATATATCCCTAACATGAAAAATGCATTTAATCATATAATCCTATGGGTCTATCATGAAAATATTTTCATCACATATCATACCAACCCATGAGTAAAATATAAATAAATAATAACACTATACAACTAGTGAATCAACCAAGGATAAATAACCTTAGATATGTAACAATAGAATAACATGAACAATAATCCCATCCATAGGCACTCAATTATCCCCCCATACATGGGTCAGTTACTCCTATGAAAGAGATAATTTCTAAGGAATGTAATATTTAAGCCTCATTTCTACCATTCCAAAAATTAAATTAGTTAAAATTAAACATGATCCTATGATAATACATTGTAACATCCCTAAACTGGTTCTCCCATAGGTGATAGGGTAGGGTTGGAAATGAAACCTATGGTCCATCTCTATATATTTCAGATGTCATCTAATAATAGTGAGAGTATAAGAAATATAGTGGGTATTCCACAACCTATGGTACAGAGTAGAAATAACATAATAAATAATAATAATAGTAATTATTATTATATTAAAAAATAAATGAAAAAAAAGAAAGAGGAAAAGTTAAAAAAAACAAATAATAATATAATCATGCGGTTATAGGTTGGATGTAACTAGATGACACAGTGATTCCAATATAAATATAAATATTGATAGGCTTGAAAAAGGATCCAAAACCCCATTCTTAAGACCTATTTCAGTCACCTCACTATGATCTAACCCATCCCACAATCAATCATCCAATGCATGGCTCATTTAACTTGTACATACCCACATGCATGGAATCGATTCAGTTCTGAAATGGTTGTGTCAATAGGGTATTCGTAAAACATAGTAGGACAACATACGTGGTGTCCAAAAAAAATATATGATTATATAGTGAATGAAATAATGTGATAAATAAGGTTATTGATTTTATAAATTAATACTGCTCATGAACTAAACACGCTGACCATTGTGTTCCAGGTTAACACCCAAGACCCACCATATCTACTTCGGCTCTATGCTTGGAATCTCTATAATGCGATATATCCTCCAATTTCATAAAGGATCAGTAATTTAATGGAATATTCTCCTTTCTAGAATGTATTTATATCATTATGAACCATTATACCAACCCTTAGGAAAAAACTATATCTCCCTCATGTATATAACCATCTCTATATCAGGAATCCATCGATTATTCACATTACCCTATGGTGTCCTAAACATTTAAATATTTACCTTTGGTGGTATTAGATACATTGAATATTTCCCTCATGATTTACATTTGGTTTCCTCTAGCATCAATCATAATAACAACACATAAAACTACAAAATCCGGAAAGGTCATGTAATATCCCACCCTTAGGCATTGAACTTAACATAGTCAACAATACCTAAATGCATTGAAAGAAATACCAATGGAAAAGAACCACGAATACGCAACATGTAATTAGTGTCTATATTAACCAATCCATAAAATTACCATTTATCTCACTATTTTCATTCCATAATTTTAGATTCCCAATTACTCTAATAATTGAAACCATTTTAGTTTCATTTTTTAATTCAACCCAAAAGAAGTTAAATACAATATATTTCCAAATCTCATTATGTTAACATGCAATTTCATTTACAAGCCAATTATCATATTTTAGTCTATGTGATTCAAATTCGAGGAATCAACTCATTCCATATATTCCTCATGTAACGCCCCGACCCCAATTTCCCAGAGTCGGTGCATTTTTGTAATACATTGGCATGATTACATAGAATCACTTGACGAAGGACCGATCTGTTTAGCAGTCTTGGAAACACTAGATAAATTCATAATGTTTACATTGCATCATAAAATGAAAACTTCAACAACATAGTCAGCATAGTCCACACTCATACTATCCTTGCAGGTCATTCATAAATTATTTGATCACATCCGGGGAAAAATAAAACATAGAAAGGGGTGAGCTCAGATGCTTAGTAAGTATAAAAATAAAGAGGAAATGTTCATAAATAAACATAAACATTTAAGGCAATGTATAACTAAATCAAAATCCTTTTAAACATCAACTTCAACATAATATGGCATAGATAAAATGAAATAATTTCATTACTTATCCACATGGATATTCTACTAGTCGAATAATCACATGAAATATCCATAACCACTTTCATAATTATGTAATGCATAATTCTGAACTTTAATTTCTGTGTCAAGGCCTCGTGCCAAGAACTAAGGTATAACTGTAATCGGAACCCAACCCAGAGAGCATATGTAATCGGACTCCATCACAAAGAGCCTCTGTAACCGGACTCCAACCCGGAGTGCCTCTAATAACTGGACACCAACTCAGAGTGCCTCTAATAACCAGACACCAACCCGGAGGGTCTCCTGTAACTGGACCCAAACACATAGGGCTTACTTTTACTAGTCCCCAACCCAGAACATACTCGTCCAACACATTCATCTTAAGAAGTTGATGAAATATTACATAAACATCCGTATTAAAACTAGCATAAGAAATGTCAATAATTTATCCATAAACCATGAATGGTATAAAAATAACACATCCACAATAAAACATATCACAATACCTTCAATACAATATGGATATTTTGTATCATAATAAACCAACTTTAAATAGGCTTAAAATCCATCAAAGGATGTTGACATAGATGAAATCAAAACTATTTGAGAGAAATATGCCTTTTTTTAAATCATTTAAAAGTATCGCATTTATAAAGAAAGTAATTTAAAATATATTTTTGAATCAATGTGTCCCATACCACTTTGAAAATTCTGAAAATAATTAACATTTCAAAACATTCATGTCCATATAAATAAATCCTTAAAATCAATTTGAAAACATGAACATTAATTAAAAATATTTAGAAAGATAATTCTTTAAAACATTTAAAATTCTGATATTGATAAAAAGTACCTTTCAAAAATCCTTAAAATATTCATTATGGAATCATTTTTATGAAAAATGGACATGGATAAAAATAATGTCCTAGTAAATACTTACACATAAAAAATGTCGGATAATAATGAGATTGAGGAATCAACCCTTACCAATTTGGTAACTTACGAAACATACACCGCATGAAAGAGGTATCATACAATTAATATGTAAATACACATAAATTAATGTTTATTACCCAAATAATACAATTATGGGAGGCACATACACCACAAAAAAGGTAATAGTGGCAATATGGCATGAATCTCACGAGAATAAGGAGTGAGATGAAAACCCCTTACTTTGAAGTTTTCCTTAGTCGATGGTATGTTAACCTCATGTATAATAGTTAAAACATTTTAATTAAATTATAAAAGAACAATATACATAATTATGATATCATATATGTTTTTCTAATAATGCTTTGTTAATAATACTTTAGTATTATCATCGTTTCGGGTGTTAACTTACTCATTTTCTTTTATATGATTTGTTACATAAGTCCTGTTTATTATGGATAGTTTGTATCCTATTCATATCCATAATTATAGAATGTTCTTAAAAATTACTTTTAATAAAAAAATGATATTTATTCTTGAATGGATACGATGAGGAATGAATCTCATCACGTTCGTGGAG
Source organism: Viscum album (assembly GCA_963277665.1). NCBI lineage: Eukaryota > Viridiplantae > Streptophyta > Magnoliopsida > Santalales > Viscaceae > Viscum > Viscum album. The sequence goes on along the minus strand of OY728121.1, from coordinate 1,623,247,315 downwards.
ACGGTAATCCGTACGTACACACGAACGCTACTTCCATTTCATTTTTCATTTTAAATGGAATCAAAACCCAATGATACAGAGGTATATAATTAATAAATAATAATATAATATCTTATATGTGTTACTTATGTTCATTAACACCATCCTTTATACATTCCATGTATGGTATGAACGAGTCATATCACTTTGAGGGGGCGGTAGTAAACACTTCCTCAAATGAAATTATTGTTTATATATACAACATGAAACGAATAATGTTATGATATAAAATGGAATTACATAAGATTATATATAAAATAAATATCATTAATATCATATTTAATTGTAGTTCCATCATAATGGCCGTCATGAGAGGTGGTAGGAGATAATTGAACAATCATCGCTACGTGAGGCGTTTTGTTGCCATGCACAGAAACATTATGTTCTTATCCCATTAGATGAATGTGGGTGTAAGTGTAGTTCTAATACGTCTAATATCAATATCATAGTATATTTATGATAATTTTTTTTATAAAATAAAATAATAAGAATATTTTAGGGGTTGGATAAGTAATACAAAAGAAAAGAAGCTAAGAGAAATCGTTGCCTTTAATTTGGGTAACTCCATTTGGTTTGAACCAAAAAGGACTCTTGAAGTGCCTTCTTACTAAGTTAAGGCTTATAAGAGTAGGATAGGGATGTAGGGAGCTTAATTGGGTATAGTTTGGACGAGACAAAAGGCTTTATAGGTTTGAGGAATTGGTTAGAAGTGGTGTTTTTTATAAGGGGGAGGAAGGCCTCTTTAGGAAAAACATAAAGTATTATTTTATAATAAATTCATATTCGGTTTATAATGGCTAAAAAGTGGATTATTCAAAGTATAAGGTGGAAGTGGGTCTAAAACCACTCAACCAATAGATTTTAGACAGGTTTGGGTGACAATAGTAACCCTATCTTTTAGATTTAACTCTTAGTTAAATAGTATTACATTTACCATATCTCTTTGTATTTTTATATTATATAGTTAATAAACATACTATATAACTCCAAGAGACCCCCAAGTGGCCCATTAATGATACACCTATCATGAGATAAGTCTCTTTTCCAAACCTCAGATTTTTAGGAATATAATATAAATTAATAATATAATATTTGTTTTAAAAACTCATTTATGTCAATTTTGACACTACTCAATAATTTATTTTTTTCGAAGTCTTAACAACTTTATTAATAAAAAAATATATTTAAGAAATCCTAAAATGTCATATTAACCAATAAAATTCGTTTATTTAATAAAAACTTTCAAATTATATTTATTTTAACATTTATAATATCAATTATTTGATTCTTTCATTAATAAGGAAAATACTGCATCATTATTGTGTCATATATAATTTTACTTTTTAAATGTCTAAAAATTATAAATAAAGAAACATTAGGTAGGAAATATTTTTATATTTCTAATTAATATTTATAATCGAAAATATAACATATATTACCCTATATAAAAATTGTTTTTCTAAATGAATAAGCTTATGTCATTTTTGTATTCACTTTAACTTAATTAATATAAAGTGTCCCAATCACCTTCAAGTGGCTCCATGTGGTCCAAAAATCGATCCAAAGATTCCCATGGTCGGACATTTATCCAAAAATAATGTTAGGACACGTTTTAGGGTAATTTATTATAATTATAATATTATTTTTTAACCCTTATTTACCGGATTTACCAATTAACCATGCTAAATAAAATATTTACAGAAGTAATTTTTCAAAATGAATAAAAATAAAAGTTACCTATTTACACAATTTATACATCCTGATTCCAAATATGGAATCCATTTTTCCAAATTAAACACACATAAGTTTCAAAAATTAATTTAAAATTAATTTCTCGGTGTCAAAATAAAAAGCATGTTTTTAAGATATAATAACTATCAAAAGATTGACACTTGTTTATGTCTGGTTTAAATGTCAAATTATGTCCAATGACCATCATTGGATTAAATGGTAAAAAAATATTCTAAATATAATTTAAAACCACTCAAATTCATAATTTATCAAAATTAATTATTTTGATTAAAAAAAGTTGTTTTTAATTAAAATTTAGTAATTTTCACTATTCATCAAAATTTGAAATTTTTCTGAAAAATACCAAAAATTCACCCTATGCTAATTTCGAAATTTTGAATCCATAAATGAAGTCAATTTTGAATGATAAAATGTATAAAATTTAAAAAATTGGGTATTACTATTCATAATGGCTAGTTTTATTGGTTGTGGTGTGTGTTAGAACTCGAAGTTGCGTACAACACACGCTACTGTATTATTCAAAGAGAAGTGTACCATAGAAGCATTGGGTGTTACATTCTCCTCTCCTTCAATAAATTTCATCCTAATAATTTGAAATTTTTCTTTGAAAATAAACGGTAAAAAATATAATGTATCTTTGTGGGAATACCCACATTAGAAATTGGGTTAATAAAATTTAGTCTTAATAAGAGGAAAAGAGAAATGAAAGGGTCACCACCAAATTATGATCTCGATTAGGCGAACATTGGTGGAAATTACAGACATGTAATTGGAGGAAAAATGTAAATACTTATAGGGAGTTATTGAGGTCATCAATCACAAACAATTGTAGAATTGTGGGCCACAATGCCACCAATTTATGGTGATTTAAAATAACATTGGTTCAACAAAATGTAAGGTATTAGGATAACACATTTTTGGTTTCAAGATCCCTTCCCTAATGTTTAATAATTAATTTATCCGTAAAATAAGTGGATATATATATATATATTTGTGTGTGTGTGTGTGTGTATTTATATATACTTGACAAGTAGAGTTTCATCCTTCAACTAATTCCTACTACAAACTTATCTTTTAATCTAAAAGATTTAATATATATATATATATATTCTATTTATCCTAATCGTATAGGGTTCCAAAAATAATGATTTTATAATTAAAATATCAGAACCCTTAAAAAACTACATTATTCAATGTAGGACATCACATGGGCTTGTGGTAGGTGATACACCCTTGTCACCCTTCGGTTGTGGGTTCAAGTCTTGTGGCCTTTCCGGACGCGATGGGTTTCCACTCAACCTCCGGGTTGTCCTTTTATAAAAATCCAAAAATAACCTTTCAAATTAAATCCCTTCCAAACTTTATACTTATACAAAATACTTCTGTAAACTCTTAGTCCAAAAGTTATATGAAAGGTAAACATAATGTAGATCCTTTTACCCCGTAATAGCATGTGAATACCTTCATCATGTATTATTTTAAAACACCGAATCATCCTGAATTACCATAAAACCCTATTGATTACATTCATTCTCCCTTATTCCTTATAGAATACTGGATATAATTCATCCATCCAAAAATGTTGTAAAATCCAACAATGATGGAATATACAAATCTTTAATCTGTTTCAATGCAGTCAAGAATATCCAATATAATATACCCAATTCCACCATATCTTATTCCAAAATCAGTACCTCAATATTAGGACAATATTAAGGTTTATCCTTCCATAAACCATGTAATTTCCAAAAAGTTTAACTCGATGTAGAGTCACTTATCAAAGTACCATAAAATCTCAAATCCTCAATGAAATAGTACTGCAGTACAATCCTTATTTATTTCCATTACATCATTTATACAACACTTCAATGACATAATTACAAAATAAAAACATAATAACACTAGTCATAACTCTTCATCTGTGGTAGTATCATAAATTGATTATTATCCAATAGAGTCATTTGTGGCATAGTATGATGATTTGGACACCGGTTTGCATAGTGTCCAAACTCTTTGCAGATGAAGCATTGTACATTTGTGACCTTTTTCTTTACCTTATAGCCACGTACTTGGTGTCCTTTTTCTCCACACTTATAACATACTCCCATTCCTTTCAATCATTTTCCAAGGTGTTTATTTCTACAGTTATCACATATGGGAAAAAAATTCTTTACCTTATTCCCGTTATCTGTCCTTTTCTCGACCATCCTTTCCTTATCTGGCTTCCCTTCAAAGCCATAGGACTCCGAGAATTCTTTACTTATCATATAAACACCTGATACTATTTCTTCATATGATGATAATACATAGGAATCTATTTCCCTTCTAAATTTTGGCTTAAGACCATGAATGATATGATATTTCTTACTCTTTGTATCATGCCTATTGCTGGAGTTCTCATTCCTTCTACTGGGCGCCATTTCTAAACAATGGAATAAACTAGATCAGTTTATGAATCAAAATACATAATTCCATACTTGTAAAACACTTATCTTAAATTAAACAGTTTAGGGATATAATCCATAATCATAAAAATGTATTCTTTTAATAATTATATACTCATAAACCCTTCATAATGGTTTGTAACGAAAATGAGAATTATCCTAAGCATATCCCCCGGGAGTGTCGTAACCTAGAGTGCAGCAAGGCCTGTTGTCATGCACCAGTGCCCGTTCAAGTCTAGCTCAAAGTGGTGTTTTTGGTTTTTACCCCTAGGTAAATCTGTGCCAGAGCCGCCTCTACCTGCTCGTATCCAGACAGGGATGTATTGCTTGGAAAACTGACAAAATATCTACAATATCAAAATTCAAGGAAGGTCTTCTCTACTAATCATCAAAGTCTATCATAGGACTATGTGCTCTAATCAGAGTTTATCTAAATCTAGCTTCCAAGGTTATTTCTAAACTTCTCTGATACCAAATTTAATTCCCCGACCCCAGTTTTCCAAAGACGGTGCATTATTTTAATACATTGACATGATTACAAGGAATCACGTCCTGAAGGACCGATCAGTTTAGCAGTCTTGGAACAACTAGATACATTCATAATGTTTACATTACATCATAAAATTAAAACTTCAACAACATAGTATCCATAGTCCACACTCATACTATCCCTACAGGTCATTCATAAATTACTTTTTCACATCATTGGAAAAATAAAACCTAGAAAGGGGTGAGCTCAGATGCTTAGTTTGGATAACAATAAAGAGGTAACTTTCATAAATAAACAGAAAAATTTATGTCAATGTATAACTAAAAAAAACCTTTTAAACTTCAACTTAAACATAATATGGAATAGATAAAACGAAATAATGCCATTTACTTATTCACATGGATATTCTACTAGTCTAATATTCTCATGAAATATCAATAAACACTTTCATAATTATGGAATGCATAATTCCGAACATTAATTTCTATGTTAAGGCCTCATGCCAAGACCTAAGGGATAACTGTAACCAGAACCCAACCCAGAGATCATCTGTAACTAGACTCCATCCCAGAGAGCCTCTATAACCAGACTCCAACCAGGAGTTCCTCTAATAACCGGATACCAACCCGGAGTGCCTCTAATAACCGGACACCAACCCGGAGGGTCTGCTGTAACCGGACCCTATCCTGGAGGGCTTACTTTTACCGGTCCGCAAATCGGAACATACTAGTCCAACACATTCCTCTTAAGAATAGGATGAAATATAAAATAAACATTCGTATTAAAACTAGCATACGAAATATCACTACTTTCTCCATAGACCATGAATGGTATAAAAATAAAACATCCACAATCAAACATATCACAATACCTTCAATACAATATTGAGTATTTGTATCATAATAAACCAACTTTAAATAAGCTTAAAATCCATCAAAGGATGTTGACATAGATGAAATCAAAACTATTTGAGAGAAATATCAATTTTTTTTAAATCATTTAAATGTTTCACATTTATAAAGAAAGTAATTTAAAAGAGATTTTTGTATCAATGTTTCCCACACCACTTTGAAAATTTTGAAAAGAATTGTCATTTCAAAACATTCATGTCCATATATATAAATCCTTAAAATCAATTTGAAAAATGAAGATTAATTAAAAATATTTAGAAAGATAAATCTTTAAAACAATTAAATTCTGATCTTGATAAAGAGTAACTTTCCAAAATCCTTAAAATATTAATTTTGAAATCATTTTTATGAAAAATGGACATGGATAATAATAATGTCTCAATAAATACTTACACATAAACAATCTCGGATAATAATGAGATTGAGGAATTAACCCTTACCAATTTGGTAACTTATGAAACATACACCCCATGAAAGAGGTATCATGAAATTAATATGTAAATACACATATATTAAAGTTTATTACACAAGTAATAAAATTATGGGCAGTACATACACCACACAAAAGGTAACAGCGGCAATATGACATGAATCTCACGAGAATAAAGAGTGAGATGAAAACCCCTTACCTTGAACTTTTCCTTACTCTATGGTATGTTAACCTCATGTATAATAGTTAAAACATTGTCATTAAAATATAAAAGAACCATATACATAATTATGATATCATATATGATCTTGTAATAATTCTTTGTTAATAACACTTTAGTATTATCGTCATTTCAGGTGTTAACTTACTCATTTTCTTTTATATGTTTTGTTACATAAATCGTGTTTGTTATGGATAGGTTGTATCTTATTCATATCCAGAATTATATAAAGTTTTTAAACATTACTTTTAATCATAAATTGTGAATTATTCTTGAATGGATACAATGTGGAATGAATCACATCACGTTCGTGGAGACGGTAATCTGTACGTACAAACGAACGCAACATCCATTTCATTTTTCATTTTAAAAGGAATCAAAACCAAATGATATATAGGTATATAATTATTCCATTATAATATAATATCTTATATGTGTGACTTATGTTCCTTAACACCATCCTTTATACGTTCCATGTATGGTATGAACTAGTCATATCACTTTGAGGGGGCGGTAGTCCGCACTTACTCAAATGAAATTATCGTATATATATACAACATGAAATGAATAATGGTATGATATATAATGGAATTAAATAAGATTATATATAAAATAACTATAATTAATATAATATTTAATTATATTTCCATCATAATGGCCACCATGAGAGGTGGTAGGAGATAATTGAACAATCATCGCTTCGTGAGGCGTTTGGTTTCCATCCACAGAAACATTATGTTCTTCCCCCATTAGATGGATGTGTGTGTAAGTGTAGTTCTAATACATAAAATAACTATATCCTAGTATATTTAGGATACTTTTTTTGTTACAAAATAAAATAATTAGATGATTTTTGGGGTTGGAGAAGTAAAACAAAAGAAAAGATGCCCAGAGTAATCGTTACCTTTAATTTGGGTAACTCCCTTTGGTTTGAACCAAAAAGGACTCTTGAAGTGCCTTATTCCTAAGTTAAGGCTTCTAAGAGTAGGAGAGGGATGTAGGGAGTTTAATTGGGCAGTTTTTGGACGAGCCAAAAGGCTTGAGAGGTGTGAGGAATTGGTTAGAATTGGTCCTTTTATGAGGGGGAGGAGGGGCTCTTTAGAAAAAACATAAAGTATTATTTTATAAGAAATTCATTTTCAGTTTATAATGCCTACAAAGTGGATTATTCAAAGTATAAGGTGGGGATGGGTCAAAAAACACTCAACCAAGAGATTTTAGACATGTTTGGGTCACAATAGTAACACTATCTTTTAGATTTAACTCTTAGTTAAATAGTTTGACATTTACCATGTCTCTTTGTATTTTTATATTATATAGTTAATAAACTTACTATATACCTCCAAGAGACCCCCATGTGATCCATTAATGATACACCTATCATGATATAAGTCTTTTGTCTGAACCATATATTTTTAGGAATATAATATAAATTAATAATATAATATTTGTTTTAAAAACTCATTTACGTCAATTTTGACACTACTCAATAATTGATTTTTGTTAAAGTCTTAACTACTTTATTAATTCGAAAAAAGTTCATTTAAGAAATTATATCATGTCTTATTAACCATTAAAATTCTTTTATGTCATAAAAACTTTCAAATTATATTTATTTTAACATTTATAATATCAATTATTTGATTCTTTCATTAATAATGAAAAATACTACATCATTATTATGTCAGATATATTTTTACTTTTTAAATGTCTAAAAATTATAAATAAAATACCATTATGTAGAAAATATTTTTATCTTTATAATTAATATTTATAATAGAGAATATAACATATATAACCCTATGTAAAAATTGTTTTTCTAAAAGATATAAGCTTATGTCATTTTTGTATTCAGTTTAATTTAATTAATATAAAGTGCCCATATCACCTACTTTGGGCTCCATGGGGTCCGAAAATCGACCCAAGGATGCCCATGGTCGGACATGTATCCACCAATAAGGTTAGGATACATTTTAGTGTAATTTATTATTATAATATTATTATTTTTTAACCCTTATTTACCGGATTTACCCATTAACCATGGTAAATAAAATATTTACCGAAGTAATTATTAAAAATGTCTAAAAATAAAACTTACTTACACAATTTGTACATCCTAATTCCAAATATGGAATCCATTTTTCCAAATTCAAAACATAGAAGTGGCAGAAATTAATTTAAAATTAATTCCCACTGTCAATACAAAAAGCGTGTTTTTATGATATAATAACTATCAAAAGATTGACACTTGTTTATATCAGGTTTAATTGTGAAATTATGTCCAATGACCAACATTGGATTAAATGGTAAAAATATTTTATAAATATATTTTAAAACCACTCAAATTCAAAATTTATCACTATTATATATTTCGATTATAAAAAGTTTTTTTAATTAAAATTTAGTAACTTTCACTATTCATCAAAATATGAATGTGTTCTGAAAAATACAAAAAATTCACCCTAAGCTAATTTCGATATTCTGAATCTATAAATGAAGTCCATTTTGAATGATAAAATGTATAAAATTTCAAAAAGTGGGTATTACTATTCATAATAGCTAGTTTGATTGGTTGTGGTGTGTGTTAGAACTCGAAGTTTCGTAAAACACATGCTACTATATTATTCAAAAAGAAGCATATCGTGGAAGCTTGGGGTGTTAAACCTCATAATTTCAATGTTTATCTAATTATATGAAAAATTTTATTTCATCTGAAGTCTCTAGATTCAACCTAACCATGTTACATTTCAGATTAGAGGATGGAACACATATTTTGTGGTCGAAAGTCTTGGTCACAACACCAATATAAAAAAAGGGATCTAAAGTAAGTATAAAAAAATTAATTACAACCAAGAAAATAATTTATTCATTTAGATAGGATACAGACAAGATTTTCTGATGTGAACACACTTTTTTCATGTCGAAGAAGAAATGCAAATAGAAAATAGGGTGTTCTTCCAAACTACCTAACTTAAACGTGGTGAAGACATAGAAATGAGCCTTATGTCGAAAGTTGTTTTTTATTCATTCTGCCTTCCCATTGATGATTATAAGGAAATATATAAATAAGTGTTTCACAAGATAAACACAATGAAACGATAAATAAAAATAGAAAGTGTAATGATCAACATCGAACTCTTGGCTTGGAACATTAATATTCAACCAATCTCTCTTTTGGTTCAAATAATATGATTAGTGGTTGTATATAGAAGGAATGGGTATACATGGATTGATCTGTAGGAGTAATGGATTGAATCCAATTTAATTGATCTTTAAAAAAATAATAGAATCCTTTAAGGATGCCTGAGCATCAAGTGTAAATGAAAGGAGATTAAAAAATGTGGAAGAGTTTGGACTATTTATAGAAACCCAAATAAAATTGCATACCATGGAATATTTCATTTGACTAATACAAAAAAATGGATGGTGCATGGAAAATATTGCACAACGTAATTGACCTCACCACAACCCCCTTGGTGAAAGTCGCTTCCAAGATCCACGATGTCTTCCATGATGAATATCCGATGAACATTGGGAAAGTCTATGATGTAGACTAATATGCCATGATGAAACACCCTAAAACCTAAATGGAGAACATATTTTAGTAGAGATACATTCTTTAGGGGAGTTAGATTTGGAAAATATGACCAAATCCCCCCCTGAGACCCTTACAATGCATCCTTAGCCTCCACTCCACAATGCCCGACCAGTAGTTGTCATAACCTACAGCCATGGTGAAACCATAAAAAAAATAAGTGTCTTGGATTATCATCCTCATAGGACCCTATATCATATCCATGTACTCCACATCATAGTGTCCTACCATAAAACACAGTCCAAGGTGACAAGGTGTAGAATTCTCTGTAGCGCACTTAATTTTTGTACTTCCTCTGAGAACAAACCTGACTACACCAAGGCTCAAAAACCAAGGTTCGAATTGGAAATATCCAAAATAGTTTTATCAAAACATTAAAGAGGTAATTACATGAAAAAATAGGATATTGCATGATACTATCCAAATAATAGTCATAAACTAGTGTATCATTGATAATGAGTATCCTAAACTATAGAAAAATCCAGGCAATGCATAATTAAACATATGTGGTATAATTTATAAATTATTCCAACCTAATAATAAAAGGTATTACCATGAATATTTCAAAATAAAATTGATAAAATAATTCAATAAAATTTATTAAATAAACAATAATCTCACCATAGAACACTATTCAAATAAATAACCCCTTCATTATATCCCTTATCCATCAATCCAAATAGAAAATTTATAAAGTGAAATATATATAAAAACTTGTTGGTGGATGTAATACCTAATAACCATTAATTAATACTTTATCTATAGATAACATCATTAAATTCATTAAATTATTCATCTATAATTAATTAAAAAAATTCCTTAGGAAAAATTATTATTTTATAAAAACATAACTTATAAATTTTATCAATCATATGTGGCATATTTATATAAAAATAAATTTTAAAATTTTTAGGAAAATCATTTAGATATAAAGTGACAAACAATGTGTAAGAAATAGAATGACCAAAAAATACATATAGATATCAATATTAGATCACACTTTAATTAAAAAAAATCTTAAACATTCTATCACCCATGGTTTAACAAACCAAGAGAGTAATATAAAACCAATTATTGGAAATGAATGGAATTGGTTTCAATTAATGTCTTTAAACTATAATTGATTTGTAAGAGTCATTAGATAATGATTACAAGGTATAAAATTATAAAACTCAATGTGATAATTCAACCAAGAGATATCCTTGGCTTTCATGCCCATGAGAAACTGATAGTATGGAAGAATAAAGAAGAATTTTAATATAGAAGATGATTTAGAGTCACTAACCATAAATATTCTTGCTAATATGATGAAAAATATCAAATGATGGAATGATAATAGGGAGAAACTAATGGGTAATACACCTAGATTCTTTTCAATGTCATGGAGAGAAGAAATGAGATTTACAAAATCTTTAAAATAAAACTTATTAAAATAAATAAATTTGGTTTTCTTAAAGGGAATCATAGACTAGATACACTGTTATATAAATAATGAATCTTAAAATATAGAGCTACTAGAAAGAGTAATTGACCGAGAAAGTCGTTATGAACAAATATGGTAATCATACAAACTAAAAATTCCCTACTTTTTTAAAAAAAAATTCACTTAAAATATCAATATAAATGGAAAACTAAATAGAAACTATACTAAATAATGGAATAATAGGAGTTACAATGCATCCAACCTTGTCACTTTTTTTTCTATAAATTCCTTATGAAAATAATTTACCAAAGAATTGATGAGGCTATTTCTACCCTATTTTAGATTCCTATCCCCATTTCTCAAGAGAGTTATTTCCACACCACCCTAAAATGTGAGCTAGTGGAATCAACTTTTCTTATTGAACTTTATTCAAAATATTGAGAATCCAAACCATTTATATTAAAAATTAACAATCACGATCCAATTATAAATTTTCATAATTAAAACATGATATAAGCTAGAATGATACTTTTTATCTGGAAAACATGAAATTAAAGAAGATATTCCCTAAATCCCATTTTCTAATGATGAAAATGGACCAATAATATTTATTGATTGAGATATATCATTTGGAATGGAATTTTATTTCATGAAATTTACACTCTCAATAATAAGGTATTATTGCGTGAATATTATATGGTGATATTTCCATCCTTCATGAGGATATGTTATTGGACAACATAACCTTGAACATAGAGTTAACCGTATGTTGGTTTTAATGTTATATGATATGGATCTGATGAATATATTAAGACTAGGTTTTCCATAATGTGTCATGGGATGAATTTTTTCTATATCATATGTATTGGTATTAATTACAATATATACAATATATACAATATATATTTTGGTCTAATTTTAAGTGTTAATGTTCTGCTAGACTTCCATTATCAACTGCCATTAAATAGTTGTTGCATATGATGTAGCACATGGTTATAGATAAATTCAGGCAATGGATTGCATGAATTGGCCATGGAATTTACTAATGATTTATAATGTATAATTAAATGTTTTATTGAATGAGAATAATCCTCGATAGCCCTTTAAATATCCCAATACCATGTTATGGAATAATGGTTTCTTGTTTAATCTTAGATAAATATCTTCTACCTGAAGCTCTCTTCATCATCAACCATTACCCAAATAGGTGATAGATTATTGCATTGATAATATTGATCCAGCTTGTATGATGAGTGATTCAAAATACTATGGATACAATCAATGGTGGGACTCATTTTGGCTGAAAATTTTTATGATCTACTTTGAGACTATATATAGATGATTCAGTGTCCTGAAAGGTGTAAGTTACACTTGTATGACTTCCTTATTTCCATTTCGCACATGGCTTCATATTTCTAGCATGGATTAATATTATTTATGTTTTATTTATTTACCAAGAGTTGTTAGATTCTTTTGTAATCTAAAAGTGGTATTAGAGCCTACCAGGAATTTGGGTTCTGAGTATCATGTTATAGAAAAATGTAATTCAAAACTGTATTATTTTGAAGCCCCAATCATAAAATACCAATGGAAATTTTTGTTTTTTAGATTGAATCAAATTATACAACATATGATATTGTAATAAAAACTCACTATTAAACATAAAATTTTGTTCTTGTATGAGTGAAATAATCTTGTGTATTATAATTTATGATAATGCTACATCATGTTTTAGAAAAATAGAGTGTCATGTTACTATTACAATAATGATGTGGGTTATTAAAATTGATATGTGATATCATAGGTAAATATAAGATATTAGTCCAAAAATGTGAATGATACGAAACCAGTACTCTATTGTATTTGATTATTCATAAATCAATAGTAATGTAGGACTGATAGTGTATAAATCTGTGCACTATCATTCATATCATTTGATTGATCCTAAACTATTAAATATGACCATTGGCAAAAATATTATATTTATTTAATTCAATATTGAATTTTATGTTTTTATAAATTATTTATAAATAATTAATAAGGTATTTTGGGGACATTTATTAATTTATAAATTGATTAAAAACAAATTATTTTTAAATTGTTTGTAATTTATTATTAAATGTTTTCGAAACACTTATCAATAAATAATCCATAATAATTTGTAATATTTAAATATATTTTACTTAATTATATCAGATTCCAATTGGATAATAAATAATTTGTTCATTTTTCATTCATAAGGATAATTTATGAAGAGTTTATAACTTAAAAAATGAAGCTAAAATAAAAAGTATTTATATTTTAAAATTATAAATTTTTGATAATATATAATTTTAATTGTTCAAATTAAGGGCCTTATTATATTTAAACCAAATAAAAATCTTTGTGATGATTTATTTGTTAAAGGTTTAAGTAATATTAATTATATGATATTTATAGAATGTAAAATGTTTACATAATAGATATTTGATTATAAAATTTTTATAATTTTTAAATTAACATATATTTAAATTAAAATTTCATTTAATAATTAATACATGTGATTTAAAATTATGAAATCAATATAATGTTTTTATATTTAACATTATCAAATATCTATAATGTTGATTAAAATTATAGTGTGATTATAATTATATTTAGATTTATGAATTTATCGTAAATATTGATCTTAGGTTTGAATAAAAAATGTTCATTTATATAAAATTTATAACATAATTTATTTATTGATATAAATTATTTATATTATAATTACATGTATTCGTTTGTTTAAATGTTAAACACCTTCTAGATATTTTAATACATGCATTAAGACGATACATGCTAAGTATGATAATGGATTTAGTTTTTTATCTTCCTTTAATTAAGTTTGTAAATAATGTTATTATATTAAATATATTTTTTGAATATAATTTATACATATTTGGTTACAATTAATTAAAATCTATATTTAGTAAAGTATCCCCATGTAGTGGGACTTTGGGATAGATTTCCCACTGTCCTTCAAGTGTATGTTTTATTCTAGAATCATAAGTGTTGACTATCTGTGCATTTATGATTACTCATGAACATTTTATAAATTTCATATAAATAGAAAACATTACATGATAAGTTCATGTTTCTTATCCATAAGATGCATTTGGATATTTATAAATATGTTTGACATCATTTTTAGGTGAGTAACACAAAATGTGAGTTGTTTAAAGATTTACACAACAAAATAGATTGAATATATTTGTTTGCATGAAGGAATATATTACTAAACTAAATAATTATAATCATGAACACATATAGGGAATTATATTATATAATATGGTGATATAAAAACACGTATAATCTAAAATTTGATAAATTACTTCCAAAGTGGCACTTTCCAAAACCATCATCATCCAACCCGGAAGGTTGTTCCAATGTTAAGGGCCCATGGATTATCTTATATAAGGAAAGATTGTAATGGATGAATCTAATGTGACTAGGTTCCTATTATTGGCGTTTTCACTAGGTTACACTTATCTAAGATACCTTAATAGTATTTTGTTACTATATTAATAGAGTTGAGTTCATCCATATGATAGGTTGGGCAATAAGTGTTCCTCTCAACTATCCAAGAGGCAGACATGATATGATTGGAATTATAACATACCTAAATATCTAATTATTGGGAGAAATTACAATTTTACACCGATCATAGTCATATATTTATCTTCTAAAACTAATGAGTATTATGAATTTTAAAACGGGGTCATTATTTTATTGGAAAATCATTTATGAAATGTCCTTATTAAATGGTAGTAAAACATGATAGTCATTAGATAAAATATTTTTTATAGATAAATAAAATCATCATCATCATAAAATTTAAATTTTAAATAAATACTATAGGAATGATATGTTCAATGTATGAATCTTAATGTATTGAGAACATAATAAATGTTCTTAGGTAAAAAATTTTCAATGTGTTAAAGAAAACCCTTCCTATGTAACCAAGTGTTATAGTTGCCAAATAGAGGGATCTAGATTAACAATCGAAGAATAAAATTATTTTATGGGGATTTCAAAGACATTAAACATAAATTTACTAAGTAATATTATTCTCATACCCACAATATGGTTGAGTGTGTTAATAATACTCAATATTATCGACGATGAAAATTTATTGGAGAGTCTGAAGATATCCTATGAGGATTGTTCTAGTTAATCCATTAATCCAATTTTAATATAAGGAAATATTATGAAAATATTTTTGTGTTCAATAATGTTTTACAATATTATTATAAATAATATTTAGAATTGATAAACTGTGTATAAGATGTCTAGGTTCTAGTGCTATATTAAAAGTTAATATAGGAAAAAGTTCAAACTAGAAGAAGAAATGTTATTTAGATGTTCCAATATTTTTTCTTACTTTATCCTTTTATGGTCATTTAAACAATGTTCTATCAAGATGTTTGAGTAATGATTTTATAAAATAGAATTTTTTGAGATACAAGAAGGGATTTTTATTACTTCATGGAATATCTATGAATGGTATTATAATTATAGAAATTAATTCATTAGTTTTGAAGTTCATATGATAGGAACTAAATATTTTAAAATCTTATTATATCTACAAAAGTAAAAAATATATAGATAAACTGATAGAGATAATAGGTTTCATTAAAAATTATAAAAAGGGTCATTACATCAAATATTTCAGTATAAAGGATTATATCAACATCAAATGGATCTTAATAATGGATGTCTATAATAATTTTTCTTATATGATAAGTGAAGTTGTTTATTAATAGAGTTTTGTTGGGAACAATATAAGATAATGATATAAATACAGATAGTTTATGATTCATCAATTATTATATCATTAATTGAGATAAATACACATATAATTATTTTATCCAGGTTAAATGGTTTATCCATATGATTGTTAAACTAAGAGGGATGGTGTCCTAATTTCCAACCAAGAGAATATTTTAATGAATGAAGACTTATTTTAAAAAAATTCATCAAATATATAAAATAAAATATAGGATATTGAATCAATAATTTATTTTTAAATCATTCTTATTAAAAGCAAATAATTGTTACTTTATAGAATAATGGACTTTTTGTTTGTAGGTATAATAGTCTAATGAATCTTTAGTGTCTAAGAGACTAGTTGTAGCATGTTTTATCTTATTGATGTTCTAAGATAAAAATAATAGTTTATGTCAGTTGAAAATTAACTTTACTTTCAATTAATATCCTAAATAGTCTAAGATATGTGATGGTAATTATGAATTTAAAAGATACATTTAATTATAGTGAGAAAATGAAGGTCAATTTTTCCTAAAATATTTTTGGATTTTTTGAGAAATAATATAAATATTATAATTATCTTTTAAATTATTTCATGTAAAATGTTTGATGGAGAATATTTCATGGTTGATGATTCAAAACATAGAAAAGTTCATTATAGACAAAACAATTTAAAATCATAACATTTGGTGTTGTGGGGTTATGGTGTCTAAATATGATCAAGTAGTAAAAAATTTTCAATACGATTATTAAATATGACCATTATTCAAACTTTAATTATTCATAGGTTTTACAAACTAAATAGTTTAGTCGGAGGGTTTTATCATATAGGAACAAAGAGATGTGACAATAATTATTTATAGATGTAATGAGTTAGAAAATCACTAAAATGTGCAACAAAAATAAGGTTGATATGGAATCATGTAATATGTGATATGATAGAAAAGTTCATATAAAAGGATTTTTTATGTATTATTATAATATTTTTAAGAATACAAAATATATCCTATAAAAGGTAATATCTAATTTACCATTTTCTCAAGTTGGATGTATATATATATATATTGATAAGCATTTCATGAAACATACTGAATATTAATCTCTCCAAGTGTGAATTGGATTTATATATAATGAATTTTTTGAATGGAGTATTATATGATATGGTAAAATGATAGTGTTAGCATGATTAGGATAATTTTATCGACATACATATTTTTCTAACGAGGCATAAATAGTGTTTTTGTGCACTATATAATGCAATAAATATACCATATTGAGTGTCATTTCCTATTTCTTATGTATAATAGGATTGAATTAATCACATTTAGAGTCACCACTACCAAATATTTATGAAGTTCCTTTAACTATAACCTTCATATATTGATACCATTCATACATAAGACATTCGATTTAGATAATTAGGGGTGGTCAGGTTTGCTGAGAATCATATTTTCAGTGGGATCTCAACCATGGTGGGATGTTTCCTCTCATGTGATGAGTATTAATTTTAGGCCCTGTATTCATATAGAATCATTTGTATACAAAAAATAGTAAATATAACAAGTGATTTTCTTATCTATTCATATAATAGGAATGTTATTTTCTCAACTATTAAGGTGATTTATATTTGATATATTAATTGACCTGGATAATTTATACATAGACAATTGATAATGTAGGAGTTGGTTATATGGGATTGATATACTCTATGTCCCATGTTTACTCAATTTATTGTACAAAACGAATATATGAGAATTAATGATAGCATGTTATGTGAGTTATGGTTAGATGCAGAGAGATACATGAATTTGACTCATAGAGTTTTTCTAAAAGTGTTTAAGAGTTAATCCAAATTTCTTTTGATAAAACATCAAATGATATTTTATATGATGTGATATATGGTTATTTTCCTATCTTTTCAAATGTTTTTTGTAATTTATCTAAAATTGTTTTGGATTCTTTTTTATAAGTTATTGTATAAGATACAGTATATGTTGAAGTGAAAAAATTAATTTTGGATTTAGTGAAGGTGGGATATTGAAGATGATATGCCCAAATCCCATTTTCATGAGAAGAAATTTGCCCAATTGTATTTAACGATAGAGGTATATCATAATGAATGGAATGTGATTACATGAAACTGTCTATTTATACTGTAAGTTATTATTGGGTGATTTTTAGAAGTTCCATTTCCATAAGGCTTGAGGTTATATGGACTAATAAGATAACCTTGATTAGAGAATTAATATACATTGCTTCTGATGTAATTTGATACACTTGTGGTTCATTTTTTAAGACTAAAACTCTAATAACATATCCTGGTATTATGATTTTCAATTTCATAGGACATGGTATTTAAGCTGTATTCTATGATATAGATGGAAGTGTAATGTTAACTATTAATATTCATGTAGTCATCCATGATCTACTATCATTAAATAGTTATTTTGAAAGATATAATTCTTGGATGTTGGTAAATTCTATAAAGGAGTGATTTGAATTGGAAATGGAATTTACTAATGTGTTATAACACATTAATAAATGTGTTAATAGCTAACGAGCATCCTTCAGTTCCTTATAAGGATCCCACTTGCATGAAATGGCATTACAGTTTCTATTTTTATATTGATTTAAATTATCTTAAATAAAAATATCTACATCTCACACCTTTACCTATAATGGTACTAGCTCATCTTGGTAAAAATTTGGATCCTACATAAAAAATGAAAACATTAGTAGCCCTTGGATACCTCTAAATGTGGAATATATTCTACCTAAAACTATTTTTATCTTCATTAGGACTATAAGAATAATATGAAATCGAATAAATAGTGTAGTGTAAGATTTTTAGGTTTTTTTAATTTCCAATTTACATATGTTTTCATCTTTCTTAGATTGTTCAATATTGTTCTTAGTTTCTTAAGGGCTACCACTATGATGAATAAGATTTTTTAGATCCTTGAAAACCCAAATAAAAAGTTATTATTAAAAAATTTCAATTAAGGAAGTAATTATATCAACTATTCAAACATTCTAATATTTTTAAGAACAATAAAAGGAATTACATACCTCTGTTAGAGCATAACATTATTCCCTAGTCTTCTATAATCTATTAGAGGAAAAACATTAAAAGTTATTACATCCCTCACTAAGAAATAAAATGGTCTTAAACAATGATTAATGTATTATTTCTAGTGAATTTGATCCATTACCAAAAATTTATATTTTAAAAGAATATCCTCCATTTTCTCTTATTCAATATATAGTCACACTAGTGACTATTCAGAATGTTAATCCAAAAAATGTAGAGACTAGAAATGTTAACTACAAAAAATATCAATGGGATTTGTATTTATTGAAAACTAAATTTTTTTTCATATGAAATCTCAACTAATGTTAAATGGTTATCCAAAGAACCTCTGAAATCCAATACACTAGAATAAATAATATCTTAATAGATTATATTTTCCCTCTCTTTCTACCCATCAATAAGTGGGTGGTAAGTTATGTTTATATTTACCTTAGACTACAAATACTCTTTTAGACCTTTAAAAAATTAGGAAGTAAACACTGTTTTCTAACAAAAAATATTTGTAGTCAGGTTAAAAAGATTAATAAAATCGTTAAAGAATAACTTTGGAAGGTATTCAACCTTAACATTATCATTAATTAAATGAAACTAGACAAATTACATCATCATATCACTAATCACCCAAATAAAATTCTAACCATGAGATGTATGGGGTAATTTATTGATCAAATCCATGGATATATCATCCCTATTCTTGGTAGGAATGTGTATTGTTTGAATCATTTAATTTGTTTTGCACTGCCTAGCATTTACTAAATAATAATTCGAGCATCGATACATGATTTCACCAATGTCAATTCTCATATAAGGCTACCAAAACTGATGCTTCATATGATCGTGGATTTTGGTTTCACATTGTTGAATAACCCACTAAGAGTGATTGAAATATTTAATCACTATATTTCTCAAATATATAGGAGCTAAAAATATATTCTTAATGGAAATGAGACTACTATAGGAAATAGAATATTCAGACATGACATCACCACTATTTAAAATTACCTTAATTTTGTTTTCATTAAAGGATAAAAACTATAATATGAGTAATCTATACATTTTATAAGAACATTATATCCTCTCATTCATCACATCAAGATGAAATTATATATAAGTAATCACAAGAGGCTGTTATTTATGGTATTTTTTAATATATTGAGGCCGAAACATCCTACTAAGGGATTTATTGACAATGATCACTTTTCAGGGATTATATGGTAGTGTAAAATCATTTTTTAGAGATATTCCTACCAATTCCTCTATATGATATTCAAATCCATCTATAAAAAATATAACTATTGATTTTATGGTTTGCATAGATTACACACTCTATAAAAGTAATTTGTAACACAAACACGTTAATGAATGAATAAATGTATTAAATTATCGATTATAGGTTGGATAGTTTCTCTGATGTATGTGTAAATGGAGATAACTATATTCCCCAAAATGATCATCTTATATAAGAAAAAAACATAAATCTAGTATTGATGCATCGTAATAGAAAAAATATTATTTTTCTACGTTTTGGTAAAATTATAACATGATTTTATAATATTATCTACTTAAGTTCATTGAATGATGCCTTAAATTTTGAACACCAAACATATTATACCATTAAATAATATATTCACATTGATGGTGATATGAAATTCAAGATAACAATTAAGAAATTTTGATTGTATCCCACTAAACCCTAGAATAATTTTATTTTAAAAACGTACTTTGGGATATCCCAAGACATAATAACATTCACCCTTTAGGATCAAATGATATTCCTTATTTAGTTAACCCATACCAAAAATAAATTACATATTGAAACAAAAAATTCCATTTGGATAAATTTTCCTACAAGTGGTGATCTTAATAAATTACAAACATGAGTATAATGCGATTCTCATGATCCTCCTCTGAATTTTATTGAACTAATATGTCATCCATGCATACTATGATTAAAGATTTGAGATAATAGTAGATGATATTGTTTAGAAGTTCTAGGAATATCATAGGAGCATTTTTTTAACCGAATGAAATCAAAATATACTCAAAATTAACATATAAACATCAAAATCACGTCATGGTAATATCATCTTACTCACCCTGAAATGATAGTACTCATACAAGATATAAATTTTTGATAAATACACTAACCATTTTCTATGATAAAAATGGTCATCAATTAAGGGAAAGGGTTATTTGTATTTAATTATCACTTGAATTGAATTATGATAATTGATTCATTTGAAAAATCTCTATAAATTGTTTTTATGTATATATCATAAGAGATTCTAATGTCAAAAATAGGATGAATGGATCCTTTAAATTTAGAATCATTAAGATGTTTCAACTCTTTTAATTTCGCATGATCCATCTCATATGAAACTTAATATATAAATTATGTCCCATGAATGATATTGATGGAAAGCATTGTTTCTTGATCCAGAGGTAATATTTAGAAATAATTGAATGTTCCCAAGGAAAATCTCCTCCATAGTTGGAATATAAATAATTAAATTACCTTAATTATATTCCAATAAAAGAGAAAAGGGTTGATAGAAAAATTTACAAACTTTATGAAGAGGTCATTCAGCCTGACTCATCATAGGATCTCATTCTCCTTGAATCATATATGGAACCATATTAGGAGATAAAATGATCACTATTCATTGATAAAAATTGACATAGGATTCAAATTTTATCATCCAATCCATTCAGAGAATAAGCTAAAATATATCTATATCTATAGAAAGGAAACCCCATGATAACATGAATTTAAAAATTAATTTATGTAATGAGGGATATCAAAAACCTAACTCCCTATTACATCAAAGAGTAATGGATCTCTCTATAACATGAGGAATTGGTTGAGATATTATTTTCAATAGACCCATAATTCAAGAAATGAAAATGATTGAAATGCGCCTATATAAAATAATTCTACAACAATAGATAAGGAGATTGTTTTTATATATTTTTTCTCATATGGTCTCAAAAGGTGGAGTATAATGTGTTCTTAAATCTCAAACCAAATTTAAAATTACCACTTCTAAATGATTCATACTAATCATTATATTTTCATCAATTGTGTTATTTTATTAATGTAAATAAGATTAGAATGGAATGTATTTTTATAGTGGTTTAGTGCTATAAATAACTTCTCCTATTCAACTTTACCAAATACAAATTTGTGTTTTGTGATTTTATTTTTGATCCATTACCAATGGATCTCACTACTAAGAGTATGAAATGGAATGTTAGTGATTTTAAATTACAAAAATAAATTTTACTGTGATCATTATCCCAATACCTAACCTTAGCCTCACTTCAGACTTAGTAAAAATAAGTGTGAACATATAGTAGAACTAAAAATATTATCCTGTATTGATTACTACTGATAACACATAGTTTTCTTCAGAAATAGAAAAATGATTAAATCATATTTATGGAATACTTATATATCAATTTAAATCCTTAAAAAATGTTCTTCAATGATATTGGATTTTTTCCTAAATGAACCATAAAGGATAAGTTATTTCTTTCTTATTTATTCGATATTTATAATTTCAAAGTAGTATAATAATTAATATTGTGTTTAATTCTCTGGGAATTAAACTCGCTTGATAAAAATTCATAAAATTATAAGTCAATACATTAAAATAAATCTTTTTTTGAAATAATATTTTCTTCAATCACAAAATCATTCACTATTTCATTAATAAAAACCCTTATTATAGTAATATTTTTATGACCATTTCATAAATTCCTTTTTGATAATTAAAATAATAATAAATATATTAAACACTATCATTAGATTTCTCATTAAAATTTAAAATATTTATTATTAGTACAACTATTTCCTTTAGAAATAATATCTTATAAATATCTAGTACACATCATCTTAAAAATCATATACATAAAAACATATTAATTCATAAATGACCAATATTATCCTTTAAAATAACAATGATCAGTCCCTATGAAAATATTTAAAATTTTATTTTTTTACATCATAATTTCATTATTCAATAAAAAAATTATAAATCATATATTTTCCACTAAAATATAACAGTAATAACACTTTTATTCAATAATTAATCTGTATTATTTAATATATAATATCTTCTATTCAATGTGTATGATTTTTCCATTAATGTGTAAGATCTTATATTAATAAGTGTGTTTTACACTTATAAAAATTGTTGAATTGTAGTATTTTTCTATTATTTCAATATAATACATAATATTTCATAGTTATCCAAATTTATAATATATGCTTATTTGGTTTTTATAATACCCAGTATGTAAGTATTATGTACAACTTCCACTATATAGGTAAGGATTTATACGTTGATTTTTTTTAATATAATCATTTCATTCATTTTACATTAAGTACATAAGATATAAATTTCTATACATGACATCCAATAATTTAAAACATTTAGGATTAAATATAATAACATATAATTATGATGAGAAATTTTTTTAAAATAAAAATAGAAAACATAAAATTTACTTAATGTAAATTTATTTGTAAAAAATGTTAGATTTTGTGGGCATAGATACTAAAAATATTTGTAATTATGTAAGTACACTACAATGATACAATAATCTATAACTTTCTAATAATCAAATGACACATAAAACTAATACATAATTTCTTTATAGAATAATAATCTATTGATAACATTAAAAAGAAAAAATTAAAAGGATAAAACATTTTTTTCCCATTGATTTATTATTCCCCCCCTTTCGTTGATATTATATAGGGAGTTAAATAGTGAGTATAACATGGTCAATAAGGAATACTAAAATAAAAATGAATTGTATATAATAATAAAGATAATTGGAATCTGGAAGTGACATGTATTATGGAATAACATCAAAATTTTAATGTTAAATGGAGAAGTGATATGAATAAGGGTAATATAACAAAACAATAATTTGATAGACAATGATTTGGGATTTATAGAATCATAGGGTTTAGGTTGTGGTAGATAATGGTAGTATTCCTTTCTAAAAGGTATATTAGTTTAGGTAAAATATTGGGGTTACAATGTAGGGGAATGATATTATTTTCCAAAACCTCTAATACATCATGGCCAATCTTAGTCAATTCAAACTGATTTATCAATTTCTCTACTTATCTAAGATCCTTGCTGAGTTTTATCTAATGTGTAATTATCTCCCCCAAGAAAAAACTTGTTAGATAGATATGAGGTTGGAAAAAAATCATGAATTGGTTTTTGGTGTAACAAATAACATGATTTGTAAGTCATTATGATTTTTTATAGGGTATATGGATTATATCATAAATATTACAAACTAATAATTAGGACCATCCTTTACTTTTTTCAGGATTTGATTTAAGGGTTCCGAAATTCTTTATAAATTGACATTTGGATGTAGCTATTTTTTATAGGAGAACTTATACTAGTTTCATTCTTATTATCTCTTATAAAACCTCCCAAAAGCCTCCAATGTGGAAGATATTTCACACATTATTTTGCCAATAAAGGTGACACATCCTTATATTATCTAATATAAATATTTCTTCTATATCTCAATCATATTTTCTCTTCCAACATAATAAATTTTGAAATGATCTATCTTTTATTCCCAGATATTAGTAATATTTGATACTATATCAATTAGAATCTTCTTAATATCATGATGCATTTTTAGATGAAGTTCTCCACATTTTTAATTGAAAATTTAATATCTAAAATGAATGTTTTTTGTTGAAGAACCCAATAGATCATCTAAAAATTTATGCAACATAGTCAATGTATTTTCATTTATTTCATGCTCACTAAATACATTTTTCTTAAATTATTATATTTTATGTTCATTTGAGGTTATTTTTATATATATTTAAGGTGTTTCTCAACATATTTCAATGTTTTATATTTACAGTGAATATTTTATTAGTATTATATGTTATATATAGAGAAATAGTTCGTATACGCTCAATGGAAACTAAAAAAATATTATACCATATATTCTTTCAAAGTATAAAAATTTACATATGAGGTGGAAGTCAGAGATAATCCTTGTTGGATATTGGAAAAATTAAAGAAAAATTCATATTGAATTTATGTATGTATGAATTGTTAACTTTTTAGTTGAATTTATAGAAAAAAATTAAATTTATATGACTTTTCAATCTGTAAAAAAATTAAATATTAGTTTACCAACATACAGATTATTTGAAATATCTTACTCATTAGAGGGGACATATTACATCTTAAATATAATATAATAATCATAAATAAAATTATTTATATTTTTTTTAATTTATGAATAACTGATGAATGTATTAATTTTTTAAATAAAATGTTACATATTAATAAGTAAACAAATTTAGTGATTTTCACAGATAATTACTCAGTGACAATTTAAGGGGAATGATTTCTCCACTCTAAAGTAGCTCATTTTAAAATTTATGATTTTTTGGAACAGA
The DNA here is from genome assembly GCA_963277665.1 of Viscum album. NCBI lineage: Eukaryota > Viridiplantae > Streptophyta > Magnoliopsida > Santalales > Viscaceae > Viscum > Viscum album. The sequence goes on along the minus strand of OY728121.1, from coordinate 1,623,221,675 downwards.
TTGATCAGATATTTATGAGCTATTGTTTCTATATTAAATTAATGTAACAATTATAAATATAATTAATTAAATGGAGTAATTAATGGAAAATATTTGATCAATTTATTATAGTTTTAATAATAAAAATGGATGTGATTGAAAAATCAGAAAATTTGATATATTATAAGGGATTTTATCACTGAATATTATTGGATTATTTTTTTACTAAATAACAACTAATTTCAATTGTGGTTTCATTATACTGTGCTTATTTTTTATTTTATGAACTGCTTCCTGAAGAGATCAAATGACAGAGTAGTAACTATGATATCAATTATTATACTACAACATAATATTAATGATAAAAAGAAGAATAATGATAGATGTTTTCTACTACTTTGAATATGTGAATATATATACCCTAGTCTAAGAACCTTTTTTATAGAAACAGTTTGAGAAATAAATATTCTCTGCAGAAGATTCAGTCGTCCCTTAGTTTATAAAGGTAACTATGTGAAATAAATTGAAAAGAAAACTATATATTAATTATATTTATTCTATAAGTGTATACATATTTAACATTGTTTGAAAGTGATACTGAGCATTGGTTTTAATAACTGAACCAATTAGAAACTCTTATTGTAGTTTTTAAACACTATATGATATCAATATTCTCTCATATGTGAGATCCTTAGGAAAATTATATGAAATAAAATAAAATAATCAATTCGGGGTGTTAGTGGATAGACAATGTTATGTTGTTTAAACTTATAAACCACTATAAATATATCTCGCACCCTATTCAATTATTTTTATTTAACTCTATTGTATATTTGATTAAAATGGATCGTAAAATATAATTTGTTCTAAAGAGGGAAGTTTCAGTTTTATGTAAAATTCAAGAAATCAATTCACCCCATTCTTGAGTCATTATAAAAAAATTATGGGACAACACATGGGCTCAAAGAATTAATTTTGAGTTCTCTATATTTCTATTTGGCTTTCAACGATCTATTTTTAGTTACTGTACTTGATAACCTAAGAGAAGGAATGTTAATTAGAATAGAACGAAATATAAATTGGTGTACATATAGTCACTATAATGTATGAATGATAATATATTTTAATAATAAACAACTTATAATTCAGTGTGTATGTAATTAGCCACAAATTTCAGGTCATTATTTTTTGTGAGAAATCTGAATTTTTTGTTTGGTGGTTGGTTTTTTAGAACTAGGAATATAAATGGGAATATGTTTTTTTAAAAAGCTATAAAATATGTATTTAAAAGTGTTTTGAGTCATTTTAGATCCTCTAAAAGGTTATTGGTATAAAAATTGGATAACAATCTAGGGAATTAGACACGAGGATATAAAAAATAGTTTCATGGAATGAATCTGTGTATTACACTAGGAACCTAGCATGACGAACCTCAAAAGGGTCCTAACATAATACTTTCAAGGTCTGTACCCATGTTTTATGACATGAACTACCACTATAAAGTGTTTTGGGTATTTTAAAATAGGTTAATCAAATATGAATCATTAATTTTGATTTCTCCATTCCATCATTTCGTATGGTGTTTTTTAGCTTCCATGAGCTCCCCCAACCTTTTTTCAAGCTAGATTGAATCACTGATTGATCCTATATACTACCCATTATAATTATAACCATGTTAATGACCTATATGACTTCTTTATCTTTTTTAGTTTATATCTAATTTGGTGTGAATTAATATAGGTTTTAGTGATTATTACACCAATGTATGGTTGAATCAACCAAGGATGATGAGGATTTTTAATGAGACATATAGAGGAGGTTATTAGAAAATAATATGAACACTTTTGGAATCCTTTTTGTGATGTAACATCTCTTAATTTAGTTATTTAATGGTCTTTATGTATTAAATGTTAATTTTCATTAAAATAGGTGTATAAATTTTGGATTTATTGTAGAATAGGTACAAGTGTTCGTTGAGAGTGGATCATACCCCATTTCTCAATGATTCATATAGAGAATGAAACATGATGATTATTCAGTAAATTATGTCTATTTAAAATTAAAATAAAAAATTATTTATTTATTTTTAAATATTTATTTATTTTTTATGTCATGAGGATAGTTCTCTTGCTAATGGAATAAGGTTGGTGGTCTTGTACGTGTCTCGATATAGCTGAAAGATGGGTTAACTCAATGATATAGGTAGATGTACCCTATTATAAAATTCCATATGCATGTATATTTACAATAGCTCATAGATTTTGGCTAAATGGGGTTTGGGAAATGAGTTTTAAAACTTATTGTTCTCTAGGTAGATGAGATAGGATAGTGTTAATCCTCCTATGGTTGGAATAGGTACTTTTAACACTATTATTAATTTGGATCTTCAGTGACCATGTATCTAAGGAATGAGGGATATAGTTGATATGACGATAAGAAATTTTAGAGGTCATGGGATTTGGTAAAATGTGTGGGAAAACCTAGGTAGATTCCTAGATCATGTGGATTTTCCAAAGAGGATTTGGGTCGAGTAATGTTGAGTGACATATATGCAAGTATTGTGAGTAATATGGAACATCCTCTTGAGGTTCAAGGTGAGTCTAGATGTACAAGGTGAGTAGGATAAGTCCTCCATGTCTTTTTTGATAGATATTGGTTTCCTTTGGATGATGGGTTACTGGATCCCCATTCGGATATGTTTGACGAGCCCTAGTGAGGCTTGAGTGTTTTCTCGGGACATAGTATCTTGTTTCTAAGTGGGGTTTAGAAAATAATTGGAACCCACCAATTAATGCAAGGGTTTCATATAATGATATGGCAAGGGATGGTCGATGTTGGGTCATATATTGGGGTTTGGGTCGGTGGAGCATACATGTTGTGGTGTCATCATAGGGTGAATGGATTGATTTTCCATTGACATGAAAATATCATGAATAGACTAGTGGACCCAATGGGAACCCAAATGGTTGAGTTTAGATGTGTTTTCATGCGGGGATAGGTCTTGATAAAATGAAACCATGAGATTAGCTAATGTGATGGGTGGATGTTAGTTCCATGTGTGTTTTAAATGTTCTTATTAGAGCATTACATTATAGGCTTATGTCGATGTGCGTGTGATCTCCCAAGAGTCTACATGGTTAAGTGAGTGTGATTCTGACTTACCAATATTACATAGGGATGTGTCAAATAACTTATGTGACCTCTCTTGAGTTGGGATGAGTTGGGGTGCATGAATTAGACCATTATGGGAGTTGATTGGATGAGGAATTAATGTGTGATGGATAGGTCATGCGGTAGGTGGACCTTGCCTTAGTAGGCATAGGTTGAGGAAAACCCTATGAGATAGGTCATTGTATTATTTGACACATGTCCAATGGAACCTTCTTAAAATGATATTCAAATTGGTCATGGTATCCATGTATGATTGTACCCTATTACTTCTGGTAACAAGTAGCTGTTTGAAAACCACCCTACCCTGAGTCTTTTGGTAGAGAATGGGCATTAGATATGATGGAACAGGTTAAGATGATGATTGTATCTTGTAATTTCACTAATAATGGAATGACCAGGTTTGAGGGTGTCCTATTAAACACCAGATGTCTTGATGGGAATGTGTATCTTTCCATTTTTCATGACAGTATGGTTAGAAATGAATGAGTCAACAATAATTATTATGGATGTATTTATTTTCCTCATGCATATACACACATATGGTGACATATATTATGTTTTCATTGTGATACCCAGCTTAGTTTTATACCCAAACACTGCATGGATATCTAAGTGCATGCGCAGTACTTTCATCTTCATTTTAGGTTCAGAACATTTTGTGTACAATACGAGGATAGAGAAACTTGGAGAGTATGTAGAAATAGGGTGTGTGTGTCATGGAGATGAAATTAGAGTTACTTTTCATATTTAATCTATATATTTTTGGTTATGTTGTATTTGGGATTGGCCTAGTGGTTGATCAGTTGTATATTTGGCATAACAACATCATGTATGTTAATGGATGAGATTATTTATTATATATACATTGAATTAGATATATTTTTTATTTTATTATTTCTTATAAATATTATTTAAAATTAATAGAATCCCAATTTATTTTTTAGGCCATAAATACTAATCAAAAACCTCTTCCATATGATTAGGAATGCTTGAGACCATGCAATGAATTTATCCCAGTACCTTCTAAGTTGTATAGAGCTAATACAAAACAAAATAGTATCAAATATTTTTAATTTACTTAATATTTGGGAATATGGTATAAATATTACATAGGAATGTGTCATAAAATGTGACGGAGCATGTGAAAATATTTCATGAAAACCTTTTGGGTGGGAATTCCATGTTACTAGGGTTTCTGATTATTGTTCTTGGTTTTCTCTATTGTAGACAATATATATTTTATATGGTGTCTTTAGAGATATAATATATATGTTTTTGGATTAGGTCCCATTTAATAGTGGACTATGTTCATTCCCCGTGGAAGTAAAAAATGGCTCATATGAAATACACTTGTATGTTGGTTGTTGGACTTCTAAATGACAGGGGTAGAATGTTTGATGTTTGAAGAAAATATTTTATAGAGTTTCACATATAGCTTATTATTGTAATTATATATAGGTGTACCATGATACTTTATTTGAATGAATTTCATGTGGATATAGGTGTATAATTTTCTATGGTGATAGAAATGTAGTCCATTCATCAAGGGATGTATAAGGACCCTTGGTGGATTGTTGTAGGAGAATAATGGTTTCGTGATGGAATTAGAATAGGTATAGTATAAGCATTATATTACTAAATCGTGTTTTAATGATGGTTATGGGTTTTATTTAGGATTTTGATCCTTGGTTGTTTAGAAATGATCTCATGTACTAAATGTTTCATCAATGACCTATATGGTATTTTCCATACATGTTAATGGTGGAACTCTACTTATCCATAATAAAAGGTTTTTTAGAAACCATGGGGATTTTAGAGAGTGATATTTCATACTCAATGATGTAGATAAAAATATGTTCTTTAGGTATCAAGACTGGTTGATGAGGATTGGATCAGTTGGATTGTTAACCCTATTGGTTTTTAAATTCACTTTTGAGTGGTGAGGTGAGAGGACTGGTAAATGATTGTGACATGGAATAACACTCAAGTGGTGGGTGTCCGAATTTTTAGCCTTGATGTGGGGGTGACTTGGGATATTGATCGTTACTGATATATATGTGTGGAATAATCAACAAGTTAGGTGGGTCATCCTAATTCATATAGGGTTCAACTCATGGGTGCATGTGTCTGGTTGTGCGATCATAATACATGAGAGTGTGTAGACATTAGGATTAGGTGAGACAATGGTAGAAAATATAAATAAATCTATTACGAGGTTATTAGTGGATATCCTTTCATTTTTTATAGGTGGGTTTGTGCTTTTGATTATTTTTATGGAATGTCTCCGTGTGTGTGTAAAATATACACTAATTACGCATGGTACTTAGTTGGGTTGTGAATTGATGAACGAGCCATGTGTGGGTCCATTGAGTATTGTATGGGGTGTGTATGATCCCTAGTGGTACTATGGTTGTAGTGATATTGGGATATTCTTATGGGGATAGATGTATAGGGTTCGGTGGGATGGGGAAGTCCCTATAGTAAGAGGTGACATCAATGATAAATCATGTTATCATGGAATGACTGACTCAAGTGGGTGACTTGATAATAATTTTTAGGGAGTTTTGGTGATAGAGGATGATAGGAGGTGAGAAAGGATCAGGAGTAGTGATACATGTGTAGTTTTGTGACCCATTATTGTTGATAGTCATGGAGTATTGTAAAAAATTAATATTATGAGGATAAAATCAATATATTTTGGAGGATATCATTTTTGGTAGGCCAAAAAAGCAATGGTTGAAGTTTCATGTCGGTTATTAGGTATGAATGGAATGTAAATTTCCAAAAATTATGTATGGTTATGGATGGAGCATGGAATTTAGAGTTCAGTTTGTATGATAATGATAATGGTACTATTATGGCGTGGAGCATCAGATTAGTTTTGGATGAATGAACATCTTTTATGATGGGTCGTTAGTGTGGTAAGACCAGTTGGTGGATGGTCCAGGTGGAATAATGATACTGGCGTATGATAAGACATTCTAATATTTTGTCCCTTGGTTAACAAAATATTTTAAATTTAGATTTAGTTTCTAATTATGTCAGTGTGTTGGAATCAAGATCAATGTGGTTTTTATGTGATCAAAGTCAGAGTCGGATCAAGGCTGAACCAAATCTCTATGATGGTAGATCGTGTATCCGTACAGTAATTTATGGGTTAAACCGTGACTTTTTAGAAGACCTAGGGGTTAAACATGAATCAATGTGGGGTTTAGATGGTGAAACATTTGGAGAAACATTGTGAATGTTACATTTTTTTGGTCTGATAGATTGATGAAAAAATGGATGTTGTTTTTGTGGTTCATGGTATGAGTGACGCCCTGAATGTGGGGGTTAGTGAAAATAATGATTTTTTAGTCCAGTGTTTCTTTTGAGGATGCTTCGTTGGAGGTGAATGACCAGTTCTTAGAAAATTATGATGAATAGATATGAATTATTTTTTTACATGAGTTTAGATGGGATGATTTGGATACCAAATTTGGATAATTGTTTGGAACATAGTTGGTAGGTCAATGGACTGTTGGGTGAGCATTATCAGTAGGAGATTCCTGTGATGTAGAGAACAATGGTTTGAAATAATCCTTTGTTAGAATTAGAATTATGTTGGAGTGAATGGTAATAATTGTGATTAATTTTAAAAACAAAATATGGTTTCAGGGAGAGAAGTGTGTGGTGAGAAATATCACAATGTTAGAATTGATAGTTGGTAGGTGGCTTTACGTTTGGTGTGTAGTGAAGTTGGATTTTTTATTTTTGATTTGGAATAATGTTAGTGGTTCGAAATTATAACATAGAGGGTTATCAATAAATTTAAGACCTTTGCTGGTTAGGATACATGGTTTATTTAATACCCCAACTTCTTGGGGATGATAATAATTTAGGGTGGGGAGTTTGTAATGCACTATGGATTTTGGGCTATTATGTTTCTAGTGACATTTAAATTTTATATTTTATGGACTGTTCATTTTGAGACGTATGACTTAGACTTAGAATATATGGGTTTTAACAACATTAAAAGATGTTTTATCAATGTTTTATGTAATTGGACGGGTTGAAAGTGGTTTGGGGATAAAAATTTGAAGGTGACATGGGGAAATAATCAGGTGGTTGTAGAAGAGTAAGTTAACAATGCGAACATGTGTGAAACATCATGAACATAACTTCAAGAACCCTCAAAGGTTCCAGACTCAATTCATTCAACTAATAGTTCATTCCATGAACTAACAATGGGTATTTTTTGGGAATTTTATAATATTGTAATTTCTTGATAAACCATCATTTCTTCCCATTCATGCTCTACTCACATATTACATTTTTTTGGCTTTTGGAGGATCCTCTAAACTCTTTTCTTGATAGTTTATAGCACTGATCGATTATTTAGAATCCCCTTGGTATGTAAAACCCTCTGTGTCACCAATATCCAATATTCACTAGTATTTTGGTTGATCAAATTTATTTTTGGAATTAGTATAGTTTTTGGTGTTGGTTCCACCAGATCATGGTGGAACTGAGAGACGATGATAGGGCCTTAGTGTGTGGTGGATAGAAGATGTTTTAGTAGAATATATACATTCCATTGGAATATTTTTTGGTGAATATAAATTTATCAGTGAATTTAATTAGGGGTACTCCATAAATTAATGGCAATTGACCTTTTAAAAAAGGTTTATAACTAGGGTATTTCTAATTCCATAGGTTTGGGTTCAAGTTGGCAGTGGAATGTTCCCTATTGATTGATGTTTCATTGAGATGAAGACACATGATTTGTATTTAGATGATTAATTAAACTTATAATGAAATTGATTAATATATTATATATCTCTTATTCTGTGAAGAATCTTCTTAGAAGGATGAATATTGAAAGGCATAGATGAGGTTCGGTGGAGCTCATTGAGGGTTTAAATTCTTGTTATAGGTAGATAGCCGCTATAATACAATGTCATATGCATGAAAATTTAGTAGCATGCATGATTTCATACTTCTTGGGGTTCATGAATAGGGTTTAGGGACTATGATTTCCCTAGGTAAATGAGATAAGATGGCATTAGGCCTCCTATTCATAGAATAAGTGCTCTTTACCACTTGGTGGAATTGAGATAGTTCGTGACCATGTATCCAATGTTGGAGGGCTTGGGTTTATTTGATGAGAGACCCTATGAAGGTCATGGGATGTGTAAAAAGTCACAATATACCACATGTAGGTTAATAGAGCTACTAGTCTATCATGAGAGGCTTTAGGTCGAATGATAGTAGGCGAGCCAAATGCATTTATCCGGAGTGATAAGGAACTCCCCCCAATGTTGGACGAATTTATTTTTTAATGAGGTGAGTAGGATAATTCCTATGAGACATGGTTTTTGTGATGTATAGGGATTTCCTCCAGGAAATGAGTTGAAGGATCTATCTTAGGAGATGTGTGACTATACCTAGAGTGGTTTAAGGCTTTATTCTGGACATAACATCATGTTTCCAGGTGGTTTTGGATGGAAATTATACTCTACATATTGAGGAGAGTGTTGGGAAGAACTTGATGACATAGGATGGTCCCTAGTTTATGGAACTAAGTGTTCCAAGGGGCTTGATGAGGTTAGAACAAACCATGGGGCTTGTGTTGGTGGAGTATACATGTTGTGGTGTCAGTGTAGGGTGATGGAATTGAGATCCTGTCAATGTGTATAGATCATGATGGGTCAAGAGAACCCTATGGGAACAATGAAAAGTGATCTATGATGTGCTATGTTGGGTGGATCGACCTTGAGTAACTTGTTCTCTAGGATCTGCTAGTGAACTATTTGGAAGGAATCAACCTTACCTCTTTTTCATGTAATTCTTAGACCTTGCCCTTAAATGCTTTGGTATGTCTTCTTATGAACTCCCCAAATACAATAGTGATCGTTTAATGTGATTCTGTCCTCCATAGAGTATTTAGGGATTGTTTAGAGTGCTTATGTGACATCACTTGAGTGGGGATGCGATGGTGTGAAATAATTGGTTTTACCACGTGTAGCATGGGATGTAGACCGCACATGCGGGGGATGTATCTTGTTCTAGGTGGAACATACCATAGTAGGTTTTGGTTTAGGATCTCTATATGGTTTTTCATGTTATGATATGATGTATGACTAATGTACCATACCTTGAGTGAATATAATGTGGATCGAGGTATGAAAAATTATTCTACTTGATTCCTTTGGGTAGTGGGTTGAGGCTTAGATGCTACCCTACACTATGTCATGAGGTATGGGTTGTGAATCTGGTATGGTAGAATAAGGTGAGATGATGATTGGATCATTGCATTGTGTTGAAGAAGCTTTATTTTTTTTAGAATATTTATCACCTGATGGATTGAATGGTGTGTGCATGTCTTCGAGTGTCTTGGAAGCCTAGTTAGCGGTTGAAGACCCGATGAACATGTTTGTTTACGTATTTATTTTTCTTATAAATATACATGCTTATAAGGAAATATATTAGGGATTCTTGGATAGAACCTACTAATTTAAATTCTCACATACAACATTACAATAACAATGTTAATGAATTACTTTTCACGTCCATCATGTGTTTTTGAGAGTTCCAAATTCGAGTAGCTTGACTGGTATGGGGAAAAAGGGTGTCTGACGCGCAGGGATAATTGTAGGGAAACTATTCATATTTTTTATTTTTTATATCTACTTTTTATTTTGGATTATATTAGTGGGAGATTATATGTATTTTTTTATAGTATCATGCTTGTTATTTTATGTGTTAATTTATTATGTGTTCTTTGATATGGTTGTTGTTTTGTAATTTTTTTATTATTGATCATAATTATTTTTAGGGAAAAGACTCTGAATGAAAATTTTATGAAAAATATCTAGTTGGAAGCCTCTGCAATATATGGTGGAAAGATTGAGTCCATGTGGATACCACGATCTATGCATTCCTAAGTGGCCCAAGGCCTGGGCATCATAGGGTGCTTTATTAGTAGAAAATAAGAAGAGAATTCAGGATATGTATATAATCTCCCACTAAACTAAGGCTCCCTTCACCACAAACTCTTCCAATTAGTAGAGACTCCCCATTCACTTCCCTATGGAGATAATAATTTTTTTGGAAGAACCTAACTACATCTAGTATCCCTTATGATATTTTCGATCAACACCATGCTTTTTTTGAATGATTAAACATATAAAACCAATAGAGGTAACCTATAAAAATATAAGTATGTCAAGAATATAGATTATCTTGTAATGAAGTATTCAAATGTATTTTCATACCACATTAATAAAATATTATAGGTATTTACGATTAAGGTTATAAAGGCACCAACTGAGATATTTACTTAAATCCACCATTAATATCTGTCCAAAACTCATTACTCTTTCTGTATTTATCATGTAATCCATCCTTAGTTCCACTCAAAGAATAAGAACCACCACACATTCTTAAAACCATGTATGGTCAATCCCTACCATTAATTACTTACCCATAAATTTTTGAAATATATTATTTTAAATAAAATAAAATATGACTTGATATTAGATTAAAGAACTATTTGCAAACATTGATATTTTAGAGTGTAATTAGTGATATTCTATAGTGAAAATTACACTAGACCATTGAATCATGTTTCATAGTCTATAAATATCTAATATGCATCATTATGATAGAAAAATACATTGACTTAGTTAACATCCTATCTTCAAGATAGAACTACTTAGTGAACATTTTTTTGAAATCAATCCATGATAGATTATCATATAGGTTAGCCCACACTATGGATTCCCACATCTTTTTATCATGGGTTACTTTTGTAAATGTGAAACATGTTTCCCTTGAGGTCTCAATATTATCTAAAAATTTGAAAACCTATTTATCATATCCATGAAATCATACTTTTATATAGTGGAATTAATATCATGGAATGTTAGAGTATTATCCCTAAGGAATTATTGAGCTCCATCTCTAGCTTGAACTAGATTTCAGTCAAATTGAGGATTATCTTTTGGAATGTTCTCCACTTGTACCATCTGAGATTCACTAAGACTATTCAGGGAGGCATGACTCTATAATTAAATTGATGAAAATAAATTTCATAAAACAAATAGAAATCCAAAAAAATCTAAAACCATATCATTGTAAATAAAATATTTCTCATAAGAACCATTAGATATTTTATAAATTATTTAATGAAATAATTATAATAAAAAACATATTTTCAATGATTCATTTTATAGTCGCATGATATCCTGGACAACGTGTCAACTATGAAGTACAAATAGGATCTATAATTGGGTTTTTATGGTTCATTGACATGGATTATAGACTATAATGATAACCATGATACCTTGGAGTAGAATTTAATTTTCCTTTAAAATTTAAAAATTATCTACATTTTTTAAAATTCAAGTTTCATAACCAAAATATATCATAAATAGATGTCAAATAAAACATAAAATCGAAGTAAAAATAATTGGTATCCAATAATAACTCAAGGATCATTATGAAGAAGTGTTGGAAAAAATATATTTATAACATAAACCTTGAGTATCAAGGATCCAATCATATATCTACCTTGATTCCAAAATAACATCATAAATATTGAGCTTTGGTACAATTTTGTAATGAATCAACATAGTTTACCCAATTATTATTCCCAATTCATCTGATTACAAGGATAAAAAAACATTATCAATCACTATGGGATGTAAAATAGTTACAAGGTCATCAGTTCAATATTTTGGGAATGAATTACCTTGTTTATAAATACAATAATAATAAAACTTCCATTGATGATATAAAATGACCATTCCATATATTAGTGATGTTAAACATATGAAATAAATAATTTCTATATTAAGGAACATCCAAACCTGGAATAACTTGAAAATGAAACCACTAAATAAAATATGAGAAATATGACAAAAAATGTAAACATTAACAGTAACTTCTATACACATCAATCAATATATATGATATGGAAATTGTTTTCAAAACTATAAACAACTAGAGAGAGGTTATAATTGGATAAATACATGGAATACAAAAATATATATAAAAATATTCCCTATGTTACCCATATCCATGTGAAAACTTATCTCTACCAACTTCTCACAACCAAGAAAATCAACAAAAAGCTATCAAATACCCATTAATTAACTGATAATCCTTTTCTTAATACATATAAGAAAATAATGACTATATACACATGAATTATTTTTGTTGGATGTGAGAAATGATGACCAATAAGACACCAATAAGGATCTATGAACATCATTTACAAAATAAAATATTCTATGGTAGTTTTATTTGTATAAATTAAAAATAAACTTTTAAATTTCCCTAAAAACGTTACTTAATGAATCTAAATTTTATATCATTTATTAATACAAAACATGTTTTCCCAACTTAATTAATCAATCTAAATATTTGTTTGAAATCATAAGATGAAAAAAAAGTATTGCATAACTGTAACAGCCTACAACCTGAATCCTGAAGCTCACACATGATTTTATTATATTATTTTGATTACAAGGTATCATATCATGAAGGAATAATTAGTTTAGTAGTTTTGGACAACAAAATACGTACATAAGTTCAACATTAAAACTTTAAATGAAATAAAATGTTTAAATTCCATTAAAATCGTCTACAACACTTATCTTATCCTTGAAATTAATTCAGAATATACTTCATTGGATCCTCAATAAAAATAAAACATAAGAAATGGGTTAACACATATGAATAGAAAGGGTGAATAATATAGTGAAAGTAAACATAAATACTAGGCATGATGAGAAACAAAAAATGCATTCCTTTAAACATATACATGAGCATAATAAGGAAGAAATAATAGATCAATGAATAATTCCATAATGAAACATAACCATAAATATTATAATATTCTAATAATCACATATACTAACAATTACATATTTCATAATTATGGAAATGAATAATTCAAGACATCATTCCAGTTTTTTCAATGCCTTTTGCTAAGACCATATATAAACAATTAAAAACCCAAACTAGTTTGTCTCAGGAGACCTTGTGATCCACCAAGGGGCTATATAGGGCCCCAAGATGAAACTAACTAATTGTATTTAATTCCTCAAATGAAAGGGGTGAAAAATAAATAACATATACATTCAAATTGAAACAAACAGATGAAATTTAAATCAGTCTCCCAAATCATTAAACAGAATACTAACCATTCCGAATAATATGGTGAACGGAATAAGGATATAAAATCCAGAGTAAAACTAATAATAAAACATTAAATAACATATGATATTTGATATAATTGAATATTAAACAAGAGTATTTAAATATTAGAAAGTACTAATATAAAATAATCTCGAAATTCATAAGATAAATACTCTTTTACTTTAAAAACAACAGTTCTTTGGGAAAATCATATCATAACATAAGAAGTGAATTAATAATATTTTTTCCTATTAAAATCAGTTATTTTAGAAAAATAATTTTATCTAAATATAATTTATAGAATGAATTTGAAAATAGGTAATAATTTGATAAGTTCCTTTCAAATGGGCTTGTTTATCGCGATTTGTTTTTAAAATATCCTTTTCAAAAATTTTACTCTCTAAAAAATAATGTATTCTGATTGGTACACATATATATAACAATAATATATAATGTATCAAGATTAAATAATAATAACTAATAATTTAATTTAGGTAAGTAGTGAATAAGAGTAACCATAAATAAAATGGATGTTTGAGTAGAAAACCCTTACCTTATGTCTACAAGTGTTCTGCACTTGAACTTATCATCCTGGATAATCCTATTAAATCCATTAATATATTAATTAATAACCGCATATATATTTAATTTTTTAATTATATTACTACTGTTTTCATAATGGCCTAATTGATAATATATATGATTTAATGTCATCATTATAGAGTGTTCATTTCCTTGAGTTCATGATCAGTTAGCTTGATTATATGTAATGGAGTTTATTTGAAATTGGTATAATTCTTTTTAATTGGAATTGAATATTTATTATTTTAATTCATATGTGTAAATTTTTATATATATCATTGGGTTACATATTATTAGGATGAATCATTAGATAATACATTTAGTGATAATCATTTAGTTTTTTAATGTTATTTTTCGATCACAATGAACTATTTTTGTTATTTTAATTTGTATCATGTAAAATTGATGGTTTTAGGACAATTAATTAGTATGTAATACACATTTTAGAATCTGTTTAAACCATAAAAAAATTTTCAGGGCCAACCTTGAAGTACAAATTTAAGAATGAATGTTCATCTCCCATGATGGTTGTAAATTGTCACCTCCCAAAAGATGATTTCATTTTTGAAATAAGAGAGAGAGAGAGAGAGTATGGATATTATTGATGGATATTCCATTAAAATGATGAAAATTCTGTATATAGATGATAAATGATTTATCATGATAATTTAAATCGATGGGGGAGGAGAGAATAATAAATTAATGGAACTTGAAATGAAATTTAATGAAAAAATGAACATAATTTCACCTCTAGAATACACCTCCTTGGCAATCTCCTTAAGGGAAGAGGTTTTTGAGTTTAAGAAAGAAAAATACCTCTTATTTGTGCCGAGAGACTAGGGAAAAGTACTTGGAATGATCTTTGGGAGATGTTTTAAGGATTTAAGGAGTGAATAGAAGAGGATGTGAGGGGTTGTATTTATTGTGGAGGAGTGGAAGATTTTTCCATTATTTTGATCATTATTTTATTATTTTGGCTCATGATTATGAATAGTCTTGATTCATGTGACCTAAAATAGTATGAAGTCTATGTGAGTTCAAATAAATGGCCAATTACATCATCCCTAACTCATGAATGAAACATAAATTCATTTATATATCATATATTCTAATCGAAGCCCTATTACATCAGCCATGACTAAAGAATGATGCTTAAATTCATTTATTTAGAATTTTCCTAAATTTTCAGATTTAACTATTCAACCAAATTCATGTATTTCACAAAAATACCCAAAATATACCTTTACCATTTCTCAACAAGATGAATTAAAAAAATGAAATCTATTTTATCAAAATAATTTTATAAAAATGATAAATTTAAGTTTAAGTTAAAATCATCATTTACTCGAAAAATACAGTTTTTTAAATTAATAATTAGTTTATAACAACCAAAAAAATTACTATTTTCTCATTAAATTAATCTAAAATTAGAGGAATAAAATATTTATTTTGGAATAAATTTTATGAAAATGTTTTTTATTTTAAATAAATTTTTTAATTTATTTTTGTAATTAAATATTTATTACTCAAAAAAATACTGAATCTTAATTATTATTTTTTATAACATTCACTATCATTTAAAAGGTGATAAATTTTATTTATACATTAATGGGTTAGGTTACTATTCATGAGTGTCATGTTACTATTAATAAGGTATATGTTATTATTCATAAGGGTCAAGTTAATATTCACTAAAAAATAAGTTGATTTCATTAGATCCTAAATAACTTATAGATCGCAATGGTGTATCTCAGTTTTTTGAAATTAAAATCTTAGAAGAGAAAAATTTATGTTCATTGGCTAGGATATGACATAGTTTTATTTCATAGGCACATCGTGTTTTATGAATTCAATATTAAATTTATTTTTGAATTCATGGCATGTATATTCTTCCCCCTTATGAAAATTTCATCCTCAAAATTACATGAATGTTACATTATTGAAATATTTGTGTATTTAATCCTCATAAGTTCCTCAGTCTCCCATATTGGATTTTAAATTTTATGTTTTTTTCAATGTACCTTTACCAGCTGAGATTTATGATTCATCAATATCTGTTCTATAGCGCCTAGAATCCAGATATTCACCTCTTGTAAGATAAGTAAAGTTCATATTCTATACCTTTATAAGTGTGGAAATGTGTTGGGTCTCACATGTTCATTATCAATAATGAGACGTGGAACACATTATGTACATTAGAAAGGTGATTCAGAATTTCCAAATGATAATCCGCAACTCTATTTCTCCCTATAATTTCAAAAGGTCCAATGTACCTGGGATCAGTTTCCCTTTGTTTACAAATCGTATAACACCCTTCCATGGAGAAAATTTCAAGAAAACCAGATCTCCCTCTAGAAATTCCAAATCCTTCCTTAACTTATCAGAATAAATCATTTTCCAAAATTGTGTTGGTATGATATGGGATTATTATACTTTAAATTTACTATTGTTTCCTATACAAAATCTGGTCCTACAAGATTCCATTCACCAACTTCATCCCAACATGTCCTTGTACGACATATCTCCCAATACAATGCTTCATATGGTTCCATTTGAATAATTGAATGGAAACTATTATAGTAGGAAAAATCTAAATAAGGAAAACACTGATCCCACATACAAAGAAATGTCACGTGACCACAATCCCTACATGTATTATAATGTTTGGATCATTCTTTCAGATTTCCCATTAATTTGAGGGTGATAATAATGACCCAAATGATGTATAGTATCCAATTATTTTTGATTATTTTCAAGAAGTTCGATGTGAGTCATGGATCATGATAAGACACAATTGAGAGAGGTTCTCTATAAATACTCACAACTTCATTGATATATAGTCATGCAAGGCACTCCACTAGTAAATCCTCCCTTATAGAAAGAAAATGTGCAGATTTCATAAGTTGATCAATAATTACCCATATTGCATTATTCATTCCTGGTGTCTTGGGTAATAAAGTGATATAAATCATGGTGATGTCATCCCATTTCCATGTCAGAATAGGTAGAGGACCCATGAACCATCTTGGTTGTTTTATTTTGGCCATCACATGTTGACATTATAAACATCTTAATACATAATCATCAATTTCCAGCTTCATGTTGTCCCACCAGAAATGTTCTTTCAAATCACTATATTTTATTATTACTAGGGTTTTTAGAGAAACACATGCTATGTGCATCAACCAATAAATACCTTTTCATCATGGGTATATATGGAACACACATCCTCTTCTGAAATTTTAGAATTCATTCCTCAGACAAAAAGTGTTCCAACATCCCATCATTCAAAAAATTAATTTTCTTTTGAAGATTATCTTATTTATGCTGATAAATTTTAATCCTTTATAATAAATATGGATGAGAAAACAATTGAAAAGTATTAATGATTCACCTACTTTTATAATTTCCATATCCATATTTACTAGATCCATAAATACATGATCTCTTTCAAACCTGATTTTGTTTTGAAATCCATGATCCTTCATGCTTAGTACATCTCCCACCTAATTTTTCTTTCCCTACTCAGTAGTGTATGGAAGAATCATAATCATTAAGAAAATTGATCCATTTAACTTTCCAAATGTTGAGTTATTTCTATGAGAATATACATTTCATACTATTATGATCTTTATATATCTCACATCTGTCAACATAAAGATAGTGTTTCCATATCATCGGGGAAATGATTACAGCTTATAACTCAAGATCACGAGTTTGATTGTTTTTTTCATGACTTATTTATTTCCTTGATACATAAAAAATAACTATATCATTCTGCATAAGTATAAAATAGTTTCCTTTCTTGGATGCATCAATATAGATTACAAATACTCTATTTCACGAAGGTAGATTCATGATTGGAACATTCACTAACTTATTTTTAATTTATTCAAAAAATTCTTCACATTATTTTGTCCATACAAACTTTGCCCCTTTAGGTGAAATCTTGGTTAACAGGTTAGCTAATCAGGAAATACTTTGAATAAAACACCAATAAAAACATGCTAAACCAATAAAACAACATACCTAAATTATGATTGTTGGAGAAGTCTATTCCTGAACTGCATTTGACTTTTCATGATCAATTGAGATTCCATTCATAGAGAAAATATGTCTGAGAAAAGAAATCGATTAAAGCCAAAATTCACACTTGCTAACATTCCATATTACTCATTTCTTCTAAGTGTATTATGAACAATCTGCAAGCAATTCATATGGTCTTCATAGCTTTTTGAGTATACTAAGACATCATCAATGAATACAAGAAAATATTCATCAAGATATTCCATGAAAAATCTATTCACTGGATCCATGAAAACTGAGGGAGAATTAGTCAGTCCAAAAGGAATTATTGTAAACTCATAATGCCCATTTCAGGATCGAAATTCCTTTTTGGAATATCTTCATTCCTCATATAAAACTGGTGATATCTAGATCAAATGTAAATCCTCTATAAATATTGGCCTCTATGAAGACAATCATATAAATCCACAGTGTGAAGAAGAAGATACATGTTCTTTATCTTAACATCATTCATCTTCCTTTTATTAATGCACAACCTCATAGATCCATATTTCTTCATAAAAAATAAAAATTGGGCTCCCCATAGAAAACCACTAGTGCATATAAATCCTTTATCACTCAATTCCTCTATTTTTTCCTCAGATTTAGTAATTAAACTATTTCCACACTATAATAAGTCTTTATTATAGGTCTTTAACTAGGATTTAAAATCAATATAGAACTCAGTTTCCTTCTCTAGAGGGTGTCCATATAATTCCTATATAAATAAATCAATGTATTATTTCACAATAGGTAAATCCTCAATTTTGAAAGTTTATTTCCTTACCCGTTTATATTTAATTCTCTTCCTCCCATGAACTGAACTAAATAGATCTACCTGGGGTGGATCCATATAAGAATCTGATAGTGGGGTTTCTACTCTAACTATAAGGGACTATAAATCATTATAAAAAAATAGAAACTTCCTTTTGTTTTAATAGATATTCACATCAAAATTTTAAATCCAACTGATATCTAGAATTATATCAAAGGGAGTCATGGGTATGATGACAACGTCAAAAACTAATGTAGATCTTTCTGTCCTAAGGGTGACTGATTGACACATATTTGCTGCAATGATACTCCCCTTAGGAGTTTTGACTAAAAAATACATTATTAAATCAAGTTGTAAGTGTCTAATTTTCATTGAAAATTGAGAATATATGAAACAATGTGACGATCTAGAATAAAATAAAGCATTATATATGATTGAGAAAACAATTAATGTACCTTCCACAACATCGTTAGAAACTTCAACCTCAGTAGTTTTGACCGTATAGGTTTAGTCGCACTCCCTTGGTCATCATTATGGGATGATTCCTTGATTCTTCGAACATTAATTTGAATAATGATCTATTACATTACAATTGTAGAACTGAAAATTTATAACTTATTTTATTCCATTGATATCAAAAGAATGGTGGCCTTTTTCTCCACACTTGTTATAGACACCCATTCCCTTCAGAAATGTACCAGGGTGTTTCTTCCCAAAACTACTACAGGGTAAAAAGTTAATTGTTCCCTTATTCCCCATTTCCTTATTTCCTTTTAAAAAGTGTTCAACCTCCCTCTTCTTCTAATGCATTACAATGAAGTCATGTGGTTTTGAGAATTCCTCTTCTATCTATATAAAACATGAGACTATATCTTTATATGATGATAACTTTTAAAAGAGAAGTTCCCTCCAAAAGAATGGTTTGAAACTATAAAATATTGATCAATATTTCCCCATAGATTATGTATTTATTCAACCACAGTCCTTTCAGGTGATTTAAATGTGGATTCATAATTGGAATCATTCTCACCCTCCTTTTTCCTCAGATTTAGGAATTATCATTCCATATCATCATATTGTTTGTGGAAAGAATGTTTTTCTAAGAAAATTTAATTAAAATCCCTCCATTCAATATACTCAACCTATTCCTCTTCCTTTGTTTTTGGAATCAATCACCACCATTGATTATTATTTCCTGATAGATGACTCACTGGCATGAAAACCACCTTTCATTACTTACTAAAGTGAGAAATTCTTCTCTAAAGATCTTATAAACAACTTCGATATGAATGGGTTGGTTTACCATTATGTGATGGATGCTGTTGTTTCATATAGAGGTCTAAAATTGCTCCACTACATTGTGGATCAGGATGCACCAAATGGGTATGGTTATTATTCATAACCCGATTCAGCTGTCCTAGTATAGTTATAGGTTGCTTAGAATTAGTCATAACATCATTATCATACATAATAAGGAAATGACCACATGGGATATGTTCTTTCATGTGGATACCATTACCTCCAGAAGTCTCAATTTCCAAATAATGGATACACTAGATTAGTTTGTGATTCATAATGTATAATCTCAAATTGATAAATATATAACATAAATTGAAATCCTATGTATAGCTAATCTAATAATAATAAACATGGTTTTATTATGGAAAAATTTACTTTTAAATCATCTATAATAGATTTTAAAGAAAAATTGTATTATCCGAAGCATATCCCTCTAGAGTGTCAAATGTGGTGCATAGTAAGGCCCATTGTCATGTACTAGGTACCTCAAGTCATGCTCAAAATTCCTTGTTGGGTTTTTAATCCTAGGTACATCTGTTCCAAAACCACATCCCCTTATTGTATACATATAGGGATTTATTTCTAGGAATATCCACATAATCTCTTCCTTACCAAAATTCTAGGATGATCTGGTATGCTTATCCTCAAATTCTACCATAGGGTTTTGTTTCCTAATATATGTTTTCTAAATGTAGTCTCCAGGATTGTTTCTAAACATCCTCTGAATCCAAATGTAACACTCTGAAGCTAGAAGCCTGAAGTTAGTGAATTATTTTAGTTCATTTTTATGATTATAATGAATCAAATCCCAATGTAATAGAGAGTTTAGTACTTTTGGAAAAACATTTACATACATAAGTTTATCATCACAACATGAAATGGAATAAAAAATATAAATTCCATTGGTATCATCCACAAATCCATAATTATACTCGAAAATCATTCAAAATTTACTTATTCAGGTCATAGGGAATGATAAAACATTAGAAAGGGGTGACCTTAGATGCTCAATAAGGGTGAGTAATATAGCGGATGTAAACATAAACACTAGGTATAATGAGAAACTAAAAACACATTCCTTTAAACATATACATGAGAATTATATAGAATGAATAAAAGTGAAATGAATAGTTCCATAATAAATCATAACCATGGATATTCTACTAGTTGAATAATCACATGTAGAAACACATTCTGGTTTCATAATGAGGTAATGCATAATGAAGGGCATCATAACCATTCTTTCAAGGACTCGTGTCAAGACTATACATAAATGGGTAAAACTCTATTCTAGTTTGTCTCATGAGACTTGCTGATGCAAGGAGGGGATATAGAAGGCCCCAATGGACACATACTAAGTTCAATTGATTCCTCATATTAAATGGTTGAAACATAAACAACAAATACATTCATATTGAAACTAACATATGATATTTAAATCACTTTCCCAAATAATTAAACATAACATTAACCACACCGAGTAATATGGTGTACGATTTCAGGATAGAACATACATTATAAAATTAATCATTATCAATAAAATGAAATATGGAAGATGATATAACAGAATATTAATCCCAACTGAACATAATAATCAATAATAGTGTTGAAATAGATGAAAACACTCATATAAAATCAACGAGTAATTTTTAAGATAAATACTATTTTACTTTTAAAAAAGGGTTCTTTTGGAAAAATATTTTCATAAACGGAAAGGTGAATTAATGATGTTTTTTCTTAAAAGAATGATCTGTTTAATAAAAAAAATTTATATGAAAAATGATTATAGAGTTCATTTGAAAATAGGTAAGAATTTGAGAAGTTCCTTTGAAACGGGCATGTTTATCGAGATGAGTTTTTTAAAGATACTATTAAAACATATATTTCCTCATAATAGAAAAAAGAATTATGATTGGTACACATATATAAAACATAAAATCCGTATTTATGTGTAGGGTATAATAATTATTAATAATTTAATTTTAGAATGTAGTTAATAAGTGTAACCTAAAAGAAAATATGGGTTTGTGTAGAAAACTATTACCATATGTCATAATGTGTTCTGCACTTGACCTTAACATCATGGATAATCAAATTAAATTAAATAATTAATTAATTAATAACCTTATCTACTTGTATTTGATTCATTAGAGTTCTATTAAGTTCATTTATGGCCTTGTTGATATGTTTTATGATTGAATTCCATTGTTTTGAAGTGTTTGATTTCTGGATTTCATGATCGGTTCGCTTGATTATAAGTAATGAAGTGAATTTATAATTGTTATAATCCTCCAGAAATGGAATTGAAATTTTAGTTTTAATATATATTTTTAAATGGTTATATATATCACTTGGTTCTATATTATAAGGATTAATCATTAGGTAACACATTTATTGATAATCATTTAGATTTTTACAGCGGGTTTTAGATCACAACAAACATTTTTTGATCTATTATTCAGTATCATGTAAAAATTATGGTTCCAAAATCATTACATAAGATATAATAAATTTTTTGAATATTTTTAAACAATAATTTTTTTTCCTAACAATCCTTAAAGATTGAATTGAAGAATGATAGTCCACCGTCCATGAAAGTTGTAAATCGGCACCTCATGGACAATGATTTCATTTTTAAAATAAAAGAGAGATGGAGAGAGATTATTGATATTTATGATGGTTCTTCCATTAAAATGATGTAATTTTAGTATATATATGACACTAGAGTTATCATGTTCATTTTTAATGGGGATTTTAGGAGAGGTAAATAAATGAAAGGAACATAAAATGATCTGAAAAGAAAAAAGGAAGAGAATTTTACCTCATGAATACACCTCTATGAGAATCTCCATAAGAGAAGGGTTTTTTTATTTTGGAAAGGAAAAGTGCTCTTGGAAGAAGAGAGGAAAAATTGAAATAGTTTTTGGGAATAAATTTGAGAAGCTTCAAAGATTAGTGGAGTGATAAGAGGAGGGAGTGGGGAGAGGTTTTTATAGTGGGGGAGAGGAGGATTTTTCCATTATTTTAATGATTATAATATTATTTTGACTCAAGACTTTGAAAAGTATTTATTAATGTGACAGAAAATATTAATAAGTGCATGTGAGTTCGAAACAATGGCCATTTACATCATCCATGACTCATTCATGATGAAAACATTCATTCATTTACCATATTTTGTAATTTATTGAATTTCACCATTCAAGAAATATTCATGTATTTCAGAAAATTCCCAAAAATCAAACATAACCATTTATAAACATGTAGAATTAAAAAATGAAATCTATTTTCTCAAAATAATTTTATAATTATTAGAAATTTATGTTTAAATTAAAATAATAATTTACTCAAATAAAATAGTTTTTAAAATTAAAACATATTTTATAACACCATGAAAATTAACTAATATCAGATTAAATTATCCTAAAATAATAGTATAACAAAATATTGATTTTGGAATATATTTTAGGAAATGGATGTTTATTATAATTAAATTTATTAATAAAAAATTTTAATTAAATATTTTTTACACATAAAAATACCAACACATAATTATTAATTTTTAAAACAATAATTCTCATTTATAAGGTGAATAAATTTTATTTATAATTTCATGGGTGAGGTTACTATTAATAATGGTCAAGAAACTAATCATAATGTTAAAATTACTATTTTTAAGGGTACATTACTATTCACAAGGGTCAGGTAACTAGTCACTAAAAAAATAAGTTGATCCTATTAGACTCTAAACATTTGACTGATCGCAAAGGTGTATGTTAGTTTTTTCAATATTCAAATCACATAAGTGGAAAAATTATATTCATTGGCTTGGTTATAAAAAAGTGTTTCCTCATAGAGACTGAGTGTTTCATGAATTCAATATTAAATTTATTTGAAAATTACTGGGGGCTCTAATAACTCATCTCAGTATACAACTTGGAAGAGAACTTATTAGACTAATAAAAGAATGTATAGTACCATCACAATCAATATATAAATTTTATGCAAGTCACTAATCAGAGTATAATTCCAAATTGTTTTTGAAGTCACTAACAAGTGTATATTCTAAACTGACAAGATCCTCCCAAATAGAACCATCCAAATCATAATCCTAAACTAGTTCATATTATCTACTGAATAAACTAAATTAGGTGTTGAAAATAAAGTATTTAAGGTTCTAGAGGTTATAAGATAAGGAAACAACACGCACACCCTTGGTTTCTCAAGGTAATTCCACACCCCTTCATGGGTTGACCCGATCTAATGTAACCTCATTACAATGACTAACCCAAATTCTTGATATCTTGAAAGCCATTACATAGATCAGTACCCCTTCTGGGGTCACTCTTGCATCATCCCTTGTGTCACTGCCTACATGGATCATCTCTGGCTTCATATATCCCCTTAGGGGCTGTTGGTATTCAAACCCTTGTCAATTAGATGTGGAGACAAGCAATGAGTAAAAATTGACTATGACTAAGGACCCAAATTATGTGGTGAATATAAACAGTTCATAATGTTACATAATCATTATACTTTTCACAAGAGTCGCACGTAAGTACCCATGATATTATATTGAAGAATTTTAAATCAAAATGATTAAATAATTTAATACCATACATACAATAAATTCTCATATCACAATTAAACACCCTTAAAATAAATAATTCCTTATTAATAATATTTTAATCTATCAATCGTGAGAAAACAACCCTATATTAAAACCATTCCTAATAAAAAAGGCCTTAAAAACAAAAAGGAGAAGCTGGATCCCATAAGAAAATATCGATGATAATTATTCCAAAAAATATATTATGTATATATAGCTTTTTTAAAATCTCTAAATTCATATATTATAATTTACAAAAGGCCAAAACATAAAAAACATTCCTTGTTTTTAATAAAAAAGTACTTATTCATTCCCTAAAAATTGAAAATTGAATGAAAAATTCAAATGAATGAAAACATATGCTACCATGGCCATGAGAGGGTGCGAGGATAGAATAATAGAGAAGAAGAAATAGAAAAAATATGATCATGATGAACTAAACATGAACAATAAATCCCTGATGATGAAGAATATCCAAAGATACTAAGAGAAGTAGGAGAACCGAAGTGGGAAGATGCATGGAAACTTGAAACAAATCATATGGAAGAAATAATAAGTTAAACCAATAAAACATATTTACAAAAGAATATTGAATCTTTTAAAGGGATGTAAATTCTGGGTATATAGATAGAAAGATATTGAATCTAAGCATGTAAAGATACCAAAAACTTTAATTAACTACATGGTCTAAATGCATTGTTAAGGTAATAGTTCTCTAATTCATGCTTCCAGTTTTATCAAATTATGATTATTATTTTTAAAAATTTAATATATATATATATCTGTGATAGAGAGGGTGGGTTTAAAATGACTAATAAAATAAATAAATAATTATCTGTTAAGTAATTCATCCAAACAACTATTCATTATTATTGCCAAATTGGATTTTTTAATTATTGAATAATTTAATTTAGATAGTTTTTAAAACACAATTAAAATTAAAAATTATTTATTAATTAATTAGTAAAAAATGTTAGGGATGGTATGATCTTTTTGGTATCTTCAAGTTAGAAAAAAGAGGGGCCCAAAAACCATTAAAATTGGAATGTAGGCCTTTATGGACCTATAAGTAAAGCCTCGTGGGTGTGAGAAAATCATAATTGGTAAGGATGAGGCTTGGGCCACTTTGGTTCTTCATGTGTCTATCTATTTGGTAATATTTTTAATCCACTTTTCTTTATAACAACAACAACAACAACAACAACAGAGTACTAGAAATTGAGTTATTTGCAATGGGGCATGTTTGATGGCATCCCAGCACAAATAGTTTCTCTGAGGTTTATTTAAGAACCTATTATGATGGACCCATCAAAAATAGTTATTTATGATAAAAGAATCTCCCCATTGAAAAATACAATAAAAAAATGTAAAAAAAATAATATTAATTTTTTTAATAAAATAATAATAATAATAATGATAAAATATTAATAGAAATATATTAAATAATAATAATAATATTATTATTATTATTATTATGATAATAATAAATAATTATTATAATAATAATAATATTTTTTTTATTAAAATAATATCAATATAATTAATAATAATAATAATAATAATAATAAAAATAATAAAAACCACAATATTCATCAAAATGTAAAAAATTAATAATAATTAAATAATATTAACTATAAAAATTTAACAAAATAATTTTATTAAAATAATAAATTAAAATAAAAAATTAAAATAAAAAATTAAATAAATAATAACGTAATAAAAAATAAATAAAAAATAAAAAAACAATATTTGCAACAATATAAAAACAGACAATATAGAAATGTAAATATATATTATTACAAAAAAATCTATATTCAAATGTTTTATCATAAAAAATAAATACACCACTACGGGGTCATGTCTTCTTGAGGAGTTGGAGGAGTTGGAGGAGATGGAATAGTTTGTCGAGGGTATTCCATCCCTAAACCACGTGTTAGATGTCACATGTATTCCATTGTCTACTCATGTTTTTCCTACTATCATCGATGAAACTCCCCCTCATGCTGCTGATACGGTCGATAGTGCTCTTCTTTCTCCCCATGCATACTCTCTATATGCTCATCCTCAGCTCGTAGCTGCTCCTAATACTATGGGGAAGTTGATGAGGATGTTTCTCGAGCTCCTCTCAAAATGCACACCAGCATCACAACAGTACCATAATAACTCCATGGTGTCAATTGAGAGACAATACCAACAACTCGACCTTTATCAAAGGCATACAGGGTTTCTTACATCCAAGATTCCTTATCAAATCATAATGCACTAGTTTGATACTCAATCTCGGTCTGACTTTCAGTCTTTGTCAGAGATTACACGGCCACATATGACTCCTTCAATATTAATTTTAACGTAAAATTGATTAAATATTTTTTCAAGATAATTATAAACATTAAAAAGAATTTATACTGAAAATAACATAATGCATGTGATCACCTATAATCTCTCAAGTGGAAAAATATATATACATCCTCCAATAAACATTGAATTCTATAATGTCAAGATATTTGGGTGCCTATATGAATATAAAATATATAGTTCACATTTAATGTAATATAAATTAATTAAAAAGGTACATACCATATGTTCCCTATGCATACTGAATCAAAAAATACATGCTCGATGTTTCACCTCATGAATCCCCCAGTTTGGTTGACCTACTGATGATCTTCTCTGAAAACGACCACCAAAACAGTGTGAACATAATCTATCTCAAACCTCATATAAATTCAATCAGGTCGGTGGGAATAGAAAGACTGATCAAAGTGTGCGAGTCAGGTATTCTTCACTACTGTCCTCCTCAAATTATGTAAAAACAGAAGGAAACTACCACGCATAAAGTCCTACCATGCCTCCAAGATAGAGTCACATAGGATCTCATCAACAGGATTCGCTAAAACCTACAAATAATTAATAATATCAAGTTAGTAATTATATAAATTTTAAAAAATATATTATTTATTTATATATTATCCAATGATCAAACATGTTTTGAAAAACATCAATAGAATGTTTATCCCATCCTACCCATGATCCAAAAATAATAATTTCACAATATATCGCTCCCTTTTCCAATAGCTATATCTGACAAGCAATGAAAAAAGGAACGAATAATCAAAAAATTAGTATATACATAAATTCATCATAATTAATGAAAACTAACTAAAATACCCAAATAATCATATCTCTACATGCATGGATCGAAGCCAAGACATGGACATCACTCATGGATAGGGTCTGGATAATAAATATTACAAGGTCAGAACCCCTCCAAGGTGTTGCTAAACAGACAACAATATGAGGTTCTGATGATCTATGATCATGCTCTTCATCAGGTAGATCAACCTCTTAAATATCATGATACAGATCCGAGTCCATCAGAAATACTAATTATCTGTTGTTAGAAAATAGTTGATATATATATATATTATGATTATAACCAGCATTTAATTATGTCATTTTTAATCTTCATCCCCATCATCATATTTGATACTGTCAATATATTTAGATTCCACTTTAGTATCATCAATTTCCATAGTGGATTCAGTTTCATCATATCATGTCTTTTCAAATTCATTTGTTACATCAATAACATCATCGTCACTATTAACCCTTAACTCTAGGGTGTAATCATCAATATTCATTTCTCTTCATGGAAAATATGGATTTGCAGTAGTCACTTGACAAATTTCAATTCCTTCCTCTATAATGGAACAACAATTATTTTTAATAAGATATTTTTCCTATGATTTCATTTTTATTATGCCTCACCAATCAATTATCTCTCTTAAAGTAGCAAACAAAAATTTAATAATAAATATTATGCACTTGATGAGCTAATAAAAATGGTTCATTTAATGCATGGAGGCTTTTATATTTAATATCAATGATTTAATGGTGTGGATGTACACGCAAACCTCTCCCAGTATCTAACCACTGACATTTAAACATTATTATGTAATTCTATCCTAGATAACCCATTCAATTATTTATTCAACCATGCCATAAATGTCTACTTCACTTTCTCTATGATTAGATCCTCTCATGAATACACAACTATTCATTTTCTTGACTCCCTATATGCAGGTGTATGAAATCCAAAACCATTTCACACATTTTCATAATAAGATTTAACCATTTTGGTTCGTGGGTTACACAATACACACAATCGATTATCAATTTTATCAGCATGTTGAAATACCTAAAAAAATTTAAATCAATTATCAATATAATATATAATAAATGGACTATATATATTAAACTGAAAAATATATAATTTTCAAATTTTATATGCCATAAGGAGAAATTAATTTGATGACATTCTTCAAAAGAATATACATAAATTTGAGGAATCTATTTCATAAAATCAATATCATATAATATAAAAAAATTTACTTTAATAACTACTATATGATAAGTGATGGGAGCACTAAAAATACAAATAGTTTCATTTCTACATAGTTGAGAAGAACATATGTATGAGCCCCGTGATGTTCATCATCTAAAATCAATCTTTCATGAACTCCACCAAAGGCCTGTTTGGGATGATTAAAAATGGATAACTGACTTCTCATTTCATCATCAACATTTCCATCGATATGGCCCATCTGGGAATATTTTGAGGGTTATTTATATTGAAAATAATGAGTGTAGAAAAAATAAATTTCCTCCTGCCAATAAGAATATTCAATTTATCCCTCAACCAATACATTGTTACGAACCATTTTCATCATTTTCTGTATGCATCGCTCAAAAGGGTACATATATTAGATCTGTACTAGACCTACATATTTTTATTCTTGTATAAAATGTAATATTAAATCTTCTATTGAATTAAAGAAAGAAGGGATGCAGATTTTTTCTAGTTTACATAATATTAAAACAACATATTCTTTCAGTCTACTTAGTGCAGTGTAGTCTATTTTCTCTATACAGATGCTTTGAAAGAATATGATATGTTTTTTACAAAATCATAAATCATTTAATTCATAAATCCTCTAAATCTAATCTGTATAATTCTTTCCATTATAACATGACATCCAGGACCATTTAATCCAATAATTTGACATCTTCAAACACATCTAGCCACATTGTAAACATAACCATTTGGAAGCCTCAAATATAAAATCCACTAAAATTATAATAAATGATGTCCTTTGGAAACTGTATAAATATAATTTGTCTCGGTTAACATTTGTGATCTTTTATTTTCAAATATTTCAACATATGGTCTCCTACAAATTTTTAGAAAGAACTAATAATTCATTTAAATTATCTTCTTTCCTTCCTGGTATCTCCAAAACTATATAAAATATTTTATTAAAATATTTTTACTCAATATACGTGACATAGAACAAGTGAGAAACCAGCAAATATGACAAATATTGATGATCCCAAAAAATGCTTCATTTTATCCACTTGTGGTATTTCCCAAGGCAATCAATTTTCTATTGTATTATAGTCAGTCCAAATGTAATGGGAGGTAATGAAGAGACAATGGATTTTTACTCCATTCCAAATATCATTATTAGTGGACCATATCATTCAATTGTACCTTTTCTGATATTATATTTATTACTATGAAAATGATGATAATCTGGAAGAAGTATTCAATGACAGTCAATGAAACACATTTTTCTCCCACTAACAAGAATAAATGATTTGTTGTCTCTCATACTGTAAGGAAATTCTTTTAGACTACGTGTACTCTAACTAGGTAACATTCCATATTCTGGTAAGTCACTAATTGCCATCACTAATGTAGCATTCATTAGGAAATTCAGTTTCAAAACAACATCATACGTACTATCACTATTACTCCACAATAAGCTTACCTCATCTATCATTGGATTAAAATAATCATCAATTTTATTTTTCAAATGTCTTGAATTAATAAGGCCAAAAATATATATGGATCATTCATCAACACCCAAGGAGGTAAATTGTTTGGAGTAATAAAGATGAGTTAATAAGAATAATGACTTCTTAAGAATCAAATGGATTGAAACCGTTAATAGAAAGACCCAATCACACATTTTTACCTTCTAAAGAAAATGACATATGTACACGGTCAAAACGATTCCATGATTTTCCATCAGTAGAATGATTTATTACTTTACGTGTTGAAATAATTGCTTTATGCTCTAAAATCAATGATGTTGTGTTCTAAGAGATAAATAAATGCTCCGATCTCGGAGCAATCGATAAATAATTCAATTGTTAGGAATCAATCCATACATCCCTTGTTGAGTCTCTTTATACCACAATTTTCTACATATGTAGGGAGACTCATGAACAACTCATTTTCATCATAATTTATGATGAAATCATCTGAATAGGCATGAATCTTCTAATAACTATGAACCAAATTATAAAAAATCCTCTTTCTCTCAAATAAATTTTTAGGAAACACATTTCCTTTAGGTAATAGATCTTTAATAAAAAAGAATATCTAATTAAAATATCTATTTGATATTTTGTTCTCAAATTTAATAGAAATAAATTTTGCAGTCACGTGAAATTTACTTATCTTGCATCTAGGATATAATTATTCATTATTAAAAATTAAAAACTCATAATATTTGGATAGATAAATCTCTGGAGTTGATTCAATATAAACTTCACATTTAGTTTTTTTAAATTAGGAACTAGCCACATCATGAGATGAATTTTTAAACCAAAATGGATCTGGAATCAAGTTATTAGTACCTTCTTTGGAATTATGTTCACCATGTTGATAAAAAAAATATAATCATTTCGAAAAACAAATCACAATAGATGACCCATCATTTTCAAATGTGTCAAACGTCCTCATAACACATTTCTTGTATGGATACTTAATATTTCCTTCTAAAATAACTTCTAGTTTTGATTATGTAAATGATAAAAAAGATATAACACCATCAACATATACATGATTTAAAACAAAACCATTTGGATTCTTATGATGATTTATCCAAAAGAAATAATGTAATAATGACTATTGAATAATTCCTTACTCTATATTACACCAAAAACTATAAAATAATTATTTTGTTTATGATGAATTTAATATAAGAAATAGATGATCCAAAAATAGTAAAAAAGAAAACTATCATTATTTAAATTTAGTTTTTTCACTATTATCTATTTTCCACTATCTTTTACCAATTACCTTTACTTTTTACGAATTTTTGTTATTTAGTGTTCATTTATACCATTCATTTCTAATTACCACTAATTTTTACAAAAATTTTCATACTAATTATAAGTATTATTAACATATATTTTATAAATTAATAAAATTTATAATAAATTACTATAATGTAATAAAATAAATTACAAATTACTTAAAAGGTAAAAAATCATAGAATTTAAAATCTCTAGGCTAGGTCAAATCACTGATATAGGTCAACCGTGTGTGTAAAAATTGCATATCTATCATGGCCAGAAAATAGATAACCTATTTCATTTCCATTGTTCTAGTAATTTATAATAATTTCTATTACTTCATAGCGATTTATTGGAAATTACTTCAAATTTGTAATAATCTACAATAATTTATAACAATTTATACTAATTACCACTAATTTTTACAAATTACAAATATTTATTAGTCAATACCAAGAATTATTCTTATTATTGACTATTTAGAAATTGTTATTACTAATTTTAATGAATTTATAACAATTTTTTTACTAATTTATGATAATTTTTAATAATTATATTTCTTTACAACTAATTATTATAATTTACCACTAGTTTTTTTGACCTATTACAGATTTTTTCTAATTATTATTAATTACCACAAATTATTACTATTTACTTCTAATCATTATTATTTATCTCTAATTGTTACTATTTACCACTAATTATTATTAATTATTTAAAATTAATTCTATTTATTACTATTTTCTGCTATTTACTACTAATTATTAATATTTATTTCTATTTATTCATATTTATTACTATTTATAAATATTTATTATTATTTATTCCTATTTATTACAATTTATTTATATTTATTACTATTTAATACTATTTATTACTATTTATTACTATTTATTACTATTTATTACTAATAATTACTAACTATTATTAATTATACCTAATTATTACGAAATATAGCTATTTTATTACTAATTACTACTAATTATTGCTAATTAGTACTAATTATTTTTAATTAGTACTAATAACGGCTAATTACCGTCAATTTCTGCTAATTTCTACTAATTACCTCTAATTACCACTAATTACTACAAATTACCCCTAATTATCGATAATTACCATGAATTACCACCAATTACCCCAAATTATAACTAATTACTACTAACTATTACTAATAACATTGATTATTTCTCCGTATTACTAAATACTGATTGTTACTAATTGTTAAAAATTATTACTAATTAATACTATTTAATAATAATAGAAAAAAATTATTACTTATTAATACTAATTATTACAAATTATTACAAATTATTTCTAATTGTTAATATTTATTACGAAGTACTACTTATTATTAAGAATTATTAAAAATTATTAATATTTATTACAAAGTATTAATATTTATTACTGATTATTACTATATATAACTATTTATTAATATTTATTACTATTTATTACTGTTTTTTCTAATGATTAATATTTATTACTATTTTTACTATTTGTAACAATTTATTTCTATTAACCACTAATTATTACTAATTATCACTAATTACCTCAAATTGTTACAAATTATTCCTAATTTCTGCAACTTATTACTAATTATTACTAATTATTACTAATTATTATCATTTACACCTAATTATTACTCACTATTTCTATTTATATCTATTTATTTCTATTTACCACTGACTATTATAAATTATACTTAATTATGGAAAATTACTGATAATTATTAATAATTATTACAAATTATTACAAATTATTACAACTTATTACTATTCATTACTATTCATTAATAATTATTACCCTTTATTACTATTTACCACTAATTGTTACCAATTACAACAAATTAATAATTGTTCCCGCTAATTATTACTAATTACTGATAGTTATTACTATTACAACTAATTACAGCAAATTACCGCTAATTATTACTATTTACCACTAATTAAGGCCAATTATTTCTAATTACTATTAATTATTATTAATTATTACTAATTACTTCTAATAATTAAAATTTAATTATTATTAAGGTTAATTATTACTAATTTATGCTAATTATAAATATTTAAAACTATTTATTACTATTTATTACTAATTATTACAAATTATTACTATTTATTAATTTTTATTACAAATTATTACAAATTATTTCTAATTACTACTATTTATTAATATTTATTAATAAATATTAATAATTATTTAAATTTATTACTATTTATTACTAATTAGTACTAATTAGATTTAAGTACTACTAATTATTACTAATTACCGTAGGTTGTTACTAATTACCGCTAATTATTAGTAATTAACACAAATTAATACAAATTATGACTAATTATTATAAATTATTGGTAATTATTACAAATTATCACTAATTAAATATAATTATTTCAGATTACCACTAATTATTACTAATTATAACTATTTATTAATAATTATTTCTAATTATTAGTAATCATTATAAATTATTACAATTTATTAGAATTTATTACTATTTATTACAAATAATTAATATTACTATTTATTACTAATTATTGCTAATTACGAATATTTTTTTTTACTAATTACCGTTAATTATTACAAATTATTAGAAATTCTCGCAAACTACTTCTAATTAACACTAATTAATAATAATTAGCGGTAATTAATGATAATTATTCTTAATTGTTAGAATTTATTACTATTTATTTCAAATTAAAAATAATTAATACAAATTGATACAAATTAATAGTAATTAATATTAATTAATAGTAATTAGTACTAATTAATTATTATTGTACTAATTAATACTAATTTATACTAATTACACGTAATTATTATTAATTAATGATAATTGAACAAAATTTTTACAAATTAATACTATTTAATTTTAGATAAAAATAGATCTTAATAAAACAACAATTTTGTAAAAATAAATATTGCAAAATAAAACTATCTAATTCTAATTTAATTTAATTACCTCTAACTAAAAATAATTATAACTAATATAAAATAAAATTAATTAACTGAAAAATGATATAGATAAATACCTTAAAACTGAATCTTTCCTTGGATGCAAAGCTTGAAAATTGCTCCGTTGTAAAATTATAATCATTGAAATAAAATTAAGAGAAAAATATGAGAGTATAGAGGGAGATATGAGACGAGAGAGTTGTGAAGTGAAAAACATTCGGATGGGGGATTATTTGAGATGGGATACATCATAAAAACCTACCTGTCGACATAGTATTTGCAACGAGAGATATATCCCGTTGCAAATACCAAAAACGAACAAAGGGTAATTGTGACTGGAATAATGTCTCGCCACAAATAGTACCTCTCGACGGACTATTTGTGACGTGATCCTTCGGTGTTGCAAATAACCTCTCCCAAATAACCTTTCTTCATATGGTGACAACAACCAAATTTTTTAAATATTATTAGTATTTCTATTTGTTATATAATAAAATATAATTTCATAAGTTAAATATATATAAATATATTATTGTGGGGGGGGGGTTACCGCTCTTTGTATATTAAATTTTCGGTGATTGTTTTAGTTGTTATTTAAATTGCATCTACTTTTTTTACAATTTAATAATAATTTATCATTTAATATTTTTCTGTGGGTTTTAATGATTATATGTTAATTTTCCAGGAAAAAATTAGCAGTGATTATGTTTAACGCCCATTAAAAAACTGTTATCAATCTTCAAATTTTTTAAAGTAATGCACCACTAAAAATAAAGATAAAATATGTAGAAATATATTGTTGAATCAAAGATCAATCATGCCTAGTGTTTGTTTGATATAGGGAAGTGTGGTTGTAGTTTACAATAAAAATTCATAATTATATAATAATAAATAGTATTTGTTTTTTATTCTTAAAAACATAATTATACTAAAACAATAACAACTACAAATATATTTAGTAATATATAATAAAAAAACATTGAATATTTTATCCATATCATGATTTTTAAGATCCATTTACCTATAAATTCTAGAATAAAACGTTTTAAATAAGAATATAAATGATTTTTTTGAAATAACAATCCAGAAAGTGTAGAATAAAAGTAAATATTATATGTTATAAATTTTATAATAAATTTTAAATAAATAAAACTAAATAAAAAAACTATCAAAATTGAAATTAAGTGTGTTTTGTCTTATCATTATTACAAACACTTACAAAAAAATTTCAATACAAATAACTAATAAATATGTCAATTGGTATGAAAAATTAAACATCATTTATTTGTTTTTGAAAAAAAAACCTATAGGAAAATTTTAGAATAAAATAAATTAAATTAGTGATAGGAAAACCCTTTTTTATATTTTTTTGAAACATTAAAAAAACATATAACTTTCTCACAGTCATTCTGGAATGAATCCTTTTCATCTTTTTAATATAATTTACAATAATTATCCTCAATGTAAGAAAAATAACCACTGGATAGAATGAAAAATCCTGGACACTAGATACATTTAGTATTACATGGATCAGCCTAATACGGGGACACATGTTATGAATTGATCAAATCATTACTCTCACATGAGTAGCTTAAAAATCTATTATCATAATAAAAGTTTTGAGGATATCCATTGTACCGTACGTTACGACCCTATTTCAATGTTTAGGTCATTTCCAATGTATGGAACACCAAAATATAATTTAATGGCTCACTACCATACACATTCACTCTCACACCATAATATATAGTGTGGATAGATATTACCCTCCTAAAATGGTCCGAAATTTGCTAGTCCTTTTATCAACACTATTATAAGTATTCCTCTTTTCGAAATTTTCAATGGAATTATCGAGTAAACAGATTACTCTTCAATGGGATGTTAAATTTTAAAAATTCTCATTCAATAAGTTATTTATATTTTATTTATTTTGAACTATTTTCAAAAAAAATCTTTAAAAAAACTAATTAAATTAGTCAAAAAATTATTTTTTATTGAAAGAGTTAAAAAAAGGTGTATGTTTTATTTTATTCATGTTTTAAGAGATTTTAAATCGATTAATATATGAAAACAATGATATATATGTTATGTAATTTTAAGCACATGTTTCCATGAAATTTTTTGAAAAAACATACCAAACATTGTTTAATACAAAAAATAAATAATATTCCAATTTTTATGAAAAATTAATCACAATATATTTGTTTCTTAAAAAAGAAATAGAGTTAAATTTTAGAGGAATACTAATTTAATAATGGATAGGAAAACATGTTTTAAAGAAATCAAAACATTCAAAAAGTCATAATGTCCCCACACTCACCCCTGAATGGATATTTATCATCCATTGAATATAACTTTAAAATTTTTTCTCAAATTATAAAAAATATACTGAAAAATAAACAAATGAATAACATTAATGTGGGGATACGTACAAGGCATGTGGCATAATTATTATTCTCATATGCATAGTGACTTAGGTTATAAAATAATACACTAATGATGGGGATATCCATAAAGAAACATTATTTATATATGGGAATCGAATATTTGAGTGAGGGTAATCCACATATATAATAATTTTAAACTATACACCTAAGATAATGGGAAAAAATTACATTGGAGACATCCAATTTTACATGGTTCCTCAAAAAGCGGGGCCATATTCAAGTAATTAGTGAACTCATGACTCTCACATGAGTGACACTAAAATTTAATGATCCTATAAATTTTATAGGACATCCTTTATACCCTTGAAATATTATTGTCTCAAAATTTAGGAGCACTCATTATTTACATTATCAGTACTAAAAAAATCACTACTTATTTCGACACTATGAAAAGTTGAGGGATTTAATCAGTTTAAAGGAAACTAATAGCTTTTGTAAAGTCATATGTCTTGAAAAGTACACAACAATGTCCAAATTAGTAAAATGGAAAAAAATTAAATTAAGTTACAATTTGAAAAAAATTAAAATTAGGAACACATAAAAATATTATAATATCATTAATATATACTTATAATTTCCATCCTTACCAAATAAAATCCAAAATTTAGGAGACTCGGTGGACCTACAATTCACTACCATTGGGAACCCCTTTTTTTATATCCCAATTGCACTAGCAGTTGTCGAACAGACCACCCCAAACACAAAAGAAGTGGGTACCTATAAAAATTTCATATTTTAGTAGTACATTAATGAAAGAAATGAAATATAAAGATAAAAAAACAGTTAATAAAAAAACAAAAAAAAACATGAATGATAAGAAAATACTTCAATAAAAAGGATAACATAATACCCACATAAAACATATGATAAAGTAATATGATTTTCTCAGTGTGTTTGCATGGTTTATGAGTATGTGTCTCACTTTAAGTCAAACTGGTCACCCCAAATATCATATTGATGTGTGTTTAATTATTACATGCCACAAATGGATAAAATATCACTGAACTAAATTATCATGGAAATCTATGAATATTTTCTCTATATTGACTATGAGAAGAAAATTTTGAATTGAAATACCATTATTAAACTGAAAACATAGACATTCATTAATAACAGACACACCACATGTCAAATTGACCTCTGGTTAATTACTATATGTCAAAAATGAATAACAAGAAATTTAAAAAAAGTATCAAGAAAATTTGAATGTTTTTTGGTTTTGAATATGTGATTCGTTTTTTGAAATCAAATTTCACTTTTAAACGAGTACTAACATCCTCATTGAAACTGTCGATACCATATATTGGATTGATAGGAGGTTAATTTCTACAAATCACAAATTAATGAGTGATATTATTCCAAACATATTATCTGACTCGGAGGGAATTTTTTTAATTTGAAAATTTGATGCATGTTTTGAACTAAAATATCAATTCTATATAAAATCAAACACATTCAATTATAACATCCACACCATGTTTCATATTGATATGATGTTAATTAATACACATCCAAATATATTTATATATATTTTCATTAAATTATAATGATAATAATATTTTTTTTATCAATTTAGAGTAAGTAATATATGTTATTAACTGAAATTTCACTTTTCAACTGAAAACATGAACATTCAATCATACCAATTACATTTTCTATCAGACTAACATGATATCTAATCTTTCACATAAAAAATTAATAATTGAAATATATATTAATTTTTTATGAAAATATGACAATATTTGAACGGTTTTGAGAGTGTAATGCCTGTTTTGAATGAAAATATGTCATCATCCCTACCCACAAAGTGTAGCTATCCAGGGTCGGTAATGATAGAAGGAAGATAATGACCCCTGATTCCCGCCTCCAGTAGCCCCTGGGTTGGCGACTAGCACTGAGGATATAGTAAACACACAAATGTGTGGAATCACCCTCTAAGAGAACACATGTGGAAGAGAGAGTTAAGATAAACACCAACCAACACCAACTCAGAACTGAAATATAAAACAAAACCCAAGTTCACATATGAAATGTCATGAAAAAGTACAAAAAATAGAGGGGTAAAACTGCAAGTACCCAAAAGAATGTAAAAAAAATCAACAACCACATGCCTGAACAGCTTCTGCAACCCCAAGCTAGTAGAAACCAAATTGATCTCCAGCCTTCCCCATGTGACCTGAAAAACAGTTTGTATATACAAAGGGTGAGTATAATAGTATACTTAGTAGGATCTTCCCTAAATCCTCTCATGCAAAAGTAATGTAAGCATGCTAAAGCACAATGAACAAGAAGTGAAACTAACTCGTCACCTAAACCTGTATACTAAGTTCACAACCTCACCATGGATACTCTCACCATGTAATACATACAAGAATATATAATATAATAATGAATATCAACGGTACCCCACTACTACCTCCCCACTAGTTTTCCACTTTTCCCCAATGTCTCATGGCCTGCGAATCTCTCTCCAAAAGGATTTCCCACAAACCACTGGGTGAAGCACCACAACATGCACCTCATGCTACAAAACCACCACGTCCACGTAAGAAAAGTAACCAAGTATTTTATAGGAGCCACCACAACCCGCATAATGTGTATCATACATCTTGTGTTATACCTTATTCCATTACATACCATACAACGAGTAATGATCCTCCAGCCATCACAGCCTATACACGTGACACCTATCGTAGTATATAGGATACTATATCCGTAAAATATGTGTGTGAATAACCACAAGCCATTACAGTCCTCTACACACATATATGGGGAAAGCTAACCATTGTTTCTACCAGAACAAGTGACTACCAAGAGAAGATTTCGGGACCAAATGGGGTAGTCATCCATTCATCCTCCCACCAGAATGTGGGGGAAAACACCCCCCATGGCTCAAAATCCCCTAGGTGTCAGTTACCTGTACTGACTGGGTGGAGTAGCGTGTAGAAACACAAAAATTACAGGATATAATATATCTCACAACCAAAATTTGGGAATAACCCATTATAAGACAAAACTGCAGCTAATTCCTCTTAGACTTCGGGCTGCTACTTCTAAGACTAGGTATCCTATAAGCACACAACCATTTAAATATATTTATTATATTACTTCATTTCCTTATTTTTTTCAGTTCTACTTTACATTAACTAATTTTTTAAACATTAATTAACCATGAACATTTCCACATTAAATTCATTAGAATCACACCAAAAGTCAATTGTACCTTCAAAATTACAACCTCATCATTATGTTCCAACAAATGAAAACCCCATGGGTTAACACAATTTATTAAATTATTCATTATATAATTACTTTCCCACATTCCAAGGAATTGTAGAAAAACATTCTATGCTACTAAACAGAAGGGGGATCGACACAGTGAGTATATGTACTACCCATCATGTCTTTTCCGCTTATCGAAAGAGCATATACCTATAATTCCTTGAGAAGCTAAACAA
Source organism: Viscum album (assembly GCA_963277665.1). NCBI lineage: Eukaryota > Viridiplantae > Streptophyta > Magnoliopsida > Santalales > Viscaceae > Viscum > Viscum album. The sequence continues at coordinate 1,623,181,007 of OY728121.1, read as the reverse complement.
AAAAAGCACGTGGCATACCCCGCATGTCTTTGCCTCTTTCGGAAGAAGGGTATGTAATACCAGATGATATGTGCAATTGGGAAATTAAATAAGATAAATAACCAAAGAATCAACAAGAATATAACAATAACATCCATCCCATTCCAACATCTCTAGTGTCTTCCCTGACACCCACATGCATAAACCGATGCATCTCTCTACTCTAGGCGTCTTCTACTGCCACAACCAAAAGGACCCCATGTCCCCACAAAGCACAACACCCATCCTAGATCACATCACAAAACAAGTAGGAGGAGAAAAAACATCAAATCAATTGGGCTATTGGACCTTTAACAATCAAGAGGGTAACTCAAAACCCTTCGAGGATTTATCAAACAATCAGTTCTTTAATCCATCTTAAATTAACAAATTTATTATTCATAGGTTCCAAAATTTGAGAAACCTAATCAGTAAGCTATCCCAAATAATTAAACATTCTTACTGAACCAATATGATTAACATCAAATTAAAACAAGATGAACCAGATTCATTTAGATGACTCTTTATCCATAGCCAACAATTATCTATTACTTTCGGTATTCATTCTTTACCAATTTTCATCAAGAACGATCAACTAATCAAGGAAAGAAAAGATATCACACTATCTAGAAAAACAAGGGGCAATAACATACAATCGATATCAATTTGTTTATCCGGTAAAAATATTTATTATGTCAACTCCATTGTGGTCTAGTGGGATACAATATGTTAACAATATAGTTGCACATAAAGGAAAAGAGAATCAACGAATCCCCTACGTCAAACAGTTCTTGATGTTCATTATCCACACAACGTGTCATGATCCTCCTCTCACGAAAACTGTATCCACTCGAGGATGCCACGGTACGAGCGCACCAACCGAACCCCATGAAAAATCAACTAGAAGCATGTAGATTACATGCTATAATATTGAATGGAGAAACATGAGAAGATGACCCCGAAAAGAATGACGGTAAAACATAACTTATATCGAAGATTGATCGATACTGCTTGGTTGCATCAAAACAGAGTGCAACCAATCCAAGGAGAAATGATTGAATGTGCAACTCTTATGAGAAGGAATGGAAGGTTCTAGCATGTCATAGCCGAGAACAAATAGGATGAATTAGAGAGGATGATATCACATCCTTTTAGAAAATTTAACAGAGAAACAAGTAAAGATACGCATGATTTCCCATTAAAAGAGTATCGCATTAAAACACGCTGTTTGACCAAGTAAAAAACATCTCGTGCCTTAGGAATAATTAATAGAGGATTTATGGCCTTTGAAATGGAAATAAGAGTCCTTAAAATAAGTCTTTAAATGTATTTTATGTCATAGGAAACATCGAAGGGTGAAACTATTGGAAGCTGGAAACACTGTTCACATACTCAAAATTTGGTAAAGGAAAAACACTATTCATGAATGTCACCCTTAGAACCACACCATTCTAGAAACTCTATACACCTACCATTAGAGGTTACTGATAGTCCTCACTATTCTGGAAACATTGTACACCTACCGTTACTGTACACCCACCGTTAGAAGTTTCTGATTGAGGTTACCGATACACCTCACAGTTTTGGAAACACTGTTCACTGAACCTCATCAATAGAACATTGTTCACTGATGGAATTGTTCACAGAATTGGAAATTTAGCAAAGTGTTGGGGATAAGTCACCTTTACCACCTATTGCACCTTAAACAACACATTTTCACAATGTAATGGATCGGAGAGGTCTGGGCCATTACATCAGATACCTCTCAAAACATTCTCATCCTCAAGAATTCAAAACCCACCTAAAGAGAGAAAAAAACAAACGGGGTCCGAACAACCACCCAATCAAGATACCAAAAGAGAAAAATCCAAAAATACAGCAAAATAAATTCATAATTAAAACATGAAAGGTATAACCACAAAGGGAACATTGTTACATGAAAATAGTTAAACATCAAACAACTATGGGTACTGAGCATGTATCTGTGTTTAAAATTCCCAAGTACTCTCCTCCATACCACTGTGTCGCCACAAGACACAATCTAAGGGGATAGAATGATCGCGCAAAACCTTCTCCTTGTGGTCTTGGATCTGCACAGGTTTCTCCTCGAAGCTTGCATCATCATCAACATCAATCTCTCCCCAATCGATGATGTGAGAGTCATCATGAAGATAATGACCAAGCTGTGATACATGGAAAACATAATGTATCCGACTCATCTGTGGGGGTAGTGCTTCTTGATACACCACAACTCCCACATGAGATAAAACCTCGAAAGGCCTAACAAACCAGGGAGAAATCTTACATCCACGACCAAAACTTTGCTGCCCACAACAGGGAGTCACCTTCAGAAACACATGATCCCCAACATTAATCTCCAGTGGTCTCCTCCATTGACCAGAATATGATTTCTGATGATCTCGTGTTGTCTTCATCCTCTCACGAATCACCTGGACCATATCTATTGTATTCTGAACTAGTTCTAGTCTGAAAATTGCTGACTCTCCGACCACAGTCCTGCACAAAAGAGAATTACAAGGACGTCCATTCAAGGATTCAAACGGCGCCATACCGATGGTGGGGTGAAAATTATTATTTTAAGATAACTCCACTAAGGGAAATTTCCTCATCTATGAACCTCCAAAATCAACAACACAAGATCAAAACATGTCTTCAATAGTTAGGATGGTTCTCTCTGTCTGACCATCCGTTTGAGGATGAAAAGCAGTGCTAAGGCATAATTGAGAACAGAAAGAATGTTGGAGACCTCCCCACAAACTGGAGATAAAATGAGGATATCGATCAGAAATTATCATCATAGGGACTCCATGAAGTCTCACCACCTCCTCTAGATACTGCCTCGACAAAACATCCACTGAGCATAACTTCATGATTGCTATAAAGTGGGCCGATTTTGTTAAACAATCCACTACCACCCAAATAGCATCATGTCCACCAAGAGATCGAGGTAAACCAGTAACAAAGTCCATTGATATGTATTCCCACAACCACCATGGAGTATCTAATGGCTAGAGAAGACCACCAGGAACACGGTGTTCAGCCTTCACCTTCTAGAAGACCAGACCTCGAGACACAAACTCTGCAACCACATGTTTCATCCCAGGCCAACAAAACAAGCTTTTCAAGGCACTGTACATATTTGTCACGCCAGGATTCACCACTAAAGGCGAAAAATGAAACTATTTGAGAACCATATCGTGTATCATCAAAGGAACAAAAATCCTTCCATGATACAACAGTCGGTGTTGTTCATTCTCAGTCCAACCATCAGGGGCCTCACCACAAACAACTCGGTCTCTCCTGACCTCCACCTCTAGATCTCAGAACTGGGACTCTAAGAACTAAGACTCTTCCACCTTCTGCATCAGGGATGACTCTATTGTCATCTGAAAAAGACATCCTCCACCCCAAACCTCTCCCATATCAAGATGTAATGCTGACAGTTCATCCATTAATCTCCAAGAATCACCGGATTCACACACAGCATCACTACTTGAATTTCAACTCAGCGTATCAGCTACAACATTGCCCTTCCCAGGAGTATATGATATCTCAAATTCATATTCCTGTATGAACTCCATCCACCAACACTGTCATAAGTTCATGCCATGATGGGAGAAAACATACCTCAAACTCTTATGATTGGTGAAAACCATAAAGTGCCTGCCAATGAGGTAATGTCTCCACAATTTCAGATAAAACACCACGGCTTCCAACTCAAGATCATGAGTGGAATAGTTATGTTCATGGGGACGTAACTACTGAGACCCATAAGAAACAACTGACCTCTTCTACATGAGAACACTGCCCTACCCCAGATGTGAAGCATCGCAAAAAACATCGACCTGAACTCCCTCATCCGGAAGACAAAGAATTGGATAACATAATAACTTTCATTTAGTATCTCAAAAGCAGCCTAAAACTGATCATTCCATATGAAAACCTGATCCTTCATAGTGAAATATGATAGAGGAGTTGCAACTCATATGAAATTGGCTATGAACCTCTTGTAGTTTCCTGCAAGACCAAGGAATCATTGCACCTCTGAAACTGGCCCAGGGGGTTCCCAAGACACTACTACTTCTATATTCGATGGATCCACAAATACTACCTGTTGGGACACAACATGACCCAAGAAACGGACTTCTCGAGCCCAAAAACCACACTTCGACAACTTCTCAAACAACTAATTTCGATGAAGAACTCCCAAAACGTCTTGTAGATGATCTGCATGCTTCTCTTCAGATGTGGATTACACAAGGATCTTGTCAATGTGAACTACAATGAAATTGTCTAGGAACTCACAGAACACCGCATTAACCATTCCCATGAATACAACTGGAGCATTCGTTATGCGAAACAACATTACCACGAACTCATAATGCCGATGACGACAACAAAAAGCAGTCTTCGAGATATCCTCATCCTTCCCACATATATGATTATATCCTGACAGTAATTAAATCTTTTAGAACCAAAATCAACCCTTCATTTGATCGATTAAATCATCAATCCACGAAAGAGGATAGCAATTATTTATGGTCACTTTGTTTAGGTGACGATGATTGACAGAGAACCGAAAACATCCATCGGCCTTCTTCATGAACAAAACTAGTGCACCCCACAGTGACACACTTGGCCGAAAAAAACCACACTGTAATAGACCATAAAGATGTATATGTATCTCTTGTAACTCAGAAGGGGGGCATCCTATATTAAGACATATAGATAGGAGATTCTCCTAGCTATAGCTCGATCCTAAACTCGATCTCTCGTCGAGGGGGTAATGCTACAAACTCTTCTCTAAAGGCATCATGGTACTTATCTATAACCTTAGGAAACACCAACAACAGAACCTATGAAGAACTCAACATCATCTCATCCATCATGTATGATAAGGATAGAACGTTCCTGTGACCCATTCGAGGATCTCTCTCACTAACAAACTCCACTATCTCTCCATCCGCACCAATGAAAATGACATTCTTCCTGAAGCAATCCAGGACAGCCTACACTGAATACATCCATTCCGTGCTGAGGATGACATCATATGGTTGTATTCATAAACATAAGAAATCTCCCAAAGAGAAGCGTTCCCCCAACACTAGCTCACAGTGTCTACATACTTCAAACAAGTCATCTCGACCTCCAGCTGGCGTAGACATTACCAAGGGCACTCGAACCCTCTCTACCTCAAGTCCCAAAGCATGGACAAGGGTAGGTGATTTGAAGGAGTGTGTCTCTCTTGAATCAAACAAGGAATACACCTAGGTATAAAACAAGAAATGGGTACCTAGAACGATATCTAGATTTCATGGAGTTGGAAATGCTAGAGCATGAAGCTGACCATGACCTTCTCCACAGCCTCTCTGACCCTGATAACAAGCACCACCATGACCTCGCTCTGCTCTTTGAGGACGAGGTGAATCATGGGGCTATCCTTTGACTACCACCTATACCCTCTACTATTTTAAAGCTATTGCAACCGGCTGCTACTGCCTCAGCTGGAACTGTCTCAATAGAGGAACCTTGAGCGTAGTGCCTGGTGCACAATGACTGCTCTGAAAGGCAGGGCACTCCCACTGCTGATGACCATGACCAACATAAGAAAAACAAGCACCTGATCCCTTGCCATTGTCCTAAGAGTTACTGACTCTGTAGAAACGAGATGTGAAGGGCTTCGACCTACCCCCAGCTGTAGTGAAACCCTCCTGCCCTGAAAACCGGGAACCCCAGACCACAACTCTGCTTCGTGAGGAATCATGATGATTCCCCTCTCGTGATGATCTTGTCTGGGAAAAAGTCAACTTTTCAACCTCTACCCTCAACAACACCTCAAGATATGTTTTCAGTATATATGGGGTGACATAGCACTGGATCTCTGGACACAAAGCCTCCTTTAAATGTATTTCCCTAGCTTCCTCATCTGACAACAGGTCCGAAGCATATCGTAAAAGGATCCTGAAATGGATTCCAAACACTCGAACCCTAGAGATCCCCTATAGAAGGGTAAGAAGTTCCTAGGGACTGGAAACTTTTGTAATCGATGAATGAAAATAGAATCTAAACATTTCTCAGAACTCCTCCCATGAGATTGATGATTCCTCACGATCCCCGAAGAATAAGAACCACCCCTACCTCGCTGCTCCATGCATCATCATCACAACTAAGGACACCAAATACTCATTCTAAGAACGAATCAAACTAAATCCTAACTCAACCCCCTCCAACCAGTATTCTATTACTACATCTGAAACGTAGCCCTCATACAACTGCAGACTCTGGTGCTGAAACTCTCGGAGTGTCATCCTCCAAGTGTCATCGTCATCAACCTCTACCCTGTGGCGATCTGCTGGAATAGCCTCCTGGACATTTTTTGCGCAAAACTAACGAGGAAGTCGACCTCGATCTATACCTATAAAATAAAAAACCATTAGAGCTCTTAAACCTGGAATATGGAAGACTCAACAATAATTAATTAATCAATATCCTTTATTAATTTTAGGTTAACCTATCCCAATGTCTACCCATTCAAACACATGCACAAAGAAGAATGATGCATGATCCTTTTCTAGTTCTCTACCCTGCAACTAGTATCACCTTGTTTAGGAGCCATTGTAAACATAAAGGCCTTTACATCAGATCATAGGGGGCCCTAAACACCTATGTATCAGCCGGTCTACAATGTTTACCTCACTTTCTAAACATGAATGACACAGTTACCCTACCAACCCATGCAACCTCACTTATGCCTAACACAAAACTCCATCTTATCCCTCAACCTGCCTCTGACGCCACTCTTTCACAACCCCTACCCACAATGTGTACCCCGCCTAGGCCAACAATTTGAGAAGGGAGATAATGACCCCCTCGAGTCACGCATCCAGTAGGCCCCGGGTTGGCGACTAGCACCGAGGGTATAGTAAGCACACAAATGGTAGGGATTACCCTCAATGAGAACACATGCGAAAGAAAGAGATAAGATACACACCAACCAACTCCAACTCATAATTGAAATATAAAAGAAAACCATGTTCACATATGAAATTTCATGAAAAATTACTTCAACAGGATGGGAAAAACTGCAAGTACCCAAAATAAAGTTAAAACATTAGCAACCACAATGCCTAAATAGCTCCTACAACCCTAAGCTAGTAGAAACCAGCATGATCTACAGCCTGCTCCAAGTGACCTGAAAAATAGTTAATATATACATAGGGTGATTATAACTATATACTCAGTAGGATCCTCCCCGAAGCCTCTCATGAAATAGTAAAGAAATTATGCTAAAGCACAGTGAACAACATGTGAAACTAACTCATCATTTAAATTGATATACTAAGTTCCCAACCTCACCATGGATACTCTGACCATGTAACACATATAATAATATATCATATAATAATGAATATCAAGGGTACCATGCTACTACTTCCCCACTGGTTTACCGTTTTTCCCCAATGTCGCATATCCTGAGAATCTCTCTCCAAAATGGCTTGCCCACAGACACCTAGGCGAAGCACCAGAACATGCACCTCGTTCAACAAAACCACCACGTCCATGTAAGAAAAGTATCCAGGTAGTTTCTAGGAGCCACCATAGCCTTCATAACATGTATCATACATCAGGTATTATATCTCAAGCCATTACATCCCATACACTGAGTAAGGATCCTCAAGACATCATAGCCTATACATGTTACACCTACAGTAGTCCATAGGATACTATATCCAGAATATATGTGTGTGAATAACCACAAGCCATTACAACCCTCTACACACATATATGGGGAAAATTAACCGTTATTCCTACAAGCACAAGTAACTACCAATAAAAGAGAGCGAGGACAAAGGGGGTAGTTATCCATTCATCCTTCCACCGGATTGTTGGGGAAAACACCGCAGAGGGCTTAGAATCCCCGGGGAGTCAGTTTCCCTTACTGAATGGGTGGGGTAGCGTATAGAAACACAAAAAGTACATGATATACTATATCTCACAACCACCCTTTTGTAATAACCTTGTCCTAGACACAACTGAATTTAACGTCTCTCAGACTCCGGGATGCTACTTTTAAGACTAGGTATCCTTTAAGTACACAACCATTTAAAGAGCATTATTAGATTACATCATTCTCTTTTTTATCAGTTCCACATTACGTTAATTAATTATTTAAAAATTAATTAACCATGAAACATTTCACATTAAATTTCAATAACATCACACCCAAAGTCAACTATTCATTCAAAAATATAGACTCATCATTATGTTCCAGCAAACAGAAACCCTAAGGGTTATCACCATTTTTCAATTATTCATTATAGAATTACTTTTCCACATTCCCATGCATTCTAGAAAAACATTCTACACTACAAAACTCAAGGAGGATCAACACGTTGAGTAGATGTACTACCTGTCGATTCTTTTCCGCTTATAGAAAGAGCATACACCCATCATTCCTTGAGAAGCTAAATATAGAAAGAACGTGGCATAACCTACATGTCTTCTCCTCTTTCGAAAGAAGGGTAAGTAAGTCCAGCTGACTTGAGCAGTGGGGAAAATTAAAGTAGATAAACAACCAATGAATCAAAAAGAATACAACAATCACATCCATCCCATTACAACATCCTTAGTCTCCTCCCCGAAACCCACATGCATAAATCGATGCAACTCGCCACTCTAGGCTTCATCTGCTGCCACAACCAAAAGTCCACCATGTCCCAAAACACCCATCCAGGATCACATCACAACACAAGTAGTAGGGAAAACACATCACATCAATTGGTCTATTGGACCTTTAACAACGTAAAGGGTAACATAGAACCCTTCAAGGAGTTCTCAAACAATAAATTCTTTAATCTTCATTAAATTAATATATTTATTACTCATAGGTTCTCAAATTCGGGAAACCTAATCAGTAACCTATCCAAAATAATTTAACATGCTAACAGCACCAATTTGATTAACATCAAATTAAAACAACAAGAAACATATTCATTTACTTTCCACTTTATCCATGCGAAAAATTATCAATTACTTCTGGTTTACGTTCATTCCCAATTTTCATCAAGAATGAACAGCTAATCCAAGAAAGCATAGATATCACACTATATAGAAAAAGAAGGGGGAAATAACATATGATCAATATCAATTTATTTATCAGGTTCAAATATTTATTATGTCAATTCCATTTTGGTCCAGTGGGATAATACACGATAACAATACAGTTTCACAAAAAAGAAAAGAGAAGAAACGAATCCCCTACCTCAAATAGTTCTTGACGTTCTTTATCTACACAGCGGGGCACGATCCTCCTCTCGTGACAACTGCATCCACCTGAGGATGCCATGGTATGAGTGCACCAACCGAACCCCAAGAAAACACCATTAGAATCATGGAGATTATAAGCTATAATATGGAAAGGAGATACAGGAGAGGATGAACCCCAAAAGAATGATGATAAAACATACCTTATATCGAAGATTGATTGATACTGCTTGGTTGCATCAAAACAGAGTGGAACCAATCTGAGGAGAAAAGTTTGACTGTGCAACTCCAATGAGAAGGAATGAAAGGTTCTAGCGTCTCATAGCCAAGAAAAAAGAGGAGGAATTATGGATGAAGATATCCCATCCCTTTAGATGATTTAATGGAGCGTTAGGTTAAGATACGCTTGATTTCCCATTAAAATTGGATCGCATTAAAACATGCGGTTTGACCTAGTAAAAACATCTCGGGCCTTAGAAATAATTAATATAATATTTATTGCCTTTGAATAGGCCTTATGAGTCCCTAAATGAAGGATTTAAATGTATTTTACATAAAAGGAAATGTCAAAGGGCGAAACGATAGAATGTTAGAAACACTATTCACATACTCAAAATTTGGCAACGGAAAAACATTGTTCATGAACCTCACCATTAGAACCTCACCATTCTAGAAACACTATACACCTACCATTACTGTACACCTCAGTTAGAGGTTACCAATAGACCTCACCGTTATAGAAACACTGTACTCCTACCATTACTGTACACCTACCGTTAGAGCTTACTGATAGAGGTTACCGATAGACCTCACCATTCTGGAAACACTATTCATTGAACCTCATCGATAGAACACTGTTCAATGAACCTCACCGATAGAACATTGTTCATGGATGGAACTGTTCATAGAATTCGAAATTTGGAAAAGTGTTGGGGATAAGTCACCTAGTCCTCCCAGAACACCTCAAACACCACATTTTCAAAAAGGAATGGACCAGAGAGGCCCGATCCATTACAAACTGAAACTTTTAAATGAAAACATGCACTTTCAAACATGACACCCACATCGCGTGTGAAATTGACTTGTAATAAATTTTAAGGGATCAAAAAATGAATATTAGATATTTCTCATAAAGTATCATGACAATCCCAGGGTGTTTTTCTTATTTTAAGAATGTTATGAATATCTTGAACTAAAATGAAAATGTTAAATTTGAAATATTCACTTTTAGTCATATCATCCACACCATGTTTCATATTTAAGTGTGTATAATTCTTACAATTAAAAATTGAATTATGAATAGTTTTTATAATCTATGAATATAAAAAGTGTGTGTTTTCATAGTTTTGATTATGTGACATATATTTTTCCATAAAATATCACTTTAAAATGAAAAATCACACTTTTATTGATGATATCCAAACCAAAGATTGATTAATGTGAAATTAAATATTATACATAAAAAATAAAATCATAATATTTTTACTAAATTTTCAATAAATGTATAGTGTGTTTTTTCAGTTTTTAGTATGTGACATCAATTTTGATCAAAAATTTCACTTTTAAATTAAAATCACGATCTTTTAGTCACAGTGAGTACAACATGGTACAGATTTATGAGAGGTTAATTCTTGTACAACACAATTTTGTTATCAATATTTTTTCTAAAGTATCATGATAATCTATGTGTAACTTTATAACCAAAACTATATTGAATAAAACATTATATGATATTCCTTAAGAGCTCACATGTTCCTCCATATATAAAAGATGATTCCAACTAGCGGTGAGAGTCTAAGTGTGTAGTGGGGATATTATAACCTCAATAATAATATACCTATATAATAAAAAAATGACAACCTTGAGTATCAGAGTGGAAGAAGATGTAATGTTAATATAATAAGAAATGTCACACATGTCAAACATGAAAGCAACCTAGGATTCCAATGTGGGATTCCTAACCATAGTTCAAAAGGAAATAAAATAAATAATAAATTCCACAGAATCCTCTAGTGTTCATCCCGATACAACTTCCATCTTCATTCTCCACTAAATAGAAATTTACTATGACTTCCATTCCCTTACATAGATCCCTAATCATGAAGTATATACATGCATCGATATTTCCATGGCCGGTGGGAGTAATAAAACCCAGTAGGACACCCTTAATTCGTCCTTAACATTAGTGAACAAATATAATAGGTATATTTCATGATTAATATAAATGTGTAATAAATAATAAACAATTATAGATCAAGAACTCATATTCTAATAATGCCACTGTGAGCCCTGACCATTCATTCTATGGTTCCACAGTGAAAGGATAAAAAAAAGGATGTTGAGGGTTATTAAGATCTATCCATAATGCTTGTCAATGTTTCTCTCATACGTGTCATAGTTTCTAGTTAAATAACGCCACATGGAAATAACATCGTAACTCTATCATAGGTTTGGCCTCAAGACCAAAAAAACCCATCTTGGACATAGGTCATCCCTAAAGGACATCATATCCGATCAATACCGTGGTTCAGGACACAAGGTCATCTTTCCCCCGATTCCACTACCACATGTTTAGCCTCAAGGCCACAATTCACTTTCCGTATGTTCATTTATATCATCATCATCATCTCATACCAGGAAAAATCTCCCTTTATGGGATAACCATACCTCGAATGTCCAACTATTCTGAGTACCAAAGAAATAATTGTAATAGCAATGTAATTACACATAATGTGGTAGTGATTATAAATGAAGAACATATCATGTCATCATGAGAATATATATCAATATAAAATTACATTAGATCAATATGAAACGTGGTTTAATAAGCCACACTACCATAATAATGGAATCATACATCATATATGAGTCTCATAGGACACATATATGCATGTAATCACTATCATGCATGTTGAAACAATCTACACTAACATAAGAATTACATCAAGTAAATGAGATTATACAAGGGCCCTATATAGTAAATAAAACCCCGCTGATTGTTTTTTTATGAATACCTTTTAAACATTTTGAGATGTGATACATTTTTCATACCAGAGCTTTACCTTGATCGACCCACCTACCCAGAATCCCAAGAAGAAATACCAAAATAATCACATCCAGTATAATGTATCATATTAAATAATTTACTAATTCATAGGGATTAAGTAAACAACAACATATTTCTCAAGGTCTGGAAACATAACTAGTTGCAATAAAAATAAAAGGAAGGTCTCCAAAAAACTAGATCCACCACCATTCTAGAAATGTTCCCAGAAATCTTCTTTAGATGGTTTAAAATCCATATATAAAGTCACAATATAAAAAATAAATGATTATTAAATAGGAAAAAAATGAAAAATCCAAAACAAACCTTAGGAAAGGAGGTTTGTGAATTACATACCTTAATTCCTGATTTCCAACATACATTTATTCTCCAGAATTGAGCATAGAAAGAGATGAAAATTATTATGGAGGGATCCAAATTCACATGGTTTTAGAGGGATTCATTTAGAATTAAAGATTACTGAAAATGGATTATTAATGGCTATTAATGTGGATTTTAAGATCATTAATCCATGATCATATTGTTTGGTCACAGAGTCTGGCAAAAAATGCAAAGTGAAACATGTGTCTCAATTAAATACAATTCCTATGGGAATTTTTTGTAGGAATATAATCTTTTGTACATATAGATTTCCATTCTCATCTATTCTGTGAGTCTCACATATTGAAAAGAAATTATAAACTTTCCCCATTCAATCAAATATCTCCCAAACAACATCATGAATCCTCGATGTCTGAGGTAAGACTGCCATAATGTTTATTGTCACATTGTCCAAATTTCACTAGGGAAACAAAAAGTGGTTGAAGAAAACTGCCAACACACTAAGACACAACCTTTACCCTCTAGCAAGTAAGGCATCCTAAATTAAACTAGTGATGTCCCTATTCATTACATGACACCCGAAATGAAATCATATATCATGGTACATCTACATAAATTGTAGTTAAACTAATCATTTTTAATAAATATAATTTATTATTTGATAATCTTTCAGGGAATCTAGAAAAAAACCATCCATGTCACATATCACATCATCATTGTCTAAAAAACACCTTGGTATTGGGATACGTCCTTCCAATCATTCTCTCATTTAAACACACTCAGGTTAAGAATCTTATCCAATAGTTATCTGGTCTAATAATGATTATGTGATTAAAAAGGTTGCACATTTCATAACACCATGATACAAATATGCATCTAAAAGACAATCCACAGTCAAACTCATCATATTCCATTCCATATACAAAGTCGTTTTCCAAAATCCTATGTCTCTTTAATTTTACTTCCAAGTGAATCTGTAATGACATTACCTTTTCCATGAGTATAGTTAATCTCAATGGTGAATGTCTATATGAACTCCACCCACTTCCTCTACCTCAAATTGAGATCCCACTGAGAGAAGTTACATTGGAGGATATTGTGGCCCGTGTAAACAAAAAACCTCTCATAGAAGAGATAATGTCACTAACCCTATAGGTTTTAGACTAGATATTCCAAATCCTAGTCATGAATCGGGTAATTACACTCATGTGGTTAGAGAGAACATAGACCATAAGTGACTACCAAATATCAGTGAATCATCACAAATCCTAACCAATCTCTTGATAAATATCAGTACACTACATGTCTGATAGAAAACACTAGAATAATAAAAACTAGATATTTCTTAAATACATAGTTCAACTCATGAATTTCCATCTCAAATTGTTATATACATTAAATATTTTCCCCTTATTGGTAATCCCCATAATATATTCTTCTATGTTGGATAAATCAAGAGTAAATAGTTTTTGGTATCCATCTCACCCAAGGAAACACTTTATCTAATAAAATTTCAAGGGTGATCCCAAGACATCATTGCTTAAAATTTATCTGGGTCCTTATAAATTCATGACATAGAGATCACATGACTAATGAAACAAACCTCTATGATCCATAAGATTCACATTGAAATATGGGTACAAAAATGGTGTTCTCGAAGTGTAATCAACATGATATCAAAGTGTCTATAATATAAAAAAAAGTCTATTGATATATATAGATATCATTAATAAATACTATAATAAAAGTATTTTGATACAGATAGAATATCTCTTTGATGAGATCAATGAAAACTTCTATTGAATTATTCAATCCAAAATGCATGATGTGTTACTCACAAAATCCATATATAATCATGAGCACCATTTTAATAATATTCCACTTTGTGACCTATAACTGATGGTAGACTGAAGGAATATCCATCATGGAGAACCAAAAGTCTCTCTCATACTTGTAAAATAGATCATCTATCCATGATAAAGGATACCCATTATTCACCATCACATTATTCATGTTCCATTTCCCCACATAGTGATAGAGACAACCATACACTTTCATCGCGAACAACATGGGAGCACCCCATCATGATGTTCTTAGTCTAATAAATCCATTCAACTCCAAATCATCTATATGAACCTTCAACTATCTTAGATATATTGGGACCACATTCTAAGAAGAAATTGATATCCATAGTTCTCTAGTTACATGATCAATCTCAAAAAAAATCCATTTTTTAGGAAAAATAGCTGATAATTAATCTAGGAATATATATAGGTAATGATCCACCACTTAAGGAAAAGGATTGGAAGACACAATATTTCCCCCCTTATTTGATATAAAGGATACTCACCACTGATAATAGTCGATGTGATCATGAAAAACGGTTCTCTAGACCTCTATAAGGTACACATTAAAGCAATCCATATCATGGATCATGAAAAACCACAAATTTTCATACCTAGAAATAAGTATAGGACACTCAAGACATCTCTGGAGATGATCATATTTCTTCCCCAAAGGTGCATCGAGAGAAAGACTCTCATAAAAAAATTTATTGATAATTTGAGACCAACAAAATATTTAGCCTGTATAAAATAGTTGGAATCACTAGTATCAAAAAGAGACATAGAAAGAGAATAGGTGATCAGGAAATTACCTAAATCAATGGATTTTACCTTTCTATAGTCAGTCATTACCAGGTCTATCATATACACTCGACCTTGAAAAAATCCATGGCACTAACCCTAAGGTGCACGAATCACCTGAGTTAATATTATCTGACGATTATAAACCTAATAATTATTAAATCATATCAATATTTGGTTTATAGATCATGCCTAACATATGCCCATATTGAATCCTATCCCCAATGATCATAAGAAGAATAGTTGGAGATACACCATCTTATCACACAACCAACACTTACTCTAATCTGATGGGAAGAAACTATGTTAATGTCAGATCTTCCCATAGAAGAAACACTATATAACTCCACCAAAGGGGGATAAATAATCCATACTATACTCAACTATAATATTAATAACCTTCTACGCAACCTCGGTATTCATCTTCCTAATAACATAAGAGACACTCACTGTATTAGTAGGGTGCCCTACTATATGTGTATAGAAGGATAGAAGATGTATAACTATTTGATTGAACTAATGGAACTAATTAAAATACAAGGCTTTGAAAAAAACATGTAGGTAAAATTTTAGAAAAATACACATAACCTACCATATGATATTAGGATGAATACCAATCTCATACTTACTATCCTTCTATGCCTCATTTACAGCTAATAGGGGAGAGAAATGAAATAGTTTTTTAAAACAAAGAGATTATGCGAATACCATAAGGATAACTTATTGAATATATATTAATTTTTGGGTATGAGTTAGCTTCAATGTGTCAGGAATGAATTCCCCCATGAACTTGTTCTTGATAGCCACCCAAGAAAGACCCTCACGTCTGTCTGCTTGTCCCATGACACACCACCATCTTCTAGAGGGTCCTAAAAGAAGAAACACCACTAGCATGACATACCGATCTTCCTGTGTATTGATTAACTGAAATATTCCCTCAATGATTTTAATCATGTCATTGGAATCGTGTGGTCCTCTAATGTCCAAAAAAATGGTATATTTTAGTGTTAGATGTCGTATGAATAGTCTTACATGCTACTTTTTACTCCTCCACCAATGGAATGTACAATATTATCAACTCTAGGATGGATTATCTATACTTATTGAACTATTAGATTACGTGTGGGATGATACATAGGTTCATCCACCTGTATATATTTTGGTATAACTGATATGTCCTCCCTATTGGAAGCATTCAGGTGTCTCTAAGGTGATTTGTTTTCTAAAATTCCAAAAAATATGTTTAGAGAACCCATGAAAACTCACTTCTGAAAACAACATAAGTAGTTATACTATTATATTAATGGATTTATAACATAGAAAATATCATTGTAGATACCTAAACATAGGGTATAAATATCATTATTTTACCCAAGACACAATCTTAGTCCTTTGTACCTGTATGCAAGTTATAGTCACATATATTCAAAATAGAACTACGTAGTCATATTCAACAAAATAATTCAGGCAGAAATATGTTACATCATTAGAAAACATATATATTCTACTCAATAAATACTATATATCTATTCCAAATAGTTATAAAAAATTAATAAATTATATTAAAAAACTAGTATGTACTACATAATAAGTTTATATTTAGAATGTGATCTCATGTGCATACTCATGATCACGAACACACCAAAATCATATAAAATTATAACTACAATCCCATCAATTGTAACTCGGAGGTCCATTACACATGTGCTATCCAGAAACATGGAAATTACCATTCCTTAATTCCACTCAGCCTATTTACTTTCAACCATTTCCTTTAATAACTAAGAAGAAAATAAAGGAAACTACCTCTAACCCCAAATTTCTATTCCATAATCCAAATTTTCTCAAAAAACAACCTAGTGGAGGAACCATAAAACTTAATGGCTGACTCTCTATAAGTAAGAGGCTTTTGACTAACGATGACGGTTTAAGGGAGAATCCATGAGATTATACCCTATGTAATCATAACATGACACCGTAATGATAACAAATTATTACAACCCAGAGTATCATGGTGGATGATAAAGTAAACACAATATAGTAATTTTTTACCCATTTAAATTATGAAAAAACTAGGATCCTATTGGTTCAAGAAATACTAGTGTATAAATGAAATTAATATTAATAAAAAACCACATTGATTCCCCCATATTCCAACTTGGAAAAACTACTATCTCTATCCTCCATTTCTAAATTATCTTATATGAGCTCTTTTCCCATACCTGGATCCCTAATCAAGATTTATGCATGTGAATCAAGATTAATATGTAGGGTGTTAGTAATAAAACTCAGTAGGACACAACCAATGAATATTTTACATGAGTAAAAAATTATAATAGGTGCCTTTGATGATAAATGTAAATGTTTAAGAATCATCAACAAGAATATTTCAAGCACTCATGTGATAAATAAGACACCATAAGCAACTATTGTACCAACCATGGATCCATCAAAAAAGGTTAATAAAAAATGTTTTTGGGAGGGTTATAGGGATTGAAAATATTTTGGTGAACATTTCACTAAATATTCATAAGGCATTGAGTCAGATCAGTCCAAAAGGTCATCTCATCCCACCTTTATCATCAGCCATGGGTCATGACCTTTAAGTCACTTCTTGGTCACATGCCATGACTCAAGCTCATTTTATCCTATAAACATATTGGGTTAGGCCAACAGGCCTTCTTACCCATAACATCACTAACATGGGTCCAACCTTAATATCTTAATGTCCTTAAGTTATGTTTAGGTCCATAATCATCATCGTCGCATTTCATGAACAATCCCACTCTATGGGATAACAATACCATGATAATTCAACAATCCCTTGTACCAATGAAATACCTTTGATGGATTGGTAGTTACACATAATAGGGTAGATAATATAAAATAAAAAACCTATAATGTCATCTTGAGAATTAGTATAAATATGTAAGTACATGTGATCAATTACAAAAAGGATCTGACAAGATACACTAACTTACTCATGGAATCAAGAAACATATATGTGTCAGATGGGTTACACACACACACACAGACCAGTGATTAATATCAAGAATGGTAAAAGAATCCATGTAAAAATAAGTATCTCAATTGAAGAATAATAGTATACATGTGACCTAAATCGTAAAGAACAACCTGCATTTAGTTTCTTAATGATAAAATTTCAAAATTATCATGAATCGATGACCGAGTCACACCTGAGCTCTACTAGAATAAATACAACTCACTAAAAATATCTTGAACAATCTATAATAAAACACAAAATGGTTATAGAACATGTTTTATGAATACTATATGTAAATGATATTATATTAACACAAACATAACTCTCAAGGGCTTCCAACATCTCCATATATAGGGTTTTTCAACGGAATGTCACCAATGCACTAGATCCATCACTATTATAGAAACAATCTAATAATTCATCAATACATGGAATAGTAATCCATATATTTATCCATGGAATTATAGATATATGATTAGTGTTAATGTTATAATGATAGATCTCCAATTAACTCTAATAATGGATGGATGGGGATCACATACCATAATTCTTGATCACCATAACACTTAAATTCTCTAGAATCAATATTTTGAGAGGATAAAATTGAGGGAGAAATACTGATTATCAAGGATCATGAGGAATACCATTAGATAGAAAATTAGTCAAAATGGGGAATTAATTTCCAATAAAGAGGATTTTTGATTCATTAATACACATTCAAAAGGATTGATTACATGATTTTCCAAACCGTTCATTAGCCATGCAAGGACTACTGCCCCTCTTAGGGACCCGAATGGTTTGGATGAATGATTTTTAATACCATGAAACTACCATTATATTTTCCAATGGAATTTTAAGGTTAGGCCACATAGTCATATAAACTATGTACATTAACTATTCTCCACCACAATTGCCTCTAAATCAAGCCATATTGTTTCTTGGTGAATTGAAATAGTTATTTCAAACTATGATTCAACCAAAACTCTTGAAAAGGTATATAAAACTCCATCGAATCAACTTGTAAAACACAAGAATTCATCAAAAAAATCATAGATAAAAACACATGAATAAATAAAAAATTAACACATAATACACTTCGAACCCCCAAGAACATACACTATGCTCATTATGTTGGCATTTGTTATTTGATTCATTTTTTGAACTAAAATTCCACTTTTAAATAAAAAAATATATTTTAGTAATAACAAAAAACCATATGTCGTATTTTTGTGTTGTTAATTCCTACACATAATAAATGATTTATATATTTTATCCCAATGTATCAATACAAAATTAGTGTGTTTTCTTAGTTTTGAGTATATGAAATGTATTTAGAACTAATATGTCATTTTAAAATGAAACATTTTCATCCACATATAAAATACACATGAGGGTAACATTAATGTGTTTTTAATTCCCATATGTCAAAAAATATCATAGATTATATTTCAAAATATCAAGACAATCTCAGTAAATAATCATGGATTTGAGTTTAAGATGCATATTTTGAAGTGAAATTTTATTTTTAAAATGAAAACATAAAATTTTAGTCATACAATCCACACTATGAGTTATATTGGCCTAAGGTCAAATATAATACACCAAAAATGAATTATAGATGTTTTTATTAATATATAAGTAAATTTGATATTGTTTTGTTTGTTTTGAGTTTGTGATTCTCATTTTGGAATAATATATCCCTTTTAAATTAAAATAAACAATTTTGTTTATAGAGGGAACATAATTTCTTAGATTTATGTGGGTTTAATACTTACATCTCAAAAATTAACTATTGATCTTCTTCATTAAGTATTAAGGAAATAAGACTGTGTCTTCGAAATTTTTTGTATATGAAATCCATACTAAACTAAATTTCCCAATTACGCCTAACTATACAATTTTTAACAATTGAATTTTTAACAAATATTGTCCCTTTGATAGGTAAGACCGGAATCCCTCTTCTAACATAAACCAATCATCTTAATCTATTCTCAATAAGAACCACTACAATTTTCCCTCAAACCCATTTATTTATAATATTATCCATCTTAGTATGACCATATATCCATCTTAACATATTAATTTTTGTTATATTTATTTTATCAAGTTGTTTTTTTCAGGACCCATCATTGGGGCCCGTGCCATGACTACCCCAAGACCGCCTTCCATTGGCTGGGGGCTGGCGACTAGCACCAAAGGTGAATCCCTGATTAAAAGGGATGGCATTGCCTTTTAACCTGTAACACACACAGTCTAAACACAAGAAGTAGAAGTAACAAGTACTAATATAGGAAATAATGGTGTGCTGAATGTAAGTGGGCCAATATACAAACCCAACTGAACAACAAGTACAAGTACAAGAAAAAAGGGAAAACATCTACTAGATCGTCCACCGGGGAATCCAACATGAAGTGTAGGTATAAATCTCAAAAAACATGTCCCTGAGGTGCGTCCCATCTAGTCCAGCTCCGAGCAGCCTCCCACCCATCAACCTCATCCTCGATCACTGCTGGCCGTCGTCTGCATAGAACACAACAAGGTGCAGGCGAAGCCCACGCATTGGTGAGTATAGAAATACTCATTAGGGGACCACAAGACCGCCGAAGGTCTCCCAAAATCCACTATGGATAAACCACAGTTGTAAGATACAATCACGAAGTATCAAACAAACCTACATAGGTATATTCCCATACATATACATATGATACCAATCACAGTCCAACTCCAACACTAAAGCCATGCACAACCAATTCCACAAAGGAAGTAAATTCAATCATCTCGATGATAACAACGAAAAGTGAAGACTCATCTCACACAAGTATACAAATCATGTAGAGCTGTAGAGATGATTAGATGTAGCCACTGAATCATCTCCTAAGTCGAACTCATGTAGGATCCTGGAATAGTATCAGCACTGTCGAACCCATGGAGGATCCCGGTACAGAAGTCATCATTGTCGAACCCACAGAGGATCCCAGTACAGAAGTCATCGCTGTCAAACCCACGGGGGATCCTAGTATAGTATCGTAACTGTCTAACGCCTATTCTCGATAGAACACAACTATGGTGAGGGTCTCACTATGAAATCACCAATGCTATGAGTTCAACGGTGCCCTCAGATTTCAGTTCCGAGCACCGGTTCAAAATTTATAAAATCCTGCTGGCATGTTTACTGAACATACCCACCCAAAAACATCAGAAATTTTTTCCGGGCACACCTGGGCTTGGAATCAAATACTGTCAATTTTAGCGGACTTGTAAAATTACCATGTATTTAAGAAAAAAATTTCCAAGGAATTTTTATGCCTATACATTCTCCCCACCATAGGTATTTACGTCCCCGTAAGCTACTACTCACTCAATGGGAACTAATGGGGGTACTGGGCATGCATCTGAGCCTTCTGCTCCCATGTACTCTCTTGGAGGTTTCCGTGCTGCCGGAAAACGCACACCAGAGGTATCAACCATCCACGAAGGATCCACTCTTTTCGATCCTCAATCTCCATTGGAACCTCCATGATCATCGCCTCATCATCAATGTCCATCTCTCCATGTTCTATGAGGTGGGAAGGTTCATGCACGTATCTCCTCAACTAAGATACGTGGAAGATTTCGTGAAATCGGTAAAAATGAGGTTGAAGAGCTAAGTGGTAAGCTACCTCATCTACTTTTTTGAGGACCTGAAAAGGTCTGATGAATTGCAGAGACAACTTTCCGCCTCCACCAAATCTCTGTAGACCTCGTTGAGGTGAGACCCGTAGGAAGATGTGGTCGCCATCCTTGAACTCCATAGGTCTCCACCTTCTGTCAACATATGATCTTTTTCTTTCTCTTTGCAGTCTTCATTCTCTCCTGGATGATCTTCACATTATCTGTGGTAGCCCGTACCATCTTCGGTCCCACTTGTGCTGACTCCCCTGGGTCTGTCCAATAGAGTGGCGATCTACAAGGTCAACCATACAAGGTCTCAAAAGGTGCCATACCGATGGTGTAGTGATAGCTGTTGTTATAGGAAAACTCCACAAAAGGTAATTGGTCCTCCCAACTGTGTTGAAAAGTCAATGACACAAGCGTGAATCATGTCCTTGAGGGTCTGAATGGTCCTCTTGGTCTGACCATCTATCTAAAGATGGAAGGTTGTACTCAAGCAAAGCTATGTCCTGAATGCCTCCTGCAACCCCATCTATAGCCAATACATAAACCATGCCTCATGGTCAGAGACAATAAAATAAGGTACCCCATGTAAATGCAAAATCTCCTGCACATAGAGGCGTCCCAAGATCTCTAATGAGCCCTGCTCCCTGATCGGTAGGAAGTGGGCCGACTTAGTGAGTTGGTATACGATCACCCATATCGAATAGCGACTCCTGGATGTTCGTGGGAGACCCGTCATGAAGTCCATGGATATCCCATCCCACTTACACTCTGGGACCTCTATGTTTTGCACCAAGTCTACTGGTACGTGCTAATCTTACTTCACAAGCTGATAATTGAGGCATTAGGAGAAAAACTCTGCTACTGCCTTGTTCATACCTGGCCACCAGTGCGGTCGTCGAAGGTCTGGATACATCTTCACCACTCCTGGATATACCGAAATAGGGGAAGTGTATAACTCCCTCCAAACTTCCTCCTGATGTGAAAATGGTACCAAGGTATGTCATATGAAGAGAATGACGTGCTCCCCACCTTTAGAAAATCCATTCGGTGCCTGCCCTATGGATATCTGAGCACGTCGTGTATCGCAGTCAGTGTCCCCATGCTGCGCTTCCCTAACTCACTGAAGAAGTGGATGACTGATTGTAAGAGACTATAGATAGGTAGCCCCATCCCTATCCAAAAAGGATATCTTTAACATGGACAGCTGCTCTGTCGCCTCTCCTAGCAGCTGAATGCGGGATATTCTGCTCAGAGCATCTGAAAAAAATTTCCCCCTCCCAGGATTATAGACTATCTCAAAGTCATAGTCCTGGAGGAACTCGAGCCATCACCACTGTCTCAGGTTCATGTACTTCTGAGAGAAGATATACTTGAGACTATTGTGATTAGAGTACATGGTAAAACGTTCACCCATCAGATAGTGCAGCCACATATTCAAGGCGAAGACCACTGATTCTAACTCTAGGTCATCGATAGAGTAGTTCTGCACCTGCTTTCTCAACATCCAAGAACCATAAGCGCTCAATGCTCCCTCCTGCATCAGGACACATCTATGGCCAGTCCCTGATGCATCGCAGTGCACTACATACCTTATGCCCTCCTATGGAAGCCTCAAGTAGGTGGAACTAGTCAACCTCTCTCTGAACTCTTGAAAGATCTTCTAGAATCTTTCCGTCCACACAAAGGGTTGCCCCTTAATTGTCAATGATGAATGTGGTTCTAAAACTCTGTAGATATCAGGAAAAAATCTCCGATAGTACCCACCCATTCCCAGAAAACTATGTACCTCTATCACAATCCTAGGTGGATCCCAAGAAAGTACTGACTTGATATTTGCTGGATCTACTCCAAATCAATCCTCTGAGATGACATGTCCCAGAAATTGTACCTCTCGGATCCAGAACTGGAACTTCAAGAGCTTACTCTAAATCTGGTGCTCTCGGAGTTTGTCCCGTACTGCCCGCAAATGGTAGGCATGCTCCTTGGTAACTGAGTTGATCAGAATGTCATCGATGAAGACTACAACAAATTGATAAAGGTATGGCTGAAAGATAATGTTCATGAGTCCCATGAACTATGGTGGTGTGTTGGTTATGCCGAATTACATATCCAAGAACTCGTAGTGGCCATACCAGCATCTAAAGGACGTCATCTGCACATCCTCATCTCGATCTCTACGATGGTGATAACCCAACCGAAGATAAATCTTCTAGAACCAATGTTCTTGCTTTAGCTGATCAAAGGGGTTGTCAATCATCGGTAGTGGGTACTTTTTCTTCACTTTCACTTGGTTCAGGAACCGATAATCAACACACAGACACAATCTCCCATCCACCTTCTTGGTGAACAAAATCGGGAATGCCCAGGGTGAAACACTGGGTCGGATAAATACCCTCCCCTGCAAGTCCTCCAGCTCTACCCACAACTCACGAAGTTCCGCATGATCCATCCGATATGTTGGAGTGGATATCAGTGTTGTCCAGGGGTACAAGTCAATGTAAAAGTCTACCTCTCTACGAGGAGGTAGTCTTGGAATATCATCAGGGAAGATAACTTCATTCTGATCTACCACAATAGGAAAACATGGAATCTTCACATCAACCACTCTGAGAATGAGGTTGGCCAACTAATGTGTGATCGGCTAACCCCTCCCCTAGATAAGTCCATCTTGTGCTGCAAAGGCTCCCTTCTCGTCGGTGAAGGTAAAACTCATCCGATCCCCGTGGACACACCACTCATTCCGCCTAATGAAGTCAATCTGAGCATGAATAGTGGGTAACCAGTCCATACCCAAGATGACGTCGTAATGACTCGACACCGCAACATGGATATCCCAGCTGAAGCTCTCGCCAATTAGAGTAAGCTCCCACTACTGGCACTAGTGCATATTCATAGAGTCTACTCCTATAGGACTCTCTAGCCAAAAGGATGGAGTCAATGGCTCCATCCGAATATTCATGCTCCGAACGAGGGCAGCGAAAATAAAATAATTACTCTGACCTATGTTTATAGATACTAAAGAAAGGGTGAAGTAGACAGAAGTAGTACCTAGAATCATCTCAGGTGTGCCGTGGTCATAGGCCTCGACTTCCTGGAGTTGAGCCCGCCCCTGTCTACAACCTCCCTGTGTTCTGGGTGGACTTTCTGGGGGTGGTTCTAGTAAGACCTCGAAACGTCGTCCACCACCTACTGCTCGGCCAGATCCTCTGCCACATCCGTCTATTCTTGGAGGACCACCACGGTCGAAATTTTGCCTCTACTTGGGAGGTTATTCTACTATCTGCTGCTCATCTTCATGGCAGGTCTAGCAGTCACAATCCATGTGACCCTGCCCGCCGTATGCATAGCACTGCCTGCCTCTCGTATGGCTGGATCTGTCTCGTGGGACCTACACAATAGAACATGTATCCTGGGGTCACCCACCTAATGGACTAGTATGCTTGGACCTCTGCGACATCTGTCTACTACCAGCTGCAGAAGACTCCACTATGTGTCGCACTGTGGTGGGTCCCACTGCTGGTGATAGCTCAGTAAGAAAAATCTCAATAAGAAGGGCTCGCTCCAGCACCCCCGCCTAGTCCGAATGCTGAGGGAGATCATCGAGGACCTGATATCATACCAGAGTCCCTCCTTGAAGGATTGAGCCTGGAAGAATAGGTCTCGTACCATATCCATGGGGTAGTGTGAGAGGTCAGTTAACCTCACTATGTACTGAGGTACCATCATGCTACCCTGTTGTAGATGTAGTAACTCATGTATCCACACCGCACGATGGGTTTCCGGTACAAACTCCACCCTGAACAGGCTCTTGAAGTCTTTTTATATTAGTTATGCCTTGTCATGCACTTGGAACATTAAGCTCCACCATATACATGCTTCTTCCAATTGGAGACTCGCAGATAGTATCACCATGAAGTTGGCTGGTGTCCCTATAATCTGAAAACTCTCACATCAGCCTCGAACCAATCCTCAGCTGCCTGTTGGTCCGTCTCTCCCTGGACCCTGGGCACCCTCTTGAGCTTGAACTCATGCAATGCACTCAGACGGCGTTCACTCTATACTACTGGAGTGGGTGGTATCGGTGGCCCAGTGGGTAGTGGTACCACTGGTACCTCCACTGTGATGGGGCCCTGCACAGAGGCATGGTCGCTCGGTGGGCTACCATATTGTACAAAACTCAGAACCTTGGCTGGATGCCTATGTGGGGCCATCCTAAAAGGAAACAGGTGCACCACAGTCTACTGAATATACCTGGTGAGATGAAACAAAGTAATCATGAAGAAAACTTTTCAAAGGTAACACACACACAATCTGTGTTTTCGTGCACTTAGTCGGATGTAAGAAGTCAGAGTCCTAGTGTATGGATACATCGACTGCTGCACCAACACCGGTTTCCCTAAACTGATAACCACATCCAAAACACTTAACACTACTGCAACAAAAATAATTACAGTCCAAGTTATACTATAGAATTGAATCCTCTGATACCAATTTTTCACAACCAATCATCAGGGCTCATGCCGTGACTACCCTAAAACCACCTTCCATAGGCCAGGGGCGGGAGACTAGCACCAAAGGTGAGTCCCTGATTAAAAGAGAATGCATTCCTTTTAACCTGTAACACACACTGTCTGAACAAAATAGTTTAAGCAACAAGTACTAATATAGGAATGAAAAGTGTGTTGAAAGTAAGTGGGCCATTATACAAACCCAACTGAACAACAAGTACACGTACATGTAAAAAGGGAAAACAACTCCTGGATCATCCATTAGGGAATCATACCAGAAGGGTAGGTATAGATCTTGAACAACTCGTCGCTGAGGTGCATCCCGTCTAGTCCAACTCTGAGTAGCCTCCTGTCTGTCACCCTCATCTATGATCACTGCTGATTGTCGTCTGCACAGAACACAACTAGGTGCGGGTGAAGCCCGTGCAGGGGTGAGTATAACAATACTCAATAGGGGACCCTGAGACCCCTGAAGGACTCCAAGAATCTACAAAGGATAAACCACAGTATTAAGATACAATCACGTAGTATCAACCATCCGTACTTAGGTATATGCCCATTCATATACCTAAGTTACCAATCACTGTTCAGCTCCAACAATCGAGCCCAACCACAACCAATTCCACAAAAGAAGTAAAGTCAGTCATCTCGATGATAAAAACTGAATATCAAAACTCATCTCACACAGGTATACACCTCATCTAAAGTGGTAGAGATGATTATATGTAGAAACTGAATCATATCCACTTTCTCACCCACGTAGGACCCTGGAACAGTATCAGCACTGTCAAACCCACACAAGATCCCAGTACAAAAGTCATTGCTGTCGAACCCATGGAGGATCGTTGTATAGAAGTCATTTCTATCGAACCCACGCAGGATACTGGTATAGTATAATCGCTGTCAAACCCACGGAGGATCCTGGTACAGTATTAGGTCCAAGTAGGATCCTATTGTCTCAGTCGCAGCCAGTCATAGGGTTCCTACACACAGTACACTCGATTCATGGAGGGTCCTCTTCTCAAGCCAAGTGTCAACACATCAACTACCACAAAGTGTTAATTTAATGTATCACATAGCTCCGTCTCATCATAAAGAGACCTATGTGATAGAAAAAAACTCAATCAAACACCCGATATGTGAGTTATTGGCATTTCCGTTCAAGAACCCCTGTTGGTTTTCAGGTTCAAACCAACCTGATCGTACCAAAACTGTGTCCAAAACTCAGGTAGGGTATGCCAAAAGTAACTTTTTTTATATGTTTTTCGTCACTACAGACGGTTCGTCAATCGAAAACTCGAAGGCCATGATAAAGATGAAAATGTAATTTCAGGTTAAACAGGTTCGGACTGGGGTCTGTCCCGGTCCGCGGGTCCGACCTGGTCCGAGGGTCCGACGTGGTCTGTGGCTCTGACCGGGCCCGATGGGGCGGCCTGGCCCGGTGGTGGCCCGACAGAAGAGGCGGCCTGGCCGGGTGGGCAGGCCCACGTGGCCTGGCTGGCTGGCCCTTGTGGCTTGGCCTGCCCGCTCGCATGGCCTCGCCGGCCAACCCGCGTGGCTAGGCCGACCAGGCCGTGGGGGGCAGGTGGTTCCGCGCCCATGCCATCTGAAAGAATTGGCTCTCGACACCAATTTGGTGAACCGCGGGACACGAAGGGTCCCACCTATGGTGCTCCCACTGGAGGCCCACTCAGCCAGCCGCCCTCCTCTAGAAGCCATGGAATTTGGTCACGGTTTATCTCCGGCATGGCACAACAGTGCTGCAACCATCCCGTCCGAGCGCCGTATCCTTCGTTTCCATGCTAACTTACTCCTGCACGGTGCGACATCACTGTGCCCCTCCGGTACCGCCGCAGTCCGCATAGTCATGTCCCAATCCTCCATAAGGCACACCGACACCGCGCTCCTCCAGTGACCTAGAGGCCCTTGTGCCACCGGTACCTCTTGCATCCATCCCATCGCCGGCCAGCGATGCTCCACCGCGGTCCTCCTTTCCGGTGGCACTGTTGTGCCACCGCTGTTGTCAACAAACTAGAAAAACAAGAGGGATGGTAGGTCCATGTTCGCCCGGTCCGAGATCTCCACATTACGGTCATATAAACCAACGATTCACATTCCATAACATGAATGATGAATAATGGGTACAAAAACAATTCAAAACCCCCAACCTTGTTTTGATGAACGTTGAAAAAGTCACGGGAAAAGGCGGGTGTCGATTCATCATTCAATATGTTCCTCATGAACTCCCAATACTCAATCTCGTCCGTAAGAATGTGTTTAGAGGTGATGAAGTCGAAGATGGCCTTCTTCACATTCTTTGTTGGAGAGGATGAAGTTATAAAAGGATTCTCCCAACGCTCCACCAAAAATAATGTTCCAACCAAAATTATGGGTTAAACTAACCCATTATTTAATTGTTGGCCAAAATAATTCACAATAAATAATTAATTGAAAGAGTTCCATTAATTTAAAAAGTGGGTTTGCACATTTAATGTGTGGGGTAAGTTCAAGGGTTTCCCCTACTTTATGGAGAGATACAAGGGGTTAAAGCTCAAGTGGTCTCCATGTTAATTATCCTCTCAAGGGAAGTTATTTGTGGGTGGGACCCACCACCATAACCTCTCATGGGAGGTTATGGTGTGGTGGCCGCCACCTCCAAGTGATTTTAACCACCAGTGATAAAAATAAGCTACTCACTTATTTTTTTTAAATTCTTTAAAATCCCCAAAATCTAACTTCTATTCTCGATAGAACGAAACTGCGGTGAGGGTATGACTATGTAATCACCAACGTTGCAAGTTCAACGGTGCCCTCAAATTTCAATTCCAAGAACCCATTCAATAGTTATAAAATCCTACCCGCATGTTTACTAAATGTACCCAAACAAAACATCCAAAATTGATTTCAGCCACACCGGTCCTCGGAATCAAACTCCGACAGTTTTCGCGGACTCGTAAAATTCCCATGAATTTAAGAAAAAACATTTCCATGGAATTTCCAAGTCTTTACAGTATTTATCAAAGGTCAATACTCACTACCATATAGAATAGTTATTCTAGGAATATTTTTTTAAAATATACCCTTCAATTTTATAGGAATTTTGGAATTTAAAAAACTCTATTAGTCGTTATCCATTTTACCTATCAATTTTTTGTCATATGAGTGAAATCTACTTTAATATCTCTATAAAATATAAAAAATGATCCTAAATATTGAAAATTAATTTTTTTAAATATATTGTGATATCAATATCACATATATAACGTTATAATCATATACATTGATAAAATGAAACTCCATATATTTAGCCTTATTCCTAATAAAATAGAATCATTTCAATTCTAAACCCTCTCTCCATAACTTCAACAAAAAAATATAAATGAATTAACTAATCAGTAGATAAAAAACACTTAATGATATCCATGAAATAAAATAATTAAAAACATGATAATAAATAACCTCTTTGTGATGTTAGTAAACATTTTGATACCCTTTAAGCTACCCAATCATTCATAAATAAATATACATCCTGATTTGAATGTATAGATTTTTGAAAGTAATGATTATACTATAAAAGTATAGATAAACAAATGGATAAGGAATATTTAAACGAAATTGTAACTATATTCATTAATACCACTTTGGGGATTCTAGTTTATAGATTTAATTTGATTTTGTTAATAAATTTACTCATTTAATTTCCACAATCATTGCTATTATTTTTTTCAAATACTATTGAAACATTCAGAAAAATATGAAATTTGGTTTGAAATATATTCCTATAGTGAAATATTATTATATATACACAAATAATTATACAGTTTTAGAAATCCATAGGGTTCATTTGTGAATTGGACATCCTCATATCATGGTTTTTATGATAAATAAACAGTACCCTATCATAATGGAATTATATTAAATATATAATATAAAATAGATAATTTAAATTTTATTTGAAAAATATTGATTATAATGCATTAGAAATTTATAAGTACACAATTTGTGGTTGATTTGTTGGATATTCATGCATTAGATCCAAAAATATATATCTTTGGTGTATTCAAATTGAAATCATGAATCGTCTAGTGATTACTAAAAAGGGTATAAGAATTAAAATAATTTAAATAAACTTTTATAGGGTTATAATGTAGAGTTTTACCCCTACATTATAGGTATTAAGAAGATAATTTCACATATTATTTTATTTCCCAACACTACATCTACATTGAGTAGTCTTTGTAAAATATTATCTTCCTCTATTGATTTATTTAGAGTATAAGTGGCATGAGGGAAAATGAATAAAATATTTTATTCCCTCGATCTCCCCTTTACATTGGTGTGATATATTTTATTGAAAAAAATTACAAATATTATACTATAATATACATTTTATATTAATTATTTTCAAAAATTTATGAAAATGGTCATCATGTATACAATAGAAACCGATGCTCCTACCTGTTAATGCTTAAGAATTTCATTTAAATTATCAAGAACAATTTTTTTGCAATGGAATATACACATATTAGTTATTGAAATTAATTTTAAATCTATATTTTTTTCTTGGATCATTATATCATTATGAACATGAAATGTCAATAAATCCAATGATTCAATTTGTGGGGTAAAATTACTCCCAAAAGTTCTTTTCAATCTAGTAGTTTCTGATTTTTATTATCTTTAGTCAAACTTATGTTTTTGATTTGATATATCCATACATAATAAAATAAATTTATCAAATACTTTTTTAATTAACTTTATAATGTTTTTATATAAAATAAATGGTAAAAGAAATATGTCATTATCATCTTGTATCATTATATGATAAAACAATAATTCTATGAATGTTCCAATAGCAAGATAGAATATATGATCAACAAGTTAATCTAGAGGGATAAGTAACTGGATGCTGAACTTATGAGATATTTTAATCCATACTCTCACATAATCATTGGAATTTTTTATATATTATACCAATATGGATGTTATACATTGAGACTCTTGCAATAAGGTGATGATTTGGTGATGATACATATATATGAAAATCAATTTAATCATTATACAATTTATCACAATAATGGTATGAAAACATTGTTATCTTACCATTTAGTAGAGTATTTTATAATAAAATTTATTACATTTGGTATGGAAGGCCATTGAGATAAATGGTTATACTCACAACTAGGGGGGGTTGTTTCTATTTGAATTATTTTTTCTTTTGTGATGATTCTTCACATTGATCTCTCTGATGAAATTAGTTTATCATATCAACCTATAAACTAACAATTTTTTTTGACTTTATGTTTTGAATTTATTCATATGTATCCCCCAATGTCTTTTCTTTCTCTAAGTATTCACATGGTGGAACTCAAAATAATTAACCTCTAATGTGATCATACTATTCTGGATAAATCAAATCGAAATATGGTTGATTTTAATTAGATATATTTGATATAAATTATTATATCTAAATTATTTAAAAAATAATTGAATATGTACCTATTGTTATCCAATGTTTTTTAATGTATATATTTTTTTATTATGTCATAAGTACACATGATTTCCATATATTATGTGTGTTTTCATATATTATTTTTCCCTATTTATTTACATGACCCCCCTTCCACATCCAATGATGTGGTTTGTAAGTGGTTTTCTATTCTAATTTATCAATCTGTATATAAAAAAGATAAAAAATTATTCCATTATTTCAAAATTCAAAAACGTTTTTTATAGATATAAAATACATACTATTTTTTAATAAAGCTAATCATACCCCATCCCCACACCATTGTAAGGTTATGGTGGTTCTAATGCACCCAGTTTATTTTATAAACTAATTTTTTATTTCAAAAATTAATAATAAAAAATTGATTTGATTAATACAAATGATATAAAATAAAATATTACCAATTATAATTCATCATAGAAGCTTCCTACGACTGATGGCCAATGTAATCATCATAGGATTCTTGGTTTATGATGTGTGTGTATATAACTGGAGGGTGGGGTTTTACATTTCCCTAATATCCCTAAGATGATGCTGGATAAAAAGTGTATGAAATTATCAATGATATTTTCTAGTGACAATTAATATGAAATTCATCATAGTATAATCTAGTATTATTATACTCTATGAGGGATATTAAATATGTAATAAACATGTCATTATTTGATATATCAACAAAAAATAGAATGTATATCATAATTATACCATATAGTCTCTCTAAATTATTTCTTTCAATGTAGGAGTTATTTTCCAACCTATATTTATCAAAAAATATGTACATTTGAGTACTAAAAAAATGTGACTAATTAAATTGAAATTTTCTGGGTTAATAATTTGAACATGTGATTTCTATCCATCATTGAATTTTACAATTTTATTTCATAACTTAATAATTTTTATTAAGACTCCAATTCTACAACAATATTATCTTTTTTCAACCTAAGGTTATTTACATTCTAACATTTTCAAAATTTTAATATCACCAAAATGATGTTCTTCGACATGAGTCACATCGACAGGTGTAGAGTCCATTATCAAGAAAAATATTCAGATATTTGTTTTTAAAAATGTAAATTTCATATTGAACACACATTATTATGATGAAACACATTATATTTAAAAATAATAATTAGAAAAAATTGGCATGTTAATTGAAATATTTTTTTAAAATTAATGGTTGAAGGGATTTACACATATATTGAGTTTCTAAATATCCTTCGTATAGTCCCATACAATATACACGACATCATCTATATTGTGACTACAATAAAATGATTATAATGTTCCAATGAAAGGGTCACCCTTAATGGAAATTTTATTTTTCCATGCAGTTATTTTAGTCGATAATAGAATAGTAAACCAATTTTTATTTGTAGGATTTGGGGTATAAAATACCTTTAATTACAATTATTCCTTAATGAGATTCTTTTATTGTACCACACCTTACTGAAATTCACATTTATAAATCAAAAATCATCAATTATAACTTGTATACTATTTTAAATTCATTATAAAAAAAATCAAAACATTGAATATTTTATTATCCAACACAGATATATTTTTATGATTCCAAAATGGAACACATTCATCTAAATTGGATTTATATACTTAGTAATAGATACATGCATCTCATCCACCATAAGAGTAAATCCATGATTTTACATATTAATGTGTTCATCAGGTTCCTTTGTATAAAATATATATCATTTAATTATATATATATTGTAAGATAAATCGTGTATACTTGGTCCCTTACCCAACGATAACATTTATTTGAAAATTGAAATCATTTTTTAGATAAGTCCTCCACAATATTAACTCCAAAATATCAAATATTCCATTGATTATGTATATTTAATATATATCATTCTGACAATGATGGATAAAAATACCTAATAACTACTTTATGATTTTCCACATATGGAATAAGAACTAATTTTTAATCTAAAATATAATTGTCATCTTTCCCCCTCTACATAATTTTATTTATGAGGAAATCTATTTTAGAAACTCATTCACCCATAAGGCACATGCTATGATGATATTTGGGAGACTAATGTTATCCACATTAGACAATTATAGGAGGCAATGTTCATTGGATTCCTAAATAATATATCACTCTACAATTTAACCATCTATATGACTTTGATTTTTGATAATAACCTTTAAAAATATATATATACCATCTAATGAGGTACATAAATCTATAATTTTTAGAACCATATATTGATGTCATTTCTCTATGACCAATTGAACCACTAAATGAACCATATAAAAAATAATTATGGTGGAAATAAAATATCTAATTCAAATAATATAATTTAGATTTCATATATAGTACAAACAAATAAGAGGACTATAACTATTTTTAGTATAGCTTTTAAAAGGAATAAATGGTTGGTTAATGTGTCTCCAACATTTTAGGAAGAACTCAATGTAATGAATAAAGCATTAAATATTGTATTATAACAAGATAGTCCTGTGATTTTTATCCCTTTAACATAATATTATTCATTGATAGAATATTCATGATATTTTAGTAATACTCATATAGAACCTTTAGACAATTATGATAGCTTTCAAACTAAAATATCTCTTGATTAGAAGGAGTGAAAGCTATTGGGGGAAGAAAATTCCATACATCACACTTCACTAGAACCTACTATTTCCTTATCCCCATGTCAATCAGGTGAATCATATCCTTAATTACATATTTTTTCTAGGATCATTTAATAAATTTCAAATTACACTGACACATTTTTATATAATTTATATTTGAGTGACATAATGAAAATATCTGACATAGAAAAAATTCCAAAATGGAAATTTTAAAAAATTGATCTCCTTTTCTATACTATTTTATATGATTTTTAAATGGTTTACCAAAAACTATGAAAATTTCATTTATTTATCAACAATTTAATCAACTATTAATGGAGACGATTCCATACGTTCTTCTAAATTCCCATCGAATGACGGTGTCTATGATCTGAATTTATATCATTTGGGTTAAAATGTATTATTTCATTAAAAAACATTTCTTCAAGGAATGTTTCATTCTAACCAATAGTGTACCTTATTTATATATTTGAAGCCCTAATATTCTTTTAAAACTATATACTAAAAACATTCCATAAATATAAAAATCATTTATTATTTTAAAAAATTTGGCTCTCAAGGTGAAATTTTAATTTCATTGAGTATCGTAAATGTAACATCTAAATCCCATGTCATTTTCATATATTTGATTAATGGAAATAAATAATTACCAATATCATAAATAAGTTGTTTTAGTTCTAATATAATATGAGAAAATATAATGTATTTGTTCTTCATGCACAACCACAGTGGAAAGTAATAATTTACCAAAATAGCCATCCATGTACTATGTGTGATAATTTTTACACAAAAAATATTCATATCATATGTGTTTATAATAAGATTGGGGGTTTTCTACTCATTTCCAAATATAGGATACTCATAGTGAAATTTCTTCAACAAATTAGTGTTTACTGGGTGATAAAGTTTCACATCATGAGTTCCTGTATTTGAATGACACATATATTGATTTATAGTGCACACAATTTTAAATAGTGCTCTAAACTGTGGATTTATTTTTTATGCCATATATATTTGGAAGGAATTGATTTATCTTTATTATATCAATCCACAACAAATATCAATAATTTTTAAGGGATTTATATTCCATTAAATGATGAATTCATGTCGACTTGAATATTTTCATTTATAGATCATAATCATTGAATATAAAATTGATTTTTCATCCAATTTTTAATGTAAAGGATATTTTATTTTGGAAACATATCATTCAAGAGCCCAAGTAATTCTATAAAGCCAGTGTCAGTCCATACATTTACTATAGCCAAATTATATAGCTTATGTATAAATGACAGTGTTGTATTGTAACGACCAGACCCCAGTTACCCAGAGATGGTGCATTATTACATAATAATGGTCTGATACAAGGAATCATGTCTCAAAATACCGATCTATTTAGTAGCCTTAGAAGTACTAGATATATTCATAAGTTTTACATTATATAATGAAATAAAAATATCAATAACATTTTTCCTCTTTTGTAAAAACTTATATCCTTATCCTATCCATAAAGTTCAACCATAAAATACTTCTTTACATCCTGGGAAAAATAAAACATTGAAAGGGGTGATCTCAGATGCTCAGTATAGATAACAATATAGCAAAAACATCCATAAGAAAGCATAAACATTTAAGGAAATATTTAATACTAAAATAAAATCATTTTAAACATTAACTTCAGATTAATATGGAAAAGATAAAATCATATAATTCCATTTATATATTCAAATAGATATTATACTAGTTGAATAATCACATGAAATATCAATAGCAAATTTCATAATGATGAAATGCATAATGACTGGCTTCATAATAATAAAATCAAGGCCTTGTGCCAAGAATACATATAAGATTTGGTCATGGACTTGTTCCAATATAGTAGATTGTCTCACGAGACCTACAAATGCATCTAGGAGCTATAGAAAGCTCCACCCATCTGTTACAAAGTCCAATGCATTCCTCATATGAAAAGGACTAAACATAAAATAGTCATTTGTATTAAAACAAGCATACGAAATGTCAAAACATTATCCATAAACCATTAATGGTGTAAAAATAAATCTTCCACAGTCAATCATATCACAAAAACATCAACAAAATATGGAATATGTGAATCATAATAATTCAACCTCAAATAAGATAAAAATCCATCAATGGATGTTGACATAGATGAAATAAAAACTATTTGAAATAAATACCTCTTTCTATTTTTAAATAATTGAAAAGTCACATAATTATAAAAGAAAAATTTTATTTCGAAAATATTCTTATAAGCCTGTATGGGAAGCATTGGGGATGATATAATGGTGGAAAATAGCAACTCCCACTGTATAAGTTATAAAAATACATTCTCACCTTAATTTTTTCGAAAAGATCATAGGGTACCTTGTTTGGAAAACGACAGAAAAATTTCTTTAAAACCCATTTATAACAAGTAAAAACAATGTATAAATGAATTTAACCCATAGTCTATTAAATAATAAAAATGTTTTCAAATTAATTTTTAAGAAACATTGATATGGATGACAACGAAATCCTAGTTGATACTTATGTAAAAAAAAACCTCAGATAATAAAGAGATTGTAAAGTTAACCCTTAACTTGTACTATTCCGTGGTCTAGGGTATGTTAAAATCATGTATAATAGTTAAATAATTGTTATTAAATTATACAATAAATATATACATAAATATGATATCATATATGATCCTCTAATATTGCATTGTAAGTAATATTTTAGTAGTATCATCATTTCGGGTGTTAACTGATCTGTTTTACATTATATGATCAGTTATATAAGCCATGTTTGTTATAGATAGGATGTATCTTATTCATTTACAGATTTATATTATGTTCTTAAACATTATTTTTAATCAATAAATGAAAATTATTCTTTAGTGATTACGATGGGGAATAAATCTCATTGCATTCGTGGAGATGGTAATCCGTACGTACGCACGAGCGACGATATCATTATTTTGATGATGAAATCGTATGTAATTGGATGTTATATCATATATAAAGGATAATTAACATGTTATATTTATTATTTACATTATTTATATTCATTATTATACCCATCCAAATAATGAAGTGTTTAAATAACAAACTACACCACGACGTGGAGATGGAAACTGTACGTACTCACGTATGGCGACTTGGTCATTCATAGGATGGATTGAATAATGAATATGTTTTTACCATTTTTATAATAAAATCATTGTATCTAACATAATTTTTAGTTTTTATTATATAAGGGAAACAACCGTGAGAGAGGATTTGGAAGAAGAAATGAACTTGAAAGAGGTGACAAAATATTTACCGCTTCTTTGTGTTCTTCCTTTTGATTTGACGAAAAGGGCTCCATAGGTTGGCTTTATGACAAAAGGAAGGACTCTAGGATAATGGGGGGAATTTTGGTAGGTTATTTGGGCTGGGTTTGGCCATGAAAAATGGATTTGGAGGTGTGAAATTAAGAGAAGGGGAAGTACCCTTTTATAAGAGAGGTGAGTGTCACTTTAGGAAAAGTTTGAAATATTATTTTATATTAAAATATTTTTCGGATTCTAAGGGCACCAAAATGATTCATTTAGAGGATAAGTTCAGGATGGTTCAAAAACCTCTTATACAATATGTTTTATATTGGTTAATGTCACCATATTAACCTTCTATTTTAGATTTAACTCTTTGTTAAATAGTTTGACATTAATTATGTCTCTTTGTATTTTTATATTATATTGTAAATAAACTTACTATAACAAGACAATCGTACCCCAAGTGGTTCATTATTAGTATACATATATACTTATTTATTTACTTTGGACTACCATTATATTTTTAGGAATACTATATGAATTAATAATATATTATTTGTTTTAAAAATTCAATTATGTCAATTTTGACACTATCTAGTATTTGGTTTTTGTGAAAATTATAACTGCATGATTATTTCGAAAAGAAATTATTTTATCAATCCTAAAATTTCATATTAACCAATAAAATATTGTAATTCATAAAAAGTGTCAAATTACATTTATGGGGATATTTATAATATAAAATATTTTAATATTTCATTAATAAGGTAATTACAAAATCATCATGGTGTCATAAAAAAATTAAATTATTTAATATATAAAAATTATAAATAAATTAACCATATTTATTTAATATTTTTAGATTAATAATGAATATTTACAGTAGAATTTATCTTATGTATAATGCTATATAAAAAATGTTTAGTTATTAAAGGTTGAATTTAACACTTTTAACTCTTCTTTAAATAAAATAATAATTAATGTCCTAATCTAATCCAAGTGGACCAAATGGATCGTATTTAATTTTTAAGGTTGTTTTTGGTCGAATTACACTTATCCAATAGAATTATGATATGTTTTATGGAAATTATAATATGATTTTTACCCTTAATTACCCTATTTACTTTAAACACTGGTAAATAAAAATCAAAATTTACTATTCACCAAAAATTATTTTCATCTTATTAAACAAAATTTTACTTACTGATGTCAAATTTGTCTCTTTAATTTTTGATATTAAACTCAAATAAGTAATAAAATTATGTTTTATGCAAATTTTTTAATGCTCCCAGAAGGTGGGTAAAAGACAGGAAAATGTTAAATAAAATTTTATATATCTAAACTTATTATAAAGTAACTTGAATGAATTTCATTTAACATATATAGGTATTATGTATCTATTTTGACCGAAAATAAAATAAAATAAAATAACTAATTATTTAAATTAAAATTCAATTTTAAAAAATAATGTAGTGTTTTTTCACTATTCTTCTAAAATTGAATGCTCTCAGAAAAATACCAAAAAATCACCATAAGCTAATTTTGATATTCCAAATCAAAAAATGAAGTCCATTTTAAAAATTAAATAGTATAAAATTTCAAAAAGTGTGAATTACTATTTATAATGGCTAGTTTCATTGGTCCTGGTGTGTTAATACTCTATGTTGCGTACAACACATGCTACTGCATTATTCAAAGTGAAATGTACCATGGAAGCTTGGGGTGTTACATTATCCTCTCCTTAAAATAATTTCATCCTCGATATTTCTAGAATATTACTGAATAAAAAGATTTGGGTGGTTCTTAATCATATGTTCCTTGGGTTCCCACGTTGCCTCTTCCATCTTATGGTTTCTCCATAGAACATTTAACATACGAGTTTTCCGGTTTCTCAGATGTTTTTCTATGGTATCATGAATTTTGATAGGCTCTTCATAATAAGATAGAATGGGTTATAGTTCAATTTACTTATAGGTTAGTACATGAATTGGGCCATACATGAATTTTCTCAGCAATGATCTGTGGATCACATCCTGAAATTTGGAGATACCTAGAGGCATTGCCAAATTATAAGCTACAACTCCAATTTATTCTAGAAATTCAAAAGGTCCAAGGTACCTAGGACTAAATTTACATTTCATACCAAATTGTATAGAACCCTTCCATGGTGATACCTTAATGAAAACATGATCTCCTACTTGAAATTCCAAATCATTCCTTCGATTATATCCAGAGCACTTTTTCCTAGTTTGGGCTGCTTTGATGTGGGTTTGGATAATTTTCACCTTTTCCATTGTTTCCCCAACAAGTTCCGGGCTAATGAGTTTTCATTCACCAACATCAACCCAACAAATTGGTATGTGACATATCTTTCCATATAACGCTTCGTATGGTTCCATCTTAATACTTTAATGGAAGCTATTGTTATTGGAACATTCTTCTACAAGATAATATTGAACCCACATACCTTGAAAGTAAAGTGAGCCAGATCTCAAAATGTCTTCTATGGATTGAATAACACCTTTTGATTGTCCATCAGTTTGAGGGTGGTAGGCAGTGCTCAAATAAAGATCAGTATCCTATTCCTTCTAAAGACTTTTCCAAAATCTTGATGTAAAACGGGGATCATGATTAGAAACAATCAACATGGGTACACAATGGAGTCTTACAAATGCATTAATATATAGTCTTTCTAGAAGTTCAAGGGGTAAATCTTCTCTTATTGCAAGAAAATGTGATGACTTGTTAAAAAGATCAATAATGTCCTATATTGCATCATTCCTTCTAGGAGTTGTTGGTAGCCCCATGATAAAGTCCATCATAATATAATCCCATTTCCACATATTTATGGGAAGAGGTTTCATGAATACTCCAGGCTATTGCCCTCTAGCTTTCACTTGTTGAAAAACCATACATCTTGACAAAAAATATACAATCTTTTTCTTTATGTTGTCCCACA
The DNA here is from genome assembly GCA_963277665.1 of Viscum album. Lineage (NCBI taxonomy): Eukaryota > Viridiplantae > Streptophyta > Magnoliopsida > Santalales > Viscaceae > Viscum > Viscum album. The sequence goes on along the minus strand of OY728121.1, from coordinate 1,623,140,105 downwards.
AAAAATGTTCATTCAAATCTCTATACATCTTAGTGCTACTAGGGTGTATAAAAAAATAGGTGATATTAGCATTATCCAATAAATCAATTTTTAGATTAGGTATATAGAGAACACAAAGTCTCTTCCCAAATTTCAAAATTCCATCTTCATATATGAAGTCGGTCAAGCTCCCATCATTCACATATTTAATTTTATTTTGAAACTACACATCATCAATCTATGAACATTTTATCCTTTATAGTAAATATGGATGGGAAACCATTTAAAAAATCATAAATGTTTCACCTTTTTTGGTTATTCCCATAACCATCTTTATTAGATCCACGTATACAAGATCCTTTTCAACTCTCATCATATTCCAAACTCCATGATTCTTTCTTATCAAAGCATCTTCCACCTTATTTTGCTTCAATGGGTGGTAGTGTATTGTGATATCAGAATCCTTGTGTAGTTAAAGTCACCACCTTTCCCTCATTTTGAGTTCTTTTTGTGAGAAAATATACTTCAAACTCTTGTGATTAGTATAAATCTCACATTTTTCACCATAGAGATAGTGCCTCCATATATTCAGAGCCAAGATTACAACTACTATCTCAAGATCATGACAGGGATTGTTTTGATCATGAAATTTTAGCTGCCATGATGCATAGGAAATAACTTTATCAATATTCATAAGGACACACCAATGTCCTTTCTTTGAAGCGTCACTATAAATAACAAACCCATCATTACCCAATGGTAGAGTCGAGATAGGAGCATTAACTAATATTCCCTTCAGTTCTTCAAAACATTATTCACACTATTTTTTCCCAACAAATTTTACCCCTTTACGTGTGGGCATGGTTAATGGGTTAGCCAACCGGAAAAAATTCCAGACGAATCCCCGATAATAACCTGATAAACCAATAAAACTGGTTACCTTAGTTATACTCATTGGTGTAGGACATTCTCGGATTTCCTTGGTCTTTGAAGGATCAACAAAGATTCCATCCTTAAAGATAATATGGACAGGAAAAGAAATATCCTGAAGCTAGAATTCCCACTTTATAAATTTCCCATAAAACTAATTTCTTCTAAGAGTCCTTAGGATAATTCCCAAGTGATTTTCATGATCTTCATAGGTTTTTGAGTATTTAGAAACATCATCAATAAAGAACAATAAAAAGTTATCAATATATTCTTTGAAAAATCTGTTCATTTGTTCCATGAAGATAGAGGGTGGAATTAATGTAAACTCATAATGCCCATACCTAGTTTGAAATGTTGTTTTCATAATGTCTTTCTTCTTTACACAGATCTGATGATATCTAGATCGAAGGTCAATCATTGAAAAGTACTGATCTCCCTGAAGTTGGTAGAATAAATCACTTATGTGAGGTAGGGAATACTTGTTCTTTATTGTTATAGCATTGATCTTCCTATAGTCAAGGCACAACCTCATTGATCTGTCATTCTTTTTAACAATAATGGTAGGGGCTCCCCATGGAGGTACACTAGGGTGAATAAATCCCTTGTCACTTAATTCATTTAGTTGATTCTTTAGTTCCACTAATTCCACAGTGGTAATTCTATAAGGGGTCTCCGATATGGGCATTGAACCAGCAATTAAATCAATGGAAAATGAAATTTCTTGTTCTGGAGGATGTATTGGTAAATCCATTCGAAACAAATCAACATATTCTTGAACAATAGGTACACCCTATATTCAAACATTCTTTTCCTCACCCATAGTTATTTCATTATCTTCTTCAACAATAATAGAATTTTGTAGAGCTACCGGGGGTGGATCTAGATAAGAATCTGGTGGTGACCTTTCTACTCTAAAGATAAGTTACTCTTTATCATCATCAAAAATTGTAACCTCCTTCTTCTTATAATAAATTTTTTTCATCATGGGCCGAAACCCAATCCATACTGAAGATTATATAAAATTCAATCAAGGGTATGATGGTGATATTAGTAGAAAAAGGACATTTATCTGCCTTAATGGGAACCGATTAACTAAATACTGTTGTGATAATACGTCCTTTATGATTTTTGACTAAAATATACCTTATTATGTCAAATTAAAAAAATCTAATTTTCATAGCGAACTAGGAAGATATGAAACAATGAGATGATCTAGAATCAATTAAAGCATTGGGTAAACTTGAGGAAACCATTGAAATACGTACAACCATGCCTTTCAGAGCTTCAACTTCAGCAGCAGTGATTGTATAAGCTTGGCCTTGTGCCCATGGTCTTTTCTAGGGTAAGTTCACTAAAGCTTAGGATATTCATTTTCATAATGACCATTTTCTCTACAATTGTATCATTCAACATGGAAAGAATCTGTCATCCCATTGCAATCACGGGTTGAGTGGCCTTTTTCCCCACACATAACAGACTCTCATTCCAATCAGGAAAGTACCGATGTGTTTCATCCCACATTTACCACAGGATGAATATTTAAAATTTCCCTTCTTCCCCTTATTTCCATTTCTAGAGTGTTCAGAAGATCTATTTTTCTCTTTCTCTTCTTTGAAGTTGTAAGACATATAGAATTCCTTTTCTGTCTTGATAGTAAATGAGAAAACATATTTGTATGGTGAGAAGGATTATGAGACTAATTCTTTATGGAGAAATGGATTTAACCGATCAATGAATCAATAAATCTTACTCCTTGGGCAATGAATATAATATGCCACATGACTTGCTAACCTTTTAATGTTAGCCTCATACTTTGCAACATTCTCATCCTCCTTTTTCCTCAGACTCAGAAATGGTCTTTCCATATCTGCTCAATGGTCACGAAGAAATTATTTTTCTATGAAATTTTAATTAAACTCCCTCCATTCCATGTTTGGTACTTCTTTATCTCCCTTTGTGTTTTGGATTAATGAACACTATTGATCTGCATCTCCCGTGTGGCGATAAACACCCATGAAAACATTTTCCCTTTCACTACTCCCTAAATAATGAAATATTTTCTCTAAAGAATTTATCAATTGCATAACTACAAATGGATTTTTACTCCCATTTAATGTTTGTGATTCTTTACTCATGAAGTGGTCTAACATTGATCCACCGCGTTGTGGATTAGGGTGCTCCATACGAGTATGGTTATTATTCATAGCCTGAGTGAGTTTTCCCAGTATAGTGATAAGCTGATCAGCACCAGTTACATCACCATCTCATCTATAATTATCCATATAAAAAGGAAAATACCTACATGGATTATGTGGGTTCATACAATTTCTCTTCCTTCCACTGGGATCCATTTCTAAACAATGGCACACACAATATTAGTTTATGAATCACAATACATAATACCAAACTTGTAAAATAGTTAACATAAATTGACCAGTTTATGGATATAATCTGTAATCATAAAAACGTTTTCTTTGAGGAAGTATATAATCATAAACCCTTCGTAATGGGTTGTAAATAAAATGATAATTATCCTAAGCATATCCCCCAGGAGTTTCCTAACCAAGAGTGCAGCAAGGCCCATTTTCGTGCACCAGGTCTCGTTCGAGTCTTTCTCAAATTGGTGTTTTCAGGTTTTACACTGAGATACATCTGTTCTAGAGCCGCCTCTACCTACTCATATCCAAGCAAGGATGTTTTTCTTGGAAAACTCACAAAATATTTACAGTACCAAAATTATAGGATGTTCTTCTATACTAATACTCAAATTCTATCTTAGGGCAGTGTTCTCTAATTAGATTTTTATCCAAATATAGTTTCCAAGTTTTTTACTAAACATCCTCTGATACCAACTATAAATCCCCAATCCCAGTTATCTAGATTCGGTGCATTATTTCATAACATTGTCATGAGACAAGGAATCAAGTCCCAACATAGAAATGAGTTTAGTAGCCTTAGAAGTACTTGATATATTTGTAAGTTTTAAATTACATCATGAAATAAAATCATCAACAAAATTTTTTCCCTTTTTGAACACACTTATATCAATAGCCTATCCCTACAAGTCAACCATAAAATACATCGTCAGATCCTAGGAAAAATAAAACATAGAAAAGGGTGAGCTCATATTATTAGTAAGGACAACAATATAGTGGAAACTATAATAAATAAGCATGAACATTTAAGGCAATGAATAAGACTAAAACAAAATCCTTTTAAAATTAAACAAACGCATAATATGGAAAAGATATAATCAATAAATTTAATTTAATTATTCACATAGATATTCTACTAGTAGAATAATTACATGCAATATCAATAGCCACTTTCATAATGACGAAATGTATAATGGTAGACTTCATAACCACATAGTCATGGCCTTGTGAAAAGACAAAAAATAATATTTTATCACGGAATTTTTCCAAGAATCTAGTTTGTCTAATGAGATCTACCGATGCATCAAGTAGCTATAGTGGCTCCACCCATAACTTACTAAGTCCAATGAATTCCTTATATGAGATGGTTTAAACAGAACATAAACATTCGTATTAAAAGTAGAATACGAAATGTCAGTACTTTATCAATAAACCTTGAATTGTTTAAAAATAACACGTCCACAGTCTAACATATCACAAGACCTTAAATACAATATGGAGAATTTTATCCCAATAAATAAACTTCAAACATGTTTAAAATCCATCAAAGGATGTTGACATTGATTAAATGAAAAATATTAGAAAAAAATACCTCTTTCTATTTTGAAATCATTTAAAAGTCATACAATTATAAAAGAAAATAGTTATTCTGAAAATATTCTTGTAAGATTGATTGGGAAGCTTCGATGAATATAAAACAATGTAAAATATCCACACTCGTCGTATAAGTCAAAAAAAGTCATTCTTACCTTAATTTTGCCGAAAGGGTCATAAAGTTCCTAGTTTGGAAAATGACAGAATGATTTATTTCAAACCATTTTTTAAAAAGACAAAAGGGGTATAAATGGATTTAAAACATAGTATAGTAAATAGTATAAATTCTTTGAAATACATTTTTAAGGAACATGGATGTGGATAATAAAGAGGTCCCGGTAGATACTTACGGAAAAACAACCTCGGATAATAAATAGATTGTGAAATTAACCATTACATTTTATATTTCTTTGGTTGAGGGTATGATAAACTCCTGAATAATAGTTAAATAATTGTTATTAAATAATTCAACAACTATATACATATATATGATATCATATATGATCCTGTAATATTTCTTTGTTAATAAAAGTTTAGTAGTATTTTCATTTCGGGTGTTAACTGATTTGCTTTCCACTATATGCTCAGTTATATAAGCCATGTTTTTTATGGATAATATGTATTTTATTCATATCCAAAATTATATAAAGTTATTAAGAATTATTTTTAATCATAAAATGAATATTATTTTTGAATTATTACGCTGGGGAATGAATCTCATCGCGTTAGTGGAAACGGTAATCCGTACGTACGCAATAACGAAAATAACAATAAATTGATGGTGAAATCATATGTTATTGGATGGTATATCATATATACAGAATCAATAAAATGTTATATTTATTATTTACAATTTTTATACTCATTATTATACTCATCCAAAAAATAAAGTGTTTGAATAACAAACTACACCACAACATGGAGACGATAAACCCTACATACACACATATGGTGACTTTGTCATTCATATGATGGATATAATAATTAATATGGTTGTACCATTTTTATCATAACAAAATATCATATAGAAGATTCTAGAGTAATTATTTTAGAATGGAAACAACAAAGAAAGAGGTAGTGGAAGAAGAAAAGAACTTGAAAGTGGGGATGAAATATTTACCTCTTCTTTGGGTTCTTCCTTAGGATTTGATCAAAAGGGCTCCATAGGTTGGATTTCAACCAATGGATGGCATCTAGGATAAACTGAGGAGTTTTTGGAGGATATTTGGCCTGGGATTGTCTGAGTCAAATAGCCATGAGGTGTCAAATTACGAGTAGGGGATGTTCCCATTTTTAAGAGATGTGAGGGTCACTTTTGGAAAAGTTTGAAATATTATTTTATAATTAAATAATTTTCGTTTTATAATGGATCCAAAATGATTTATTTAAAGAATAAGGTGGGGATGGGTCTAAAACCTTTTGACCAATAGGTTTTAGATAGGTTTAGGTCACCAATTATCCTTATCTTTTAGTTTTAACTCTTAGTTAAGTAGTTTGACATTTACCATGTGTCTTTTTATTTTTATATTATATTGTTAACAAACTTACTATAACAAGCCAAGAGAATCCCAAGTGGTTCAATATTAATATATATAACATTATCAATGTCCTTCAGCAAATACTTAGATTTTTAGGAATATTATATCAATAAATAATATAGTATTTGTTTTGAAAGCTCAATTATGTCAATTTTGACTCTATTTAGTATTTGGTTTCTGTGAAAATCATAAAAGCATGATTACATAGAAAAAAATATTTTAATTGACCCTAACTTGTCCTATTAACTTATAAAATCATTTTAATTCATCAAAAGTCTCAAATTACATTTACTTGGATATTTATAATATGTAATTTTTTAATATTTTATTAATAAGGTAATTACTACATCATCATTGTGTCATAAATAAATTAAATTATTTAATGTCTAAAAATTATAAATAATATAAAATTATGTTATAAATATTTTTATCTTTTTAATGAATATTTATAGTCAAATTCATCTTATGTGTAACACAATATTAAAAATGTTTTAGTTATCAAACATTGAATTTAACACTTTTAACTCTTCTTTAAATAAAATAATAATAAATGTCCTAATCTAATCCAAGTGAAACAAAAGGATCATATTTTATTGATAAGGTTTTTTTCCAAATTAAACATATCCAATAGAATTATTACATGTGTTAGGGTATTTATAATATCAATTTTATCTTTAATTACCCTATTTACTTTTAACCATGATAAATAAGTCAAAAGTTTCTATTAACCTAAAATTATTTTCTTGTTATTGAACCAAAAATTACATACTGATTTAAACTATGTCTCTCAAATTTTTGGAATTCAACTCACAAAATCGGTAAAATTATGTTTTATGAAAATTTGTATATGCTTCTATAAGGTGGGTAAGAGATGATAAAAAGTTCAATAACATTTTATATATCTAAACTTATTATAAAATGACTACAAAGAATTAAATTGAACATATATAGGTATTATGTATTAATTTTAACTTAAATAAATTAAATAAAATAACTAATTATTTAAATAAAAAGTCAGTTTTAAACAATAACGTTGTGTTTTCATTATTCATCAAAAATTGACAATTCTCTGAAAAATACAAAAAATCACCCTAAGATAATTTTGATATTCCAAATCCAAAAACTAAGTCCATTTTAAAAATTAAAATTTATAAAATTTCCTAAAGTAGTAATTAAAATTCATAACGGCTAGCTTCATTGGTCATAGTGCGTTAATATTCCAAGTTGCGTACTACGGAAGCTACTGCATTATTCAAAGGGAAACATAGTGTGGAAGCTTGCAGTGTTTGTTGCATATTTAGTATAACCAACAAACAATAACATCTTTGTAAAACTATTTATCATCTAAAATAAATTTATAAAATTATGAAGTACATATTCAATTTATGTTTTCATTTTTTAAATAAAATTTCCATCCAATTTTATAGTACTACACATATCAAACAATCAATGAACCATAGTTTTACCATAGATTAAATATTCCGGAAGTTATTCATTAGGTTTAGTCTAACATTTTTAACTTCGATCTATTTCGATATAGATAAATTGTTCATCCAACTCATATGGATAAATTTTTATTTAATAACAACAATGTAAGTGTATAAAATGATTTATGAAGAACATTTCCATGTCCTTTTTAATAAATCACGAAATATTTGTCCCCATACTAGTTCTATTTTGTCTTATTATTAGAATTCACCAATATTTAATTAATATTCATCCTATTTTGTTGAAAAATATTCATATTTAATAATAAATAAATAAATATGTATAAGGTATTCATATAATATATCATTGTTAAATGTATAAATTATATTAACTATAAGTTTAATAAAAATAGTTGAATATTATAATACATATTTTTGGGAGATATTTAGAATATCACACCTAATTAAAAAAATTGATGGGATTTTAATAGGTCAGTTGGAAATAATATTTTTTTATTTAAAGTTAAATTTTTTAAATTGAATTTTACAAATACATATGTGATTATTTTTTATTTTTAATTGATTTATTTAGAACCTTGATTTAGTAATTTGGGAAAATTTGGTTTTTTGTAATTTTTTTAATTTTCCCTATTATTTTTTAGTTTTAATGACATGTTAATATTATGTGATTATTCTTGGTTTCATGTGAATGGAAATTATTCATATTTAATTATTTTATAATTATTTATTATATAGGATTAGTTTTCCATATGGTGTGTTATAATTTCCTACATACTTCTATTTTTATATTTTCATGCTTAGAAAGTCCATAAATCTCCAAATTGTTTTATGATCCAGAAATGAATTTTTTTTCACATTTTTAAACTATGTAACCTGAATTTATTTAGAATAAGTAATGAAATTATTTACATGTGCAACAAAACATCCCAGATCGACCCAAACCGTCACCTAAGCCGATCCACCACATGGACTGAATGTTGTTGATGATCCCAACAAGAAAACAACTAGTGTCTTGGAATCATTGATACACTCTTGAGAATAGTTTCAACTAATAATTGTTAATAAAAATGTCACAAAAACTAAAAATAATTCAACTAGGTATTTCCATACAACAGACATCTAGGCCAATGAAAAGAACAGATATAAATAGCTAATCAAGGTAAATGTGTCGTAGACATAGTAACAATCCACACAATAAAAATTTATTTAATGTGATTATTCTCAATTAGAATCATACACAACAATTAAAATAAGTCATGATCATAAATACACCAGAAGTAGAATAAAATTAATTACACTCGATTGATTTGGATGATATATAAGTATCTAAAAAATAATCTACAATCTTTAGATACAACATAAACATCTACATGTTCCACATGGGAACTACCTAGATCCACAATGTCGAAAAATATACTGAAACAGAAAAACCAATCCCAGATTATAACGTATGAACATGTATAAAAACAACGGTGTTTCATACATGTGTATTAGTTTGTATGATGGGTGCTAGAGAAAAATTCTAAATAAGATTTCACCCAATATTATTTCAAAGTCATTTTATTAAAAATTTTCATATATTATAGGTTTAATATCATTTTGATAATAATGTTTATGTAATGTAATGCATGTATAAAACAAATATAACATATTTGACTTTTTCAATAAGCAAAAATTTTTTTTTAAAAAAAATTACTATCTAGTTTGAAAACCATTATTTAAAACCAAAGAGAGTTTCACAAATATTTGGTAAAAAATATATTTCCAAACCCTTTATATTTCCTATGTTTTGAATACTTAATTTTAAATTGAATAAATTATAAAAAAATTCAGGAATGTTGAACATTATTGTTTATGAAAAAACCAAACCCTTTATTTATTTTGAAACCACTTTCACAAAATCTATTTTCAAAATAAGTTGAAAAGTTAACCATACCATAAAAGACATAACGAGATAAATAATTGGAAAGATCATATCAAAACACCTATTATAAAAAAACATCAAAAATGTAATAGATGAAAAAAAAATTGTAATAGAGACTAAGGGATGTAAAAAATATGTAATTTGAAAATCTCCATATTAATACCATTATTCATTGAAGAAATATCATGTGAAAATACCCAGGTCTTAATATGAAGGCGTCCTAGATGGTACTCATGTGGAATCGTCTCTCGGGCATATGTTTCATCTTAAAGGAACATGTTTTGATTAACTATATCAGTTTAATCAAGTCAATATGAATTTTGATTTTCTATTATAGTCTAATATGGATAATTCAAATGTTTATTACATACCTTTAACAAATTGTTTCAATACGAGTTAGTAAGAAAAAAATAAAATCCCCCTCTTAGTTAACCCATGTTTCTATAAATTTCCAAAGAGGAGGTGGGAAAAAAATACTATTAATCCAAATCATCATCACATATATAAATAAGTCATAAAAAATAACCCTCACCATTACAAAAATATCCTCGCATGAAAAATAACCTTTCAATTCCTTGAATTAGCATAATAACCATCAAAGGTGAACATTACAGAAAATCCATCTTGGTAGAATTCTCATTCTAAATATAAACAATTCCCTAGTTAGAGAAAATGTATCAACTAAGGGAAATCATCCATGTTATTGAAACACATAACTATGGCCTCACATGATTATCTCCTCAAAATAAGAGGCTCAACATTGGGTTATCATCAAATACTAACCTTGAGAGGCATAAAAAATAATTACTCTTAAATATAACCATAATAATCCACACATATACCAAAAAGTGATGGAGGAAACACTAAATGGAATGGAAATGAAAAAAAAATCCTAAAAAATATCATCCTTTTCCAAACTCACAAAGCATAGATCCCAAAATATACGATCACCATACCTCCAACTGTTAGAGTTTATCAATTGAAGAATGATTATTTTTGTGTTTTTTATTATTCTCAATTTTGATTATTAGAGTTGACCTTTTTTCTCTTAGTTTTTATTTTGATAGTTGAAAAAATACCACTCTTAGACAATTATATTTTGATATTTTAAAAATTTATAAAATATTTATTTTATGTTTTATATTTTATTTTATTATTGTAAAATATTTATTTTTAATAATATTATTTATTTATTACAATTAGTCTAGAATCCAGAATCTATATTGTTTATTTTTAATAAGTGTCAAATAATACTTATATAAATTGATCCTTAAAATTTTTGAAATAGATCCTCATGAAATATTTCATGTCTTCATGAAATGTTTCTTTGTATAAAAAAATCCTTATGGTGTTTATTTTCATCTATATATAGTTTATTTTCAACTTAGTGAAGATTTCTGAACATCATTTCAAAGACCGAGTTTTATGTTTTTTAAAAAGTCAGCCACCTAATTTAGATTTTATAACCAGCTTATAAAGATAATAAAGCCTATAATTAATTAAACTTATAAAGATTTAGGAACATAATATAATTAACCATATGAAGAAATTAACCTTACAAACTCTAATGTATGACTTTTAATGAACAAAATCATAGAAATATTTTTATTATGTAATTTTTTATCAATTTTTTATTTTATTTCTACATATTAAAAATACTTATTGTGTTGTGTGTTTAAGGTAATATATTCAAATCACTAATAAAAAAATATTTCTAAAATATCATCTTATACATATTTCAATCACAAATTAGGATAAATCCATGAACAAAACGTTAGATATTTTTTCCTATAAATAACAACTAAAGGAATTTGTTAAAGAAGTGATATATGTGAAAAAGTTCACTGAACTATCATTAGTGAAAGTTCACCCTTTCTATTATAAATACTTCTATTATACTACCATGATCACAATGAGGTGTTATATTATTCCAAATTTATTAGTGTATGTGGTCTAAATGGAATACTATTCCTCTCCCATTTATATTATGGTGTATTATATTTATTGAGTTGTATTGTATAACTATCAAATTTATTGTTAATAATTTTTGTTTTTATATTCTATTGTGAAAATCGTCTGTATTGTCCTTAAATCTATTAAATTTTTTGATAATTTGTTATATATTCATTGAAAAATGTACATGATTTTGGGTTAGGCCTATAGGTTAAAAATGATAGGTTATGTGGGTTGTTCCTTTGTATAGATAAAGAAATGATTATTGGGATGTTCCCCTAAGTTGAAAATGTAAGGTTTGTATTTGAGTTCCCAGTCACTTAAAAAATAAATATTTAATGGCTAACATGTTTTTATCTATTATTAGAGAGAATTGAAGTTTAGATATAGAATAACTTTTATCGAAAATAGTGTAAACTTTTTGGGGTTCTTATTCAATTTTATTTTCTCCACATATTCACTTGAATATTTCACACTAACATGATATTATATACATTTACCTTTGATTACAATAATTTTTTAATGTTTAAAATTCGTTATTTCACCGAGTACCCACTTGAACATATTGTATTCTCACATTTGACAATAGTTGAGAACAAAATAGTTCCCTTGATTGACTCATATTATAATAATCCCTACTTTTCATACATATATATTACATTTTAATTGATGAATATTCCATATATAACAGAAGTATGGATTCCAAAATCATATAGGTCTAGTGCTAATGAAAACATGGACAGATAAACAAATGGGTTATCAATGTTTTAAATTATCTCCCAATAAGATATTTATAACTCTAACCTTTCTTATAAATATCCTACTTAGTACAATTATTCACAACCTAGTGAATGAAAAAATGAGAGAGTTATATAAAATTCTTAGTATAGATAATCTAGGGAGATATAAAAGACCACATGAACATGAACATAAAAATATGGTTATAATAACATTATCATAACATTGTAATGGATTTCCCAGTATATAATAAATCATAATCATGAGTTATGGAATAAATGTGAGAATATTATAAGAAATAAATTATTAAATAATAAAAGAATATAATTTATGGAAGCATAACAATGGAACAAGACATGAAAATGTGGAATACACATAAATATGGAAAATAATTTCCATAATATTAAATATTTCACAACGGGGAATATCTTTGTGGATTGGTTGCACTCCCCAAACTATAATAGTAGTCAATGTTCACTCCTAAGACTATAAAAATAGACTAGGTTCACTCTCCAAATTATTTTTGTAGTAAATATTCACACCAAATAATATAATTGTGGATTGAGTCCCTAATTGAACTTGGTTACCTCCCCATTCAAGTCCTATTTATCTCATGAGATGTAAATTTTTACCCAATTAACTAGAGGAAGATATAAGTTTCATCCATCCTTGGTTATAGCATGGTCTCCTTCCATGGATATGACATAACCACCTATTTTGTTTATAATGTATCCACCATCCTTTATTATAATATAGCCAACATCCTTTGTTATAACATAACCACCATCCTTGGTTATAATATGAACACTATCACATAATTGAATCCTTAGATATGTGTTCCATAAGATGATAAAACATTCATCATATAATCACATAATAACCCATGATAAGAAAACATGTTTCAAAAACATTTAATAAATTCAATATAATATAACCCATGAAAAATAAATGGGTTTCATAATAAACTAATCAATATAAACATTAACCATTCAGATAATGAATAATAATGGTTTCATTTTATAATATCCTTATTACATCATAATTAACATAAAATATGTCATCATAGATGTAAAATAATTTTTAAACATAACTTAGAACATTTCTTGAGAAAAAAATACACCTTTCAATTTCAAATAACATTTTTAAAAGATAAATATTTCTTAATTATTAAGAATTTTTTTAATTAATATTTTAAAATTTTAATTTAATTTTCAAAACATTGATTTGTTATTATGGGAAAAAATTCCATTCATGTTATATAGATTAAAATCAAACATTAAAATTACACTTTTTTAGAAAATTTTAAAAAAATTATTTTTTTGAGAATAAATAGAAGATTTAATTTAATTTTTTTTTTCAAAAATTAAATCGTGGGTAAAAATTATTTTAAAAAATAAAATGAGAATTATAAAAACATTTTATATTTTTTTAGAAACCATGGATATAAATGAAAAACAGTTTTCCACCAAAGAGTTAAATAAATTTGATTTAAAAAAGACTTATTTCATGTCATATGGGTACTTATGGTAAAGAAATTAAAATATAAAATATGTATTATAATGAAATAACTATTGGAGAATAAAATTCAATAGTTTATTATTAGGTATATCATAATATTTCATCATCGAAAACATCTTCATAAAGAATACCGATAAATAATGAAATTGTAACTTTTGAGTCATAATCCCCATGAAAGAATGATAATTTTATGGATATTTATATCCAATAATCTTCATGATGATAATAATAAAATTAATTCATTATCAAAATATACAGCACACAAACGAAACAAGTGGTGAATTTGGCATGTTTCCCACTGAAATAAATGTGAGATGAAAATCCCTTACAATAGGTATGAATTTATTCGTATGCATTGAATCATCCTATATAATAAATATATATTTATTATATATATATATTATATAATCATAATAATATATATCATTCCATACATGATTTAGTTATAACCTTTTTCACCCATTTGTTAACACTTATGAAACAAAATCACAGTTTTGGGTGACATCTCCTTCAATTTTCATGAATATTTTGGTTCGGTTGTTTTGATCCTAATAATTTGATCATGGTTACATAAAAAAAATTAATCAAGATATAAATATCATATATATTCATATTAAAAATGTTTAGAGATATTCATAAATGATATATGTGGGAAAATTAATTTAAATGTTCATGGAGATGGTAAACCATACATATGCCTGAACACTGTTTTTTAAAGATTGAATTAAAGAAAAGTAAATAGTAAATCAAATTTACAGAATCATTATTATATCAAACATAAAATATATATTCTTTTAAAATAACCTTATTAATATCTATGTAAAATAAAAATGAAAAAGTAATCACATCAATTTGTGGAGGTGGTAATCCACAGGTTTGAACAATTGATGATATTATTTTCCAATAGTATGGATGGTGTGAAGGTAGATATGATATTTTAATTTAAAAAATATAAATATTTCATAGTAATCAAATATAAATACTAAAACCATCACAATACTAATCAAAAAAATATGGTGATGTGAAATGAATTGTGTCGCTATGCGGAGCAGTAATTCATACTTACACAAGAGAGATATTTTCACATCCCATTTGATGGAAAGGGTGTGAATAAAGGTTTATTAATAATAAGAATAAAATTTTCATATACTAAGGATACATGATTTTTTAATTTATAAATAATTTAATTAATTTATATGAGTTATAAGTATAAATAAAAATAATGTGATCGGTTAAGGCAATTAAATTCTCTTTGAAATAACTCCCTTAGATATCCTCTTAAGTTCTCTAAGGTTGGTATTTTGGGAAGAAAAGATCCTCTATAATGTGGATAAATAAGTGAAGAATATAAATTTTAATATGTTGACTGATCTATAAGGCTCAATATAGTTAGGTGAAGATAAATGAGGGGTTCCATTTTATAATTGAGGGGAGGGGAACCCTTAGAATTTCATAAATTGTTAAATTATATTAAAATCACACTTAAAGAAATTTTTTAAAAATATAATATAAATGATAAATTAATGAAATTTTAGCCATAACATTCCAGTTTTCCTATTTTAATATATTTATGTATTTTAAATAATTTTAAAACTTATTATTTTAATAATATATTATTATTACAAATTTAGACACTATTCATTTAATTTACTTAAAATACATATAAACAAAGTTTTAAATCTAATATAATTATTCTGAATGACCTGAATCTTTAATATTCATACAAGAAACTCATGTAAAACCTTAAATCACCCAAATTAAATTACATTTGATACTTTTAAAAACATATATTATATTTTTTGTTGTTTAGAAAAATACTTCAAAAGTGTTACATAATAATTAAAGTTCATTATATAATTACTAAAAATTAAAAATAAATTTATATCATGAAAATAATTTCATTAATCTATAAATAACCAATTCTATCCCATTATAAGTTGATTTTTTCCTAATGGGGAGACATTAGTTTTATTTAATACTAACAGTGTGATATTTTGTAACATTCATAGATTTAATCATTATATAGGTCATTTTTGTGTATAATTTTCCATTAAAAAACTCAATTATAGCCTAATGTGATTAGGGTGAAATTAAATAACTACAATAATTATTTAGAAGAAAAATGATGGCCTTATTGATTATTTGTTACCTAGATTAACCTGATTTACACTTTAACAATTTGATATTTTTACCAATGTTTCTATAAAAGGTATCAATTTACCAAATTTGACCCTAATAATTCAAAATATTGAATATATTTTATGAAAATAAAATTTTATAAGTGGTTATCAATAATTTCTATATATAAACACAATGCATGAGGAAAACTTATTTTTAGAAAAATACATTTTTAAGCATAAAACTTGTTTTATTATTATCTCATGGCATGAAAAAATATTAAATGGGTTTGATAGAATTTTATATAAAATAATATATAAAAAATTAACTAATACAATAAATAATAGTGAATAATTTAATTTATTGAGATAAAAATTTATTAGGTTAATAAAAACATTTTTTTAGAAAAATATATCTTTTTATTTAAAATGATTCTTTATTTTTATTTATAATTAATTGATACAAAAATAATTCATTTATACATATGTATCCATAATTTTTTTACAATTTATTTATTCATACTAATAATCACCAATCGAATGGATGGATAATAAATATAAATTAATAGTATATCATAGTTAATTTAAACTCTTTTTTTACAGTGTTGCAAACTATTAAATGAATTAATTTTGTTTTGAAAAAAAATCAGGAAATTTCCAGGTGTAACATTACACCCCTTAAATTGAATTTTACATTGATATTAATAACTCTAATAAAAAATATAAGGATTTATTTTTTTCATTTCACCCACTGGTTTCCAGGTATCTTCTTCGATTTTTTTTTTCTATAGAGAAATGGCACCATGTGTGTTGTTATGTACCATTTCACTTTATCTTAGTGTTCTATGATTTATACTAGTTATTACAATTACGATAGATCATGTTCCAGTGGAATGGCTTCTATGTTTAGTATATGCTATGGATTAGGTATGTACTTCCTCCGGAAAGATACATTGGACACTTTTTGAATGTGATAAATTGATACAAAATACTTCAAACCTTATTATATGGACAAATTGATAGAAAAAAATAAACTTCTTTCATAGTGAATTTGAAACAAAATTATTCTCAAAAAATTCAAATTCTATGTTACATAAATGATTTCCAGCATACTTATATATTGACTGCATCATATCTTGATTTGATGCAATATGTACCTCACTCTCTCTATCATTTCCCCAGCTAATATGTAACACCCCAAGCTATCACAATACATTTCACATTAAATAATACAATAGTTTGTGTCGTATGCAACTTCGAGTTCTAGCACACCACAACCAATAAGACTAGCCCTTAAGAATAGAAATACCCACTTTTTGAAAATTAAAAAAATTCATTATTATCAAAATGGACTTCATTTTGGGATTTAGAATATCAAAATTAGCTGAGGGAAAATTTTTGGTATTTTTCTGAAAACCGCCAATTTTAGATGAATATTGAAAAACACCACATTACTGTTTAAAACTGAAAACTAATTTAAATAATAATAATTATTATTTAAATTTATATTAAGTCAAAATAGAAACATAACACCGATATAAGTTCAATGTAATTCATGGGAGTCATTTTATAATGAAATATGATGTTTAAAAATTTATTGAACTTTTTATCGTCTTTTATCAACCTTCTAGTCACCTTTCCAAATTTGCGTAAAAGATATTTTTACCACTTCTATGATTTGAATTTCAAAAATTCGAGAGGCATGGTTGACATAATTAACTAAATTGTGGTTCAATAGGATGAAATTTGTTTTTTGTTAATATTAACTTTTGAAATTTATTTTGCTTTGTTAAAAGTAAATAAGTTAAGTAATGGTAAAAACATTATTATAATTACCCTAACACATGTCCTAATTATATTGGATAATTGTATTTTTACCAAAATCATCCTTAGGAATAAAATATGATCCACATTGATCCACTTGGATTTGATTAGGACATTTATTATTATTTTATTTAAAAGATTGTTAAAAGGGTTAAATTCTAATTTTTATAACTAAATAAGGCTTAATATAGGGTTATACATAAAATAAATTAGACTATTAATATTAATTAGAAAAAAAAATATTTCCTATATAATGGAATTTTATTTATAATTTATATTCATTAAACAATTAAATTTATTTATTACACAATGATAATTTCGTAATTACCTTATTAATGAGATATTAAAATAATTGATATTATAAATATCCAAATAAATGTAAATAGAGACTTTTGATTCATTCTAGTAATTTTATATGTTAATATGACATTTTAGTACTGACTGAATTTTTTTTGAAGTAATCATGTTTTTTTACTTTCAATGAAACCAAATACTAAATAGTGTCTAAATTGGCATAAATGAGTTTTTAAAAAAAAATACAATATTTTTATTTGATATAATATTTCTAAAAATATATGGTTCTTCCAAAGTACTTTGATACTATTAGATTTGTAAAAATGGAGCCACTTGGTATTCTCATTTCCTTTTATCGTACGTTTATTAATCATTTTTTGTAATAATATATGAATATATGTTTAAAGTTACACAATTTAACTAAGAGTTAAATCTAAATGATAAGGTTAATATGGTGACCTAAACCTGTATAAAACCTGTTGGTTGAGATTTTTCAGAACCATCCCCACCTTATCCTGGAAATAAATATTTTTGGATCCATTATAAATTGAATATGATTTTATAATAAAATAATAATTTAAGATTTTCCTTAAGTGACCATCACCTCTCTTATAAAAGGGTACTGCCCCTTATCTTAAAACCACACCTCCAAAGCCATTTGGTTATTCAAAACCTATAAAAATATCCTCCCACCCACCCTCAATTCATCATAAGGTCCTTACATTGATCGTAAATCTGATAAAAGGAGATATTTGGGTCAAATCAAAAGGAAGCACCTGAAGAAGAGGTAATAATTTAATCATCTCCTTAAAAGTTATTTTATTCTTCCACTTCCACTTTAATTGTTGTTTTCATACCAAAATTATAAATCTAGTACCTATTACATACGGTGATGTTATTATAAGTAGGGTAAAACCATATTCATAATTCCATCCATCCAATTAATGAAAAAGTCACCATACGTGCGTACGTACGACTTACTGTCTCCACGTTGTGGTGTAGTTTTTTATTAAACACATCACTATCTGGATTGGAATAATAATTAGTATAATTGAAATAAATAATAAATATAATATATTAATTATTCTTTATATATGATATATTATCCAATTACATATGATTTCACCATCAATATAATGGTATTGTCTCTTATGCATACGTACAGAATACCGTCTCCATGAACGCAGTGAGATTCATTCCCCATTGTAACCATTCAAGAAAAAATTTCATTTTATAATTAAAAATATTGTTTAAGAACTTAATATCATTATGTATATTAATCAAATAAATCCTATCCATAAAAAACATGACTTACATAACAAAACATATAAAGGAAAATGAATCAGTTAACACCTGAAACAACGATACTACTGAAATATTAATAACCAAAAAATATTAGTAGATCATTTATAAAATCATATTTATGAATATGGTTCCTTTATAATTTAATAACAACTATTTAACTAGTATATAGGAGTTTAACTTACCCTCGACCAAGGAAAAGCACACGGTAAGGGTTAATTATACAATCTCTTTATTTATCCGAGGTTGTTTATACGTAAGTATCTTCTGATACCTCTTTATCATCAACATCTGTGTTTCTTAAAATTGTATTAATTTTTTTTCTATTTCAAATAATATGGGCTATAGTTATTTATACCATAGTTTCACATTATATAAATTTTTTTGAATGAAATCGTTCTGTCATTTTCCAAAGAGGGCACTTTATGTCCATTTCGATGAATTAATGTAATTTTATTAACATATACAGTGGGTGCAACTATTTTGTACCATTATAACCACTTCGAAAATTCCCGTAAAATATAATAAGATTATTTTTAAATTAAATGATTTATTTAATAATTATGTTACTTTTAAATGATTTCAAAATAGAAAATATATTGCTCTCAAATAATTTTTATTTTATTAATGTCAACATATTTTGATGGATTTTACACTTGATTGAAGGTGATTTATTATGAAAAATCTTCCATATTGTGTTGATGGTTTTGTTATATGTTTGACTATATATGTGTTATTTTTATACCATTCATGGTTTATGTTTAAAGTATTAACATTTCATACACTATTTTTAATACGAATGTTTATGTTATATTTCATCCTTTTTAGTTGAAGAATGCATTGGACTTAGTAAGTAGAGGGTGGAGCCCTAAATAGATCCAAGATTCATTGATAGGTCTCATGAGACAAATATCTGTCTTGGCACAAGGGCTTTAAAAAATCTTTTTTGCAGTCTTCACATGAGGAATTGACTATGTAGTTATGATGTCCAGCAATATGCATTCCCTCATTATGAAATTTAATAATGATATTACATATGATTGTTTGACTAGTAAAATATCCATGTGAATAAGTAAATGGAATTATTTGATTTATATTTTCTATATCATGGTGAAGATTATGTTTAAAATGATATTTTTTAGTCTTATACATTTCCTTAAATGTTTATGCTTATTTATAAATGTTTCCACTATATTGTTATCCTTAATGAGCATCCGAGCTCTCCCATTTCTTTTGTTTTATTTTTCCCAGGATGCAAAGAAGTATATTATGATTAACCTTCAGGGATAGGCTATGGGATATGAGTTTATTAAAAGGGGACACAATGTTTTTTTTCATTATTTCATAATGTAATGTAAAACTTATGTGTGTATCTAGTACATCAAAGGATACTAAACTAATCAGTCTTTCAAGACATGATCTCTTTTTATCAATCCAATGTTATGTAATAATGCACTAACTCTGGATAAATAGGGTAAAGGCGTTATAGTTTGTACTAGAGGAAGATTAGTACAAATCATGGAATCTAGATTCTGAAAAACTCTTATTAGAGAACATTACCCAACGATAGACTTTGAGGATTAGTATAGATGTTCATCCTAGAATTTTTAGAATGTAGAGTATTTTTGTATTTTCTAATAAATAAATCCCTTTCTAGATAATAGAAGGTAGAGGCAACTATGTCACTAATGTACCTAGGAGTGAAAAATCTGATAAGAAGTTTCAGGCATTACTAGGGGTATCCTCGTACACGACAACGGGCCTTGATGCCATCTTGTTTATGATACTCCCAGGAGATATGCTTAGGATAATCTACATTTTAATTAAAAACCATTATAAAAGATTTATGAGTAAATAAATGCTCAATGATTTTTTTTTATGATTGTGGATTATATGCATAAACTGTTTAATTTAGGTTAGGTATTTTAATAGTTTTGAATAATATACTGTGATTAATAAACAAATATAGTGGATTCCATTTTATAGAAATGGCGCCTAGTGGACAGAATTGAAAATGTATCAAAGTAAATAATCCATGTAGGTATTTCCCTCATACACAATATAATTATAGTGGATCTGGTGATGAGATCGGTGCTGAACAACTTATAAATAGTTTTGGAAAACTTACTCAGGCTATGAATAATAACCTCACTTGTATAGAGCACACTGATTCACAATGTGTAGGATCAATATTAATTGGATTCAACAGACTAAAAACACCATCATTTTATGGGACTAAAAATCCATTTGTATCAGGGAAATTGATAAGTTCCTTAAAGAAAATATTTCATGCATTGGAGAGTAGTGAAAGGAAAAAAGTTATCATGGAAGTTTATCGCCTCACGGGAGATGAAGATCAATGGTGGTCGTTAATTAAAAACAGAAAATAGGATGAAGAAGTATAAAATATGGAATGGAGGGATTTTAAAGATCTTTTCATAGAAAAATACTTTCCTTGTGCCCATTGAGAGGACATGGAAAAAAAATATCAGAGTCTAAGGAAAAAGTTGGAAGAGAATGTCGCAAAGTATGAGGCTAACATTAAAAGTGTTTCCAGGCATGCAGCAGATTATATACATTTTCTAAGGAGTAATATTGATCGATTCTTTGATGTGTTAAAATAATTTCCCTATCGAACATTAGTCTGATAATCTTGATCATCGTATGAAGATATTGTATCATGTGTAATCATGATAGAAAATGAATTCTCTATGTCTTAAGACATTAAGAAAATCAAGAGAAGAATATATCTTTTATAAACATTGGAAATGTAAATAAGGGGATGATGGGAAAAGTTAAATTTCCATCCTATAGAAAATGTGGGAAGAAACACCCTGGTAATATCCTGACGAGAATGGGAGTCTATTACAAGAGTGGTGAAAAGGCTACCAAAATCTTGATTGCAAGGGAAAGAAAGAGGTTTCCTAATTTAAATTCTACAATTTTAGAGAAATGTGGAAGTATGAAAATTAATGTCCTAATCACCATAGAAATATATCTCAGAAAAATTCAAGGGATAATGTCCAATCTTATACGATCACGAATATTGATGTTGATGCTCCAAATGACGTGGTTGCAGGTAATTTAATGGTTTCCTAAAATTTATACAACACATTATTTGATTCTGGGTCATCGCACTATTTCATATTTTCCTAGTTTTCTTAGAAAATTATATATTTCCAATTTGATTTAACATGGGAGTTGTCAGTCAAATCTCCCAAGAAAAGTTTACTTGCAACAATGTTTTGTTAATCAGTTCCCATTCGGGAATATAAACATGCTTTATTTGCTAATCTCATCATCATACCCATAATTTAATTTTATATATTCGTTGGTGTGGATTGGATTTTGGACCGTGATGTGAAAAATTATTGTAAGAAAAAGGACGTTACAATTTTTGATGATGATAAGGAGTACCTTATCTTTAATGCTGAAATGTCACCATCTGAATCTTTTCTAGATCCACCCCAATAGCAATACTAAATTCAATTATAGGGGAGGAAGAGAATGAAATAACTATGGGTGAGGAAATTATTGTTTAAATAGATTCTATACCTCTTTTGGATGAATATATTGATGTGTTTCAAGATAATTTTCCTGGACATCCTCGAGATTGAGAAATTTAGTTTTCCACTGATTTAATTCTATGTTCAAGTCATATATCTATGACCCCTTATACAATGGCCACTGAGGAATTAGTGGAACTAAAGAAACAACTAGAAGAATTGAGTACTAAATGATTTATTCACCCTAGTGTTTTTCGATGGGGATCCCCTTTTCATTTTGTTAAGAAGAAAGATGGATCTATGAGGTTGTGCATTGACTATGGGGATATCAATGCTATAACAATAAAGAACAAGTATCCCCTACCTCACAATGATGATTTATTTGATCAAATTCATGTAGATCAATATTTTTCAAATATTGACCATGGATCTGGATATCATCAGTTTTGTGCGAATAAGGAATACATTCTGAAGACATAATTTCGTACCAGGTATAGGAATTACGAGTTTACAGTATGACTTTTTTACTGATTAATGAACCCTATATCATCATAGATAAAATGAATAATGTTTTCAAGGAATATTTTGATGACTTTTTAGTGGTATTTATTGATGATATCATGGTTTACTCCAAAATATAAAAACATTATGAAAATCACTTGTTCACTATTCTAATACCTCTTAGAAGAAATGAATAATATGGAATGTTTAGCTAGGGTGAATTATGGCTCTAAGAGATTTATTTTCTTGGACATATTGTCTCTAAGGATGGAATCTTAGTTGATCCTTCAACGAAAAATGCAATCCAAGACTGGCTAGCACTGATGAGTATAAACAAGTTATGAATTTTTAATGGTTTAACGGGTTTCAATTGGCATTTCATCTAGAATTTTTCTCGATTGGATAACCCATTAACCAAGCTCACATGTAAAGGGGTTAACTTTTCTTAGACAAATGAGTGTGAAGAACGTTTCGATGAACTGAATAAAATATTAATCAATGCTCTTATCTTTACTCTACCATCGGGGAATGATGTGTTCTTTAATTATAGTGATGCTTAAAAGAAATGACTTGGTTTTTTTGTTATGTATAATTATAGAGTTATTTCCTATGCATCATGATAGCTAAATATTCATGAACAAAACCATGCACTCATGATCTTGAGTTAGATGTTGTAATATTTGCTTTGATGATATGGAGAGACTATATCTATTGTGAAAATGTGAGATATATAATAATCAAAAGACTTTGAAGTTTATTTTCTTACAAAATGGACTCAACATGAGGCTAAGAAAATGGATTGAACTACTCAAGGATTATGATTTCACTATACACTACCACAAGTGAATTTAAATAAGGTGGTTGTTGCATTGACCAAATAGGATCATGGAGTTTTGAACAAGATAAGAGTTGAAAGGGATTCAATGTTATTGTATCTAGTAAAAATTGATATGGGAATAATCATGGTTGGTGAAACATCAATTAATTTTCAAATGGATTCCAAAACAAATTTATTGGAAAGAAAAAAAATTCTCAAGTCGATGCTGAGGAGTGTGAAAATAAAATTAAAGCTGTGAGTGATGGGATATTGATCGAATTTATATATGAATATGGAATTTTGAAATTTGGGAAGATAATTCGTGTTCCTGAAATACCTTATCTAAAAAGGGAATTGTTTGATGATGTTAATATCTCATATTTATCTATACACACTGGTAGCCCTATGATATATAAATATTTGATGGAATATTTTTTGTAGGACAACATGAATAGGGATATTGCTGATTGTGTATCATGGCGTATTGTTTTTCAATAGGTGAAGCCTGGAAGACAACCTCCTAGAGGAGGCATACAACCTCTTCCCATACCTGAGTGGAAATGGGATGGTATTACGATGGAATTTTTCATGGGGATACAAAAGACTCTAAGAAGGAATGATTAAATATGGGTCATTACATACCATCTTACCATGTTAACACATTTGTATTCTATAAGAGATTACTTGCCACTTGAACATTTAGAAAGACTATATATTAATGAAGTAGTAAGACATCATTGTGTACCCCTATCGATTGTTTCTGATCAAGATACCAGTTTTACATAAAGATTCTAGTAAAGATTTTAGATAGCTCAGGATACTGAACTTCTTTTGAGCACTGCCTACCACCGTCAAACTGATTGACAATCAGATTAGACTATTCAATAA
The DNA here is from genome assembly GCA_963277665.1 of Viscum album. Taxonomy (NCBI): domain Eukaryota; kingdom Viridiplantae; phylum Streptophyta; class Magnoliopsida; order Santalales; family Viscaceae; genus Viscum; species Viscum album. Next base: position 1,623,115,079 of record OY728121.1, on the reverse strand, counting down.
TTAGAAGACATGTTCGGATCTTACTTCCATGACTATAAAGGTATTTTGGATCATTATTTACTTCGTGTAGAATTTTCCTATAACAATAGCTTTCATTTAAGTATTCAGATGGCACCAAATGATGCATTATATAGAAAGAGATGTTGCAAAATAACTTTTTGGGTAGATGTTGGCGAAAGAAAAATCATAGGCCCATAACTTGTTGAGGAAACAATGTAAAAGTTGAATATTATCCAAACCCACATGAAAGAAGATCAACGTGAGAAAAAGAGAAATACTGAAAACTAGAGGATGGATATGGAATTTCAAGTAGGAGATCTTGTTTTCCTGAAGGGATCACAATGGATGGGTGTCATACGATTCAGTAAAAAGGGTAAATTGAGTCCCAAGTAAATCGGACCTTTCGAAATTCTTGAATGAATTGGTGTCGTATCTTATCGTTTGTAAATTTCACCAAGTCTCTCCAAAGTAAATGACATGTTCCATGTATCACTATTGAGAAAATACATGCATGAACCAACACATGTACACACCTTTAAGAAATAGAACTGTAACCTGATCTATCTTATTCTGAGCAGCCTATTAGTATTCTTTATACCAAAAAACAAGTGTTCAAAAACGATACAGATCCTCTGGTAAAGGTTATGTGGAGAATTCATAAGATTTAAGGTGAAACAAGGGAACCCATGGAACATATGATGAAGAACCACGTCATAATTTTTATATAATAATATTCTAGAAATTTCAACAATGAAATTATTTGGAGGGAAGAATGTAAAACCCCAAGCTTCCACTTTGTGTTTCTCTTTGAATAATACAATAACTTTCATTTATGTAACATTGAGTTCTAGCACACCACGACCAATCAAACTCGCATGAATAGTAATACCCAATTTAGAAAAATTTTAAAAATTTTATTTTTTCAAAATGGACTTCATTTTTGTATTTGGAATATCAAAATCATCTTAGGGTGTCTTTGTGGAATTGTTCTAAAAACATTCAATTTTTTATGAGTAGTGGAAAACACTACGTTATTGTTTAAAAACAATATTTTATTTAAATAATTATATATTTTATTTAAATTTATTTTAAGTAAAAATAGATACAAAATACCTATATATGTTCAATTTAATTCATTGGATTTATTTTTTTAATAAAATTTGATGTATAAATTTTTTTGATCTTTTTAACGTCTTTTACCCACCTTCTAGGAACATTTGAAAATTTTCATAAAAGGTAATATTAATGCTTCGGTGAATTGAATTTCCAAAATCAGAGAGACACATTTGACATCTGTATGTAAAATGCGGTTCAACTGGACCAAAATAGTTTTTGGTGATTATTATCTTTTGAATTTTATTTACGACAGTTAAAAGTAAATTGGGTAATTAAGGATAAAAATGATATTATAATTATGATAACACATGTTCTAATTCTGTTAGATAATTGAATTTTGACCAAAATCAACCATAGGAGTAAAATATTATCCTGTTTTAGCCACTTGTATTAGATTAGAACATTTATTATTATTTTATTTAATGAATTGTTAGAAGTGTTAAATTCAAATTTTAAGAACTAAAACATTTTTAATATAGGGTTATACATAAGATAAATTCTACAATAAATATTAATAAGAAATATAAAATGATTTCCTACATAATTTTATTTTATATAAAATTTTTAGAAATTAAATAATTAAATTTATTTATGACACAATGATGATGCAATAATTATGTTATTAATAAAATATTAAAATAATTTATATTATAAATATCCAAATATATGTAAATTGAGATGTTTGATACATTAAACTAATTTTTAAGGATAATATGACATGTTAGTATTAATTTACTTTATTTATTTTGAATTAATAAGGTTTTTTTACTTTCACAAAAACCACATACTATATACTGTCAAAATTGACATAAATGTGTTAAAAAAGACTATTTTATTAATTGATATAATATTCCTAAAAATTTAAGGTTCAGAAAAAGGACATAAATAAGGATATATATGTCAATAATGAACTACATTTGAATCTCTTGTATTTTAATAGTATGTATGTTAACCTTTTATTATAATAATACAAGAATACATGGTAAAAGTTAAACTATTTAACTCGGAGTTAAATCTAAAATATTTGTGTAATATGGTGACTAAACCTATCTAAAACATATTTTTTCAGAGTTTTTTCATCCCAAACCGACTTTATCATAGAAATAAAGCCTTTTTGAGATATTATTAACCGAATATGATGGTATAATAAATTAATATTTCATGCTTTTCCTAAAGTGACCCTCACCTCTCTTATAAAAGGGTTCCTCCCCTTCTTTCAAAATCACACCTTCAAAGCCATATGGATCATCCAACCCTTCCACAAATATCTTAAATTCTACCTATAGGCCTTATATTGATCATTAAGCTAACAAAAAGATACATTTTGATCAAATCAAATTGAATAACTCGAAGAAGAGGTAAGAATTTCATCACCTCTTCAAAAGATCTTTTCTTCTCCCACTTCCTCTTTCATTGTAGTTTCCATACCAAAATAATAAATCCAGTACTTTCTACATACTATCATGTTACTGTATGGTAGAGCCATATTCATTATTCAATCCAACCCATGAATGAAAAAGTCACTATATGTGCGTACGTACGGCTTACCGTCTCCACGTCATAGTGTAGTTTGTTATTCAACACTCCATTATTTTTATTGGTATAATAATGAGTATCATTGATGTAAATAATAAATATATCTTGTTATTTATTCTTTATATATGATATAACATCTAATTACAGACGATTTCACCATCAATATAATGGTATTTTCGCTCATGCTTACGTATAGATTACCATCTTCACAAAAGCGATGAGATTCATTCCCCATCGTAACCATTTAATGATAATTTTGAATTTATGATTAAAAATAATGTTTAATAACTCAATATTATTTTATATATGAATCAAATTCATCATATCTATAACAAACATTACTTAAATAAAAAAACATATAAAAGAAAACAAATCAGTTAGCAACCAAAACAATGATACTATTGAATTTTTTTTAAAAACTATATTAGAAGATCATATACAATATCATATTTATGTATATGGTTCTTGTATTATTCAATAAAAAATATATAACTTTTATACAGGAGGTTAACATACCCTAGACCATGGAAACATACAAGGAAAGGGTTAATTTTACAATCTCTTTATTTATCCGAGGCTGTTTATAAGTAAGTATCTACGAGACCTCAATATCATCCACATCCATGTTTCATACAACTGTATTTTAAACCATTATTACAATTTCCAATAATATGGTATAAATTAATTTAAACCCTTGTTTCAATTTTTATAAAATGTTTTGAAAGGAATCATTATGTCATTTTCCAGACAAGGTACTTCATGAATTTTTTGAATAATTGTGGTAATAATGTTTTTTAACTTATATGACGGGTGTGGATATTTTCTTCCATTATAATACCTATAAAGCTTAACCAAAAAGATTATAATAATAATTTAAAAAAAATTCATTTATAATTATGTGACTTTTAAATGATTTCAATATAGAAATGGATATTTCTCTAAAATAGTTTTCATTTCATCTATGTCAACATCCATTAATGGATTTTACATTTGATTGAAGTTGATTTATTATGATACAATCTTCAATATTGTATTGATGGTTTTTTGATATTTTTGACTATGGATGTGTAATTTTTATACAATTTATGGATTATGGTTAATGTATTAAAATTTCATATGCTAGTATTAATATGAATGATTATGTTATGTTTCAACCTTTTCATTTGTGGAATGCATTGGACATAGTAAGGGACGGGTGGTGCCCTTTTATAGCTCTTCGATGCATAGGTAGGTCTCATGAGAAAAACTAGTGTCTTGTAATGAGACCTTAAAAAAATATTATTTGCAGTTTTGGCATGATGCTTTGACTATGTGGTTATGATGTCTGACATTATGCATTCAATTATTAAGAAATTTTCTATTGATAATACCTGTGATTATTTGACTAGTAGAATATCCATGTATATAATTAAATGGAATTATTTGATGTATTATTCCCATATTATGATGAAGTTTAAGTTTAAAAGGCTTTTGTTTTAGTCTTCTACATTTCCATAAATGTTTATTCATATTTATGAAAGTTTCTGATATATTGTTATCCTTACTGAGCATCTGAGCTCACGACATTTTTATGTTTTATTTTTTCTAGGATGTGAAGAAGTATATTATGATTGACCTGCATGGATAGGCTTCGGGATATGAGTGTGTTAAAATGGGACACAATGTTGTTTTTCATTATTCCATGATGTAATGTAAAAGTTATGTATATATCTAGTAAATCCAATGCTACTAAACTAATAGGTCTTTCGAGACTTGATCTCTTACGATCATGCCAATGTTATGTAATAATGCACTGACTCTGGGTAACTAGGTTAAGGGAATTAGATAAAATAGGTCTTAATAACATTATATTTTTTCAATATCATCCCATCATGTTTGAGTTAAAAACATATTTCCATATAGGGGTTCATGTGGAGAAATCTATATTATCATGTCAAATCTATTGTTGTAATAAAACTCAACTAGAGGAAGGTGTCGATCACAACCACCTTTGAGATCCATAGAAAATGATCTTATAATTTTATCTAGGTTTTGAATTGTTTTTTCAAGCTGAATTTCTTTATGTGGATGATATGTTTTAGATAATCTCAAATATATATACAAATCCTACTAAATATTTCACCTTAACTTCATTGTAAACCTTATATCCCAATGAGATAAAATGTAATATAGAAGTCCATGCAACCTTATTACTTACATAATATATGTCTAGGAAAAATTATCCATAGGGAAAAGTTATCTGATTTCAATGATTTATATTGAATTATTAAGCTGATCGACTATAACCCATATATAATTTTTCCCTTTAGATGTTTTGGGGAGTCCAATGATAAATTCCATGGTGATTTTTTCAATTTCCATTCTGGTATGGGTAATTATTGTAACATACCCTTATACCTTTGTCCCTAAATATTTAATTTATAATAAGATAATAAATGTTATATATAATCTTCAATAACCCTCCTTATTCTATCCCACCATAAATACTCTTTTAGATCTCTATAGATCCATTTTTTACTTCCAGGATGAATTTAGAGTAGTGAACAGTGAGCTTCATCAAAATGATCCATATTCAAATATAGTATGGATAGAACACATACATGGTTATTGAAACTTATTATTCCAACACAATCAATGTAACATACCTAGTTCTAAAGAGTAAACTCTATTTTCAATAAATATATGATATGCTACATCGAGCATAACTGAACAACTAAATATTATTACTTAAATGTTACTATTATAACCTATCCATTGAATGAATATTATCAAATTAAATTTTAAAACAAGGTTTAAACATGGTTAAATAATAATTCATTGGTTACCAAATATATTAGAAATGGAAATAAAAACAACTAAATTTAAAGGATGTGTTTTTATGAAAACCTATTTAAAAAGAGAATAATTGTACAAATAAAATCATACCATTATTTATGGATTTTTACTTAATGTAATTATTTTTTATATAATATAAAAAAATGTAAATTAAATTTATATATTTTATAGATATGTTATAAGAAAAAAATCAATGTTTCAGATAAAAGAAATATTTTTCTAAAAATGCAGTTTTACAGCCTTTTGATTGTGAACTCTTTTTTAAATATAGTTTTTGACACTCATATATGTTTTATTTAAAAAAATTAACATCTTATTTATAATAGGGTCATAAAAATTTACTTTGTTTGATATTTTAGTATTTTTCAGATAAAATAAATATTTAAATGAATAGTAAAACATATACCATTCTAATTTTGAACATCATTTTATGTCTAATTTTTTATATAGTTAAATTGTACTTCTAATTGGTTTTAATGTTTAATTAGATTATTTTTCATAATTTAATCTAATTTTTTTTCATTTTATATAATTACAATATTAAATTGGACATAAAAAGATATCAATCTTTTGATAGTTTTTATATATTAAAAACTCACTTATCTGGTTTTGACAATGGAAATTAATATTAAATAAATTTCTGAAAATCTTGTGTTTCGAATTCGGAATAATGGATTCCTTATTTTGAAATAGAATCTATAAATTTTTTAAATAGTTACATTTTATTTTTTGACATTATGAATAGTAAATTTGTTAAATTTGCTTTACCAAAGAAAAAGGTAAATAGAGTAAATTAGGGTAACATGCAATATGATAAGTATAATAAAATTACCCTAAAACCTATTAAAATCATATTGGATGAATATATTTCTACCCATATAACCTAAGGGTCGTAATTGATTAATTTAATGGACTTTTTTCCATGAATTAGATGTAATTCTTATTAAAACAATAGAAAGTGATAACATGTCACCCTCTTTTCTCTTATAAGTTTAGTAATTTTAATGTAGAGATAAAATTAATGATATATCAAAAAAAAAATAGTCTCCAAAAATATAATGAAATTATTTATATAATGAGAATTTATTTTTAGTTTTTATAGATTATATAGTTACCATAAATATTGGCACAATTGTGATATAGTAATTATCTTATTAAGGGAAATATCAAATAAATGATATTATAAATATTAAAATAAATATTATATTAAATAATTTATGTCATCCATGAATTTTATGGATTCATATTAAATGATAGTATTGAGTTAATTTATTTTTTAGAATAAATAAAGTTGTTGTGAATTTTTGAAAAATTCATGTATTAATAGTTCCAAAACTGACATAAATCATAAATTAAAATATAAAATAGTTTATTAAATAGTATAAAATTATTAAAAATATAATATTAATAAAAATGGTTATTATAAATCCAAATACCTCCTAAATGGAAGATTTTTTGGGCTTTTCACATGTTACAGTAATTAAATTAACCCAAAAAGTGTAAATAAAAAAATATCATGGTAAGATTAAAAAGGGTAAAATAAAGGATAAACAAAACATATAGGGGTTAAAAAATATTTAAAAAATGTATAATATTAGTTTTATGATGGGGATATGACCTAAAATAATCTTATATTTCAATTAAAAGTTTTTGGGACCTTTAGAAACCGAAAATAAATTTATAATAAAATAATTCTTCAAGACCTTACAAAAGTGCATATCCACCCTCTTATAAAGGGATACCAATTCTACCCACTTAGTAACAAATCTCTACCACCATGTTTCATCCATATTCATATCAAATAAGCTCCTAGTATCCCTAACTTACTCATAGAAGCCTTAACATGGGTAGAAGGAAATTGAAAAAATCCTTTTGGCTCAAATCGAAAGGAGTTACCCATTTTAGAGGTATCGTCTTCTCTAAAGTTCCTTTTCATTAAATTTCTTATTAACTACCTATGATATAATTGACCAATAATTACATAAAAACCAGTATAATAAATATACAAGGATGTTTTTATGAGAAGGATTATAGCTACACATACACACATATCCTTCTAATTGATATGAATATACTGTTTCTGTGTACGACAAACAACTACCTCACGAAACAATAATTGTTCAATTTTATACTACCACCTATAATAGTGGCCATTACGATGGAATTTATTTATATATGATATATATAATATGTATTTTTTCTATATTCTTCTGTAATTTTTATTTACAACATACCTTTATTTTTTTCCATAATGTGTAAATACGATAATTTCATTTGAGGACATGTGGACTACCACCCCCACAAAGATACATGACTCATTAATTTCATACATGGAACCAATAAAGAATTTATTTAATGAAATTATGAAACATATATTATATATATATTATACCATAATTATAATATGTATATGTAAATATTTTTCATTCGTTTAGTATGACAATGTAATGGAATTTACCTTCATGCCTATGTATGACCAACCGTCTCCATTAACGGTGCATTTCATTTATTATCTCCAAATGTTAAGGAATATTATAAATTCATATATACTAGATATATATTACATTTAAATCATTATTAATATTTTTGGGATGATATAATTTTGACCAAATGTGAAATTTTAAACCAACAAGTTCATTTTCAACTCAAGCACTGAATATCGACAAAACGACAAATATGAACATAAATAAATATGAAATTTTTATAACAATGTAATAGGTTATATAAAAATGAATAGTAAAAAAGGAAAAGGTTCTCATGAAATTATAAATTAAACTTCGTTTATTATTATGGAATATTATGAATGAACGATCCATGTTGGACACAAGGTAATGGAATTTCTAAACTCAATTTCCACTTGTTGGGGTTTAAGCATACATTGATCATTATATTATTCCATGATTATGTTTGGAATCACTTTTAATTTATTTTTGTTGAAATTAAAACATCCCTTTTTGTGTATATAATTATTCTAAATTTAATCACCCAATTGATAAATTATTATGTCATTTATACGATCTTTGTATGGGACTTCATCTAAATTTACAATTCATTGAAACTTATTTGTTGTTATCCATAAATTAACTTTTATATGGTGTATATACAAACCTTGGAAATATTATATCATTAATATCCTTATTCTCATGATATTATTAAATTTTTAATGTTATTATTTATTTAGTTTTATCTAAGTATTTTCTAATGTGGTGATGGACTCTTTAACTAAAACGTCGTTTTAAATGTTTAAACGAATTTTTCTTATAAATATTTCTCATTAATGTACATGTTGTAAAAATGGTTTTATGGATTTATTTATACATACATGAGTGTTTTATTAAGTAAATTACTCTTAAAAGCTTCAATTTTGTATGGTACACATTTATAGAGAACCCTTCTTTTGGAATGTTTAAAATTAATTGATTATATCAATATCTTGAAATGATACCTTCTGATTATAACGTGGAAATAAAATTTTATGGTATTATTGTTTTATGTGTTATGATTATGTTTTGGCTTGTGGTAAATGATTATGTATACAAGTGATTCCATGATAACCTGAGGTTGGGTGAGCACATGATTGCTCTCCAAAGCATTGGGTAACTTCACAAAGGTAAATGTTAAGCTTTTTCTTAATAGATTTAGGGAGTATACTGTGATGGGAATTATAAACGTAACCATGAAGGTTACTCCTTATGTATATATTAAAGCTAAAATTTAAGTATGGTATGGATTCCACAATATTCCGTTAGGATTTATACCTTCTATAAATTAGTCATAAATCTTATGATTTCATGATGTATTTTAAAGAGCATCTGTTTTATGATTAAAAATTTCAATTTCATTGTTTTTTATATATTCATGGACAAATGTTTTCATTACTTATTTAATATCCTATACTATGTTTTTATTCTCATCCCATTTTTTTTAAATGTTTTTCACAAAGTATAATGATGGGTATGAAAAGGAATAATTCAAGGAGATTTTTATGAAGAGAAGAGTTTATGGTTTATTTAAAGAATTTTATTTTTGTGAAAAAAAATTAATAGGGAGAACAAGAGTCTACTTTGTAAATATTGGGTTGATATATAATAGTTATGGGCTAATTTCCTAAAAATATAAACCTAAAAAGAGCATCTCTGTGAATTATTTACCTAACTCAAGATTATGTAATGTTTAAGGGTGGGGCCTTATAGATGATATCTGAGGATAGTTTAGGCATCTTATGGGATTTGGAGTTTGGATAACCACATGGTATGTCTCTAGGACTATTATTTCAGTTAATTTCCTATTTTATTACATTTTTAGATTAAGGAAAACGAGTTATAAATGGGAGGAGGAGGAAATAAATCAACATTTTTATCTCTTCCAGATGACAAGCTTACAATTATTTTTGAAAAGTCATGTCTGGGTGATTGTGAAACTTTTTCAAGAATACAAATCACCTAAAAGTAGTTTTTTGATATATCAAATACCTCTTGCATACCTCCATACCACCTTGGAAGATGTGTTTTATTTAATAAAATCCCATTTTCTCAACATTCAAATGTTTTAAAGAAAGTTAAATATTATGAATGGATTTTGAATTATTTTACCTGATCACATGATTTTAAAGAATATTATGATTTTGAAAAAGGTGATGAAGATGGGGACCCTTTCACTACCTATTTGTTTTTCCTTTTAAAATGTATTCTTTTATAACATACTTGTTGTATTTTATAAGGACAATTGATTGAAAATTTCAACTCGAACACGGTCCAACTATTTTATAAATATCATGTTTTATCAGATGTTTGGAAAATATATGTCATACCTGATTATTTTCCAATAATAGTTTTCAAGGAACACCCATAAGAACCATGTTTTACAAGGTGTATTTGGATTAAGGAAGAAATGAAATTTAAGGATATCTAAATCATTTTTCAATGCATGTACCTTCAATCTACATGAAAATGATGACGATGAAACCAGGTGGAAACCATGATCATGTTGCGATGTTCATTCTTTGGGAAAATTTTTATTTTATCCTTTGGAAGTCAAATGAAATAAATAATAATTCATCAATTTTGATCTTGAAGTCATTATGATATAGGATGAAAATTAGATGTATAAAATAATCATTTAGTTTAAAACATGATTGGGTTATTTATGAGTGTTATAAAAAGAAGAACCCAAAAAATGACTAAGAACCCATTGCACATGAATGGGACGTGAGAATCTAAGCATGACTTATCATTTTAAGTTAAATTATATTATGGATCACGAATAAGTTTGTTTTTTGGATCTTAAGTTTTATAAAACTAATATCCTTAGTTTAATAAAATTATTTGTTGATTAAGCGATATATGTTATTTTGGAAGATGTTCACTCATTTGGGAATACTATACCCCTATAGAAAATAGAATAATATGAGATTTAATTTAAGGAGTAATGGTTGAATTTTATTTTGGAATAATATATGTTTTTTATATGGATATACAGCGGTTGGGTTTATTTATATAAATTCTTAACCTATCATAGGAACATGTAGTTAGGTTAATTACTATTAGGTATGAGACATTAATAGTAGTCAAAGTTATTTGGTGATAAACAAGATGATTAGTCGTGGAAGACTATGTGATCAAATCCTTATGAATTTTGGGTTTCAATTTTATTTTGGATTATTTTGATGAATTTTAAGGAAAATTTTTTATAGAATAGTATCTGGTGAAATTTGGGTTTTGTTCATTGAATTTCAGACATTAAGAGTAGTAATTTTTTTATAAATAATAATTATTTTTTTTGTATTATATAATATTTTACTGACCATTTTGGTTTTGGGTTAATTTTTAAAGATAGGGGAAACATATAGTTTGACTTTTTTTGGATTATGAGATTCTTTATAAGATTATTCTAGCACTTCATGTGTGACAAATCATCATGAATACTCATCGTTTGGAGAAAAGATGATTTTTTGGTAGATATTTATCAAAGCATGAATCTCTACTTGAAAAGTATGTATGTTTTATTATGTTGTTATACTAAGTACTAAAATAATTCCTTAATTTTATGAAAAGGATATTAAAAAAATATTTTCTCTTTACTTTTCCAACTATGAAATCAAAAGACCATTTAACCCATCACAATTTTATGATTTTATGGTTGTTTACATTCTCCTAATCATGTTTTAAATTACTATATATCATAACAATATGGATAGTTTGTAACACCACAATATTCCACGATACGTTTCCCTTTGAATAATTCAATAGCATGCGTTGTACGCAACATGAAGTTTTAACACACCATGTCCAATCAAACTAGTGATTATGAATAGTAATACACAATTTTTAAAATTTTTATAATTTATATATTTTAAAATGATCTTCATTTTTGGATTAGGAATATCAATATTATCTTATGGTGAATTTTTGGTATTTTTCTGAAATGCTCAATTTTTGATGAATAGTGAAAAACAATAGGTTATTATTTAAAATTGAATTTTTATTTGAATAATTATAAATTTTATTTAATTTAATTTTAAGTCAAAATATATACATAATACTTATATTAGTTCAATGTTATTAATTGAAGTCATTTTATAATAAAATTAGATGTATAAATTTGTATTGATCTTTTTACAGTGTTTTACCCATCTTCTAGGCACGTTAGAAAATCGGTATAAAATGTAATTTTACAGCATCTGTGAATTGAAATTAAAAAATCTGAGACACACCGTTTATATTAGTAAGTAAAATTTGGTTCAATAAGATGAAAATAATTTTGGGGGAATAGTAACATTTGACTTTTATTTACCACGGTTAAAAGTAAATAGGGTAATTAAAGGTAAAAATGAAGTTATTATTACCCTGACACATATCCTAATACTATTAGATTAGTTTATTTCGACCAAAAAAACATTAGAATAAATTATGATCCTTTTGGTCTACTTGGATTAGATTATGAAATTTATTATTATTTTATTTAAAGAGGAGTTAAAAGTGTTAAATTCAATGTTTCATAAATAACTATTTTTTAATATAGGGGTAAAAATGAGGTTAATTCAACTAAAAATATTCATTATAAAGATAAAAAGATTTCCTATAGAATGGTATTTCATTTATAATTTTATAGATATCAAATAATTAAATTTATTGACCACACAATGATGATGCAGTAATTACCTTATTATTGAATAATTAAAATAATTGATATTATAAATATACAAATAAATATTGAGACATTTGATTATTTAAAATAATTTTATATGTTATTATGACATGTTATGGATTACTAAAATATTTTTTTGAAGTAATCATGTTATTAGGAATTTTAGAAAAAAAAGACACTAAATAAGGCCCAAATTGACATAAATGAGTTTTTAAAACAAATACTATATAATTAAAGGATATAATAGTCTTAAAAATATATGGTTTTTCCAAAAGACTTATATAATAATAGATATGTCATTAATGAACCAATTGGAGTCCTCTTTGCATATTATTGAATGTTTATTAACCATATAATATAAATTACAAGGAGACATGGTAAATGTTAAACTATTTAACTAAGAGTTAAATCTAAAATATAAGGTTAATATGGTGACCTAAACCTATCTAAAACCTATTGGTTGAGAGTTTTTCGACCCTTCCCGACCTTAGCCTCGATGTTAATAAATTTTTAGAGATTATAAACCGAATATTATTGTATAACAAAATAATATTTCAAGCTTTTCAAAAATGACCCTCAACTCTCTTATAAATGGTTACATCAACATCTCTCAAAATCATACATCCAAAGCCATTTGGCTCAGCCAAAACCTACAAAAATATCCTTCCAACTACTCTCTCATTGACCTAGAGGCCTTAAATAGATTAGAAATCCAACCTAGGATCCCTTTTGATAAACTCAAAAGGAAACCCTTGAAGAAGAGGTAATAATTTCTCCACCTCTTTCAAAGTTATTTTCTTCGTCCAGTTCCTCTTTCATTGTAGTTTTCTTACCAAAATAAAACATCATTTACCTTATACATAGTGTGATATTATTATAAATATGGTACAACCATATTCATTATTCTATCCATCCTAGAATGACCAGCCACCATATGTGCGTATGTACGACTTACCATCTCCACGTCGTTGTGTAGTTTATTATTCAAATAGATAAATATTTGGATTGGTCTAATAATGAGTATAACTAATGTAAATAATAAATATAACATGATAGTGAATCTATATATATATACTATTACATCAAATTTAATTTTATTTCACCATCAATAGAATGATATTTTCGCTCGTGTGTACCTATGGACTACCGTCTCCGCGAATGAGGGGAAATTCATTCCCCATCATAACCATTGAATAATAATTTCCATTTTTGGATTACAAATAATGTTTAAGAACATAATATAACTATTTATATGAATAAAATGAATCCTATAAATAAAAAACATGGCTTACATAACCAAGAATATAAAATAAAATGATTTTGTTAACACCCGAAATGATGAAACTACTGATATATTTTTAACAAATAAATATTAGAATATTATAATTATGTATGTGGTTATTGTATAATTTAATGACAATTATTTACCTATTATACAGAAGGATAATGTACCCTGACCAAGGAAGAGTACAAGGTAAGGGTTAATTCTACAATCTCTTCATTATCAAAGGTTGTTTATACGTGAGTATCTATTGGGACCTCTTTATCAACCTCATTCGTGTTTCCTAAAAATGTGTTTCAATTTTTTTTAATATTTCCTAGACTATGTGTTAAAGTCATTTAAACATTTTATTGATTGTTTACAAGATTCTTATAAATTAATCTTTCCCTCGTTTTCTAAACAATTTTGTTTAAAACCTTTTCGACAAAATGAATGAAAGAATGATTTTTTAACATATATGGTAGGTGGATTTATTTTCCACCATTATAACACCTTATAATATTCCATTCAAAGATTATAATAATATTTTCAAAATAAATAATTTCTTTTATAATTATGTAACTTTTAATTGATTTCAAAATAAAAAGAGGTATTTCTTTAAAATTGTTTTCAATTCATCTATGTCCACATCCTTTGATGGATTTTAAACATGACTGATGATTATTTATTATGATAAAAATCTTCCATATTGAATTTAAGGTTTTGTGATATGTTTGAATATGGATGTGTTATTTTTATTCCATTCATGGTTTATGGATAATGTATTTACATTTTTAGGCTAGTTTTAATACGAATGATTATGTTATGTTTAAACATTTTCATATGGATAATACATTGGTATTAGTAAGTGACGAGTGGAGCTGCTATTGATCCTTGATTTATCAATAGTTCTCATGAGATGAACTGGTGTATTGGAATAAGGCCTTGACAAAATATTATTTCTAGTCTTGGTACGAGGCATTGAATATTTGTTTATGAAGTCTTGAATTGTGCATTCTATCAATATGAAATTCGATATTGATATTTCATGTGATTATTCGACAAGTAGAATATCCATGTGAATAAGTAAATTGAATTAATTGATTTAGATTTTCCATATAATTCTGAATATTATGTTTAAAATGTGTGTGTTTTAGTATTATACATTTCATAAATATTTATTCTTAGTTTTGAATGTTTTCGCTATATTGTTATCCTTACTAAGCAATTGTGCTCACCCCATTCTATGCTTTATTTCTCTCATGATGTGAAGAAGTATTTTTTGGTTTACCTATAGGGATATTCTAAGGGATATAAGTGTGTTCAAAGGGGAAAAATGTTTTTTTTTATTTCATGATGTAAAACAAATCTTAGGTTTGTATTTAGTACATCCAAGGATAATAAACTGATCGGTCTTTTAGGATATGATCCCTTGTGATCATGTCAATGATATATAATAATGCACTGACACTAGGTAACTGAGGTTGGGGAATTATATTTGGTATCAGAGAAAGTTTAGTACAAACCATGGAAGCTAGGTTTAGAAAAAATATTATTAAAGAAAATTACCGCAAGATAGAATTTGATGATTAGTATAGAAGAACTTCATAGAATTTTGATAATGTAGAGAATTTGTGAGTTTTCCATGAAATACATTCTAGTATAGAGACGAGCTGGTAATGTCCGCTCTAGCATAGATGTACCTAGGAGTAAAAACCCTAACAAAGAGTTTCATGCTTGACCCATGGTATCCTGGTATATGACCAAAGGCCTTTATTCACTCTTGGTTATGACACTCCCAGGGGATATGCTTAAGATAATTCACATTTTCATGAAAACCATTATTAAGGATTTAGGGGTATATAACTATTCAAAGAAAATAGTTTTATGATTATTGATTATAATTATAAAATTTTCAATTTATATTAATTGTTTTACATGTTTGGAATAATGTATTGTGAATCATAAAATAATCTAATGTATGTAATTCTATAGAAATGGAACCTAGTGGATGGAATGGAAACCATATCAATGAATTTTATCCATGTAGAGATTTCCCTCCTACACAAGATAATTATAGTGGAGCTGGTGATGAAACTGGTGCTGATCATCTTATCACCATACTAGGACGACACACTCAGGTTATGAATAATAAGCTTAACCGCACAGATCACCCAGATCCAAAATGCAGATGATCATTGTTAGACCAACTCATGAGGCAACAACCACCAACTCCCAATGGGACTAAAAATCCATTTGTATCTGAGTAATTGAAATGCTCCTTAGAGAGAATATTTAAGGAATTGGGGTGTAGCAAAAGGGAAAATGTTGTCACAGCAGTTTATCTCCTCATGAGATATGCATATCAAAAGTGGTCATTAATTAAAAACACAATGGATGATGATGATGTTTCAAATTTGGAATGCAGGGTGTTTAAATATCTTTTCATAGAAAAATAATTTCCTCGTGACCATCAAAATGATATGGAAATGAAATTTTCGAGTCTGAGGAAAAAGGAGGATGAGAATGTCGCAAAGAATGAGGCTAAAATTACAAGGATAGAAAGGTATGCAACTGATTATATATGTAACCTAATGTGTATGATTTATCAATTATCTTATGGGGTAAACCATTTCTCCATCAAGCAAGTGTCTCACAATCCTTATCATCATATGAAGATATTGTCTCATGTGCTATCGAGACAGAAAAATAATTCTCTATGTACTACAACTTTAAAGAAAAGAAAGAGGAGAAGAGATCTACTGAACACTCTGGAACTGGAAATAAGGGGAAGAAAGGAAAATTTGAATATCCATCCTATGGTAAATGTGGGAAGAAACACCCTGATACATTTCTGAAAAGAATGGGAGTCTGTTACAAGTGTAGGGAAAAAGGCCACCGAGCTCGTGATTTCCATGGAAAGAATGAGGCTATCGATGTTGAATGATACATTTTTTGTGAAAGTTGGAATTATGCAAACTAATCCTTAAACTCTTAGAAAAATTACATAAGAAAAGGACAAGGGAGCAAGGCCAAGCTTATGCAATCACTACTGCTGAGGTTGAAGCTCCAAAAGACATGGTGGCAGGTAATTTAATGGTTTTTTGAAATTTAGCCAATGAATTATTTGATTTTGGATCATCGCAAAATTTCATATCTTCTCAGTTTTCTAAGAAAATTTGATATTTACAATTTGATTTAAAAAGGGAGTTTTCAGAAAAAAAAAACATAAGCCTTGTATCATTGCAATAATGGTTTTGAATCGGTTCCCATTAGGGAATATAGATGATCTTTATCTGCTGATATCATTGGCATACCCATGGTTGAATTTGATAAATCCTCGGTATGGATTGTCATTCACACCATGATGTAGATATTTATTGTTAGAATAAGGAGGTTATAATTTTCTAATGATGACATTGAGTACTATATCTTTAGAGAAGAAACATTACTATCTAATTCATATCTTGATCCACCCCCAATAGATCTACTAAATTCAATTATTAGGAAGGATTAGAATTAAATATCTATAGGTGAGGAGAGGAATTTTCAAATAGGTTATGTACCTATTGGGAAAGAATATGTTGACGTGTTTCCATATGATTTACCTGGACATCCTCTAGAAAGAGAAACTGAGTTTTCCATTGATTTAATTTCTGGTTCAAGGCCCATATCGAAGACCACTTATAGAATGGACACTGTGGAATTAGTGGAACTAAATAAACAACTAGAGTAACTGAATAATAAGGGATTTAATCACCCTAGTGTTTCTTCATGGTGATCCACTGTTCTTTTGGTTATGAAGAAAGATGTTTCTATGTGGTTGTACATTGACTACATGGATATAAATGCTATAAAAATAATGAAAAAGTATCCTCTACCTCACATTGATGATTTATTCCAAAAAATTCATGGAAATCAATATTTTTCAAAGATCTAACATCGATCTGGATATCAAACATTGTGTGTAAAGAATGAAGATATTCTTAATACAACATTCTGTACCCGGTATGGGCATTATGAGTTTACAGTAATGCCTTTTCGAATAACTAATTCACCCACTATCTTCATGTATCTAATAAAAAAAATTTAAAGAAATATATTGATGACTTTATAGTGGTATTTATTGATGATATCTTGGTATACTCAAAAATCTATGAATAACATGAAATTCACTTTGGCATTACTCTAAAGACTCTTAGAAAAATGAATATATGGGATGATAAGAAAGTGTGAATTTTGGATTCATGAGATTTTATTTCTTGGCCTTATTGTCTCTAAGGATAGAATCTATGTTGATCCTTCAAATACCAAGGAAATAAATGAATGGACAGAAACGATGTGTATAACTGAGGTTCACAATTTTATTGGTTTAGTAGTTTATTATCGGCATTTCGTCTAGTAATTTTACTGCTTGGCTTACTCATTAACCAAGCTCAAACGTAAAGGGGATAAATTTTTTTGGACAAAAGAGGGTGAATAATTTTTTGAAGAACTGAATATAAGATTAGTTAATCCTCCTATATTGACACTACTATAGGGGAAATATGGTTTTTTATTTATAGGTATGATTAAAAAAGGACATGGTTGTGTCCTTATACAGAATGATAGAGTTAGTGCCAATGCATCATGACTACATAAAATTCTTGAGAAAAAAAATCCCACTAATGATATTGAGTTAGTATCTGTAATATTTTCTCTGAAAATATAGAGACACTATGTCCATGGTGAAAAATGTGTTATTTATACTAACTGAATGTTTTTTCCAAATCCTATTTTTTCAATTTTCAAGAAAATCCACTTTTTGGGTTAGTGGGAACAACACAAACACAACAGACACAAAATTCAAACAAAGAAAATCCACCCCAATCAAAAATACAATCTTCAACATTGAAACCAAGACATTTTATATGAATATTAAATTAGTGAATTATGGGGGATTGAGTGACTTCATATATGAAGATGGGATTTTGAAATTTAGGAAGAGACTTTGTGTACCCGATATACCTGATCTAAAACAAGAATTGTTAGATGATGCTCATAGCTCCAATTTATCTATACACCCTGGTATCACTAAGATGTATAGAGATTTGAAGGAACATCTTGGGTTGGAAAACATGAAGATAGATATTTTGGATTATGTGTCAAGATGTATGGTATGTCAATAAGTGATAGTTGGAAGACCACATCATAGAATATTCATACAACCTCATCCCATACCTAAGTGGAAATGGGATGATATTACAATGGACTTTGTCATGGGACTACCAATGAATCCTAGAAGTAATGATTCAATATGGGTTATTATTCATTGTATTACTTTGTCGGTATATTTTCTTGATATAAGATAATATTTACCAGATGAACGTTTAGTAAGACTCTATATTAATGATGTTGTAATAGTTCATGTTTTACTTTTATTTATTGTTTCTGATCATGATCGATGTTTTACATTGAGATTCTGAAAATTCCTTCAGAAGGCCCTAGATACTAAACGTTATATGAGCACTGCCTACCACCCTCAAACTTATGGATAATCAGAACAGAATATTCGAACCCTTGAAGACATGTTGAGATCTTGCTCACTTGACTTTCAAGGTATGTGGGAACAATATTTACCTATGGTAGAATTTTCCTATAACAATATCTTCCATTAAAGTATTTAGATGGCACTATATGAAGCATTATACCGAAGGAGATGTCGCACACCAACTTGTTGAGATGATGTTAGTGAAAAAAACTAGTATGCCCAGAACATGTCAACGAAACAATGGAAAAGATATAGATTTTCCAAACCCACATCAATACATTTCAATGTACGAAAAAGAGCTATGCCGATAATTGAATGAAGGATTTGTAATTTCATGTAGGAGATAATGTTTTTTTGTAGGTATCTCCATGGAAGGGTGTTATATGTTTTGTTAAGATGATTAAATTGAGTCCTAGGTACATCGGTCATTTCAAAATTCTAGAACAAATTGGAGTTGAAACCTATCATTTTTTTATGATGCCAAATTTCTTCAATGTTCATGATGTATTCCACATATCACTATTAGAAAATATAGGCATGTCCTAAAACAGGTACTTACTTATGATGAAATAGAACTTGAACCTGATATGTCTTATTGTGAATATCCTGTTAAGATTCATGATACTAGAGAACATGTGCGGAGAAAATGGATAACTCATCTGGTAAACGTTTTATAGAGAAACCATAAGATTGAAGAAGCAACATGGGAAACCGAGGGACTTTTGATGAAAAACTGCCCAAATAATTTTGTGCAGTATTATTCTAGAACTTTTGGGGACAAAATTATTTGAAGGAGGAGTGAATGTAACACTCCAAACCTCCAAAAAAAATTTCCCTTTGAATAATGCATTATCTTGAGTTGTACACAACATAGAGCTTTTCCACAACACAACCAATAAAACATGCCATTATGAATAGTAATACGAAATTTTTGAAAATATATAATTTTTATTTTTCAAAATGGAAATCATATTTGGATTCTGAATATTAGAATTAGCTTAGGGTGAATTTTTGGTATTTTTCTGAAAAGTTTCAATTTTTGATGAAAAGTAAAAAAACTACGTTATTGTTTAAAATCAACTTTTTATTTAAATAACTCTCTATTTTATTTAAATTTATATTAAGACAAAATATATACATAATAATTTTATTTGATCAATTTAATACATTGGAGTTATTTTATAATAAAATTACATGTATAAAATTTTATTGAACTTTTTTACCATCTTTTACCCACCTTCTAGGCAAATTAGAAAATTATCCTAAAAAATAATTTTACAACTTATGTGAATTAAATTTAAAAAATAAAAGACACATGATTGATATCAGTAAGTATAATGTGGTTCAATAAGATCTAAATAATTATTGGTGAATAGTAACTTTTGACTTTTATTTACCATAGTTAAAATCGAATAGGGTAATTAAAGGTAAAATGATATTATTATTACCTTAAAACATGTCCTAATTTTATGGGATAAGATTATTTTGACCAAAAAATTCTTATGAAAAAAATATGATCCTTTTGGTACACATGGATTAGATAAGGACATTTATTATTATTTTATTTAAAGTAGAGTTAAAAGTGTTAAAGTCAATGTTTAATAAATAATTTTTTTAATATATGGTTAAACATAAGATAAATTGACTATAAATATTTATTAGAAAGCTACAAATATTTCCTACATTATAATATTTTATTTATAATTTTGAGACATGGAACAATTAAATTTATTTATAACATAATGATTATGCAGTAATTAACTTATTAATGAAATGTTAAAATAATTGTTATTATAAATAGACAAATAAATGAAAATTAAGACTTTAGATGAAATAAAAGGATTTTTTAGGTTAATATGACTTGTTTAGATTTATTAAATGATTTTTTTTGAAGAAATAATGTAGTTAGGACTTTAACAAAAATTGAATACTAAACAGTATCAAATATGACATAAATGAGTTTTTAATACAAATCCTATATTATTAAATGATATAATAGTCCTAAAAATCTATGGATATCCCAAAGGACTTATATAAATATATATATATCATTAGTGAATCAGTAGAGGTTATATTGGCATAATATAGCATGTTTATTAAACATATAATAAAAAAATACATGGAGACATGGTAAATGTTAAACTATTTAACCCAGAGTTAAATATAAAAGATAAGGTTAATATGGTGTCCTAAACCAGTCTAAAACATATTGGTTGAGAGTTTTTCGACCCATCCCCACATTAGCCTATATGTAAATAATGTTTATGCCATCATAAATAGAATATGATTGAATAATAAAATAATATTTCAAACATTTCCTAAATTTACCCGCACCTCTCTTATAAAAGGGTACTACCCCTTCTCTCAAATTCACACCACCAAATCCATTTGGCTCGGCCAAACCCTACTCAAATATACCCCCATATACCCTCTTTTCGACATATAGGAAATAAATTGATCATAAATCCATCCAAAAGAGCTCTTTTGATCAACTCAAATGGAAACCCCTGACGAGGAGGTAATAGTTTCCCCAATGCATTCAATGTTCTTTTCTTCTTCCACTTCCTCTTTCTTTGTTTTTTTCCTACCAAAACAATAACAATAGATCATTATAGATACTGTGATGTTATTATAAATATGGTACAACCATATTCATTATTTTATACATCCTATGAATGAGAAGTCACCTTACGTTCGTACGTACGGCTTACCGTCTCCATGTCGTGGTGTAGTTTGTTATTCAAACACTTCATTATTTGGATGGGTATAATAATGAGTACAACTGATGAAAATAATAAATAAAACATGTTATTTATTCTAAAAATATGATATAACATCCTATTACATACGATTTCACCATCAATAGAATGATATTGTCACTCGTGTATATGTAAGGATTACCGTCTCCACGAATGCAATAAAATTCATTCCCCATTAAAACCATTCAAAAATAATATTCATTTTATTATTAAAGTTAATTTTTAAGAACATAATATCATTCTATATATGAATAAAATACATCCTATCCATATAAAACATGTCTTATGTAACCAAACATATAAAAGAAAACAAATCAGTTAACACCCGAAATGATGATACTGTTGAAATATTATTAATACAATAATATTAGAAGATCATATATGATATCATATTTATGTATGTGGTTCTTGTATAATTTAATTACAATTTTTTTACTATTATACAAGATTTTAACATACCCTTGACCAAGTAAATGTACAACGTAATAATTAATTCTACAATATCTTCATTATTTGAGGTTATATATAAGTGAGTATCTACTGGGTCCTCTTTATCATCCACATCCGTGTTTCTTAAAAATGTATTTGAAAAAAATATTATAACTTTCTATTCTATGAGTTAATCTCATTTATACCCTTGATTTAATTTTTATCTGATCTTTATAAAGGTATCATTCCGTCATTTTCCAAACAAGGTCCATTACAACCTTTTCGATAAATTATGGAAAGAATGTTTTTTACTTATACGGCGGGTGCAGCTATTTTCCGCCGTTATGACACTTTCAAAGCATCCCTTAAAAGCTTATAAGAATATTTTCCATATAAATGTTCACTTTTATAATTATGTTCCTTTTAAATTATTTCAAAACAGAAAGAGGTATTTATTTCAAATAGTTTTCATTTAATCTATGTCAACATCCTTTGACGGATTTTAATCATGTTTGATGGTGATTTATTATGATACAAATCATCCATATTGTATAGATGGTTTTATGATATGTTTGACTGTGGATGTGTTATTTTTATACCATTCATGGTTTATTGAAAAATTATTGACATTTTCTATGATAGTTTTAATACGAATGTTTATGTTATGTTTGAACCATTTAATATGAGTAATGAATTGGACTTAGCAAGTGACGGGTGGAGAACGCTATAGCTCTTAGATGCATCGGTAGTTCTCATGAGGAAAAATAGTGTCCTACAAAAAGGCCATGAAAAAATCATATTTTTATTCTTGGCACGGGGACTTGTCTATGTGGTTATGAAGTTCGGCATTATGCATTCCATTAATATGAAATTTTCTATTGATATTGCATGTGATTATTCAACTAGTAGAATATCTATGTGACTAAGTAAATAGAATTATTTGATCTATATTTTCAATATTATTATGATTTTTAATTTTAAAAGGCTTGTGTTTTAGTCTTATACGTTTCCTTAAATGGTTATTCTTGTTGATGAAAGTTTCCACTATAATGTTATCCTTACTGCGCATCTGAGCTCATCCCTTTCTATGTTTTAATTTTCCCAGGATGTGAAGATGTACTTTATGGTAGACCTAAATTGATAGGCTAAATGATATATGTGTTTTAAAAGGGGATAACAAGTTTTTTTGTGTTAAATTTAATGATGTAATGTAAAACTTATGTATGTATCTAGTACATCTAAAGCTAATAAACTGATCGGTAATTTAAGATTTGATCCATTGTGATCAGGTGAATGACATGTAGTAAATCACCGACTGTGGGTAACTGGGGTTGGTGCATTACATAGTTTCTCTACCATATCCATGTTTTCCTAAATGGAATCACAGTATGTGTTATCTTGGGTGACCTTTATACTCATATTTATTTCTTTTTAAGTGATTGTTTTATTGACTATTTCTGTAATGTGGGATTTTAAATGAACATACCAAGACAAATTTTAAAATCATTGGGATGAGATTTCCAAAAGGAGGGAATGATTTAACATCCCATGTTTTAAGAAAGAAACACTATATTCAATAGTATACATGATATTCTACACCGTGCTAAATCAAACAACTAAATATTATTTTTTAAATGTTACCATTATAACCTAGCCATTAGAATGGAGGGAGTGAATCATATCAACTAAATTATGAAAATATGGTTCAAACTTTTTTAAATAATGAATCATTTCTCACCAAATATATTTTGAAATGGAAACAAAAACCAATTGAATATAAAGGATGTTTTTTTGAAAACCTATTTTCCAAAAAAATAATTGTGTATATAAAATGATATAAATATTTATGGATTTTTTATTTAATGAAAAATATATTTTATATATTCAATGTCATGTTATAAATTCATCTTATATGTTTCAAAGATATGATATAAGAACAAAATAAATTTTTTAGATAAAAGAATAATTTTAAAAAAAATGTAGTTTTACTGCCTTTTGATTGAATACCCTTTTTAAATTTATTTTTTGACACTTTTATATGTTATATCTAATAAAATATACTTTTTTATTTAGAATTAGGAAAAAAAATTTACTTTGGTGGAAAATTTTGTATTTTTCTGATAAAATAATTATATTAATGAATAATGAAAAATAATGCATATTAATTCAAAACTACCTTTACATTTTATTAATTTTTATAGATATATTGTACTTTTAATTGGTTTTAAAATTAAATATGATTATGTTATTATCATTTAATCCAAAGTTGTTCATCAGATGTAATTTCACATTTTAATTTGATATTAACACATGTCAATTTTTTGATAATTTTTATTTCTTAAAAACATGCTCTCTGGTTTTGACAAATGGAATTTAATTTTAAATTAATTTTTGTCAATTATATGCTTAAAATATGAAAAAAAATGTTTTGGATTTTGGAATCATAAGGTCCAAATTTATTATGTTGGCACATTTTATTTATTTCACAATATGAATAGTAACTATAGAAATTTATATTTACCATAGTTAAAGGAAAATCGGGTAAATTAGGTTAAAAAAAATATGTTAATGATAATAAAATTAATCCAAAACCATCAAAAAATACAAATGGATGAATAAAAATAGACCCATATAACCTAAGTGTTTTAATTGACTCATTTAATGGACTTTTTTCTATGAAATTTATGTAATTATTATTAAAAAAAGAAAGGGACAACATGGCACTCTGTTATCTCTTATAAATATATCAATTTTAATTTAGTTATAAAATAGATAAAACATAGAACATAAATAGTCTCTAGAAATAAAATTATGTTATCTACATAATTTGAAGTTATTTTTAATTTTTTGAGAAGAAAAAAATTACCTTAAATATTGAAACAACAATGATACAATATTTATATTATTAAGAGAAATATAAAATAAATGATATTATAAATATTCCAATAAATAGTTAATGACATTATTTATGTCATACAATAATTTTATGGAATACTATTACTTTTTTGGATTGATTTAATCTATTCTTTTTCTAATTTATCACGTTGTTATATGTTTTTGAAAAAGTCAAGTATGAATTGTGTAAAAAGTGACATAATTAAAAACATAATATATACAATATTTTATTAAATGTCTAAAAATTCCAAAAAACTATACGATTCATCCAAATGGTTTTGAAAAGATGAAAAATTTCATAAATGAAACTATTTTGAGTATTTTTAAATTTTATGGTAAATAAATTTACAAAAAAATTGTAAATATTAAAATATCACATAATGATTAAAAAGGGTAAAATAAAGGATAAAAAAATATAGTTGTTATGAAATATTAAAAACATATATAATTTTAATTGTATTTTGGGGATGTAACAAAAAATAATATTATATTTTAAATAAACTATTTTATTGCCTTTTAAAACCAAAAATCAATTTATAATAAAATAATCTTTCTAGACATTCCTAATGTGCCCCTCCTTCCACTTATAAAAGGGCACCAACTATAACCACTTACTCACACTTATAAAGCCACTTGGAGCTTACAAAATCTAATAAAATAATTTCTTAACGTCCCTAACTTCCATCTAGAAGCCCTAACTTTAAAATAAGGAAATTTAAGAAATCCTTTTCTCTCAAATTAAAAGGAGTTACCCGTTTTAGAGGTAGTGTCTTCTCTAATGTTCCTTACATTTATTTTCCTTCTTCACTCCCTATTATATTCTTATTTTAGGATTAAATAACAAAACCTATATAATAAATATACTAGTATTTTTTATGATAATTATTATAACTAATCATACACAAGCCTCTATCTAGTGGATACAAACGTACTGTTTATGGGTAGGATGAACTGCTGCCTCAGGAAACGATGATTGTAAATTTTCTACTACCATCTTTCATGGAGGCCATTATTAAGGAAATATAATTATATATTATATATAATATATTAATTTTATCTCTATTATTAAGTAATTTTTAGTCACAATATTCTTTTATTCTTTCCATAATGTGTAAATATGATAATTTCATTTGAGGAAGTGTGGACTACCACCCCCTCAAAGTGATATGACTCATTCATGTCCAACATGGACCATATAAAGGATAGATTTAATGAAAAATATGTAACATATATAAGATATATATAATAATAATATTATAATATACCTATTTATCATTTATATTTCATTACATTAATTTGACAATGAAATGAATGCAGTGTTCGTGCGTACGTACAACCTATCGTCTCTGCGAACAATGCATTTCATTTCTTATATCAAAATGTTATGGAGTATTCTAAATACATTTATACTGGATATATATTATATATAAATAATGAATAATAATTTGTATATTATGGAATTTTCACAACATGGACAATTTACATCAAGCATATTTATTTGCAACTGAAGTACCGAATATCGATAAAACGACCAATATGAACTTAAATAATTTTGTAATTTTTATAAATCGGTAATAAGTTAAATATAAAAGAATAATAAATATGAATGATGTTCTCAATAAATTACAAATTAATCTATGTTTATTATTAATGAATATAAATAATGAATAAGAGAAGTCAGCTATAAAGTATGGGAATTTCGAACCATAATTTCTTCTCATTGGGGTTTACACATACATTGATGATTTTATTTTTCCATGATTAAGTGTGGAATTACTATTTATTTATGTATGTTTAAATTATACTTCCCTTTATGTGGATGTAAAATTTCTACACATAATCACCACATTTATAAATTCTTACATCATTTATACGATCTTGGTAGGGGATTTCCTCTCAATTTACCTTTCATTGAGACTTATTTTTTAATATGAACCAATTAACCTTTTTAAGGTGTATATAAATAACTTTTACATATAATATCACAAATATACATATTATAATGTTATTATATATTTTATTTAAAGTTATTATTAGACTATTTTTATTCATGTATTTTCACAGATGGTAAGGGACTCTTTAACTAAAACATTATTGTAAATGTTTTAACAATTCATTATTCTATATATTTCTCCATAATTTACATTTTTAAAAAGTAGGGTTATAGATTTAATTATATTAATGTGAGGTTTTTAAAGTTTAAATTACTTTCAAATGATTCAAAGCGGTATGGGAAACATTTATTCAAAACTATTATTTTTTGAATGTTTTAAATGAATTGATTATATCTGTATCTTGTAATGATATCTTGTGATTGAAATGTGGAAATGTTATTTTTACCTTATGATTTCTATATGTGTTATGATTAGGTTATATTTCATGGGAATTTCATTATTATATGGGTGTTTCCATGATAAACTGAGGGTGTGGGAGCCCGTGATAGCTCTCCAATGCATTGGGTTACGTGACAGAGGTAAACATTAAGGTTTATCCTACGAGATTTTGGAAAATTACTATGATGGGTTTTCCAAACGGAATCATGAAGGTTAATACATATATAGCTATGAAAGCTATAATATATGTATTTTATGGATTCCACATGTTACCTTAATGATTTATTCACACACTTAGTTATTCATAAATTTTATGATTTCATGAGGTATGTTAAACAGCTTATGTTTTATGAGTAAACAGTATGATTTCATTGATTTTTATGTATTCATAGACTAATGTATTAATTCTTTATTTTATATCCCATAATAAATTTTTATGCTCATCCCATGTTCTTGAAATGTTTTTTCACAGATTATATGTGTTAGAAGAAGGAAGAATTCAAGGAGATTTTTATCAAGATAAGAGTTTTTCTTATTTGAGGATTTTTATTTTATCGGAAAAAATTGATAGTGGAATAGTTTAATTTGGAAATTTTGAGTTCATATATAATAGTTATGGCCTAATTATCTAAAAATATAAAACCTAAATGATCCTCAATGTGAATTATTTACTTTAATCAAGATTTTTTATTATTTAATTCTAGGGCCTTATTATCAAGGATAAACTCCGTAACATTTGCCACCTTCTTTCTTAGTATCATATCTTCTTTTTATGCCTCTTTAATCTACACAAGGATATATAGTTAAAAACTCAATTGTGATAGATAATAACAATCCACTTACTTCAAGAATTCAAGATCCATCCATTGATAATCCCAAAATAATGGATCTTTTATGATCCTTATCATTGATAAGACCACACGATCAATTAATCTAAGGGAATCTAGAACTTTATTCACATTCCCAATGTTGTAATTATTTGAGAAATTATAATCTATAATCAAATCCAGCCATCTTCTCTAGGGAATATTCAAATCCCTTCATGTGGAAATATACTTTAATAATTTATGATCAATATATATATATATGACACCTTTATCTGTAAAGATAATTCCTCTATATTTTTATTTAAAACTAACCCACAAATAAATACAAATAATGAGTTGGGTAAATTTTATCATTAACATTTAATTGGCGTGAGGCATAATCCATCACCATATCAGTTTTAAATAACAATGAATCATAATACATTCTTTGATACATCTTTATAGTTGACAAACCCTTATCCTATATAGGGTATAGTAAGTATAGGTTAACAAACTATCCTTCTCATTAGTTCCTTGAATATTACATCCACTCATCTTCCCAAAGGAACTTCGATCCCTTCTGAGTTGCCTTTTTTGATGGGCTAAATAGTCATGAATACTTCTCCACAAATAATAAATAATATCAATTACAACTATGAAAAATATATTTATTAATCATATTTTATGTTATAGGATAAAAATTAATAACATATATTTTAGAAGTATCTATAGATATTCCATCACTGTATATTATTTACCCCATAATGAACATTTCTGATGCTAAAACTCACACTTGGTAAATTATGCGTAATGATTATCTATCCTCATTTTTGTTAGAACAATTCTCCAAAGATCTTCATGCTCTTCCATTTATTTTTAATTTATAAGATTATTATTTTTAAAGACTACCAAAAACTGATAAAGGTAATCAACTAATACTCTATTATTTAGATCCATGAATATAGAGGGGGAATTAGTAAGAATAAATAAAATCACTATAGATTCATATAGTGTATAATTTATACAGAATGATTTCATTGGTATATCCTCTTTATTGACCACTAAATTATGATATCCAAGTATAATATCAAAATTTAAAATGTATTGAGCTCCATTAAGTTTATCAAACAATCATTAATATGGGGTAGTGGATATCTATTCTTGATAAAAAGATTATTAAGTTTTCGTTATTCAATGTAGAGTCACAATGTTCCATCTTTATTCTTAACAAAAAGAACTAGAGCACCCCATGGTGATGAACATGGATGAATGAATCCATTTTAAATATATTCACAGAGTTTCTTCTTCAGTTCTTAAAACTCAATAATGGTAATTTTATATGGAGTTTTTGAAATTAGAGTAGAAGATGATATTAGTTCTATCTGAACATCACCTCCATGATTCCTTAGATGAAGAGAAAATAATTCTAGAAAGACAGAAAAAACTCTCACATAATAATCATATATTTGATATTGATTTTTCGATAACCATCTGAGATAAGAAATCCTTTTTAATTTGAATCATTACACCTAAAATTGATTTATTTTACATCAAAAAAACATATTTATTTTCCCATTTATTAATGATCATTTGTTAATTTGTAATATCAATAATAACTTCCATTCCATGTAAATTAATGATTATTTTTTTTCAAGTAAAGTTAATTCATGCCTATGATATTATTAATGTCATCCAAAGGGATAATAAAAATATTTGTAGGAAAATAATTACCAAAATATTCTATTGGAGAAGAATCTTAGACTTTGGGTGTGATCTTCCTACCATTTGGATTTTTCATTTTAAATTGAACAACTAATATTAGATATAAATTAGAATTCCATGAGACTTTTTCTAATATACATGAATTCATATAATAATCCTCAAATAGGATTCTTCCATAGTTGAGCATACATATTACTACTTCATCTTCATCGTTGTATCATCTCACTCATACTAAAACCCAAATGTTTTATGTGTCCATAATTCTTGGTTTATAAATTTGATCAATCATGGATATTAATATATATATTTTCAAAATTTTGAAACCTTATTTTCAATCTACATTATCTTAGGTTTCATGTAGTTTATTCATGAATATTACTAAAACATTAACTTTTTATTGTATAATAAGACTTATCCGTAGGGTGCATACTATATTTTTCTCATCATATTTTCCTAAGGATATTTAAAACAAAATCTAATACAAAATATAGTGTCTA
The DNA here is from genome assembly GCA_963277665.1 of Viscum album. Lineage (NCBI taxonomy): Eukaryota > Viridiplantae > Streptophyta > Magnoliopsida > Santalales > Viscaceae > Viscum > Viscum album. The sequence goes on along the minus strand of OY728121.1, from coordinate 1,623,084,214 downwards.
ATACTTTTCATATATATATATATATATCACATATTAGTAGACGGATATTCATTACATATTACAATGTTATACAAAATAATCATATAGTTTTAGTTCCATTTGAATCGTGGACATATGGACATATAGTTCATAAAATATATACACCATCTCTCACTAAGTTCATTATTAATATCCCCATTATTATATATATCACACTTATTACCATTCTTCATAACCTAGGGAATATAAATATATTAATGGGTTAACTCAGATTCGTAGTAATGGAAAATATGGCATATATCAATGATCACATGAGAAAAACATGAACATAATGGTATAATTACATGATAATTAAATTTAAAAATCATTCCATATATATCATAAATTCAAATCTTGAGACAGGGAATAAATAATGGAATTTTATAATACATGAAATGTAAAGGAATCAAATAAAATAATCCATGGAATCAAAAAATTGTCACAAGACATGGAATTATGATATATAAATAATTATAGATAATCGTTTTCTTGGTATCAAGGATTCACTAATAAAAAAATCATATTATATTTTTTTAACTACAAAAACCATTATAGTGGATAGGGTTCACTCAAATTACTATCATAATGTATTGACTTCACACCATAACCCATCATTGTACTCAAGGTTCAATCCCAAGACTATCATAGTGGACAATATCCTTTAATGATCTAGGTAAAATTCCCCTTAATGTCCTATTTATCTCACTTGATATCAATCATTACCCAATACATTATAGTGAGATATAGTTCCCAACCATCCTTGGTTATAACGTCACCATGATCCTTGTTTATAACGTAATAACCATCAATATTTATAACGTAACTACCATCCTTGGTTATAAACAAACCACCATACGTGTTATAACATAACCACCATTCATGGATATAATGTACCCAAATTAACATAATTAAAATCTTAAATATGTATGGCATAAGAGAATAAAACATTAATTATATCATCACATCATAACCCATGAAAAGAAAACAGGTTTAAAAAACATTTCATCAATTCACTATAATAAAACCCATGGAATTTATTCTTCAATACATTTTTCATTAATTACATAAAGAAATTATCTTCATTCCATTATCGTTCATATAAAACATGTCATACACACTTTTGTTGAAAAAGTGATAAATTCATTACCTCGAAAATGAATAATGATTTATTTTAAACCATTTTGTAAAAATATTAACACTGGAAAAAATGAATTAAAAATATAATTTTATAATTGTAAAAACCTTCTTTAATTTTCTTTAAAACATATATATGGAAGAAAAATGATTTCATCTGATGATAGTTTTAATATTGATTTTATTAGAAACATATTTTGGCCCCTTAAGTACTTAAGGTGAGGAAAATTAAATTGAAAACAAGTATTTTCATGAAATAACAACAAAAAAAGAAATTTAATGAGTTTCATAAAAGTTATATAACAATATTTCATCATCAAAACAAGATAAGAAGAAATCCGGACAAATAATGAGATTATGACAATAAACCTTTACCACAATTCTAATTTTTGAATAATAATTCCCATGAAAGAAAGAACCGTATATGGATATTTATTAACTATTTTTCTGATTATAATCATAATATATAGTAATGGTTAATATATGTGTCACACAAGAGCACAATTAATGAATATTTCATGTGTCCCACTAAAATAAATGTAAGATGAAAATCTATTAGATTAGGTATGATATACCTAGTATGCGTTGGAACCACCTATATAATAAATATAGATTTATTATCAACACATTACATAACCATAAACATATATATCAGACCATATATGATTTAATTATATCATTTTATCATCCATTTGTTAAATTTTTTTAAATAAAAACATTGTTTTGGGTGATATCTGCTTTGTTTTCCATGTATGTTTTGGTTTGATAGTTTTGGTCCTTGTAGATTTGTCATGGTTCAATTAAATATAGAATATTAATAATGATATAATTACGATATGTTTTCATTATATACATGTATATATACATTCACAAAACATATAGAGGAAAATATTAATTACACCATTCAAGGAGATTGTAGGCCATATAGACACATGAATGTTATTTTCATTTTTTTGAAAAATGGATTGAAACAAAGATATATATTAAATAAACACTATATAATTATTATTATATCATATATATAATATCTATTTGTTAAATATATCCTTATTATCATCCATTTAAACCAAAAATGATAAACAAATCACATCACTTCATTGAGGTGGTAGTCCACATGTACGCATGATCAACATTAACATTTTCCAACTCTTTCTATGTTAAGAAGGTAGATAGAATATTATCATTAAGAAATTATATTTATTTCATAATATTCATATATACACAATAAAATAATACTAATTTCCATCAAAAAATATGGGGATGATAAATTTATTATATTGCTACATGTAGATGGTAAGTCTAATATATGAACGAGTGATATTTTCATTTCCTTTGGATGAAAAGAGGCCGAATAAAGGTGATTAAGAAATCATAATAATGTTAATTATTATTTATGAGAATTATTTTTTTATAAATAAAATGATATATTTATAGGAGGTAAAAGAATACTTAAAAAGAAAGTGATCGGTAAAGGTGATTACATTAATACAGAAATAACTCCTTTAGATCTTCTATTATGTGCACTTAGGTTGGTTATTTGGGAAGAAAAAAACCTCTATATTGATTCTAGATAATTATATATGATAAATTAGAATATTTTTTATATAGGGCTCTATTTTTTGGGAAGAAGATAAATCATGTGATCCCTTTTATAATTGATGTCAGGGGAACCCATAGAATGTCAAAAAAGATTAAAAATAATTTTATGTCATTCTCAAGATAAATGGTTAAAAATTTCATATAAAATATAGGTTAATTAAATTATAGACCATATATTATAAAATTATCTAATTTTTTAATTTTAATTATTTTTAAAAAATTTAATAAAATATTATTTTCATAAAATATCATTATTTACAATTTATACACTATTCATTTATTTTGTTTCAAAAGTCTTAAAAAGAAATATCTATTTACAATATAACTCACATAATAGTAAAATTTATTTTAAATCAAATAAAATTTAACACATTAAATAAAAAAAAATATATTACTTTCAATATTTTTAAATTAATTTATTATATTTTATTAATTAGATACACTCTTCATTGGTGATTCAAAAGAATTTATGTTTGTTATTTAATTAATAAAAATTATAAATAAATTTATATCTTGAAAATAATTTCATTAATATAAAAATCATAATTTACATTCATTTAAACAATTTTTCCCATGTGGACACATGAGAGTTATTTAAAACAAAGAGAGTTACATTTTGTAACATTCTTTGATTTAAATATTATATAGCTAATTTTCCTGAAAAAGAGACCATTAAACTACTACATTAAGAAAATAATTTTGTATTTGAAGAATAAAATTAATCAAATAATAATTATGAGGAAAAATTATGGCCTTATCTCTTATTTTTAACATATATTAACCCGACTTACCCTTTACCGATGTGTTAAATTTTATCACGGTCATTATTCATGTTGACAAAAAATGATGGGGAACTATTTAAGAAATTTGATACTCTTAATTTAAAATATGGAATCTATTTTATTAAATTAAATTTATATATGTGGTAGGAATTAATTTTAATCTTAGTGGGAAAAATGTGACAGAAAAGGCTTTTTAATAAAATCATTTTTAAACATAAAAGAGTGTTTATTCTTATCCCAACCACAGAGAAATATTGAATCGATGTTGAAAAATTTAATTTAAAATATAATATATAAATTTCAATTTTATCATTCACAAATAGTGACTAATTTAAATTATTATGTAAAAATACATTATCTGCATTAAAACAATTTTTTTAGAATAATATATCTTTTACACTAAATGGATTCTTATTTTCATTTATATTTTACTAATTCTCAAAAAAATTATTTACAATTATACAAAAGTACATTATTTTTTATAATTTATACACACTTATTCATACTTTTTAATTCATTCTCTAGTTGATGACAATAATTTTATAGTATATACATGTTCGTTTAATCTTGGTGTTTCACGTAACCAAAGCTATTGAAGAAATTAAATTTATATCAAAAAAATATTTCATAAAATATCAAGGTGTAAGATATATTATATATTGTTAAACCCTACTAAATCCCTTATTGTATAAGAGAAATATATTTTTTATATTCCAGGTTTAAATTCAAATGATGGTTAGTTTTCATAGAGACCACAATATTTATATAACAATGACTTTCAATACTGGAAGAACTGAATGGAAGATTACCTTTTTGATATTATTATTGACCACTTTCTAATAATTTTAAAACCATAAAACTCTCTAATAATATAATTGATTCATTAAATGGTAATTAATCTATTATATATTTCTTAAATTAGGAATCCTTTTATATTTTATGTTGGGTAATAATTAAAATTTTTTTTAGTCAAACATCAGAATGAAAAACTGCACAAGATATATGTAGAATTATATAGGTTACTCCCTATATAAGTGATAAACTAAAAATAACCAATATGGAAATTCATATAGAATAATATCATGATATTGAACTAGGAGAATAAGAATATGTCAATATTTTTTGTTATTGCTTCCCAAGTATTGTTAATGGAATAAGAGCAGTTTGATAACTCTTAAACATCACAATGCTTCCAAAAGGAGTGAAGAGATCCCAAACCAAGAAGTGGAATGTAATACAAGTTCCTATAGATGAATGTAATAATTTCATGAAGTATATGTCGGATGATGTTATTAGATAACTATTATAATATGATTTAAATTTTAAAAACATTACTGATGTAGAGTCCCTGTGAAATATAGGTATTAAATTTAATTAAAATATAATTTATACGTTTTATGATTTTGATTATGATGTAATTGTAAATAAAATATTAGTATCACATGTACAAAAATGTGCATATAAATTTATGAAAATAATGAAATGAATTAAAAATATATCCACAAAGTAAAATCAAATTAATAAAAAAAATAAAGTAAGAAAGGTAATTAATATACCTATAGTGATGATTCTGAATACAATTGTTATAAATGTGAAATTAAAATCCATAAATAGTAGGACTACCAATTAATTTATGTTAAATGGAAAATAAAAGAAGTAAAAAATATTTTAAAAGATAATTTTCTACTAGATTGGGTTTCAATGAAGAATCAGATTAATGTGATGAATCTGGATCTGAAAAGGAGTATTCTAATCTATGATTAATGGATAATAAAGATGAGGTTAATAGTGATTCTAGGTTTAGTTATTACAATAATATTATTTTTTAAAATCTTAGTTTTGATGAACTAATAAAATAAAATTAGAAAATATATAAATATATAATAAGACATGGTGAGATATATACATAAGAAAATGAACAAAATAAAAAAGTTGTTAATTCAAAAAATGTATCTTATTTATGAAAATTAAAAACATTAGAAGAAAAAATCAAGTTATAATGTTAATATTTTTGAATATCATTAATTGATAAAAAAATAAAATAAAAAATAAAAAAAATAAAATATATTTATTAGCTTAGAGCATGAATTAGATATTTTTGTTTGAGGTAAAGATAGTTATGAAAAGATGAAATCTATGAGTAAAGTATACAAAAATAAAACAATAATTTGATATGATAGAAAAATTAATAATATTTATGAAAAAATATTATATATAATTTTAAAGGATATATATCTCTCATTACTTTCTTTAGATGTTTAATGCATGGATATTTTGCAAGTAATTGATTATTAAGATTTATATTTTGATTGAGTCCAATAAAATCATTTATTTTAGAGAAATTTATTTCATGATTTCTCACAACTAAATTTTTAATTTCCAATTGGGTTCCAAATAATTATTTTACTAATCCTATTGGCGCCAAAATAGTATGTGTATCAAAAGTGGATTTTAATATATTTTTTTGGAAAAGTTCCTTAGAAGTCTCAAGAATGACACATAGTAAAAGTAAAATGGGTGTTCTAGAAACATGACTAGAGGACCATTACACAAATACCCATACAATAGTTGTGATTGAGGGGATTCCAATGTAAGATATAACACAAAAATTTTGGTCAAAGGATTTAGTGATATCTGAATTTTCGATTCTGTTATTATTTATAAATTATTTTTGTTCAGGGTTTGAAACACATTCTAATTATTATTTCAAAAATATGTGATGATGTTATTTTTTAAAATTTTTGAAATGAAAAGTTAGTAGATTTAAAAAAATGATTTTATTTTTATTCTACCATAAATGATAACATTTATATAATTGATTTTACTTAGCTATAATGTCAAATATTTATGTTTTTAATGGCTTATAGTCATATGATGTTTTAGGGAATATGGGGCTTGGATATGTTATTTTTATAATGATGAAAAAGATATAAAAACGTCATACTATACTATAGTTTTATTAAATCAAATGTGATTAATAACAATTTAATTATTATTTCATGATTTCCATGTGGAGGAAAAGTTGATTCAGATATGTTTTTGATGTGAAAAATGAATGGCCTCTATAAAAAATCATTTATATTTTTATAAATTTAAACAAGTTGATCATTTAGATAGAAAAAAATATCAAATTTTTATTTTTGAGGAGTGTAGTAGATATACAAGGATTATTTTTTCTATAACCTAATAATGAAAATTTAGAAAATATTTCTATATTTTATAAATTAGATGGAAATGATAATTATAATTAACATTATTATTTTAGAAGTGACATAAGTATATAATTATGAAATATATTATTTTAATTTTTTTTGAAAATATGGTTATTCATATAATTTTTGAACACATAGGTTAACTTTGATAAATGGTGTTGTTGAATGTAGGAATATAACTACTGTAATAGTGGACAATTTTATGATAAATGATTTTAATTTCGCTAAATATTTTATATTTCTTGAGTTAAATACTACCTATTTTTTATCGAATTTTTTTTATTATCTACTAAAATAATTAAACCCCATAGGAATTATGAAATTGAATGAATCCCGATATTGGTTATTTTAGAGTTTTTAATTGTATATTTTTTATCCTTAATACCAATGATTCACTAGATAATTTTTTTGCTACAATATATGAAGGAACATTTTTAGGATATTATAATGTTGAAAAAAATGATAGAGTTTATAATAAATTAAATATAGTTTTTGAAGACTCTATCAATGTTAAATTTGATAATAATTAACTCAGAAAGAAGAATTCAAATTTAGGACATATTGAAGATGACTTCGAAAAATTTAATTTTGTCAATGATTTTAATCAAGATGAAAATGTTAATGTTAATGTTAATTTTGGATATTAACCTATGAAAAAATTTATAAAACTAAAAAAGAACATATTTTTGAAATAATAATTGGATATGTTAATACCACGGTGAATACTCAATATTCCTTAATCAAAATTTGTTCTAACCCATAATATAATTTTGATTTTATACCTAATGATTATTAATCATCTTTAAAATAATATAATTAGATTTTATTTATTGTAGAATAATTTAATAAATTTCAAAAAAATAAAATATTTAATTTAGTTAGACCACTTAATAATTCATATATCATTGGAAATAAATCAATTTTGAGAGATAAAATGGATTAATATGGAAAAATTGATAGAAATAAAGCAAGATTAGTTGCCCAAGGTTTTCCTCAAGAAGAACAAATGGAATATGATGAAAATTTCACTTGTTTATAAGTTAGTGTCTATTAAAATATTATTTTATCATATTGATTTTCATGGTTTTAGACACTATCAAATGGATTTAAAAAGTTTGTTTTAAAATGGACTTATTTTTGAAGAAAATTCTGTTAAAGAACACATAGCTTTGAACATGAAAAAATTCCTAACCAATATTTAAAATATTTTATAGCCTTTTGTGGATTTATGTAATATCTTCAAGAATTATATGTATGAATTTATCTGATGGAATTTTTATAAATTATAATAATTATGCTAAAGAATTAGTTAATAGAGTTTCACTAGATTATATGAAATTTTGAAAACACTTATGAGTACTTTATGAAATCTTCCTTATGATGAAGCCTTAAAAGCTATGGATTTTAAGATATTTAGACTTATAATAAGAATAATCATGTATTTAACTACTAAAATACATGATTTAATGTTTATTATATTTATTTTTATTAAATTACATTCTTAACAGAAGTAACAAAAATTCATGATTTATTTAATTTCTGAAAAAAAAACATACATTTAATTTTTTTTCAGATTTTGATTTCTAAGAATGTATAATTTATAGAAAGTGTAAATATTATATGTGTCCTATTTTAGGAAATATATTGATATCATGAATTTAATAGACACAATTTTAGGTTACTTTTTCTATTTTTAATATAGATTATACATCTAATCTAACCTTTTTTTAATAGTATTTATGGATTAAATAAACTCTATCTAATTTTAAGGTTTATTTGGATAAAATTATGATTTATAGTGATTATTCATCTACTATATTTATTTATAAGTTCAATTTATGAAATTTTGGAACTAAAAATATAAATGCGAGAAATCAATTTATTGTAAATCATATAAAAAAAGGGAATATATAAATTTAGAATATATTTCCACTAATAATAAATTAACTAATATTTTTACTAAAACTCTGTATATGGAAAATTTGAAAATTTTAAATTTTAAATTGTAATGATGGAAGCTTAATGTGAATAGAAGTAATGCTAATCTTTTTACTATTTTCATTCAATGTTATTTCTAATATTTTTCAGTGCGTATATAAATCTTATTTTGAAAAAATGATTAATGTAATACTCTTATAGTTGCATAATTTTTCAATATAAAATTTAACGAAAATCATCACTAGTTTTAACATTTTAAAATTTGTTTTAACTGTTACATTAACTATATATGTTTGTAATAGTTTAGTTGCTTTATTAGGTATTAATATAGAGGATTTTAAACTTTATAAACACATTTAGTTTGATATTTTTTTTTATAAATGATATAAATGATTGATACAATATAGAGCTGTACATTAAAAATTTTTAATCATCATAAATAACTCATTGATTTAGTTTAATTATCTTAAATATTCATATTACATCTAGAATATTTTGTGTATAAAAGTTTCATTAATTTACATTAAGAATATATATTGGGCCCTGGAGATCACTCTAGGGTTGACCATTTATTATTATAATTATTAAAAGAAGGAAACATTATTATAATTTAATTTAAAAAATAATTTTTATATAATTTTATATTTAAACTATAAGAGGAGAGTTTTTTAAGAAATACCACTTTATTTATTTTTTTCTTCACAAAAAGGGAATCATTTTTTTACAATTGGTTCTTTAATTATAGAAAAAATGCAATGTTGATAGAGTTTTATATTTGAATAATTTTTGGGTTTGTGACATAGAAATTGTTATTGTTTCATTATTAGAGTTGTCTCTTTACTCTTTTAGTATATTATTTTTGGAAACTACGAGGCACATAATTAGCTCTTTAAAAAAATCTATTTTTACTATTAAAAATGTAACAAGAATATTTCTTTTAATTTCCATATTTTTATTTTTCTTTGATATTGATTATTAATAATTATTTTGTTTTATTTTTCATAAGTTTATTTAGGTTTCTATATTGTATAATGGTTATTTTTTGGATTTATCAGATGATCCTTATGTAGATTAATCCTTATGGTATTGAAAATGATCCTTACAAAAAAATGTAAGATTACATGAATGTTTTTAATGTATAAATAAAGCCATTAATTGTATATTTTCATCCTTAAATAATTTATTTACATCAATATGAAGATTTCAAAAGATATTAACAAAATCTATGTTGTAGGTTTTTGAAAAAGGAATGAAACATAAAATGATTTTAAAATTTCCCTATTGAGATAATAAACACAAAATTGAATATACCTTATAAAGATTATAAACATTATGATAATGAAATTTTTGAAGAAAGGAACCTTATAAATGTTGTTATGAAACATTTAAAGCAATGGAGTTAAAAATAAGTATAATATTTATTGAAGATTAAAAATAAGATTCAAGTTTTGAGTTTAGGAAACTATATCTGAATCTACAACAACCAAATCATATTTTAGAAACCCAATCACTTACATTTGTCAATCATGAATTTGAAAACACTATGATATAAACTTTTGTAAATTGTCATCTATAAATATAAACTGATTCAAACAGTTGAAGAAAATATATTTGTCTTATAGAAAAATAAACTACTATGATATTGATTTTCCTACTATTACTATGACTATAATTTTTACATTTATGAGATCACTATTAATGAAAAACAAATTCCACATGAATTTGTGGAAGTGATTGAGATTCAATGACATTATTATCTCTTTTATTTTCTGATTTCATATTTTTATTACGAAATATTTCATACATGTCTCATTTTTTATTAATCATTCCATTTTATTATATCCATTACAAAATAAATTATATATAGGTTATAACTCCATTAAAAATGGTGTGAGACTGGGTTATACCATTACCAAAAAGGTATACATTTTTTTGTTTTAAATCATGGTTGATAATGGCGGGTCTTGCTGGATATTCCATAGTTTGTTGGAAGGCATGATTAATGGGTCGTAACTATATATTGAAAATGGAATCTCAATATTTTGGGTTTCACTCCATTTCAAAATTATCGATTTGGTTTATAATATTTATCTCGATTACTATTGATAAGTGAAGAGTTGATGTTTGGTCACTTTGTTCCCAAAAAAATAAAAATTAATGTGTTCTTTTTTAGTTTTCATTACAGCACATATTCACTTTACCACTAAATATTAACATGAAAGGGTTTAAGATTATTATTTTTTGTTTTTTTCATAATATTTTACTTTAGTAAATTAACCTCCCTCTTGAACTTCCCGACATCTCATAGTGAGAATCAATTGGCCACATCTAAGACTACCACTCAACAACCTCCTAATATGATACTAGTCCAAGTAAAAATAATGTTTATGAGGATTAAATATTACTTTCTCCCATGAAACGAATTTTATATAATTCCTTAGGGACTTGTATAAGATAAAAGAATGAAATTCCCTAAAAACTGACATTTTCCTTAACCAGTCATCCTCTTGAATAATGTCCCAAAAACCAATTTATTTTTAAAATGAAAGTATAATAGAAAAATATTTATATTTTTCAAGATCACAGGTGGTCCTTACTCTATCACTCTATTCATAGTTTGGGTATAGTAATGAAATAGAAGAGTTACCTCCAAATGATGGGAAGAATCGCCCTAATGATATTCCTCGGAGGTAAACATTCTACACTCATTTGTATCCTTTCTAGGAACTATATTTTAAATATCATGAGGTAAGAGTCCAAACCTTACCTACCATACATATACAATAAACATCCCATTTATATCTATGGGATTAAATTGGAAACACCAATTCACAATGGAAAACACATTTGAAAAAACCACTTTATTTAAAATTAGTAACATTTATTGAAGAATTTAAATAAAATTACAACATTATTCCCCTATAAAACATTCTAAATTACTAAGAAGAACTAGATAAAATTCATATCATATCATGAAATCATAATTTCACTAATTCTGAATTTTTAAAACCATTACACACGAATTGAAAACAATCGACTAATTTTTAAAATAATTACCCAACAATATCATCATAAATTTCCACTTTATTTCCAAAATACATACATAATTACTTCATTAAACCCAAAAAAATCTAAAATTAATATCCATTTCAATACACCTCAAAAAAATATTTTTAAAATATTATTTAAATATCATAATGAAATAAAAAAATTTAAAATACATAATGAATGTAAAAAATAATTTATAATTAAACAATTACAACAACATTGAAAAAACAAAAATATCATGATTTTGACATTTATTTCAATAAAATTTCCCCAAATTTCCTTATAAAAACTAAAAACTCTTGAAAATATACTTGATCAGATTCAATATCATTTACAAATCAATCACAAAAAGTATCTCCTTAAAATTAATCTATTTCACCGAATTATTTCATAGAAAAAAATTAGATTTTATAAACAACTATAAAAATATCAATTCACTAAAAACCCACTATTATCCATCTATAATAAATATGACCAAGATCATGAGTAGTTTTAAATCCAATTAGGTTCAAAAAAATATTTATGATGGGAATACAGAGCTATGAATATTCTAGCTTTATGGTTTTTACATCAATGTGTGAACTGTGTAGTGTCCTATTAAAATATTATAAAGCCAATAAAATGGGATTCAAATAATTGGGTAAGTGATTGAATCTGGCTACTTATATCTAATCACTCCACTAATTCCACCTAAAACTAAATTATAGCCCCAAATTATCTGATATAACTCAATGGTGATCTATATATCATCAAAATGATAAAAATTAACAACAAATTTCAAGACTCAAATACCAAACAACCATGTAATCTCCTTTAGATTCACGAAAACTGGTGATCAATATCCTACTCATGAACTATCTCATGTTTTCCTAAGTCTATGTTCCCATACTACCAAGATTCACCCAAAATATTAAGATTATATTCTAATAATAATTTTGTAATGATCAAGCCTAGGTCCACCATAACCATCACTTGATCTGATCTGCCACATGGATTCAAGGGCCTTATCAATCCCCATGGGATAAAAAAATATTCTTAAGAATCAATGATACACTATTGGGAATGTTTTTTAATATAAATTATAATAATAAATAAGAGAAGACTTTTTTGAATTTGACATACCATGTCCATATATTAGACCACCATGAAAATGAAATAAATAGATACAACTTAATGAAAATTTCAATAATGGATTGAAAATGGTAAACCTATACATGATAAATAATTAAAAAAATTGATTATTCTCAACAAAAAATATGCACAATATTTAACATGAAACATGCTCATAATATACAACAAAATTATAATACATTTAAATACACTTGATCAAATTGATCAATATATAAGTATACAAACAAAAAAACCTAATACACCTCTAGAAAATATCCATTCCACTTATGGTCACTCACATGATCTATAGTGTCCAACAATTAATTAATGAACCACAACTTGTTAGAGATCAAAACATGGGAACCTATATAGAAGCATGAAGTGTATATACGTACACACTAGTGTCTATGCTCGGTGAAAACTAAATATTTCCTAGAGGATATCACCAAAGAATCTATGAAATCAGTATTTTATTTTTTATAGATGATATTTTTCTTATAATTTAAAAAATAGTTTCTCTAAATTTAATGCATATTGAATAGAATATCACTAATTTCAAATGTTTCTAGAATCTCAAGGTAATTTTTTTTTAAAAAAAATCTGTATTGCGTTTAAAAACCATGATTCAAAAACCAATAACATAAATAAAATATTAATTTTAAAAATTTCATTTGAAAGACATTTTTTTACATGAGATAGAAACCACCATTTAAAAAAGAAGTAATTTCAAAACATTGAAGAATGGAAGACTTCCATGTTTATAAAAACAGCCAAATTATTTAGTATTCCAAAACCTCTTTCTCAAACCCTCTTTTAAATACATGTTTAAAAGAAACCTGTACTATAAAAGAAAGAAGGAAAATAAAAAAAGAAACATCATTTCAAAAGGAATGACATAAAAAATAGTATTAATCAAATAGGTTCTATAAACACCCAATTGGGAACCAGGGTATGCAAATAAGGCGTGTAGTGAAAACATACAAGGTAATACCACTAGTTAATAAATATTTTTACATGAAAACATCCTAGACCCTAATATAAGTTGATCCTAGATGATAATCATGTGGAATAAATTAATGGTCATATGTTTCATATAAAAAAGTATAATTTTTTATTATCTATCTTTATATAATTGGTATATTATGAATATTTATTAACATTCTCCATCTAACCTATTTAATAATAATATTGATCAGCTCTCTCAACCCAATCAGGATAGAATGCGTTAGTGTAGAATTGATCTAATTACTTACTTAGTTAACCCAGATTCTCATGAAATTGTAAATTGGGTGTGATAAATAAAAAATATTAATCCAAATCATTACCACATATATCAATAAGGAATAAAAATTAATCCTCACATTTCTTCCAAAAACCTCACATGAAACAACCCCTTTGAAATCCATGTATTATTGAAATAAGAAAAATAAAATCCACATACCAAAAGGGATAGTATTTAAAAAAACATTACCAAGGGGATGATAAAAAGTGTTTACAAAAAATTAATTACTACATTTTCTCAATATCCAAATGGTATTAAATATACCTCACAAAATACTAACTCCAAAATATCATTTTAAAACACATGTGGTCCCATCAAATTAAAATAGCCTTTCCCTCCCTTAAGATTCAATTTAAAACCAACCACCCATTTAATTAAAAATGCCATTAAAATATGTTAATATATTTAGAAAAAAAACAAAGATAAATCCATTTTTTTCATTAAAACCATCTAAAAGAGACTTATATGTATTTTCACCAAACATGGCAGAAAAACAGTTTCATATAAAATTTTTTTGAAACAAATCATTGAAAACCCTATATGTTATGTCTAAAACCCCATGAAAAAAATTTATAGTCCTTCAAGGGTCTTATAAATAAATATAACATAATAATAAATTAATTTTGAAAACTCATGAAATTTATGAAATGTAGAATAATAGGACTTTTACAGAAACACCAACAATATTCAAGAACAAACCTCTCAGAAGAAATCACCATTAATAGGAAAGGAATAAATGAAAATAAATGACCAAAAAATACATTTTTAGACTCATAAAAAACAATAAATTCATTTCACATAACGATTATGGGTCATTTTCAAACAAAAACTAATGTGTGCGGATGAAGGTAGAAAAATAGAAGAAGAAATGAGATCTAACATTGAATAATCACTTGATATTGGAGGAGTATGAAAAGATCCAAGGAAAAAGGGAGAGAGATATCCCGTTATATATCCCTCATGTTGAATAAATGATAAATAATGGGAAAATATTATCAATTCTGGTTAGAATAAATTAGGGTTAGAATTTTAATTTCAAAAAAATTTAAACAAATATGATTGTCTCCATGGAGTGGCCCCATCCATAGTGATGTGTCACAACCTTTAAAGTATCCTTTATAGCTTATACTTTATGAAAATGACATGAAGAAACTCTTTGGTGAAGAAACAGAAACCCCAACCACCTTGTCACCATTATATATCTTGCATATATAGTAGAACTCCAGGACGTAACAGATGAATGTAGTGTTGTGGTAACCCACGCTTTGAGAAATCTTGTAATAGAATCTAAAATGAAATCTTTATTGAAAATCAGATCCCCATAAGATACATATCACACACATGATCATAAAGTAAGACTAATTATATAAAAATGAATTCATCAAAAATTTAAAGAAAAAATAAAATGACACTCTCCACATCACAAGTTTGAGGATTGGGGTATATTTTTCTACAAATCAACAATAAAGATATCAAAAAATTTATATAACACTTGAAATCTTCCAAAAATAACAAAAAATAAAGATAAACCCAAAATTAAATAATATTAAATACCATAGTAACATTGGGGTGTCAAAATTCTCCCATCCATGCCACATTATAACCCAATGAAATCTGATCCCAGGCTAAAGCACTGGGAAAAATAAAACAACCACACACAAAATATAATTGGGGGGAGGGTTGTGGAAAATCAGAAGAATATTTGGTTAGAAAAGGGAATTGAAAAAAAAATTCCATGAATTTTTTTTAAAAACTCCCAAACACCATCAAGAACCTCTTATAATAAATCAATCCACAATCACAAAACATGAGGATAAAGGATCATAAAGACCTTAAATATCCCCCCCCATTTACAAATTATATAAAATGGTATTAATGTGGATAAATGCTCATATGATAACGATACCAACCAAAAAACACATTCATAAAAATACCTCAATGGAAACCATAATCTAATCTCAACAAATACCAATTAATAAATTGTTTCAAAACTCAAAAAATGACACACAACATGATGAATACCAAAAATATCATTATAAAGATAAATCCAATTCATCAATATCCCATAAAATATTTTGTGAAGGATACATATATTCAAAAAAGATGACATGGATCTATCCTTATGCCATAGTGAAAAAGGGTAAGTAACATGGGACCTTTCTTATGGACCAACCATCTATGGTGAACCATTCCAACTCGGTATCACTGTTGGTCTAACTACAAAAAATCCCGTAGTCAGAGAAATATTATCCACTAAGGACACACATCCCAATTACCCAAACATATACCAAAGGATTCCCATGTTAAACCACTATAAATATATGTCTCAAAATATGGATAACATCACATACTAACATCAATAAACATCACCAAAAAATAAGGCTTGAGTATAAACAATAAAATTAACACCAATCTAAAACAAGAATGGATGAAACACTCAAATAAAATAATAAAATAAATAATATCCTCAAAATTTCAACCTACACAAAAATCCACAAAAATAAATATAAAAATATATTTTCACCCATGTTCATGATGATTGTGTTATTGATTTTATGAATTTAATTGTTTTTTATTTGATTTTTTTTATATTTTAATTTTTCTCACTTGACATTAATTTTCTTAATTAAAAAACACTTTCTTTACACTTGGAAAAATCTATTTTCATTATTAAAAAATTTATAAAAACTATCTTATACGTTTCATATTATTATTTTTTATTTATTGATATTGATTTTTAATGATTATATAGTTTTTTTATTATGCTCATTTTAATTTCTGTATTCCACACTAATTAATTTTACTTTGTTTCAAATTATCCCTGTAAACATTTTATTACTAAGGATTTTGAAAATGATCCTTTTGAAATATATAAACTATAATAAATAAATTATTACTAAAAATATTATTATATACTATATTATTATCATTGATATTATTTTCAAACATCCGAAAAAATATTGAGTTTTAGGTTTCTGGAAAATCCATTAAACATACATATATTGTAAGAAAATGTTATGAAGATATTGAACCATATGATGAATGAACATTATGATGAATTTGAAACTTATGGAAATGAACCATAAATAGAAAATAATATCATTATGTCTATTCAAAAATATTTTAATAAAATTATTATAAAAAATATCTTTTTATATTTTGTAACACCTTTTTTTATAAATTGTGGACTAAAAGTAGGATCATGCTTTGATTTTAGGAAGCTGTCATTGTAGCACCAATGAATAGATCATATTTTCGAGTCCCCATATAATACATTCATATAAAATTATTTTTTCAGATTAAAGATTAAAAAATTATATATTTTAATATATAAATAAATATCAAATTAACCAGTTTAAAAAGAAATATATGAGGGAGAGACAATTGGAGTTCTACAAGTGAATGTGTTCTACAACTACAATGACAACTACTGTCATACTAGTATCATATCTCTAAAAATATAAATTTATCCAAGTTAATTGGGTTATTTGATCAATATTTAACATAATTATTATCTTTTTTTATTTAGGAATCTTTCAGTTAATTAATTATATTTCATATTTGTATCATTTTTTCTTAATCATGTCAATTTTTCATTTCCCATCAAAAAATAGTTTTATAATTATTTAAAACTCTATTATAAATTTTATTCTAATTCATTATAGTTACACTAAAAATGGAATATGTTTTTGGGTAGTTCCTCTATGTTGAAAAGGGAAATTCATGTAATGGTACCTTTGTTTATATAAAGTTATGATTATTGGATTTTGGCTCTTTCTTGGAAAAGGTGGTTCTGTATTTAGGTTTTTGTTATATTTTAAAAGTGATGATTTAGAGGATACCATTTCCCTTGAGGAGTAAATATAAGTGGAGAGTAAATTTAGTATCACTTTTATCCAAACTACTATTAATATTCTAGTGTTCTTATTTATTTTTTATCTATTGCATATCCACTAGAACACATCACTTTAGTATGATATTGTTTATGTTTAACTCTATTGTTTATATTAGATTAAAATTATAAATTGATAAATTCAACCCCTCTTCAACTTATTGATATATCACATCGAGAAAAGAATTTGTATCATAGTAGGTCCTTTGATAGATTTATATTATATATTGGTAACCTTTATCACGGACCTCAAAGTAAAAGGAAAATAAAATTTTTAGATCTATTTTTAAATTAAAATGAATGTTATATTGCTCACATACCACTATATTTTGATGTATATGGCTATGAGCATTAGAAAACCCAAATGTAATCTTACCTTTATCTTTATAGTATTTACCATTAAAAAATTATGGGCAATCCTGATAATCTTCATGATTCTGACCTTGATTCCTTAAATATTAATGAAGTTGTTAAAAAATTCTTAAATTATAAAGTCATGAATTATATATAATATTCTATATGTATATTTTTGTTTCGTTTTTTATTATTTTATTATACTATGATATAAATTTTAATAACTATATAGGTTAGTTCTTACAAAACCAATAAATTGAAAATAACTAAATTTGGAATGATCATAGAATAATATCAATATTTCAAAATTGAAAATGAAGAATATATCAATTAAAAATTTCATAGATTCAAAAATATAATTAATCTAATTAGGAAAATTGGATAACCCTTGGAAAACATAGTGCTAGAGGATTGATTTTTGAGACACATATTAAAAAGGTGGAAGTCAAAGGTGGTTCATATAGATGAAAATAAGATTTCTAATTAGTTTATATTGAATGAACTTATCATATCACTACTATAATATGAACTATTATTTAATAAAATTTATTACGAATATACCATTAAAAAAAGAGGTATTAAATTTAAATTTAATATAAATGTTACATATGACTCTTATGGTTTTAATATATAAGTAAATAAAATAGATGAAACACTTCTAGTAAAACATGTATAAAAATTGGTGAAAATAATTATATATTTCAAAAAGAGATATAGAAAGGATAATAAAAAGGGTGATATAAAAGAACATAATAATGCTACATGAAATACATGTAATGATTTTTTAATTTAATTTTTAGGAATATAGAAATAATGGTCACATCAAGCTAGACTACCCTAAGTAGAATAAATAGGTAAAATATAAAAGGTATAAGAAAAAGATGAAAATGGAATGTTCCATAGGATGGAGTTTCACTATCTAATAAGATTCAAGTTTTGAATTTGGATATTAAAATGATTATTCTAATATATGCTTAATGTATACTTAAATTAAGGCTAATTGTGGCATGGTGATTAACTATTACTATGATTTTGATTTTCAAAATCCTAGTGTAGATAAAATAAATAAGAAAATGAAAAATTATAGGGTTATATAATATGATATGGTGATTTTAATAAAGAATGAAAAATAATAAATAATAATCTTGTTGTAAAAAAATGTAATAATTAAAATTTTACTTCTAATGAAATCATTTTTAATGATATTGATGTGACTCAAATGGAAATGAGAAACATTATAACTAAATTTTTTACTCCTGGAATGAATTAGATATTTTTTTCATGACAAATAATGATATTAAAATATTATGGATGTGAATAATGTTAATAAATATAAAACTTAAATTCGGTATAATAGATAATTTCCTAAAATATATATTTAATTCATTGTTAACAGATTTAATTTATTCATTTTTATTATTGATTTCTATAAATATAGAATACAATAAAACTATAAAATTGAATGTTCATTAATACTTAAAAAATATTTAGGATATTAAAAGGATATATTTATAATAAATTATCTTCAATATTTCTCAAAATTAAACCCTAAAAAATGTTGGGTAATAAATAATACATTTACAATTATTATTAGACCCAAAATAGCATGGTTAATGAAACATGTTTCAAATTGATTTTTCAAGAAAAATGCATTCGAATTATCAAGGACACAAGGTACATTGAAAAAGTTTGCTCTTTATGAATGAATATAGAACCATCAAACATCTTATCATATAATATCAATGATGGAGGGACTTCCACATTTGAATAAAATTCAATTGGTAATTTTTAAGGATTTTATCTAGTTGATAATATTAATTAACTTATTATTTATAAATTATTATATGTTTATTTTTTAAAATATTAATTAATTAATATTTAACATCTATGATATGATGATATTTTTTAAAAAAAATTTGATTAATATAAGTGAATATTTTTGAAAAATGATTCTATTTTTTTCAAACAGATATGATAACATTTATTTAAATGGTTTTTCTAAGATAACAAATCAAAATTTTATGTGAATCAATGATATGTATACGAGTGATTTATTACAGAACAGGAGGGTTAAATTTATTATTTAAAAATGTTTCATGTGATGTCAAATTCTATTATTTTAGTAAAAATTCTAATATTCAAAAGATATAAATATCACTTTAATAATTCATGATTGAATAGAAATTTGCGAAATGATATATTTAGATCTATTAGTGATGTAAAAAATGAAAGGACCCTTGAAATTATTCATTTCGATTTTTTGGTCCAATAATAAATACAATTTAATTTAGAAAAAGTTATGATTTTTTTATTTTTGATAAATATAGTAGAAACACCTATATTTTTTTAAGTCAAAAGAATGAATAATTTGAAAATTTTTCTATTTACATTTATTTTTTTCAGTATGAAATAGTTTACTTGTTATTTATATTAAAGGTAGTAGAGGTGATGAATTATTATATATGGATTTTGTAAAAAAATTTCAGAAAATTGAATAATCTCATAACTTTTTACACTTGGACCA
This sequence comes from Viscum album, assembly GCA_963277665.1. Lineage (NCBI taxonomy): Eukaryota > Viridiplantae > Streptophyta > Magnoliopsida > Santalales > Viscaceae > Viscum > Viscum album. The sequence goes on along the minus strand of OY728121.1, from coordinate 1,623,063,321 downwards.
CCTTCGTGAAATGGAATCATAAAAAAAAGAATAGAACTATAATAGAATTAGATCAATATATGTAATTGATTTCAATCTACTTAAATATTTTTTTTGTTGAAGTAGTAATTTTTTTTCTTTTAGTCTAATATAAATTTGAAAATAACATTACTATAGAAAACCCCTTATGAATTATGTAATAGAAAGAAACCTAATATATTTTCACCACACAACATATTCTTTATTTTATATTGATAATTTTGAAATTTAAATGTGAACCCTAAAAAACAATAGAAACAACCTGATAAGAAAATTGTAGAATACAAAATTAAAATTTCAAAATCAAACACATTGCAGATCCCATACAACCATTACTGCCTTCCAAATGTCCACAACATTAAAAATTCAAAAATCCTGATCCCCCACGTGTCATGTTCCCTCCTTGATACGAGTATTTAATTATATTAAGAAAACACCATATTAATGCGGCCTTAGACTATGATCATTGCATCAGTCAATCGCTTCACTACTTTCTACAATCAATGTTATTAAGAAACCATATTTGTAATGTTTTTATCTAATGTTATAAAAAATAAATAGATAAATTTGATTCTAAATTAGTGGAAGGTATATTATTTTGGATATTCAAATATTAAAATACATTATTGTGTTTCTAATAAATTAACTACTGTTGTTGAAGATTTTTTCAATTTAAAATTCTTTGAGAATGAATTAAATATGTTTTTTTGATCTAGACCATATTTTGGATGACATTAAAGAATTTAATTTTTCTGAAAATGTTTATCAAGATGAATTTATGAATTTTTATTTTTATTATCACCCAAAAAAATAAATTAGAAAACTTATAATGGTCATAATATTGAAAATATAATTAGATATGATAATAATAGAATTTATACTTGATATTTGGAAAGGATTTTGTTTCTAAATCGTCATTTATTGCACTATCTTTGTCCAATGATTATTTATCATCATTATTAGATTTTGATAGGATTTTAGATATGGTTGAATAAAATAAAAAATTTTATTAAAATTATTTTCATAATTTAGTTGGACAACCTTAAAATTCATAATCTATTATACCCAAATAATAATTTATAAATAAAATGTATTAATATAGTAAAATTATTAGATGTTAAATGAGATTAATTGTACAGTTTTTTCTCATCATGATGGAATAAAAATGGTGAATCTTTTACATCTATCTCTAGGTTAGTGTCAATTTAAATTTTGTTAGGATATGAATGATTTTATTGATTTAAGTTGTATCAAAGGGATGAATATAGTCTATTTTTAAATGTATTAATTCAGATATTTTTTCAGTTAAATCATCCCTATTTTTTAACATGAAAATTTTATACCAATGTTTTAGAACATTCCAAATCCTTATAAGGACTTAGGCCAGTTCCTCCAACATGGTCTGAAAGTATTTTTCAATTTTTTTAATTCTTTTTAATGGAATAGTTCATCCTATTTGATTTAAAACTAAATTTTATAAATAAATATTTATTTTTAAAATTGTTTTAATGATAATAAATTTGGATCATCTAATGAAATATTTTGTAAATAATTTTCTTATTTAGCAAGATGTGAAATTGATATGAGTCCTATGGGAGAATTAAAATTCATTTTAGGAGATATAATTTAATAAATAAATGGTTTAATATTTGTAAATCAATGAAATTATGATATATACATAGTTAAAATATTTCAACTTGATTGTTTAAAATGTTTAAAAATTTAACAACCAAAACCATATAACTGGTTCTATGATGAAGTGGCGCATAACCTCAAGTGTTTTTTCTATACATTAGAGGTATATGACAAGAAGAGAGGGATTAAATTTATATTGGCAGACTAAAACATCTTAAATCACATCCAACACTAGTAAATATAATAATAAACATAGTAGAATAGAATAACACAGTTGAAAATACCACAAATAAATGAAAAAACATATGTCCTGTAAGGTCATACAGTATAAAAAAATGGACCCCAATGTGGTAGGATAATAGTATAATAGTAAAATAGATAATAAATAAATAAAATACATATTGGAAACTATAAAAAATACATCTTGGTACTAAACACATATCCTAACTACAATCTCCTAATCAATCTTCTACAAGACCCTTTTCCTTCATCGGATCCATGAACATTGTGATTAAATGCACACCATGATTCCCATTCAGGTATTTAGTATAAAACTTTTTGGATTCCACATAAGTTTTCTTTATCCAATTGGAAATGTATTTAGTAGTGTTTTACATATAATATATTTAAATTCAAATATATGTGTATAAACAATCCTAAACCATGTGATTTCACAATGTCCGTGCTTTCATGAACCATGAACATTATTTCATCAGTTACGTGCTAGATGAATGTCATATATAGTCAAATACTTGAGATAAATCATGTTACATATCACTATACACCTTAATGGAAAATGTGTGTTCCACATTTAAGGGAAAACTCCACACCCTCTTTTATGGGAATGTTCTCCCCATTTCACATGAACACCTAGTCACCATCGATGTTACACTTGTTTGGCACACCTAAATAATATATCTATACACATATTTAAGTATGTTTGAAAATAAGTCATACATTACAATGAAACATCTAAAAATTGATTATGTAAATATCCTCCAATTGGCACATAACATGCAAAGATCAGTACTAACCATCCTATGGAATGACATGTCCAATGAGTCTTGTCACTTGTAATCCCCCACTAAGGAGCTATCTAAGTTCATTAGGGACTTCATTAAACCAAAACACAATGTCTATGTTTTACTATCTCTACAAAAATTAATATCTAAAAAATATATACAAATAACAAAAATATCATAATAAATATACCATATAATATTAATGGTACACAAACAAGGTAAAATTGAGAAATGAACAATAATGAAATATCAAACTAAGGTATCATAGGACAACCTATGTACATAAAAAGTTCCTATCAAGAAAGGGTCTCTACATATGGTATATACACATGATAATAATGAAACTAAATTCCAAACAAAGGGCCAAGATGGTGAGCACATACTACCTTTATCATTATAAATCCAATTCCCCAGATCTTCCATGGAATGACACTCAGATCATGCTTGCATGCTGATGTACAGTATATTAAGAGACACTCCATCAAAATAAATCTTCTTGGATTAGAAATAATGGTTAGAATAATGAAATTTAATGGAATTCACAACATCTACCCAAAATAATTACTCTTTCAATTGTATATCTTATATCTATCAATGGGGGGCCTCAAAATCTCATGATCTAACTCTGATCTATCAATCGGGCATAAATTCTCAATTATATTGCGGGGGAGATCTATAAATCAGGAAAATATGGAATTTATCAATGATATATTATATAGAAATATGTATAAATTGGATTGGAATATATATATATATATATAACCACAATTGACATCCTAGATCAATCTGGACTTCATGAGCTCATGAATAAAGAAAGGGGATATTTATAGCACCAAGGGGGGACACTCTGTAAGGATTTGGTCACATTTTTATTGGATTTGGGTGAGGGTTCTTTAATTAATTACATTATAGAATAAAATATCATTAATGTTGATTGGTTATGGTAACCACCAGCTAGCTAGTGGTATCTACAAAAAAAATGGTCTTACAGCTAACACCATTGGCTGGCTGGTGCACCCCACTAGCTTATCAGTGTCCTTGATTCTACCACTAAGAATCCAATTAAGGATGATGACCATTATAAATTAAATCCATGGACCTTTATCAGAAAGTAGATACATCCAAGAAAAATCAATATAAGATATATTAAAATATAAAATCAAATGTACCTTGAAATATGAGAATTTTATAATTATCCCATCTAATAATTATTCATCCTTGAGAAGATCCACTTGATTTCCTGGTCCGAAAACCCATTACACTGACCATAAAATCATATTCACACCCCCAAGTCTCCTATTGAATCCATCAATACTTTCAATGGAATCTGAAAAGTGGCATCGTCCTCCATCCAAATACATTCTATTTTTGATCTACTATATATACTAGTAATTGCATAATATATGTGTTAGAATACAGCTACATGTCCTTATAATTTATCACATGCATAGTAACAATCATGTAAGTACAATTTTTAGAGACATGGAAGACATCACCCATCACATGGTATCATGTAGGATGATCTAGATTGTAGGCCACTATCCTGATATGCTCTAAAATCTCAAAAAGTAAAACAAATATCAATTATATATTTCCATACCTCTACATAATTAATACCCTAGTCAAGGATTCACTTTCAAGAAAAATTGGTTTCCCCCAATGGGTAGTAAGTACCACCTCCTCTTAATGGAATATGATCTTTTTCATCTCTGAGTTTTGACTAACTGCCTTTAGAACAACTACAACCTCTCAAATGTATCATGTACCATGCGCATCCAGAAAATTTCTTCTTAAACTATCTCATGCCAAGATAGTGTTGAGTAATATAAAAATCATTAATGAAAACAAATTGTTCTCTATATATTGAGGCTTGAAAACTATATAATAAAATATCAATCAAGGCTAACCGATCATCCAATATCATCCAAATATTGAACTCATGTATGCATCATATCCTCTATACATTGGATCATTCCCTTAGAAAATCAACCAGTCTATAGGTGATACATTGTACTCATTTTCATCTAGTTCCCAAATCCTTATTTAACCACTATAAAAACCGAAATGTAAATCATGTCTCCTTGTTTGATATGATGATCAAATGTTCTCCGTGTATATGTTCAATATACCGGCCTTAAAACATCTCTAAATTATACACCAAAATGGGGTTATGACATCCTCCATCCAAACGTATCTCTCCTGGGATAAAAATAAAGGAAGAGAGATAATGATGTCTGATTCCCTCATCTAGTATTCTGTGGGTTGGCGACTAGATTCCAGGGTATAAGAGCCTCATATATGGGAGGAATTACCCCTATATTGTGTAATATTGGGAGATAGGATATCAAAACCATATAATTCAATGAAATAATATAATATAATGGAAACAGAACCACCTTCTAAAGTATGAATAATGTAAAAAAATATAGGGTCTCTGAATAAATACCTAAAAAATATTAAGGCAGTGAGACAACAACAACATTAAATTTTGAGCTAGTAATGTCTATAATGGTCGAAAATGTCTTCCTAGAAACCAAAAAAATATTTTTTATATACCTAGGGTGATTAGATATGTATACTCAGTCGCATCACACCAAAATTTTCACGCACACATGTGAAAAGATAAAACTAATGCACAAGGGATAAAATAGTGGAACAAATATCATATACAATTCAACCAAAAAAATCCCATACTCACAAAGAAAAACTCACCAAATAACACATCCAAAAATAGTAAAAAATTAAAAAGAATGTAGATTAAAGGGTATGTTTTAACACTTTCCCATTAGTGTGATGCTCTCATAACCCAAATTCCTATATCCTAGAACTCCCTTATATTCCATTTAATGTTAACCAAATATACATGAACCGTCACATCACATCTCACTCGAAGACACATACCCAATGACAACGTATCTCACCAGTTACACGTGGGCCATAACAACATATCACAACTACCTGCATAACAAGAGTAGTATGGTATCATAATCCAAATGGATATTACCCTCTTGACCTCCTTCTACCAAGCACAACCCCCACAACAAACCCCCTCATCAACCGAACCAAAAGTTTAATTTTTTACTTCTCCACTTCATATCCTTTACATATAAATCATTATTGGAAGAGTTAGTGATGAATATGGGGTAACCAGTCATACATACTTTTTATCAGGATATTGGAAAAAACACTCCTAAACATAGGTGTCTACACATGGTTCTTGAAACTCGTGGGGTGAATATATAATTCAAAAATGAAATACAATATATATATATATATAATATCCTTAACACAAGATCCCAACATATATGTTTACAATAAGAGTTTCATCCCAACTCCAAATATCACTCTTAGGTCCTCATAACCTTTTCTACGTTCACTACCACCACCAAAATCAAACACCACATAACAAGACACACTACATTTAACACCCTAGGTAAATAAAGAATATGACATTTTCACATTTATCCATATTTGTGAATAAAATATTAATATTACTTTAAAGGGGACGCTATGCAAGATGGCGTACCCAATACACAACAATGAGTTTCTTGGGAATCTTGCATTGCACTCTAATAATAAAATAATATTATTTTAATTGGTAGTTAACTCCTAGCCATTGTAATGGCAGGAATGAACAGAACTAACTAAAAAATTATGATATATGTTTTTCAAATATTTTTACTCTTTATAATAAATGTTATAGGATTAAAAATGCGAATGAATCCAATTTAAAGTGTAAACAATCCAATATTCTTTAAAAGGTCGATTAATTGCATTTTAATGGAGAACCTCTTTTAAATCCACTTTTTGAAAATTTTATTTGTTATATTTATAAAAATAAAATTCTTCTTTAGAATCGGGACATCAAAATTTACTCTGTATAAATTTTTGGTATATTTCCGAAAAAGTTCAATTTTTAATGAATAGTGAAAATTGTTGTATTTTAATTCAAAACCACTTTTTAATATAATTGATTTATTGGATTAGATTATCTTTTGAATTGGTTTTAAAGTGAAATTAGAATATATTTTTACCATTTAATCCAATAGTGTTTGTTGGAATTAATTTCACTTTGAAATCGGACTTAAACTAGTGTCAATCTTTTGATACCTTTTGTTTCATAAAAACACGCTATTTGTTTTGACAATGGGAATTAATTATTAAATTAATTAATGAAACTTATATGTTTTTAATTTTGTAAAATAGAAATCATTTTTGAATTCGGAATATCAAATATATGTTAGGGTGAATTTTTGGTAATTTTTTGAAAAACCTCAATTTTTTATGAATAGTGAAACCACTATGTGGTACTTAAAAAAATGATTTTCCCGTTTAAATGCAATTTTTCAATCATTGTGTTTTGAATTTCAAAAATCCGACATACATGGTTGTCATTGAGAAGTAAAATATGGTTCAATGGGATTAGAATAATTTTTTGGTGAATAGTAACTTATTATGTTTTTAATCGCAATTAGAGATAATTAGTGTAGTTTAAGGTAAGAATAATGTTTTAATAAAATGAAATGACCTAGAAACATGTCCTACCCTAATTGGATGTCTCATGTCCGGCCAAGACAATCCATGGGTCAACTTGGGGACCCCATGGAGCCACTTTGGATGGAAAATGACATAAATACCTTTTTATTTAATGTTAAAGTAAAAATGACACAAACATGAGATGTTTTACTAAAACAATTTTTACATGGGGTTATACAGGTCAGATTTTTGACTATAAATATTAATTGAAAAGAAAAAAAATTTAATACATCATAGTATTTTTTTAAATATTTTTTAGACATTATATAAATTAAATTATTTATGACATCATGATGATGCAGCGATGACCTCATTATTCAACGATTTAAATAAAATGGAACGATAATGTAAATTATAAGACCTACACATGTCCAAAACCTATTGGATGGGTGGATTTTGAACCCTTATCACCTTAGCCTCTAATTAAATCAATGTGGGACCTTTTATATCCGAAACACATTTTAAAATAAAGGAACATTTCATTACTTTCCAAGGGTGCCCCTCCTCTCCTCTTATAAAAGTCCCCCACATCTACCTCCTTACCCACACATCCAAAGGCTTTGGCTCGGCCAAACCCTGCCCATTTTCTCTCTCCACATCCCTCTCTAACTCCCTGAAGCCTCACTTTGGGAAGAAGTCTTCCCAAGGAATCCTTTGGGCTCAAACCAAAGGGAGTTACCTGGTTTTAAGGTAATGTCTTCACTTGTGTCCTCTTGTTTTATTTTTCTTCTCCAAACCCCTAAACTGTTTTTATTCATTTATTCTGTAACAAATACAGTATCTTAAATATACTATGATATTGTTATAAGAATTATTTGAGATAAACATACACACACCTACATCTAATGGTTAAAGAACATACTGTTTCGGTGGATGGCGAATTTCTGCCTCCCGAAACGATTATTGTTCAAAATTATTTTAACACCTTCAAAGGTGGCTATTAAGATGTCACTATATTTATATATGATATATAATAAGATTATGTTTTAATTAAGCTTGTGTATTTTTCTTTTGTGGCATACCTTTATGGTTCCATTGTGGGTAAACACGATAATTTCATTTTAGGAAGTGCGGACTACCGCCTCCTCAATGTGATTTGATTCGTTAATTCCATATGTGGGTTGTATAAAGGATGGATTTAAAGTTATTATATATGATAAAATACTTTAATTAAAATACAATTATGTATCATTATGTTTTAATTCCATTAAATATGAAATAGAAATGGAAGTAGCGTTCATGCGTACGTACGGCTTACCATCTCCATGAACGGTACATTTCATTTCTTATCTCAAAATGTTATGGAATATTATAAGTACATATATATAATGGATATATATGTAATATATTCCATATAAAATATGGATATAATTCTGTAATTATAACATATATATATCTCTCTCTTTTTTTAATTCCATTAATATGACAAAAAATGAAAGTAGCGTTCTTGCGTACGTACGGCCTACCGTCTCCATGAACCGTACTTTTAATTATTATCTCCAAATGATATGGAATAGTATAAAATGAATATATAATGGATATATATGATATTTAAAACATCAATACTATTCTGTATATGATGTAATTATAACTACATGGAAAAATATTTCCCAACAAGTTCAATTTTTGACTCATGTACCAAACATCAACAAAAACGTCTGATATGAACTCATATTATTAGACCATTATTATAACATTAAAATATGTGATATGAACTGAATAATAATATTTATAGGAGTTCCTTAATCAATCATAAATTGACCAATGTTTATTATTCAGGAATATAAATAAACGAACAATACAAGTTGGACACGAGGTAAGAGATCCTACTCCTCTCTTTCTTTTTAAGTACATTATTTTATGTCATTCCTTGTAAATCTCATTTTTCTTGTTATTGGGAAGTTATTTTATATTAATATTACTGTAATTTTTATTTTCATATTATGAGAGATCCTATTCTCTCTCATCAATCTATTTTGGAAGTTTTGTGTGGTGCCGTTAGGCTGCAGAATTTTCGTAAGATATCCAACCTCTTTTTTTAAGTACACTCTTTTATGTCATTCCTTTTAAGCTAATCTTTCTTATGATTGGGATGTTCTATTATATTAATCCTACTGTACATTTTATGTTAATATGATGAGAGACCCTATTCTATCTCATCAATCCATTTTGGAAGTTTTGAGTGGCGCCGTTAGGCTGCTGAATTTTTGTAAGAGATCTAACCTCTCTCTTTCTTTTTAAGTACTATCCTTTATGTCACTTCTTTTAAGTTACTCTTTGTTATGTTGGGGGATGTTATTTTATATTCCTATTTCTGTAAACATTATGTTAATATGATGAGAGACCCTATTTTCTCTCATCAATCCATTTTGGATGTTTTAAGTGGCACCGTTAGGCTGCTAAGTTTTCGTATGGGATTTTTCATCTCACTTTTATTCCTATGAGATTTATGCTACATTTTCCACAATTTCCTTTGAGTGGTGTATGTAATTCCCATTATTTTACTCATTGTGTAATATACATTCCTTTATGAGTATTTACATCAATGTTGTATTGTTTTTCTTTCACGGGGTGCATGTCTCGAAAGATACCCATGTCGGTAAGGGAACCTTTCACCCTCCTCTTTTTAAAATACTTCTTTTGTTATGTCTTTTAATTCACATACTATTATTTTGGGATATTATCTTCTATATCCTTATTGATTTAAATTTTATTTCCATGTGATGATATACCCTTTTTATCTCTCATCAACTCATTTTCTAAATTTTGTAGTGACGCCATTAGGCTGTCAAATTTTTGCAAGGGATCTTCTTAACCCAAATTTGAATCTTTGGGATAAACATGTACTACTTGAATATGTCGTTCTATGAATATGTGTGAATAACCTATGATTGTTTTACAATTAATATCCACTTATATTTGGTGTATTCATTTGTCACACATAATTATGTAATTGATTTATCCTTAAACCAAGGATGCTGTCTTTGTAAGGGACTTCGTCTCAATCTCCATTCATTGAGGCATATTTTGTTTTATACAAGACCTTATTTTATACAGTGTATAAACCCCTTTGACTTTTACGTTTATCCAAAAAGGAATCTTTTTTATATGAATCGTTTTACTAAACAACAAAAAGGAATGTTTTTCTTGTCATACGTATGCGGCAACAACGACTTCTCCACCACTGTGACCATTATTTGAGGTTCGGCTTTGTCTACAAGCCATAACTTTTTATAAAAGAAAAATAAATACCATGTTTTACTTTTCTTTTATTTTGGTGTTTAAAATGGATTTCATAATTTTTTTAGATCAATGTGTTGTATTGATATCTTGTGATTGAAAAGTGGAAATGTTATGTTTCCTATATGCATGTTTTATGTGATATGATTTTGTTATGGTTCTTGAGAATTATTATGAAGACGGGTGGTTCTGTGATAAACTAAGGGAGGGTGAGCCCGATATAGCTCTCCAATGCATTTGGTAACGTGAATGAGTGAAACGTTAAGGTTTCTTCGAAGAGATTTAGGGAATATGTTGTGGTGGTTATTCCAAACGTAACCAAGAGGGTTACTCTCTACGTAAGAATGTTATAAATTCATCAAGTTACCTTTTATGTCTTATGATTTATATTATTTATTCATGATTTGATGAGGTATGTTAAAGTTCCTATGTTTTATGGGTAAAGTCTGATTTCATTCTTATATATATACGAACTCATGTTTCCTTTCCATATTATTATAACCCTTACTGAGCTTTTTATGCTCATCCCAAGTTTTTTTGAAATGTTTTTCACAGGTCAAGGGAAATGTACATGTTATGATGATAGTGTCAAGGAAGTGCCAAGAAAGAATCCATGCTTTATTTTTAAATATGTTTCTATTGATGGAAAAAAATGAATACTATCTTTATGTAACCACTTTGTTTAAATGTGTAATGTAATCCATGTTTTATGATCTAATTCTCTAAAACTCTTAACCTGAAAAGATCCTCAATGTGTAATCTTGTAATAACCCAAGATTAAGTAAGGTTTAATGCTGGGGCCTTATATTTGGTATCAATGGTCGGTTTAGATAACTTTAGAGGTTAGGGTATTCTTTAGAAATAAGTGACAGTACCACGATGGATAGGATTTCAGAAAGAGTGCTAGTTTTAGATAAAGTGAATGAGTAAGTATATCTCAGTGTTTACCTTCTTAATTAGTACATGATGGTTTTTTTGATATACTCACACTGACATTTCTGTTTTTAGTGAATGGATGGATCCAGCAGGCACCAAAGAGACAACAGGTTTGAAGGAAACTATGGTGGTTCTCTGATTAGGATACTAGATAAAATGGGGGATTCAATGAGGAAACTTGTGGTTGTTCTAAACCAACTATCAATGAGTCATGATCAACCACTTGAACCTTGGTATGTTCTATAATGCATCATGTATGAGATGACCAATCGATGTGGAAGTTCAGGTAATAATTATAAAGTTAACCATTAGGGTTTATATGATCATTACTATATGTTATGATGGAAGTGAAAGGTATGAGATAAAATTGAGGTTAAATTATGTTATGGTTATTTTTGATGATTTTATCTCTTTTTGGGAATTCTTTGAGAATTATATAGTTTTGGAAAAAGGACAACACACATACCGTGTGACAACCCGTCACGCCAGACAAAGCTGTGGGAATCAAACCCACAACCAAAGTGCGACTGGTATTTATCGCCTACCACTGGACTACGTGAATTCCCTGGTTAGTTTGACTAATTCTTTTTAGTTAGATGATTTTATGAATTAAGAGTAATCTGATTTTGGGTTATCTATGGAAATTTATTAACCTATCATGGAGGATATGTGATTATAAGGTTAATTAATTTTCAATATGAGACTTTAGGGGAAACTGATGTTGTTTGGAGATAAATGTTACGATTTAACTTGGATGACTGTGTGACTAAATCCTTCAAATATTTTGGTTTCAATCTTAGTTTGGTTTACTTTGATGTATTTTATGTACAATTTCTTTATTGAATGGTGTTTTTTGATCTTTGGGTATTGTTTGATAAATTATTAAGATTAAGAATAGATTTGTTTTTTTAAGGATTATCCTTTTTGGGTATTATCTGATGTTGTATAAATCTTTTTGGTATTGGTTTTGGTTAAGGTCTAAAGATATGGGAAGTATATAGTACTCTTTTGTGGATTAGGTGATCCTCTAGAAGTTGATTATAGTACTCTTAATGTGAACAAGTCTTCCTAAATACTCGTCTTTTGGGGAAAGTATGAGTTTGTGTAAGAAATCTAGTAAATGTTTAAAGTCAACATGAAATGTAATTATGTTTCCTTAAGATCAAAAATAAATTCCCCAATGAAGAGTAACTTAAAATAAAAATGTTGTCTGTTAACTTTTCCTACTGGGGAATCGAATACCGTTTATCCCATCACAAGTTTGTGATTTTCTTATGGCAAACTTTCTCCTAGACATGTTTACTATCACTCTCCATCAGAACATGACCCTTTTTTTCCTCCATGTCCATATTTTCATACTTGTAATCCTAGTATGGGTTAACTCAGGTGACCTTTGTACTTTTCTTTCTTTATTATAAAGTGATTGCTTTACTGACTCTTGTTCCGATGTGGTATTTTCAATGATGGTTCCAAGCCCAATTTTAAAAATTGTGAGGACGCAATTCCCAAGAGGGGGGAAGGATGTAACACCCAAAGTTAATAAATAATATGAAATTTTCATATTTATCCATATTTGTGAATAAAATATTAATATTACTTTAAAGGGGATGCTACTCATTATGGCGTACCCAATACGCAACAATGAGTTTCTTGGGAATCTTGTGTTGCGCTCTAATAATAAAATAAAATTATTTTAAATGGTAGTTAACGCCTAGCCGTTGTAATGGCGGGAATGAACAGAACTAACTAAAAATTAATTATATATATTTGTCAAATACTTTTACTCTTTACAATAAATGTTATAGGATTAAAAATTCGATTGAATCCAATTTTAAGCGTAAACATTCCAATATTCTTTAAAAGGTCGATTAACCATGTTTTGATGGAGAACCACTTTTAAATGCACTTTTTGACAATTTTATGTGTTATATTTGACAAAATAAAATTCTTCTTTAGAATCGGGACACCAAAATTTACTCTGTGTAATGTTTTGGTATTTTTATGAAAAAGTTCAATTTTTAATGAATAGTGAAAAAAGTTGTATTTTAATTCAAAACCTCTTATTAATCTAATTTATTTATATGATTATATTATCTTTTGAATTGGTATTAAAGTGAAATTAGAATATATTTTTACCATTTATTCCAATAGTGTTCTTTGGAATTAATTTCAAATTGAAATCGGACTTAAACTAGTGTCAATCTTTTGATACATTTTGTTTCATAAAAACACGCTATTTGTTTTGACAGCGGGAATTAATTATTAAATTAATTAATGAAAATTATATGTTTTTAATTTTGTAAAATAGACCTCATTTTTGAATTCATAATATCAAATATAGCTTAGGGTGAATTTTTGGTAATTTTCTGAAAAACTTCAATTTTTGATGAATAGTGAAACCACTAAGTGGTACTTATAAAAACAGATTTTTCTGTTTAAATGAAATTTTTCCATATTTGTGTTTTGAATTTCAAAAATCCAACATACATGGTTGTCATTAAGAAGAAAAATGTTTTTCAATGGGATTAGAATAATTTTTTGGTGAATGGTAAGTTATTAAATTTTTAATCGCGATTAGAGGTAATTAGTGTAGTTTAAGGTAAGAATAATGTTTTAATAAACTTAAATGACCTAGACACATGTCCTACCCTCATTGGATATGTCAAGGCCGTCTAATAAAATCCATGGGTCAACTTGGGGACCCCATGGAGCCACTTTGGTTGGAAAATGACATAAATACCTTTTTATTTAATGTTAAAGTAAAAATGACACAAACTTGAAATTTTTTACTAAAACTATTTTTACATGGGGCTATACAAGTCATATTTTTGAATATAAATATTAATTGGAAATCTGAAAACATTTAATACATGGTAGAATTTTTTTTATTTTTTTTAGACATTAGATATATTAAATTATCTATGACATCATGACGATGCAGCGATGACCTCATTATTCAATAATTTAAATAAATTGGATAGATAATGTAAATTATAAGACCTAAACATGTCCAAAACCTATTGGTTGGGTGGATTTCGAACCCTTATCACCTTATCCTCGAATTATATCAATTTGGGGCCTTTTAATTAGGAAAATAAATTGAAAATAAAGGAACATTTCTTTACTTTCCAAGGGTGCCCCTCCTCTCCTCTTATAAAAGGCCCCCACATCTACCTACTTACCCACACTTCCAATTCCTTTGGCTCGGCCAAACCCTACCCATTTTGTCTCTAAACATCCCTCTAAAACTCCTTGAAGCCTCACTTTGGGCAGATGTCTTCCCAAGGAAGCATTTGAGCTCAAACCAAAGGGAGTTACCCGATTTTACGTTAATGTCTTCACTTGTGTCCTTTTGTTTTATTTTGCTTCTCCAACCCCCTACACTCTTTTTATTCATTTATTTAATAAAAAATCCAGTATCTTCAATATAGTAGGACGTTTTTATAATATGGATTAGAGATAAACTTACACACACCTTCATCTAATGGTTAATGAACATAGTGTTTCCATGGATGACGAATTTCTGCCTCCCGAAAAGATGATTGTTCAACATTCATTTAACACCTTCAAAGGTGGCCATTAAGATGAAACTGTATTTATATATGATATATAATATGTTTATTTTTTACGTAAACTTCTGTATTTTTCTTTTGTGTCATACCTTTATGGTTTCCATTGTGGGTAAACATGATAATTTCATTTTAGGAAGTGCGGACTACCACCCCTCAAAGTGATTTGATTTGTTAATGCCATATTTGGGTTGTATAAAGGATGGATTAAAAGTTATTATATATGATACCATAATTTAATTAATATAATATTTTGTATCATTATGTTTTAATTCCATTAAATATGAAATAGAAATGGAAGTAGCGTTCATACCTATGTACGGCTTACCGTCTCCATGAACAGTACATTTCATTTCTTATCTCAAAATGTTATGTACTATTATAAGTACATATATATAATGGATATATATTTAATATATTATATCTAAATTATGGATATAATTCTGGAATTATAGCTTATATATATATATCTCTCATTTTGTTTTAATTCCATTAATATGACAAAAAATGAAAGTAGCGTTCATGCGTACGTACGACCTACCGTCTCCATGAACGGTGCTTTTAATTTTTATCTCCAAATGCTATGGAATACTATAAAATTAATATATACTGGATATATATGATATTTAGAACATCAATACTATTCTGGATTTTATCTATCTATAACTACATGGAAAATTATTTTCCAACAAGTTCAATTTTTGACTCATGTACCAAACGTCGACAAAAAAATATGATATGAAATCATATTATTAACCAATTATTATAACATTAAAATATGTGATATTAAATAAATAATAATCTTTATAGGAGTTCATTAAGAAATTATAAATTAAAAAAAGTTTATTGTTATGGAATATAAAGAAACGAACAAGACAAGTTGGACACGTGGTAAGGGATCCTACTCCTCTCTTTCTTTTTATGTACACTCTTTTATGTCATTCCTTTTAAATCTCATCATTATTTTCATTGGGATGTTATTTAATATTAATCTTACTGTAATTTAAATTTCCATATAATGAGAGTCCCAATTCTCTCTCATCAATCCATTTTGGAAGTTTTGAGTGGCACCGTTAGGCTGCCGAATTTTCATAAGAGATCCAACCTCTCTCTTTTTTTAAGTACACTCTTTTATGTCATTTCTTTTAAGCTCATATTTATTATGATTGGGATGTTATATTATATTAATCCTACTGTACTTTTTATTTTAATATGATGAGATACCCTATTCTCTCTCATCCATCCATTTTGGACGTTTTGAGTGGCGCCGTTAGGCTGCCGAATTTTCGTAAGAGATCTAACCTCTCTCTTTCTGTTTATGTACTCTCCTATATGTCAATTCTTTTAAGATACTCTTTGTTATGTTGGGGGATTTTCTTTTATATTCCTATTTCTGTAAACTTTATGTTAATATGATGAGAGACCCTATTTTCTCTCATCAATCCATTTTGGAAGTTGTATGTGGCACAGTTATGCTACCGAGTTTTCGTAAGGGATTTTTCATCTCACTTTTATTCTCGTTAGATTTATGCTACATTTTCCACAATTTACTTTGAGTGGTGTATGTACTGCCCATTATGATACTCATTGTTTAATATACCTTCGTTTATGAGTATTTACATCAATGTTGTATTGTTCTTCTTTCACAGGGTGCATGTCTCGAAAGATACCCATGTCGATAAGGGAACCTTTCACACTCCTCTTTTTAAAAGACTTCTTTTGTTATGTCTTTTAATTCACATACTATTATGTTGGGATATGTTATTCTATATCCTTATTGATTTAAATTTTATGTCCATGTGATTAGATACCCTTTTGATCTCTCATCAACTCATTTTCTTGAATTTTGTAGTGACGCCATTAGGCTGTCAAATTTTTTCAAGGGAACTTCTTAACCCAAATTTGATTCTTTGGGATAAACTTGTACTCCTTGAATATGTCATTCTATAAATATGTGTGAATAACCTATGATTATTTTACACTTAATATCCACTTATATTTGGTGTATTCGTTTGTCACACATAATTATGTAATTGATTTATCCTTAGACCAAGGATACCATCTTTGTAAGGGACTTCGTCTCAATCTCCATTCATTGAGGCATATTTTGTTTTATACGCAACCTTATTTTATACGGTGTATAAACCCCTTTTACTTTTACGTTTATCCAAAAAGGAATCTTTTTTATACAATGCGTTTTACTAAACGACAAAAAGGAATGTTTTTCTTGTCATACGGATGCGGAGAAAACGACTTCTCCGCCGCCGTGACCATTATTTGAGTTTCGGCTTCCTCTACAAGCCATAACTTTTTCTAAAAGAAAAATAAATACCATGTTTTACTTTTCTTTTCTTTTGGTGTTGAAAATGGTTTTCATAATTTTTTTATATCAATGTGTTTTATTGATATCTTTTGATTGAAAAGTGGAAATGTTATGTTTCCTTTATTCATGTTTTATGTGATACGATTATGCTATGGTTCTTAGGCATTATTATGAAGACCTGTGGTTCCGTGATAAACTAAGGGTGGGTGAGCCCGATATAGATCTCCAATGCATTGGGTAATGCGAAAGAGTGAAACATTAAGGTTTCTCCTAAGATATTTAGGGAATATACTGTGGTGAGTATTCCTAACGTAACCAAGATGGTTACTCCCTACGTAAGAATGTTATCAATGCCTCAAGTTACCTTTTATGTATTATTATTTCTATGATTTAGTCATGATTTGATGATGTATGTTAAAATGCCTATGTTTTATGGGTAATGTATGATTTCATTCTTATGTATACATGAACTGATGTTTCCTTTCCGTATTTTTATAACCCTTAGTGAGCTTTTTATGCTCATCCTAAGTTTTTTTGAAATGTTTTTCACAGGTCAAGGGAAAGGTACATGTGATGATGATAATGTCAAGGAAGTGCCAAGAAAGAATCCATGATTTATTTTTAAATATGTTTCTGTTGATGGAAAAAATGAATACTATATTTATGTAACCACTCTGTTAAAATGTGGAATGTAATGCATGTTTTATGATCAAATTCTCTAAAACTCTATACCTAAAAAGAACCTCAATGTGTAATCTTGTAATAACTCAAGATTAAGTTAGGTTTAAGGCTGGGGCCTTATACTACATGAATCATTACATCTTCCTTTCATGTTAATCCAATCATTGATATTTTTCCATTACCATACTATTCATATTTTCCTGCCCTTTTATTTCACATTAAAAAATTACCACTTATATCTACAAATCCCATTAAAATTCAAGTGTCCGTTAACCATTAAAACCCATTAGACGTTGCAGTTCATTATTATCAATTAGGTGAATTACTAACCCATCATATAGCACAATAGACCAGCAACCCATATTTCTCATACAAAAAATCCTCACTCTACAACCACAACACCTCATAAACTCTTCCTCATCAAAACTACTAAATATCACACCCAATAACTTGTCACATATTCCTCAAACACAACAAAAAAATATTGTAACCTCTTTTCACATATTACACATATCTTATTTCAGATCTGGACATGGGTCATCTCAAAAAATTTACTTTACATTTCTAGGGAATTCTAACATAGAAAAGAAATTGACATGGTTGACTAATTCATTAGCTGGATATATGTGATTATCCATTTCTCCAAGGTGATAATAAAGAACCACAAAATATGGGTTCCAAAATAATATACACTAAAACAACCCCCAATGAACTTCATTTTTAGTTAGGCATTAAGAACGATTTATCTCAATTTCAATAACATGAAAATCTATAAAACATGTGTTTCATTCTCAATAAAGATTAATTTAAATTAATCTAATTCATTATATTTATTTGGTCGGTGCATACTGCCTCCCCAAAGTAAATAACTAATGATACCACTAATGTGAAAATTATATAAAACATGAAGGATTACTTAACTCAAACAATATTTCCAACCCATTAACTATGGTTGGAACAAATGGAAAACAACCAGCCAGAACAAAAATGAAGGGAAACACCTTGATCAACCTAGAGAACAACATCCAACATCATTAACCTACCAAAAAATCACCAAAAAATCAATTCAATTGATAGAAACATTCTCAATGAATGGAACATGGAGAAAATTGGGATAATAATAAAGGGTAACTCACCTAAAAGAACCAATGATTGATCTCACAATGATGGGGTTAAAGTCCATTGAAAGGGGGTTTAAATTTCTCAAAGGGATCCACTAGGGTACCCTATGTACTAATATAAAATTCATAAGAATGGTAGAGTTAGAGGGGGTTTTTGATAAAATGTAAGTATAGTAAATATAACACCATGTTGCAATACCCCTAACTATATGTAAAAGATGATAAATAGGGAATGACTTTAACCCATGGGAAGATACGAAAACACCATGGGAAATTAAATTCCATTTATTAAAAACATTGCATGTTACTTGAAGAAGATCTAAAAAATAGAGAAGTGACCATAGAATAAGTGGAATCACCTCTACATAGGACTACACTACCAATAATAATGACTATGAAGTAGCCCTGATCCATGGAAAAACTACCCCAAATGTGATTGGACCTAAACAAAAACCCCTTTAGGACTCAATGTTACAACTGGGTGACTACACAGTATCCATGATGCATTTTGAAAAACCAACCAATCTCCAACCTAAGGATTGACAAAATATCCCCTATAACATTTAATAACTACTCCTCTCTACAAAATATAATATCCTCCACACCATTGAATCCTTCTCGGATATATTTTTCATAAAAAATATAACACCCTGAACCCAGTTACCCAGAGTCGGTGCATTATTTTAATACATTGGAATGATTATAAGGAATCATGTACCAAAGGACCGATTAGTTTAGCAGTCTTGGAAAATAGATTACATACATGAATGTTACATTACAATTCATAATACAAAACAACATAAATAATACTCTATGAATTCCATTATTCTCTTGTCTTAACCCTACATATCAATCACTATATACTTCTTGGAATCCTGGGAAAAATAAAAAATTGAAAGGGGTGAGCTCAAACTCTCTGTAAGGGTAAGCAATACAGCAGAAACATTAATAAATAAGCATAAACATTTAAGGCAATGTATAACCAAAAAAATCCTTTTAAACTTAAACTTCAACATAGTATGGAAAAAATAAAATGAAATAATGGAATTTACTTATTCACATGGATATTATACTAATCAAATAATCACATTCATTATCAATAACCACATTCATATTGATGGAATACATAATGCCAGACTATCATAACAAGATATCCAAGGCCTCGTGCCAAGACTAAAAATAAGATTTTGTCAAGGCCTTGTGCCAAGACACTAGGTTGTCTCATGAGCCCTTTCGATGCATCGAGGAGCTATAGAAGGCTCCACCCGTCACTTAAAAAGTCCAATGAAATCCCATATGAAAAGGTTTAAACATTACATAAACATTCGTATTAAAACTAGCATACGAAATCTCAATACTTTCTCCATAAACCATGAATGTTATAAAAATAACACATCCACAGTAAAACATATCACAAAACCTTCAATACATTACAAAAGTTTTGTATCATAACAAATCAACTTAAAATAAGCTTAAAATCCATCAAAGGATGTTCACATAGATGAAATCAAAACTATTTGAGAGAAATATATCTTTTATCGAAATCATTGAAAAGTCACACATTTATAAAGGAAGTAATTTAAAGTGATTTTTGAATCAAAGTGTCCTATACAACTTTGAAAGTTTTTAAAAGAAATGTCATTTCAAAAAATTCATTTCCATATAAATAAATCTTTAAAATAATTTTGAAAACATGTACATTAATTAAAAAGATTTAGAAAGATAAATCATTAAAACATTTAAAATTATGATCTTGATAAAGAGTACCTTTCAGAAATTCTAAAAATATTCATTTTGAAATCATTTAAAAGTCACATAATTATAATATAAAACATTTACTTTGAAAATATTATGATAATATTGAAAGGGAATCTTCATCGATTTTATAACGGTGAAAAATAACCGCACCCGCCGTATAAGTTTAAAAAGACATTCTTAACTTAAATTTGTCGAAAAGGTTACAATGTACCTTGTTTGGAAAATGAAAGAATTATTCCATTAAAAAAAGGGTATAAATGAATTTAAACCATTGTCTAGTAAATAGTAAAAATGTTTTTAAATACATTTTTAAGGAACCTGGATGTGGATGACAAAGAGATCGCAGTAGATAATTACGTATAAACAACCTCGGATAATGAAGAGATTGCTAAATAAACCCTCACCTTGTATTTTTCCTTGGTTGGGGGTAGTTTAACCTCATGTATAATGGTGAAATAATTGTTATTAAATTGTAAAAGAATCATATATATTAATATGATATCATATATGATATTTTAACATTGCTTTGTTAAAAATATCTTAGTATTATCGCTATTTTGGGTGTTAACTTACTCGTTTTCTTTTATATGTTTTATTATGTAAGCCATGGTTGTCATGGATAGGTTATATCTTATTCATATCCAGAATTATATCAAGTCCTTGAACATTATTTTTAAATCATCAAATGATATCTATACTTGAATGGATACGATGGAGAATGAATCTCATAGCGTTCGTGGAGATGGTAGTCCGTACGTACGCACGAGTGACAATATCATTCTTTTGATATTAAAATAATATATAACTGTATGGTATATCATATATACAGAATAATTATCATGTTATATTTATTATTTAAATGAATTACACATCATTATTATACCCATCCAAATAATAATGTTTTGAATAACAATTACACCACGACGTGGAGACAGTAAGCCGTACGTACGCACATATGGTGACATGTCATTCAAAGGATGGATAGAATACTGAAATATGGTTATACCATGTTTATAATAACATCAATGTATATAAAATATACTGGAGTTATTATATTAGAATGGTAATAACAAAGAAAGAAGAAGTGGAAGAAGAAAGGAACTTGAAAAAGGGTGGTGAAATCATTACCTCTTCTTCGGGTTCTTCCTTTTGATTTGATCAAAAGGGATTCTTATGTTGACTTTATGACTAAATTAAGGCCTATATGTTGAAGTGAGGGAAGTTGAGAGAGTGTTTTTGAAGGGGTTGGCCGAACCAAAAGGCTTTGAATGTGTGAATTAGTGAGAAGGGGGAGTGCCATTTTTTAAGAGGGCTGAGGGGAACCTTTGGAAAAGATAGAAATATTATTTTATAATAAATTAATAATCGGTTTATAATGGCTCCAAATTGGATTATTTAAAGTTTAAGGTTGGTATGGGTCGAAACCCACTAAACCAATAGAATTTATACATGTTTGGCTCACTATATTAACCTTATCTTTTAGTATTAACTCTTAGTTAATTAGTTTCACTTTTACAATGTCTCTTTGTATTTTTATATTATATGGTTAATGAAAATACTATATACATCCAACAGACCCCCAAGTGGTCCATTAATGATACATCTATCAAGAAATAAGTCTCTTGGCCAAACCGTATATCTTTATGAATTTAAAATTAATTAATCATATAATATTTGTTTTAAAAACTCTTTTATGTCAATTTTGACACTATTCAATAATTGATTTTTGTGAAACTCATAATAGAATGAATACTTCGAAAAAAGTTAAGTACATCAATCCTAACATTCCATATTAACCTAGAAAATTATTTTTATTTATTGAGTGTCTCAAATTAAATTTATTTGGGTATTTATAATATCAATTATTCTAATTTTTCACTATTATTGTAATTACTGCATCACCATTGTGTCATAAATAAATTAAATTATTTAATTTCTAACAATTATAAATAAAATACCATTATGTATTAAATCTTTATATATTTATAATGAATATTTATAGTATAAAATACAACATATATAACCCTATGTAAAAATTGTTTTTCTAAAAGATATATGCTAGTGTCAATTTTGTATTCATTTTAAATTAATTAAAATAATGTTTCCCTATCACTTACAAGTGGCTCCATGGGGTCCCAAAATCGACCCAAAGATTCCCATGGTCGGACATGTATCAAAAAATAAGGTTAGGACACGTTTTAGGGTAATTTTTTATTATTATAATATTATTTGTTTAACCCTTATTTAACGGATTTACCCTTTAACCATGGTAAATAAAATATTTACCGAAGTAATTATTCAAAATGACTAAAAATAAAAGTTACCTATTTAAACAATTTGAAAATCCTGATTCCAAATATGGAATCAATTTTTCCAAATTCGAAACACAGAAGTGGCAGAAAACAATTTAAAATTAATTTCCATTGTTAAAACAAAAAGCGTGTTTTTAAGAGATAATAACTATCAAAAGATTGACAATTGTTTATGTCCAGTTTAATTGTGAAATTTTTTCCAAATGAACTAAATTGTATTAAATGGTAAAAATATATTCTAAATATACTTTTAAAACACTCAAATTCATAATTTATCACTAAAAATTATTTTGATTAAAAAAGTCATTTTTAATTAAAATTTAGTTATTTTCAATATTCATCAAAATATAAAAGTTATCCGAAAAGTACCAAAATTTCACCCTAGGCTTAATTCGATATTCCGAATCCAAAAATGATGTCCGTTTTGAGAGATAAAATGTATATAATATTAAAAAGTAGGTATTACTTTTCATTACGACTAGTTTGATTGGTTGTAGTGTGTGTTAGAACTCAATGTTGCGTACAACACACGCTACTGTATTATTCAAAGAGAATCGTATCGTGGAAGCTTGGGGTGTTACATTGTAAATTTTTTTATGTCCCCATTCTAAAGAATAATTTTTTTTTTCAAATTGAATATATAAAAGTTTAAATTATTGGATTAAAAAAGGGTTCACTATTAAAGTTGGTAAAAGGGGATTTTTGAAAAATACTTCTTTTATCTGAAAAAATGGAATTGGTTTTTACATTATGTCTAAGAAACACATAATATGGATTCTAAAATTATAAGAATTATATAATGTTCAAAATTTAGTTAACACTATTGATAACCTCTTTTTAACGGCTTGTTTGGTAAGTCAGGGTGCGCTTGATCTTGGTGTTACGTGTAGTGAAAGTTATTGAATTGTTTTGAAGAAGTACATACTATGAAATATTGGGGTGTTACATGCTTCCCTCCTTCAATAAATTGAATCCTCACAATTTTATATTCTTATTCGAAAATAAATGTTGAAAATAGAAAGTATCTTTGTGGGAAAACCCACATCGAAAATTTGGTTAATGAAATTTAGTCTTAATAATAGGAAAAGAGAAATGAAAGGGTCACCACCAAATGATGATCTCGATTCGGAAAAAATTGGTGGAAATTAAAGACATATAATTAGAGGAAAAACATAAATATTTATAAGTGGAGATTGAGGTCATCAATCATAATCAATTTTTAAATTGAGGTCCTTGAATTCAGTAATCTATGAGGATTTAAAATGTCATCGGTTCAACAAAACATAATGTATTAGGATAACACATTTTTGGTTTTAAGATCCCTTCAATAAAGTATAAGAATTAATTTCTTCATAGAATAAGAGGAGAATAAAAATATATACTTGAAAAGTAGAGCTCCATCATTTAACAAATTTCTACCACAAATTCATATTTCACTCTAAAAGATAATAGAACTTAAAAAATATATTCTATTTATCCTATTCGTTTGGGGTTAAAAAATTGAATTTATAATTCATCTACTAGACCTTATTAAAATAAAATACATTATTTAATCTCAGAAATCTCGTGTGCCAGTGGTAGGTGATACACCCTTGTCGCCCTTCGGTTGCGGGTTCATGTCTCGCGGCCTTGCCGGTCGTGACGGGTTACCACCTGACCTCCAGGTTGTCCTTTTATGGAAATCCAAAATTAATCTCAAACTTGAATTATCCAAAATACTTATGTCGGAACTCACAGTCCAACATTTATAAGGAAGGTAATCATAATGTAGATCCTTTTTACCCCATAATAGCATATGAAGACCTTCATCATGTATTCTTTTAAAACACTGAAACATCATAAATTACCATAATTCTTATTGATTACATTTATGCTCCCTTATTACATATAGAATGATGGATATACTTCATCCATCCAAAAATGTTGTAAAATCCAATAATTATGGAATATACAAATCTTTAATCTGTTTCAAGGCTGTCATGAATATCCAATATAATTTACCCAAATAAACCCTATCTTATTCCAAAATAAGTAACTCAATATTTGGACCATATTAAGGTTTATCTTTCATTCAACCATGTAATTTCCTAAAAGTTTAACTTGCTGTAGAGTCACTTTTCTTAGTACCATAAAATCTCAAATCCTCAATGAAATAGTACTGTAGTACAACCCATATATACTCCATAATTATTATAACAAGTACATTGCTGATAAAACACTCAAATGACATAATAAGCATAAGAACTCTAATAATTCCTCTTCATCTGTGGTAATATCATTACTTGATTGTTATCCAATAGCATCATTTGCTGCATAGTCTGATGATAGGTTCGCAAATTGTCCAAACTCCTTGAAATGAATCATTGTTCATTTTCCACCATTTTCTTACCCATGCAGTCATGTACTTGGTGCCCTTATTCTTACACACTTATAACAAACTCCCATTCCTTTCAGGAAAGTTCCAGGGTGTTTCTTCCCATAGTTATCACATATGGGGAAACTCTTCTTTTCCATCTTCCCTTTATCCATCTTTCTCTCTTCAATCCTTCTCTTCTTCTGCTTCCTTTCAAAGACATAAGACTCAGTAAATTCTTTAGTTATATTATCCAAACATGATAATATTTCTTAATATGATGATAATACATGGGAGACTATTTCCCTTCTAAATGATGGCTTAATACCATGAAAGATACAATCCTTCTTACTCTTTGGATCATACGTATTACTGGAGTTCACATTCCCTCTACTGGGTTCCATTTCAATACAATAGCATAAACTAGGTCAGTTTATGAATTGCAATGAATAATTTCAAACGTGTAAAATACCTAATGCAAATTGAACAGTTTATGGATATAATCCATAATCATAAAAAAATTTCTTTGAGTAAGTATAAACTCATGAGCCCTTCATAATGGTTTATAAAGAAAATGAGAATTATCCTAAGTATATCCCACGGGAGTGTCGTAACCAAGAGTGCAGCAAGGCTTGTTGTCGTGCACTAGTTCCCTTTCAAGTCTAGCTCAAAGCGGTGTTTTCGGGTTTTACCCCTAGGTACATATGTGCCAAAGCCGCATCAACCTGTTCGTATCCAGACAGGTATGTATTTCTCAGAAAACTCAAAAAATCTCTAAAATACCAAAATTCTATGAAGTTCATCTATACTAATCCTCAATGTCTCTCTTGGGGCTATGTGCTCTAATCAGAGTTTATCTAAATCTAGTTTCTACGGTTATTTCTAAACTTCCTCTTATACCAACTGTAACACCCCGAACCTAATTACCCAGAGTCGATGCATTATTTTAATACATTGGCATGATTATAAGGAATCAAGTCCCAAAGGACCGATTAGTTTAGCTGTCTTGGAAAGTAGATTACATACATGAATGTTACATTACACTTCATAACATAAAAAACAACATAAATAATCCTTTATGAATGACATTATTCTCTTGTCTTAACCCTGCATATCAATCAAAATATACTTCTCGGAATCCTTCGAAAAATAATACATCGAAAGGGGTGAGCTCAAATGATCTGTAAGGGTAAGCAACACAGCGGAAACTTTAATAAATAAGCATAAACATTTAAGGCACTTTATAATGAAAACAAAATCCTTTTAAACTTAAACATAAACATAGTATGGAAAAAATAAAATGAAATAATGTTATATACTTGTTCACATGGATATTCTACTAATCGAATAATCACATGCAATGTCAAAAACATCTTTCATAATGATGGAATTCATAATGCCAAACTATCATAACCACATATCCAAGGCCTCGTGCCACGACTACAAATAAGATTTTGTCAAGGCCTTGTGCCAAGACAGTAGTTTGTCTCATGAGACCTTCCGATGCATCGAGGAGCTATAGTGGTCTCCACCCGTCACTTACTAAGTCCAATGAAATCCCATATGAAAAGGTTTAAACATAACATAAACATTTGTATTAAAACTAACATACAAAATGTCAATAATTTATCCATAAACCATGAATGTTATAAAAATTAAACATCCACAATAAAACATATCACAAAACCTTCAATATAATATAAAAGTTTTGTATCATAATAAATCAACTTCAAATAAGCTTAAAATCCATCAAAGGATGTTCACATAGATGAAATCAAAACTATTTGAAAGAAATATCTCTTTTATCAAAATCATTCAAAAGTCACACATTTATAAAGGAAGTAATTTAAAAGAGATTTTTGAATCTAAGTGTCCCATACCAATTTTAAACTCTTGAAAAAAAATATCATTTCAAAACATTAATGACCATATAAATAAATCCTTAAAATCATTTTGAAAACATGGACATTAATTAGAAATATTTAGAAAGATAAATCTTTAAAACATTTAAAATTATGATCTTGATAAAGAGTACCTTTCACAAATTCTTAAAATATTAATTTTGAAATCATTTAAAAGTCACATAATTATAAAATAAAACATTTACTTTGAAAATATTCTTATAATATTATAAGGGAAGATTCATAGATTTTATAACGGTGGAAAATAACCGCACCCACTGTATAAGTTTAAAAAGACATTCTTAACTTAAATTTGTCGAAAAGGTTAAAAAGTACCTTGGTTGGAAAATGACAGAAAGATTCCTTTAAAAACACATAAGTTTATAAATGAATTTAACCCATTTTCTAGTAAATAGTAAAAATGTTTTTAAATAAATTTTTAAGGAACCTCGATGTGGATGATAAAGAGATCCCAGTATTTAATAACGTATAAACAACCTCGGATAATGAAGAGATTGTGAAATAAAACCTTACCTTGTATTTTACCTTGGTTGGGGGTAGGTTAACCTCATGTATAATGGTGAAATAATTTTTAATAAATTATAAAAGAATCATATACATTAATATGATATAATATATGATCTTTTAACATTTCTTTGTTAATAATATCTTAGTATTATCGTCGTTTCGGGTGTTAACTTACTCGTTTTAATTTATATGTTTTGTTACATAAGCCGTGGATGTCATGGATAGGTTGTATCTTATTCATTTACCGAATTATATAAAGTCCTTGAACATTATTTTTAAATCACCAAATGATAATTATACTTGAATGGATACGATGGAGAATGAATCTCATCGCGTTCGTGGAGACGGTAGTCTGTACGTACGCACGAGCGACAATATCATTATTTTGATATTAAAATAATATATAATTTGATGGTATATCATATATAAAGAATACTTATCATGTTATATTTATTATTTACATCAATTACACATCATTATTATACCCATCCAAATAATAATCTTTTGAATAACAATTACACCACGACGTGGATACGGTAAGCCGTACAAACACACGTATGTTGACATGTCATTCAAAGGATGGATAGAATACTGAAATGTAGTTGTACCATGTTTATAATAACATCAATGTATATATAATATACTGGATTTATTATTTTATAATGGTAATAACAAAGAAAGAAGAAGTGGAAGAAGAAAGGAACATGAAAAAAGGTGGTGAAATAATTACCTCTTTTTCTGGTTCTTCCTTTTGATTTGATCAAAAGGGCTCCTTAGGTTGACTTTATAACTAAAGGAAGGACTCTAGGATGAAGTGAGGGAAGTTGAGAGAGTATTTGGGCAGGGTTTGGCAGAACCAAAAGGCTTTTAATGTGTGAATTAGTGGGAAGGGTGAGTGCCCTTTTATAAGAGGGGTGAGGGGGCACCTTTGGAAAAGCTAGAAATATTATTTTATAATAAATTCATATTTGGTTTATAATTGCTCCAAAGTAGATTATTCAAATTTTAAGGTGGGGATGGGTAGAAAGCCACTCAACCAATAGAATTTAGACTGGTTTGGCTCACTATATTAACTTTGTCTTTAAGTATTAACTCTTATTTAATTAGTTTCACTTTTACAATGTCTCATTCTATTTTTATATTATATGGTTAATAAACTTACTATTTACATCAAAGAGACTTCCAAGTGGTCCATTAATGATACACCTATCATGATATAAGTCTCTTGGCGGAACCGTAGATCATTAAGAATTTAATATCAATTAATAATATAATATTTGTTCTAAAAACTATTTTATGTCAATTTTGACACTATTCAATAATTGATTTTTGAGAAACTCATAACAGAATGATTACATAGAAAAACGTTAACTAAATCAATCCTAACATTCCATATTGACAGAAAAAATTATTTTTATTTATAAAAAGTCTCAAATTAAATTTATTTGGGTATTTATAATATCAATTATTCTAATTTTTCTCTATTATTGTAATTACTCCATCACCATTGTGTCATAAATAAATTAAATTATTTAATGTCAAACAATTATAAATAAAATAACATTATGTAGTAAATATTTTTAGATTTATAATGAATATTTATAGTCGAAACTCCAACATATATAACCCTAAGTAAATATTTGTTTTCTATAAGATATATGGTTGTGTCATTTTTGTATTCATTTTAACACAATTAAAATAAAGTGTCCCTATCACTTACAAGTGGCTCCATGAGGTCCCAAAATCGACCCAAATATGCCCATGGTCGGACATGTATCAACCAATTAGGTTAGGACACCTTTTAGGGTAATTTTTTATTATTATTGTATTATTTTCTTTATCCCTTATTTACCAGATTTACCCTTTAACCATGGTAAATAAAATATTTACCGATGTAATTATTCAAAATGTCTAAAAATAAACGTTACCTATTTAAACAATTTTAACATCCTGATTAAAAATATGGAATCAATTTTTCCAAATTCAAAACACACAAGTGGCAGAAATTAATTTAAAATTAATTCCCGTTGTTAAAATAAAAAGTGTGTTTTTAAGAGATAATAACTATCAAAAGATTGACAGTTGTTTATGTTCGGTTTAATTGTGAAATTTTATCCAATGACCTACATTGTATTAAATGGTAAAAATATATTCTAAATATACATTAAAAACACTAAAATTCATAATTTATCACTACCAATTATTTTGATTAAAAATGTTATTTTTAATTAAACTTTAGTAATTTTCACTATTTAATCAAAATATAAAAGTTATCCGAAAAGTACCAAAATTTCACCCTAGGCTAAATTCGATATTCCGAATCCAAAAATAAATTCCATTTTGAGAGGTAAAATTTATATAAATTTAAAAAGTAGGTATTAATATTCATTACGGCTAGTTTGATTGGTTGTAGTGTGTGTTAGAACTCGAATTTGCGTACAAGACACGCTACTGTATTATTCAAAGAGAAGCATACCGTGGAAGCTTGGGGTATTACATTGTAAATTTTTTTATGTCCCCATTCAGAAGAATAAATTTATTTATTCAAATTGAATATATAAAAGTTTAAAATATTGGATTTAAAAAGGGTTCACTATTAGAGTTGGTAAAAGTGCATTTTTGAAAAATACTTCTTTTATCTGAAAAAAAAGGAATTTGTTCTTACATTATGTCTAAGAAACTCATAATATGTATTGTAAAATTATAAGAATTATATAAGGTTCAAAATTTAGTTAACACTATTCATAACCTCTTTTGAATGGCTTGTTTGGTAAGTCATGGGCGCTTGAACTCGGTGTTACGTGTAGTGCAAGTTATTGAATTGTTTTGAAGAAGTACATACTATGAAATATTGGGGTGTTACAAAAAACTCCTCCATTTACCCTCCAACTTCCACATAGCCTCCTCCATAAACCTCCATCACTTGAATTACAACATTTTAATGGGTTATAGTTACTATATATTTACATAGGGTCTCAGATATTAGTATTAAATGAGACACTTTCATCAGCGGATCAACTATCAACCAAAAAAAATGATGAATTTGTGAGGTCCTGGGTAACACCATCACAAATTCCTTCACCACGTCATCCCATATCAACATAGGAAATAAAATATGATGAATAATCCCATTAAGATTCTGATTCTTGACCATTATCCACTTATTTTATGGAATTATGGAACAAAACTAGTGATTTCCATCATCATACCCAGCTAGAAAAATAGACGTCAAATTTTATGATTCATTTTGTCTTCTTTAGATACACTATCCCCATCAAAGCATGAGATTCGATCATCTACCATTACCTCAATGAAATATGAACCACGAATAACTCATGAACATAGATCATGTCTTCATCAGCTAAGGATCACCTTGGTATATAATTATCCCCCCAAAGGTGCTTTTATATCACTACAAACTCGAGATAAGAATTCTTAATAGCCTTTACCTGGTCCAGTAAAGACGATTTGAAATATAACATTAAATATGTTAGAAATACACTATCCATAGATGAATCCACTACACACATATCCCTTAAACTCTCTTGATTCCATTCCTCATGCAAAGCCCACCCACTAATCTCCTTCATGTCATACATTTTCTTATTGGGAGCATCTATATTGACAATACATTTCACTAATGACCATGCAATCTCAAAGTTATTTTTTTTCCAAACCTACACCCAATTACTCTTCCATGGATTTAGATTACATTAACAGATGACATATCACATGTTTTTTTGTTCATTTAGATAGTAAATCTCACAAATAAATGAAAATGTCGCCAATACTTCTGATCATGAACTATATCTTCCAACTCTAGGTCATGCATTGGGTAGTTTTAGTGCTGGGACTATAGATGACCTGAAACATAACAAACCACATGATCCATCTATGTTATAATATCTAATCACCCATGATATGATATGATCTAGTATGTTTTGTCTCTATTCATAGATTTGTATGAATACAAAATAGTGAAATTTTCAATTTCATATTCGCCCCTAGGAAGGACACTCGATAATGATCAGACAACTCAAACATTAACCACTTTTAGTAATCTATGTAATAAATTATTCTAAAATGGAAAATTCATTGATTAACCACTAATATTTCCTCACATGACTAAGGAATCTTCAAATATTAATAACATTTCTCAGAGTTCGCATCGAAACACGACCCCTCCCTTCTTCGGGTCCACTGAAATTCTGGACCCAAAAATCACTTTCCCAAGGAAGAAAACCACTTAAATATAGAAGTTTCATTTAAAATATTTCTTTTAATAATGTTGATATGCTTGATGTGTACAAAATATGATATAAATATTTTTATCATGCCTATTTACAGTCTAGAAACATATCTGGGTATCATCCATGAATAACACGATGAAGAAGACAAGATATGAATAGAAGATCGCATTCATAAGATCCATGAACACTATTAGGGAATTTATAGATATAAAATGAATTTAATGATCCCCATGAAATACATATCAATTCCAAGAAACATGTTTTATGAATATCCTCTCCTTTGACCCACAAGTTAGGGTTTCCAGAATAAATAATTATCTGGGAAAACCACTAGGCTCTCCATGACTAATGAAACAGATCACAATTCCATGGTAAAGGTTACTTTTTCATCACCATTACCGGGTTGAGTTTCCTATATTCCACATAGATATTTATAATATCATATTCCTTCTCATAAATAAATATTGGATCACCTTATAGAGAAATGTTCGATCAGATAAACCCCTTCACCTCCAAAACCTTTAACTACACCTTTAACATTATCAACTCATCTATTTCTATATGCTAAAGAGGAATTGATTTCAATTTTTCCCTAGGAATAAGATCAATCTCAAAATAAATTCCCCAATCAAATGAAATTCTTTAGAATTCATCAATAAAGGCATCCTAATAATGATCCACCACTACAGGTATGATAAAGGAGGAAACTACTGATTCAGTTTCAAGATACAAAACTCTTACATATATTGTAATAGCTCTAATGTGGCTCAAGTCATTTAACATAATACCTAATTAGAGATCTCAATAAATTGTTAACATGAACCACTATGCTCTGGGAATTTTTAATGTTTCACATCTTTAATTACAATCAATATGAGGTCGTTATCTTGTCAAATAGTCCATACTGAATATCACATAGAATCTAGTACTCTATAATAACATGAAGTACCATAAATTCACATTTCTAGAAAAAACTATGGGACTCTTAAAAAATCACTAGAGGTGGTATTATTTCACACCCAAAAGAATTCCATGTGATATTAACTCATTTGAAAACATAAATATCAAATGTAGGCCAGCATAAGGCGCCCCAATGTTCAATAAATTGTTTCAAAAAAATTTATATTTGGCAAATCTATGCTAGAATAAACATGAGCATATATAAAATAATGGGAATATATTTTATCATAAAAATAAGTGGATAAAATTGTGAAAATAAAAAACATACATCTAAATATATAATTTCATTCTCCAATGATAGATATAATTTCATCCATTATAAAAATATTTTAGGACTATAAAGAAACACCTTCCCTGTGTAGTAAATCACTTACCCGAGCGATAGATATTTTTTGTGACTAGGTCTTATTATTAAGACTGATTCTTATACCTGGATCTAAGGTCCTTGAATATAGATGCAACAATTTAGAAAAAATTAAATGGATATGAACTATATTTCAACATCAGTATAATTTCATAGGATTATTCATTCCAAACATACTAAACTTTACATTCTTTACAACGATATAGCACCTCGTTCATGTTCCTCCTACAAAATGTGTAGAAGAATCCTTAATATTCTCTACCAATATTTCAACTTTTTTTCTTCCTTCTCCTTCCTCTTACCACTATCAAATGGTGGAAAGGAATCCTACCAATCCATTCCACCTATATTCCATTCTCAAAATCTATGGCCACATAAAGGGCCTCTGCATACATTATCATGTAAAATAACTAAGTTGATGTATGATCACTTTTCAGAGGGAAATCAGAAAAATTCTGTCCTTATATGTTTTATTCCCGCAAAAATGAGGATAATATCATTCAAAATACATAAAATGAGTTAATCCGTTATAAAATGACATTGTCCCTTTTTAATGTTATATAAACTCTTGTGCATTGTATATATTTAGCAGGTTAGGAAATAACCTTATAAATAATATCCTTATAAAGGCCTCCCAAATAAGAACATCATACATGCCTGCCTGACCCATGATTCTACAGCACCTTTTTTTAGTCCTTGAAGCATAAAGGCTTCCAAATTCACATCCCTATCCCTATAGGACTTTACAATGTCAATTATTACTTCAAGGATGTCAATATAGTCTTCAAGATTATATAGACCACCAGATCCCTATAAATCTAGGGTATACTGAAGTAGAAAATATTGGGAATATTATACCATTATCAATTTCACAAATATTACCAAGGATGCCTAGTATGTAAGACAACAAGATGGGGGGGGGTTAAAAATGGAACCATCAGTGCATGGGAAGAAGTATTTTTAGGTGCATCCCCTTAAATAGCCTATGGTGTAAGTGAGACATCATCCGTAGTAATATAATTATGGTAACTCTGTGGTAAAATGTTTTTTTATTAAATATTAAGAAAATCATTTAACATGACTATGATAACTTAAGCATTTATATGCCACATATAATTTATTTTTATTAGAAGACCTATCTAGGAAGATATCCACGCCCAAGGTATTGACCTCCTTGTTCTACCCAATGATCTAACTTTATCCTGTGTAACTGCACATTATACACAATAATATATATATATATAATGAAAAAACAATATCATGATCAAGTAACTAATTTCATCAAAGATATATCACAATATTAACAACAAAGATATCTCTATAAAAATTTAACACAAATAATGGAATTTAGTTAAAGAACCATCTTGTTGTAATAAATATGCATATATATGTCCTCAGATACTATGTACCAACTCAAAATACATGAAATCACCCAAATAACCTACATTTGTCACATTAATCCCATCACTGGTAACTTGGATGTTCATTACACATGGGATAGACAAGTGTATTAAAAAATTTATATACAAATTCAACACAAAATATATGATTTCTACTATACACCTAAAATAAATCAACAAACCTTTGACCTTTGATAAAATTTTGTAACACCCTTAATTGAATCTTTGACCCTGAGAAGAGGTGACACATGACCTCATGCAAGCCTCCACACATGTTAGAGACTGACTATTAGTGATGATTGTATAATGTGCTGTGGAGATAGTATAACCTCTTTAATCAAACCTAACATATTTAAATATAAACATAAACATAAAAAACTGAGTAACATAGTGGAAAATAAAATATATTAATTCTTAAATATTAGACATTTAGGTAATAAAATAATAGTCCAATGGAACCCCAATGTTGTAGGTCAACAATATAATAGTATAGATAAAAATAAATAGATTAATGGAACTTTATAAACAATATGTTGTATATACCAATACCAAATCCATTTCCCATTTCCTTGATCCTTAACAACCGAACAGAGGTCCATTTCCCTTCTTTGGATTTTTAACCAAGAAGTTTGAACACACACCAAGTTGAAAATGCACAGTGAGAGTATAAACCTTGTAGGACATGAATAATGAATCCGTCACATAATTTCTCATATATACAATGGTGCATTAAATGATGAAATATTATGTTTACATACAAACATTCAACCAATTAGGTTGTAAGGGATAATGTGGTTGCTAAATTACTATGACCTCAAATGTACCTGCATCAACACTCTATTATAAGAATATAATTTTTTTTCTACCATATGAATTATATCATGTTTTTTAAACCTTCTATCTATTATTAAAAATTTACTCTCTAGATTTAAATACTAAATCCATGCCCAGCATTAAGGGAAAATTCTAGTAGTGTCACATGACTACCCGATCACCTTCAATGGTATAAATGTTTGGAATGTCTAAAAAATACAAATATACACATACAAAAGGATGTTCTACAATGACACATCATACCAGCCTACTGACCCTCTTTCTAATGAATATAGAATTATCCTCCCTTGGTCTCATCTCATTCAAAGATCAATGCTGACCATAAATAACAAAACTAAGTCCAATGAGTAATTTAATCTAAACTCTTTCTAAGGAGATGGATACAATCATCTGGTCCATAAGTCAAGTTTAAAACTAAAATAATGTTTCACCATCAATGCAAAAATTCACGAAAGAGAAATACACATCAAAAAAAAATTATCATTATGAATATTCCATAAACTATGATTGGTATTACTTGGGAAATTTTGTTGCTATTAATGTCACCAAAATGATTGAAATATCGTTTCCTAATAGTTGGTTCTTATGGTGCATGGGAGAGGGGTACTGATAAGATGGCTTGTTCCATGGTGCATAATGTTAGATGATGGTCAATTTGGAAGACTCATAATAAGGCCAAACACGAAGGGGCCCTCTCATCTAGTTAGTCCATCATCATCAGAACACAAAAACACATTCTTGACTTGGTTAGACTAATAAAAAACTAGTGGAAGGAACCTTCCCTACAATGGATTACAAAAAAGACATTCCCTTACAGTTAATAGTGACACTTGAAGTCACTAGGTCTATTGGTCCCCACCTAGCATGGTCCTGAAACATAATACTAATGGATCTTTAAAAAACGGGG
Source organism: Viscum album (assembly GCA_963277665.1). Taxonomy (NCBI): domain Eukaryota; kingdom Viridiplantae; phylum Streptophyta; class Magnoliopsida; order Santalales; family Viscaceae; genus Viscum; species Viscum album. Next base: position 1,623,026,673 of record OY728121.1, on the reverse strand, counting down.
TCCTTCGTGGTGGCAGGGTGGTTCATAATTCTCATGGGTTGGTTATCATGGCGTTTTATGCCCATATAGACCATGGTTCCTCCCATTAGTAAGAGGCCAATGCGATGCTTTATGGTCTCCACATATGTCTTTTTAATGGTGTCACTATATGAGATGCAGAAACTGATTCCAAAATCCTTGACAATACTCTCCAAGACATGGGCTCCACCCCTTGGTTGATCCATTATATCATCCAGAATTTCCAGAGCATGATCAGCACCACCACTACAGTTCTCCACACTTGGTGAGAGGGGAACCATGTCATGGACCATCTTTCTTATATTGATGTACGTGGTCTAGATAACATTTTTATTAAAAATAGTATTACCTTAAAACTAGATGGGTTAATATGGTTAAAGGGGATGCACTTGGTCAGTATTAGTTTAGGCCTCCTTATGACTCCTATCATGGGCTACATGGGCCTTTCATATTGATGTCTTCCTCTTGTTACTTTATTATAAAAATTTATTTAATGATGATGATAAAAAAATGAAAATTAGGACAAATCCAATTACCAAGATCCACCACAAAATAACACCATGATCACACATTCACACCGATTCCCACTCGAACGAGATCCATTTTATCACAATAAAACCTATAGGGTTGAAATTAAAGGGAGGAAACATGACAATAAATTGAATCCACATCAACATAAAAATTTAATTCACCATAAATGTCAGATAAAATAAATATCAAAGTGGGACCAAAACATATAGTGATCCAATGTCGATATATCAATTAAGCATGAATTCTCATTTGGATCTTGGTAGATTTCCACATATATAGATAATTTGGCTTAGAGATATGACAAATTCCAGGGAAAGTGTTATAATTGGGATTATAAATGATATATCTAACCTCAATTGATTCCCTAAATTGATCTAGAGTTAAATTACCCAATAGGTTAGGAAGGGGAGACATAGAGTACCATGGGAGAGCTCACCATGGGGTTTTGGTCACATTTGGTTCAGATTTGGGTTAAAAATAATTAAATAATTAAATTAAATAATGTTATGAAAAAATATTAATGTTGTTAAATTATAGACTAAACCAGGCGATCGGTGTGTTTGGGAAGAATTCCTATAATTTTACCACGACCACCCACTGGTTTTTTGAATTTATAGAAATGCATATCCCACAGGAAGCACCATTTGATAGTTAGTGTAAAAAATCAAGGATATAATGGCCTATTTTCCACAACCAAGTAGCCCACTAAGACACTCAATATTTATAATTCAAATCTGACACGCTTTTACAGATAAATCATGACACCAAGAATGAAAACAAGGAATGATATGTTAATACATAAAAACAAACATTACATGAAATTAGAGAATGTTACAATGAGTCCCTATGAGTGTGGAATGTAAAAACAATGATTATGATGTTGTAACATCTATACATATTAAAATATTCATAGGCAGGATAATTTATTTTGTATTTAAATATTTCAAAGACTAGCATAATGTTTATTGTATACATGTTTTAATGATTTTGAATTGATCATATGTAACATTAAATCATTGTTTTTTATCCTTGTAAGATTCTCTTAATTTAATTAGTTATTCTGAATGTGATTTTTAAGAGAAAATTTATATAGAACGATTATTTTTGGTGAATTTTTTTTTGTAAAGGCCATGATTTCATGGATTATAAATAAAAAATATTGCGTTTCTTTTTCAACTATATAATATAACCACATATCCAATGAGAGCTAATTCTAATAGTTTTTATTGATTAAAAAAATCCTTTTGATTTGAATGCTTATTTTGATAAAATTCCATTTTATTTTGATAATTATATTCTTTTTCTATTTCTGAGAACACATTAAAATAGTTTAGATTGATAAAAATAAAAATATGTTTTAATTTTAATTATGATAATTCACCAAAAAAGATACTGATTAAGAATATATTTTTTAGTAATTATTAATTGACTAATATTTTTACATAGACATAGATAATGTAAAATTTAAAAAGAATAAATTTGATCATGGAAAAATGGCTCCTTAAATATATACATGGAATGTTTACATTTTTACAACTGCTATTTATTTTTATCTCTATGAGTTTCATGTGTTATCTAAGGAATCTATTTTTTAGATAGGAACTATATCATGTACTATTCATGAAATGATATACATATTCAATATCACATAATAGTATGGTTTTTACTAATATTAAAAGTTTAATATGTGTTTTAATTGCAAATTTTTTATTTTCATTGATAAAAATTATGTTTCTTTTAATTTTCATTAAGATTGTGGATGTTGATTTAAAATAGAAAAATTATTTTGTAATGATGCATTTTTAATTTAGATTAATGAATGATATCACAGGAAAATATACATTATGAATGTTCAATTAGATTAACTATCATAATTATTGACATTAATGATTGAGTTTAATTATATTAAGGAATTATTTTACTTAAAAAATTATTTTTTTCAACTACTATATTCATTTCTAAATGGATACAATTTTATTTTAATTTTTTTAACAAATAGAGTTGTTTATATTTTTATATATGCCCTATAATGGGAGATTATTTCAATGAAAATATAATTTATGTTCTTTTTTTACATAAGTGAGATATATTTTGTTTTTTCAATGAGTTTAAAAAAAAATAGAATGGTTGTTATAGTGTATGAATTAAAGATCATTTGTGTTTTTCATTTATAAATAATTAGACTTTAATTATTGGAGTTTAATATTTGATCTAAATTTATTTTTATAATTATAAAACTCTTAACAAAATCATACAAAACTATACTTTTCATATTCCAAAATGTACAAAAATATAACGTTTATGATTCATTTGTTGTTGTTTTTGGATATTTATTTTTTAAAAAATGAAGATTCAATGATTTTAATGTTTAATTTGGTTTTTATATTTTGTAAAAAAATATTTTACATTGATTCAAATAATTGTTAAATTGATTGATCCATATGTTTTTGGAAAATGATCCTAATGAAATCTATTATTTATAATCATAATTTTAATAAATATAAAAAAATAATATGTTGTTTATTTTTATCCTTGTAATAATTTTAAAACATCAATATAATATCTAGGGTTCAGGTTTTGAAAAATTAATGAACCTTAGATAGACTGAAAAAAATTAAGAATATAATAATAATGTGTTGAACATACCTTACGAAAATGTTGAACCTTATGATAATGCACCATCTAAAAAATGATCCATATCAAATATATTTAAATTTTTTGATTTATATAATCTAAAAAATTGTAATATTATTCTATATTTATGTTTCATATATTTTTGTTTTATTTATTATAGTGTAAAGAGACAGATTGATCTATTAATATATGAAACAATAATTGAAGCACCAAAAGATAAATCATATTTTTTAAATCACTTATAATCCATATTTTTAAAAATAATTAAGAAACATACATGATTGAACCTTTGAGTATTTTTTTCCAAAAAATAATCAATATTAAACTAATTAATAATGATAATCATGAGAGATAGAGGACTGAATTTCTATGAGTGAACGTTTTTTACTTATACAATTTGTAAAACTGTTATAATACTATGACTGTTATATAGAACTATAATGTTCTGAATGAATTAGTTGAAATGATAGGGGATCAGTCATATTGTTTTCTGGTTCTTATGTATTATTTTTATTGAGTTGTATTACATATTATTCTCGTTTATTCATAATCATGTCATTTTATGATTTCCCATCTACAAAGAGTATTATTTTTGTTATACCTCAAATAAAAAAGTTATGGCCATTTGTTATACATTAAATATTAAAAGTATATTTTAATGGGGTATGTATCTATGTTGTAAATGTTGTATCTTTTTCATTGTGACTTGATATATAGAAAGTAATGATTATCGGGTTGTTCCTCCAGGTTGAAAAATGTACGTATGTATTTGGGTTGAAACTCAATTTAAAACAAAGGTATTTAGTGACAAATATTACTCTAAATGGGTAAAGGGAATTTCTATGTAGATATAATATCACTTTGATTGGAACTATAATAAATATTCTGGTGTTCTTGTTATTTTTAATTCTTTTTTATATTCAATTGAACAATACAATTTAAGTTAAATCTATTTAAGTTGAACATTAATGTTATTATTTTATAAAACATTAAATTTGAAAATTCACCCCCACATTATTTTCCATCTAAAAATCTCACACTATCCCAAAATTGGTTATATCTAGGACTCCCACTCAACCATGACCAAATACTATTATATTCTAAATTCAAACATTGTTGATCTATGTTTTTGGTGATGAACTATACCACGAAATGAGTATTATAAGAGTCACCAGTGCCCATCTTAGGAAATAAGTGGGCTCGTACCTAAAAAATATGAATTTTTCTTCACCACTCACCATCCTAGAAAAAGGATTATAACCCAATATTTTTTAAAATGGATGGAAAGTAGACAAATTTTTTAAAACATTTAGGATTATAGGAGGTCTTGGATCCACCAAACAATTAAGAGTATAGGATGAGTCAAAAACCAGAACTATTACCCATAAATGACGAGAAGAATCACCCAATAGATCATCCCTAGCGATGAACATTCTATATTCCATATATTGTTTTATTTGGTCCATATTTTAAATATCACGATCCATAGGTCAAACCCATTAATTCCTTAAATATCTAAAGATGTAATATTTAAATTGAATCAATGAATTTGGAAAACCAATTCACAATGGATTTTATTTTTCAAAAATCCATTTCATTAAAATTATTAAAATTTGATGATTAATTTAAATCCCATTTATAAATTTACATCCCTTTAAATCATTCCACTTCACCAGAATATACTGGTGAAAAGTCATTTTAAAACATAAAATCTCAGCTTACCTACTAATGGATTTTTAAAATATTTCCACCATATTTGAAAACCATACACTTTTTTTACAAAAATAATCCCAATGATACTTCATATATTGCTAATTTGTATAAAAAATACTCAATGATTTCCATCATAAACCTTAAAAATTCATTTAATTTATTTAAATGTCCTGAAATATCTAAAAAATTATAATTTATTATTTAATTGTTCAAAATATTATAATTATATCAACCAAATTAAAAAAACCACAATACTGTATAAATATAATTTACAGTTAAACCATAATAATCGGTTTCAGAAACTAAACATTCCATGGAGGTCAGCATCATTTCAAATTATTTCAACCTAATTTCATTTAAAAATGTGACTACTCTTGAAACCATACTCTTTGTGAGTTCAATTACTTTACAAACAAAACACTAAAAATTATTTTTATAAAATCAATGTATTTTAAAAAATTTATTTGACACACAACACAATATTTCAAATAAAAGTATAAACAAAATCAACGAACCACATAACCCTATTTTAACTACCTCCAAAAATTAAAAGCCCCATTAAATGAAATTAAAAGAAAAATGAGTTTAAAACAACTATTTAATTAGGGATACATTGATGGGATGATTTTGGGACCATTTTTGGAAAAACCATACAAAAACCATGTTTAAACATCTAAAATTATTATAAACACCAAGTTTATGGAATCCATTGGGTTAGAGAGACCATACAAAACCATGATGAAGCATCTAAAATATTCAATATTATTTAAAAAAAACATTCTAAAACAGAAAAAAAATTAAAAATATTTTTCATTGAAAATAACCATAAAAACATATAATGGAATCTCAAAATAAAATAATTTTCATGATGACAAGGAGTTTTTCTCATATAGAACATGTAAAAATAAGACTCATTTCACATTTTTAGTATAAGACAAATAGGAATTGATTTGAATGTTAAATAATGATTAATTTCAAAAATAAATTTTGTAAAGAAATGAGTAAAAATGCTTTTAAAAATTAATAGAATAGAAATTAGACATTTTTTAAGACAATTTTAGAAAACATGGTTCTATAAGAAAATGAAATTCTAACCAAAGAGAGTAATAGCGATTGATTTTATTAAAAATACATTCACAATTAGTTAATACCAAAGAGTGGGAAATGGTACTATTAAATTAAAATATAATTAATAAATATTTTATAACAAAATTAAAGAATTTTGGTGATATAGAATAAAATATTTTATCATTTTAAACATAATCATAAGCAGTCCTAATAATAGATGAGATTGTTAGATAAAATTATTTCCACTTTGATATCATTGAATAGTATGAACCATGAGGGAATAAAATAAAAGTATCTTAAAATTTCATATGGATTAATAAATTCATGATATTACTATTAAATGTATTTTACACACAACTCATGAAATAATATAGTTATATAAAATATGTATGTCTCAAATAACAAAAATTGAGAAAAAAATCCATTACCTGAAGTGTTGATTTCAATCGTACTAGTTGTAAGTACTTATATCATAACTATATGATTATTATAAATATATTATAGATCCATATTTATATATATCATACCATATATTATTTTATTATTCCTTTTATGACTTATTTTTTTTAACAATTCCAGGTTAATGTTACATTTCGAGTAATGATCAATTTGTTTTGCATTTAAGTTTTGATTGGTTATTTTTGGTCCTCTAACATTGTTCATTATTTAATAATATACCTATTTTAAAAAATGATATAAATATCATATATATATTTATTAAATATTAATTTATAGTAATTAATAAATTGTTGAATAGAGAATGAAGGAAATCATTCATGGAGGTTGTATGTCGTACATACACATGATAACTATCTCTATTTTCATATTGGATTTAAGGAATGAATGGAAAAACATATATTATAATGAATGAATCATTTTTATATACTATATATAACATATTTTAATGAAAACCATCCTTATTACATTCCCTGTAAAGTGTTAATGAATCCCATTACACTGTGAGGTAGTGGTCCACTATACACATGTTTGAGGTTATCGTATTCCTATAAAATAGAGAGTATGATGGTATATGTGATATAATAATTGAATAAGTAAATAAAAATCATAAATATAATATATATATAATAAATCTATCATTATTTCCATCCTTTGTTGGTGGTAATGAAAAAACTAATGGCATTAGTTCATGAGGTGGTAATCCACCGTACACACGAATGATGATTTTATAACCCTTTTGATGTAAGTGTAGATGGATGTTGGTAATTATGCTAAGATAAAAAATATAAGTCTATTTAATAAAATGATTTTATTATATCATCAGGTTATAATAATAATTTAATGAGGTGGAGGAATAAACAAAAAAAACTCTCATCGATAAACGTATCCTCTTCTTCGGGTATTTTTTTAGGTTTCTCCCAAAATCATTCAAAAGTGAAATTTCAATCCAAACTAAATAATATTTGAGTATAAGAGTGAATTTGGGAAGGTATTGGTCATGGTATTTTATGAATCAATATCCATTGAAGATGTAATAGTTGTGGATAATGGGTGACTGGTGGCGTTTTATAAGTTAGATGAGTGAAAAACATGTAATAGTTTAAATAAATGAATTTCATCCATGTTTTTTTTCATGTCACAACGAAACAATAATGGAACTTTCATGATTATATAGGATATATGGTCTAAATATATACAGATAAATGGTTTTGGAAAATTTTTAATTTTTAATTTTTAATCCTTACCTTTTTAGTTTAACCCCCACCTAGTAAACTGGTTTATACCCTAATCATGATAAATAGGTTTCACCATTTTTAATATTTTATTGAGGTGAAAAGTTAATTTGAAATTATTATATAATATAAATTATTATAATTAAAAATATGGAATAAATTTTTCCTAATTGCAATAATAAAAATGGAAAATTTTAAATTAAAATTAATCTCATAGATGTAATGAGAATGATTTTTTTTTAAAGAGAAAATGTTCAAAAGTTTAAAATGTTTTCATATCAAAATAAAATATAAAATTGAATCCAATGAAAAAAAATATTGGATCTATAATTGAACTAATTTTACATTAAAAAATTAATATACAATATAACTTTATAAATTAATTAATGGAAAAGGATCTTCTTAATTAATATTCATTATTTTTTCACTATTCATCCTCAAAATGAAACGTTTCAGGAAAAAAAAATTATCCCTAAGTTAATGTTGAGATTATTATTAAAAAACTTAATTTTGTTTTATCAAATTGGTTTTCTAAATGTGTGAAAATTTAATTTTATTCATGTTCACAGAAAAGAAACAAACACCAATTTTTTTTAATGGAATTTTCGAAACATATAAAGACATTACAAAAATTTATGAACATTTATTGCAATATGTTCAAGTTTTATAAAACCATTGTACATAATATTTAAAAATAATTTGTTATTATTATTCATTCTATGTTTAATGTCAATGTTATAATTGTCGGTTTTGAATAAAAAATTTAATAGTATATCATGGTTTTGTTAAAACACAAGCATACCGAGTATTTTGTGTAGCACAATATTAAATTTGTGTTGAATATAACACACTATAAATTGTGATTTTTATGTTATTAAAGATATCTATGAAAATTAATTTATTCATAACAAATTCATAAATATTCTCACTGTTACATTCTACGCCAAAAAATGATTTTTTACTATAAACATTCACGCTGATAAAAATTGAGTATAATTATACCTTATTATATCTTTCAGTTCCCATGAATCTTCTTAAAAATGGTGATTTCACCACAAAAAATTGAGCAGGTGAGTCGACAAGTTTTATATACCTTGTTATATACGATCCAGAATCTCCATCAGTTATTTCTAATAAAAAAGATCATGCTCTAGTGGTATGACCTATGAGTTATATACATCTGAAGGGTCAGTTGTGTAATATTTAGGAGAGATAAATGGAACAAATTATGTACTAGAGAGAGGATTGGTGGATTTTCTAAATGATAAGATATCATCTTGATATGATCAATAATTTCAAAGGGATATATATACCTAGGTATTAGTTTCCCTTTCTTCTACAATTTCATAACCTTAATTCATGGAGAAATTCATAGAAAAACCATGTCACCAACATCAAATTCATGATCACACTGTTGAATTTAAACATAACTTTTCAAACAAATAAAATATTCCTTCAAATCTACCAAATGTATTTATCCATCACTTCTATATCTTAAGCTATCTGGGGTCGTAATTGATTTATTTTTCCATCTTCATTCACACATGTTGGATATATTCATTGATTTGCATATAGGGATTCATATGGTGCCATCAAAATGCATGAGTGAATGATATTGTTGTAAAAATAATAAACATGAGGAAGTTGTTGATCCGAACATCCATTGAAATCAAAAGAATTAGATCTAAGATTATCATTTAGGGCATCGGTTGGATTGTCCTGATGGCCTTTCAATTTTTAATTATTTTTTATAATCCACCTTTCAAGGGGTGTGGTGGAACCCTTACAATTCTCGAAGGCTTAGAGATAATTACATGACCCGTAGGTCTTAGAGGGAATCATTTAGAAAAGGTAGCTTGGAATTGCTCCTCCCCAACATATGTCCTGATATCAGCACTCCACCTTTGCAGGTCTGGTCAGATAACTGTCCTATGAAAAGCTGTATAGGCCTGGTAAAGATGGAAAAGTCATACCCCTTTATTCATCCAAATTCGGTTAGCTATGCTCTAGTGAATGCGTCTACCTTGTATCGTCATCTGAAGCCTTGTTCCTTGTAGTCAAACTGGTACATCTGAATTTAGTTGTCTTGGAGGCCTTGGGGTGTACCTAAGGCCATAAGGTGCCTCGAGGACCATGAGAATCAACTAGCCCTAAGGCCTTCGGTGGCCCGAAAGCCTTGCAGGACCCAAGGCCCAAACCGGTGGCCTAGAGGCCAAAATGGATGAATTGTTTCTGCTACTAAAGTAATGAATAGTATCTTCTATAGTGCCCACTACAGTACCTTTTCCAGTACTTCTATAGTACCTGGACATATTCCTCCACCTGGATTTGATCTTGGGTCTTTTAGATGCACATACCGAGTCCTCACATACCAGGTTGAGGCTCATGTGCATATCCTCTAAGGAATTATTTTTTCTATTATACTATCCATAAGTATAAGAATGATACACAGTACTAAAACTCAACATTTTATCAATGGATTGTTTGAGACTTCACCAGAACATTGAGGTAAACCTATGACCATGATAAGACATAATGGAATGTTGTACTCCATGAAACCATACCACATTTTTAATGTATGTCCTGGAATGATGATCCAGAGATTAGTCCTCTCTAATAGCGATGAAGTGTACTGACATTGTTAGGAGATCAAATACAACCCATATAACATTATTCCCATAAGATGTTTTTGGGAGTCCAAAGACAAAATACACGGTCATGTTTTCTCATTTACATTATGGTAAGGGTAATGTTTTTGAAATCCCCCAATACCATTGTATCTCATTATTAACTTATTGAATAATCAATCACAGAGATACAAACTCTACAATGTATAACTTCATGTTATACTAAAATAAGTACTCATTAAAATATATATTCATTTTCAAACATCATAGATTATTATAGAATTAAGAACAATGGTATTTCTTTAAAAATCCTTCTGGAAATCAATAATGGAAAAAACAAACATAATTCAGAAACGTTATTATTCGATCAGGATAATGGTTAAACATATTGAAATTTATAACCTTGTTTTCATCTCTACATATTCCATCTGCACTAATTTAATGTTCACATTGAAATATGGCTTAACTTATAATAAATAAGACAATATTTTCCCCATTAATTTAGGATTTATTGATACTTCATTTGAAAAAAAAGTATAGGATATTTTGTTAATCCATATAATGGATAAGCTTACATGATCGCTTCGACTAAAAGAATCAGTCACCTTCTTCTCTTTTATAGGGTGGTAATTTTTTGACCATTCATAATCATTAATTAGTACTAAACAACATATTTTTCACATAGTCAACTCCTTTTGTCTAAATGTATAATTTCAACTTTCATAACTAGTATATATATAAAACCATTTTCGATAAATATAATGCCTCTATATCTATAATGAAAAAATTTCCACATCTAACTCTAAATCATGAGTTTGGAAATTATGCTAGTGAGTCTTCAATTTTAGTGAGACACAAGTTATAAACATGTCGTTATTCATAAGAACATATCACAAGCCCATATTAGATGTATAAATATAGATTACAAAACGTTATCCACTATAGAGTAATGTATGAATAGGTTCACTGATGAATCTTCTCTTTTAATACATGAATTTTTCCTCACATTCATCTTCCCAGAAAAACATATCCACCTTCTAAGTTAACATAGTGAGTTTATTAGATAGTCATGAAAAATTCTATACAAATGATCTATTATATCCTGTTAAACCAAGAAAACATCGGATATCATTCATTGTGGTTGGTAAACACTCAATAGACTCTATATTTTTAGGTCCACTGATATAACCTATCTTGGGATTATATAATCTAATAAATGAACCCTTTTATATTAAAAATTCACACTTTATAAATTTTTCATATAGTTTCTCCTTCCTTAGGGTCTTTAGTATAATTCTCATGTGATATTCATTCTTTCCCTTGTGATTTTAATTTATAAGAATATAATATATAAATACTAACATGAACTGATTGAGGTAATCACTAACGACTATATTCGTTAAACCAATTTCGATAGTGGGGGAATTAGTAAAACTGATTGAAATAAGTATATATTCATAGTGGGAATTCTTTTTATGGAATGTTGTCTTGGATACATCTTAATTCTTCACCCTTAATTGATAATAAAGATAATAGATGATTATCTTATATAAGCATTGATCACTGCGTATTTGATCCAAAAAACATCATTATGGGGAAGAGGACACATGTTATGGATCGTGATCTTATTCGTCTCTCAATAATCAATATAGAGTCCCATTGATCTATCATTTTTATTAATCTAATGAACAAGTTCTCTGGAAGGAGAATCACTACACATAGTGAATTACTTTTAATGGTTTTCTTTGAGTAGATTATACAATTCCAATTATTCAATTAGGGACATACTATATGGGGTCTATGAAATTCGTACAGAATCAGGTATCAGTTCAATTAATAACTAAACATCATGTTTTTGTCAAAATATAGGAAAATATTTTGTAAATACATTAAAAAATTCTTTCACAATAATCTTATCAATTAGGTCCATTTTCTCCCAAATATTTTAAATGAATCCCCCTTATGAATGTGAATTGAGACCCATATAATCAATGTGATCTCCATGAGAAGTACATTCTTATCATCACATTGATAGATAGTCATGGGTTGGTTTTAAATTTTAAACATTAATTCCATTCATTGAAAATTGATTTTTTATTTTTGTAGATATATCCAATCCATTCCCAAGATAACACCAAATACAACAAGAGAATGAATGAGAATATTTATTGGAAAAAAATTCCCACCAACATCAACTAGAGAAGAATCATATGTTTGAGAAGATATCATCTCACCATTAGTGGTTTTTGTAACACTCCAAGCATCCATGGTACGTTTCCTTTTGAATAATGAAATAGCTTGCGTTATACGCAACTTGATGTTTTAACACACCACAACCAATAAAACCAGCTGTTACGAATACTAATACCCAATTATTGAATTTATATATTTTTTATTTTTCAAAATTGTCTTCATTTTGGATTCAGAGTATCAAAATTAGTATAGGATGAATTTTTGGTAATTTTCTGAAAACATTCAATTTTTGATAAATAGTGAAAAAAATTACGTTATTGTTTAAAATCAACATTTTATTTAAATAATTGTCTATTTTACTTAATTTTTTTTAAGTGAAAATATTTAAATAATATTTATATTAGTTCAATGTAATTAATTAGAGTCAATTTATAACAAAATTTGATGTATAAAATTTTAATGAACTTTTTATGGTCTTTTACACACCTTCTCGGCACATTATAAAATTTGAATAATAAGTAGTTTTACCACTTCTATGAATTGAATTTAAAAAATATGAGACACACTATTGATATCAGTAAATAAAATGTGGTTAAAAAACACGAAAATATTTTTTTGTGAATAGTAACTGTTGACTTTTATTAACCACATTTAAAAGTAAATATGGTAATTAATGGTTAAAATGATATTATTGTTATCTTAAAATAGGTCCAAACACTATTGGATATTTTAATTTCTACCAAAAACAACCTTATGAATAAAATATGTTCTTTTTGGTCCACATGGATTAAATTAGGACATTTATTATTATTTTTTTAAAGAAGAGTTAAAAGTGTTTAATTCAACATTTCATAACTAAAACATTTTTAATGTAGCGTTAAAAATTTGATAATATCGAATATCAATATACAATATAATGATAAAATTATTTCATAAATAATGATATTTTATGAATAAATTTTAAAAATGAAATAATTAAATGTATTTATGACACAACGATGATGCGATAATTACCTTATTAACAAACTATTAAAATAATTGATACTACAAATATCCAAATAAATATAAATTGAGACTTTTGATGAATTCCCAGAATTTTATAAGATAATATGACATGTTATGTTTGATTAATGTAATTTCTATAGAATTAATCATGTTTATAGGAATTTAACAAAAATCATATAATAAATATTGTCTAAATTGACATAAATGAGTTTTTAAAACAAATACTATATTATTAAATAATAGAATAATCCTAAAAATATAAGGATTTCACAAAGGAATTATATAATAATATATATTTGATTAATGAACCACTTGGGGTTCTCTTGTATTTTTATAGTATGTTTATTAACCATACAAGATTTAAATAAAAGGAGACATGGTAAATGCTAAACTATGTTACCAAGAGTTAATTGTAAACGATAAGGTTAATATGGTGACCAAAAATTTCCTAAAACCAATTGGTTGAGAGGTTTACAAGTCGGCACCACCTTATCCTTGAAATAAGTCATTTTGGAGCCATTATAAACAGAATATGATTGTATAATAAAATAATATTTCATTAATTCTGTAAAAGTGACCCACTCCTCTATTATTAAAGGGTACTTCCTCTTCTCTCAAAATCACACATCCAATGCTTTTTGGATCAGCCAAAATATGATCAAATATTTTCCCAACTACCATCCCTTATATTTTTAGTACTTACATTGATCAGAAATCCATACAAAGGAGCCCTATTGATCAACTCAAATGGAAACCCCTGAAGAAGAGGTAACAATTTCACCACCTCTTTCAAAGTTCTTTTATTCTTCCACTTCCTCATTCTTTGTTGTTTTTGTAAAAACATAATAACTCCAGTACAATATACATACTGTGATTTTAAAATAAATATGGTACAACCATATTCATTATTTTATCTATCCTATTAATGGATACTCACCATACGTGCGTACGTACGGCTTACCGTCTCCACGTCGTGGTGTAGTTTGTTATTAAAACACTTCATTATTTGGATGGGTATAATAATGATTATAATGGATACAAATAATAAATATTACATGTTAATGATTCTTTATATATGATATAAAATCCAGTTAAATACAATTTCACCATCAATAGAATGATATTGTCACCAGGGTGTAAGCACGGATTAACGTCTCCACGAACGCGATGAAATTCATTCACTATCATAACCATTTAAGAGTAATTTAAATTGTATGATTGAAAATAGTGTTTAATAAATTATTATAAATATGGATATGAATAAAATAAACCCTATACAAAACAAAAATGGTTTACATAACCAAGAATATAAATGAAAAAGAATCAGTTAACACTCGAAACGTTGATACTACAGAAATATTATTAACAAACCAATATTAGAAGATCATATATGATATCATATTTATGCATGTGGTTCCTGTATAATATAATAACAATTATTTAACTATTATTCAGGAGGTTAAAGTACCCTCAACCAAGGAACAGAACAAGGTAAGGGTTAATTCTACAATCTCTTCACTATTGGAGGTTGTTTATACGTGTGTAACTGCTGGGACCTCTTAATCATCCACATGTATGTCTCTTAAAAATGTATTTCAAAACATTTTTTAATTTTTATAGACTATGGGTTAAATAAATTTATATCCTTTATTTAATTTTTTTATGTTGTTGAAAAATGAATCATTCCGTAGTTTTCCAAAAAAGGTTCCTTACAACATTTCTGACAAAATTTAGAAAAAATGATTTTTAACATATATAGGGAGTGTGGATGTTTTCTACAGTAATAAAACCTTCAACGATTCCACTAAAACCTTATAAGAGTATATTAAAAATAAATTTTCACTTTCGTAATTACGTTACATTGAAAATATTTCAAAATTGAAAGACATAATTCCCTCAAATAGTTTTGATTTCATCTTTGTCAACATCCTTTGATGGATTTTACACTTGTTTGAAGGTGATTAATCATGAAACAATATTCCATATTGTAATGAATATTTTGTGATATGTTTGAATGTGGAACTTTTATTTTTATATCATTTATGTTTTATGGATAATGTCTTGACATTTCGTAATCAAGTTTTAATAATAATTTTTATGTTATATTTAAAAATTTTCATATGAGGAATTCATTGGACTTAGTAAATGACGGGTGGAGCCTAGTATATAACCTTGATTCATTGGTAGGTCTCATGAGACAAACTAGTGTATTGGAAGAGGGAATTTAAAAAAGATTATTTGTAGTATTGGCACGAGGCCTTGACTATGTGGTTATGATGTCTGACATTATGCAATCCATCAATATGTAATTGGCTATTGATATTGTATGTGATTATTTGACTAGCATAATATCCATGTGAATAAGTTAAGGGAATTACATGATATATATTTTCCATATTTTTCTGAAGTTTATGTTTAAAAGGACAATGTTTTAGTCTTAAAAATTGCCTTAAATGTTTAGGCTTATTTATTAAGGTTTCAGCTACATTGTTACCCTTATTGAGCCTCTGAGATCACCCCTTTCTATGTTTTAATTTTTCCAGGATGTGAAGAAGTATATAGTGGTTTACCTACATGGAAATTATAAGGGATATAAGTTTGTTCGAAGGGGATAAAATGTTGTTATTGTTTTATTTCACGGTGCCTTGTAAAACGTATGTATGTATCTAGTACATCTAAGACTACTAAACTGATCAGTCTTTCGGGATTTGATCCATTTTGATCATGAAAATGATATGTAATAACGCACTGACATTGGGTAACTAGGGTTGTGGCGTTACAGTTTGTATCATAGAAGTTTAGTACAAACCATGGATGCTAGGTTTAGAAAAAAATTGAGTAGAGAACATTGCCATTAGATAGACATTGAGGATTAGTATAGAAGAACAACTTATAATTTTTTTAATATAGTCATTTTGTAAGTTCTCCAAGTAATAAAACCCTATCTTGATATGAGCTGGTAGAGGTGGATCTGGCACACATGAACCTAGGGCTGAAAACATGGAGAAGGATTTTCAGGATTGAGTAAGGGTATCCGGGTACATGAAAATGGTCCATACTGAAATCTAGGTTATGAATCTATCAGGGGATATGCTTAAGATAATTCTCATTTTAATTAGAACAGTTTTGAATGATTTTTGAGTATATACCTCCACAATGAAATCATTTTTATTATTATAGATTATATCAATAAACAATTCAAATTATGTTCAGTGTTTAAAATGTTTGGAATTATGTATTGTTATTCATTAACTAATCTAGTGTTTTCCATTGTCTATAATTGGCACATAGTGGTGGAATGGAAACCATATATACCCACTTAATCCAAGTAGGAAATTATTTCGTAGTAAATATAATTATATTATAGTTGGTGATGTAAATCTTTCAAATCATCTTATCACCATACTGGGAAAGCTCCCTCTGGTTATGAATAATAACCATACATATATAGACAACCTTGATCCCCAATGTGGAGGTTCAGTGTTATAACGATTCATGAGGAAAAACCACCAACTTTCAATGGGACTACAAATTCATGTGTATCTGAGAAATGGATAATTTCCATAGAGAAAATATTTACTGCTTTGGGGTGTAGAAAAAGGGAAAAAGTTGTCATGGTAGTTTATCTCCTCATGAGAGATGCATATCAATGGTTTTTATTAATTCAAAACACTACAGAGGATGAAAAAGTAACAAATATGTAACGTAGGGAGTTTAAAGATATTTTTTTAGAAAAATACATTCCTTGTGACAATTGAGCGGATATGGAAACATAATTTCTGAGTTTAAGGAAAAAGGAAGATGAGAATTTTAAAAAGTATGAGGCTAAATTTACAAGGTAAGAAAGGCTAGAAACAAATTATATACGTAACCAAAAGAGTAAAATTTTTCAATTCATTGATGGGTTTAAATTATTTGTCCATAAATAATCAATCTCACAATCATTCACATCATACAAAGATATTTTCTCAGGTGCTATCAATATATAAATGTAATTGTCTAAGTCTTACCACATTAATGCAAAGAAAGAGAAGAAGATATCTACAGAACACTCTAGAAATATAAAAAAGGGAATAAGTGAAAAGTGGAATATCCGTCCTGCGGTGAATGTGGGAATTAACACCCATGTACATTCCTACATGGAATGGGAGTCTATTAAAAGTGTGGTGAAAAAGGCCACCATGCTTGTTATTTCTAGGGAAAGAAGGAGTATGTCAATGATAAATTCATCAATTGTAGAGAAAAGGGGAATTATGAAATCGAATGTCCAAATAACCAAGGAAACATATCTCAAAAAAAGAAAAAGGGAGAAATTCCAAGCATATGAGATGACTACTGATGAGGTTGATACTCCGAAAGACATGGTTGCAGGTAATTTTAACGTTTCCTCGAATTTAGCCAATGCTTTATTTGATTTTGGATCATTGCATTGTTTCATATCATCCCAGTTTTCTATGAAAAATAGATATTTCCAATTTAGATTTAATAAGAAGAATGTCATTCAAAACTCCTAAGGGAATTATCATTGCAACAATGTTTTTTGAATCAGTTCCCATTAGGGCATATAGATGTTTTTTATTTTCTAATCTCATCAACAAACCCATGATTGAATTTCATATAATACTTGTTATGGATCAGATTTCAGACCATAATGATAAAATATATTGTAAGAAGAAGGAGGTTACAATTTTTGATGATGACAAGTCTTACATTATATTTAGAGTAGAAACATCACCATCTGATTCTTATCTAGATCCCCCACTAGTAGCTCTACTAAATTCAACAACTGGGAAGGAATAGAATGAAATTACTATGGGGGAGGGAAGGAATCTTCATATAGAGGATGTACTTTTTGTTCAAGAATAAGTTGAAGTTTTTCTAGAGGATTTACCTAGACATCCTCTAGAATGAGAAATAGAGTTTTCCGTTGATATAATTCTTGGTTCAATGTTCATATTGAAGAACCCCTATATAATGGACACTGTGGAATTATTGGAACTAAAGAAACAACTATAGGAATTGAGTAATAAGGGATTTATTGACCCTAGAGTTTCTAAATGGGGAGACCCTGTTCTTTTTTGTTATGAATAATGATAAATCTATGAGGTTGTGCACTGATTGAAAAGAGATCAATGCTATAACAATAAATTGCAAATATCCCCTACCTCGCATTTAAGAGTTATTGAATCAACATCATTGAGCTCTATATTTTTCAAAGATTGACCTTCAATCTGGATATCATCAGTTGTGTGTGAATAAGGAAGATATTATGAAGACAACATTTCATACCTAGTATGGGAATCATGAGTTTACAATAATGCCTTTGGGACTAACTAATTCACCCCTGTCTCCATGGATCTAATGAATAGAGTTTTCAAGGAATATATTTATGTCTTTTTTGTGGTATATATTGATGATATCTTGGTATACTCCAAAATCAATAAAGATCATGAATATCACATGAACACTATTCTAAGAACTTTTAGAATAAATTAATTATATGGGAAGATCAGAAAGTGTGAATTCTGGTTTCCGAAGATTTCATTTTTTGGAAATATTTTCTCTAAGGATGGAATCTCTATTGATCCTTCAAAACTGAGGCAATCCATGAATGGCCAGCACCAACAAGTATAACTGAGGTATGCAGTTTTATTTTTTAGCATGTTATTATAGGTGTTCGTCCAGAATTTTTCCCGATTGGCTATACCATAAACTGAGCTCAGTTATAAAGGGGTTAAATTTTTATGGGCCAGAGACTGTGAAGAGTATTTTGGAGAACTGAAGAGAAGATTAGCCAGCGCTACTATATTGACTCTACCATTGGATAATGATGGGTTAATTATTTATAGTGATTCATCAAAGAAAGTATTTTTTGTCTCCTTATGCAGAAATATATAGTTATTTCCTATGAATCACATCAACTAAAAATTCATGAGAATAACTATCCAATTCATGATATTGAGTTAGAATTTGTATTCTTTGCTATGAAAATATGGAGACATAATCTCTATGGTGAAAAATGATAGATTTTTATTCATAACTAGATTTTGAAATATATATTTTCTCACAAAAAGAACTCAACATGAGGAAAATGTTAGGGATTGAACTACTCAAGGATTATGATTTCACTATACACTACCACCCTGGGAAGGAAAACGAGTTGGAAGATGATTTGAGTAGAAAGAATCATGGATTTTTCAACATGATGAGTGTTTAAAGGAATCCTATTTTCATAAATCTAGTAAAGATGGATATGGGAATAAACATGGAAGGAGAAACATCAATACATTTTAAAATGGTTTCCAAACCATCTTTAATAGAAATTATAAAGTGTTCTTAGACAGATGATGAGTAGTTTCAAAAGAAGATTAATGATTTGAATGATGGTAGATTGAGTGAATTTGTAAATGAAGTTGGAATATTGAAATTTGGAAAGAGTCTTTTTGTTCCTGATATACCTAATCTAAAAATGGAATTTATGGATGATGCTCATTGCTCCAATTTCTCTATACACCCTAGTATCACTAAGATGTTTAGAGATTTGAAGGATCAATTTTTGTGGGACAGCATGAAGAAAGATATTTCTGATTATGTTTCAATATGTATGGTTTGTAAACAAGTGAAAGTTGGAAGTCAACATACTTGAGGAGTCATGCAACCTCTTCACATACCTATGTGGAAATGGGATGATTTTTCGATGGACAATATCTTGGGACTTTCAAAGACATCTAGAAGGAATGATGCAATATGAGTAATTGTTAGTCATCTTACTAAGAGAGAACATTTTCATACAATAAGAGAATATTTACCACTTTAATGTTTAGAAAGACTATATAGTAATGAAGTTGTACGACTTCATGGTGTACCCCTATCGATTTTTTCTAACCGTGATCCCCATTTTACATTAAGATTCTAAAAACTCCTTCAGATGGACCTAGATATTTAACATTGTTTGAGAACATCCTACCATCGTCAAACTGATATACAATCATAACGGA
This sequence comes from Viscum album, assembly GCA_963277665.1. Lineage (NCBI taxonomy): Eukaryota > Viridiplantae > Streptophyta > Magnoliopsida > Santalales > Viscaceae > Viscum > Viscum album. Next base: position 1,623,006,195 of record OY728121.1, on the reverse strand, counting down.
ATTTTCAAACCATAGAAGACATGTTGAGATCTTTCACAATTTACATTCATGGTATGTGGGATCAATATTTTACCTCTGGTAGAATATTCCAATAACAATAGCTTCTATTCAAGTAATCAGATGGCACTATATGAAGCGTTATACTGAAAGAGATGTCACACACCAACTTTTTATGATGATGCTGGTGAGGGAAAACTCGTAGGCCTAAAACATGTTGAGAGAACAATGGAAAAGGTGAAGATTATCCAAACCCCAATCAAAGCATCTCAAAGTAGGCAAGAGAGCTAGGACGATAACTGATGGAAGGGATTGGAATTTTCTGTAGGAAATTATGTTTTCTTGAAGGTATCTCCATGGATGGGTGTTATACGTTTCTGTAAGAAGGGTGAATTGAGTCCCAGGTACATCATAGATTTTGAAATTTAGAACGATTTGGAGTTGTATGTTATTGTTTGGAAGTGCCTCCAAGTCATTCCAATGATCATGAGGTGTTCCACATATCACTATTGAGAAAATACATTCTTGACCCAACACATGTGCTCAGAAATGAAAAAATAGAGCTGAAAACCAACCTATCTTATTGCGAAGAGCCTCTAATGATTCTTGATACCAGATAAAAAGTGTTGAGAAACCAGACAACTCATCTGGTAATAGTTCTATGGAGAAACCATAAGATGGTAGAGGCAATGTGGGAACCTGAGGAACTTATAATGAAGAACCACCCAAATAATTTTGTGCAGTAGTATTCTAGAAATTTTGGAGGACATCATTATTTGAATGAGGGGAGAACGTAACACCCCAAACTGCCACAATATGTTTCCCATTGAATAATGTAATAGCTTGGGTTGAACGCAACTTTGAGTTTTAACACACCATAAACAATCAAACTAGCTGTTATAAATAGTGATACGCACTTTTTGAAATTTTATAATTTTAAATTTTCAAACTGGAATTCAATTTTGGATTCTGAATATCAAAATTATCTTTAGGTGAATTTTTGGCATATTTCTAAAAACATACAATTTTTTATGAATAGTGAAAAACACTATGTTATAGTTGAAAAGTGACTTTTTATTTAAAATATTATTTATTTTATTTAAATTTATTTAATGTTAAAATATATATCTAATACCAATATTAGTTCAATGTAATTCATATGATTCATTTTATAATAAAATTAGATGTATAAAATTTATTGAACTTTTTATCGTCTTTTGTCCACATTCTAGGCACGTTAGCAAATTTGCATAAAATGTAATTTTACCATTTCTATTAATTTAATATCAAAAATATGAGACACATTGTTGATATTAGTGTGTAAAATGTGTTTCAATAAGGTGAAAATAATTTTCGGTGAATAAAAACATTTGACTTTTATTTACCACTGTTAAAAGTAAATAGGGTAATTAAAGTTAAAAATCATATTATTATTTCCATAAAAAATTTCATATTTCTATAGGATAAGTGTACTTCGACCAAAAACAAATTTAGGAATAAAATATTATCTTTTTTGGTGATCATAAATTAGATTAGGAAATTTATTATTATTTTATTCAAAGAAGAGTTAAAATTGTTAAATTCAATGTTTCAAAACAAAAACATTTTCAATATAGGGTTACTCATAAGAAACATTAAACTATAAATATTAATTATAATTATAAAAAAAATATTTCCTTCATATTGGTATATTATTTATAATTTATAGACATTATATAATTAAACTTTTTTATGACACAATGATGACGTAGTAATTACCTTTATAATGAATGATTAAATAATTGATATTATAAATATCCAAATAAGTGTAAATGGAGACTTTTGATGAATTGAAATAATTTTCTAGTTTAATATGTTAGGTTATAATCGATTAATTTTTTTTTTCTGAAGTAATAAAGTTATTAGGAATAAAAAAATAGATACTAAATACTGTCAAAATTTACAAAAATGTGTTTTTAAAACAAATACTATATTATTACATGATATAATAGTCCTAAAAAAATATGGTTCTTTAAAATGACTTATATAATAATATATGTGTCATTAATGAACCATTTAGGGTTCTCTTGACACTTTATTGTATGTTTATTAACTATATAATATATAAATAAAAAGAGACACGATAAATGTTAAACTATTTAACAAAGAGTAAAATCTATAAGGTAAAGTTAATATGGTGACATAAACATGTCTAAAATCTATTGTTTGAGAGTTTTTGAGACCAATCCCGACCATATACTCTTTATAAATTATTTTGGAGCCATTATGAACATACTATTATTTAATTATAAAGTAATATTTCAATATATTTTTAAAGTGACCCTCACCTCTCTTATAAAAAGGTACTACCCTTCTCTAAAAATCACTCCACGATAGCCATTTGGATCTGGAAAAACCTGCTCAAATATCCTCTCAACTACCCTACCTTCTACCTAAGGTCCTTACTTTTATCATAAAGCCAACCTATGGATCCATTTTCATCAACACAAAAAGAAACACCTGAAGAAGAGGTAATAATTTCACTACCTCTTTCAAAGTTCTTTTTTTCTTCCACATCCTCTTCCTTTATTGTTTCCATAGAAAAATAATAACTATTTTAACATGTAAATACTTTTATATTATTATAAATATGGTACAAAAAAATTCACTATTCTTTCCATCCTGTGAATGAAAAGTCACCATACGAGCGTACGTACGGCTTACCGTCTCTACGTCGTGGTGTAGTTTGTTATTCAAACAATTCATTATTTGAATAGATATAATAAAGAGTATAAATGATTTAAATAATAAATATAACATGTTAATGATTAATTATATATGATATAACATCTAATTACATATGATTTCATGATCAATAGAATGATATTGTCACTCATGTGTACATACAGATTATCGTCTCTACAAACACGATAAAATTCATTCCCCATCAATACTATTAAAAAAAATCATTTTATGATTGAAAATAATGTTTACAAACTTAATATCATTCTGTATATGAATAAAATACATCTTATCCATAAAAAACATGGCTTATATAACCAAGAATATAAAATAAATTGAATTTGTTATCACCTAAAACGATGATACTACTGAAATATTATTAAAAATGAAATATTAGAAGATCATATATGAAATCATATTTATGTATGTGGTTCTTTTATAATTTAATAACAATTATTTAACTATTATACAGGATTTTAACATACCCTCAACCAATAAAATGTAAAAGTTATGGTTTAATACTACAATATCTTCATTATCCGAGGTTGTTTATATGTGAGTATCTACTGAGACCTCATTATCATCGACATATGGGTTTCTTAAAAATGTATTTTAGAACAATTTTAATATTTCCAAGTCTATGTGTTAATTTCATTTATACCAATTCTTAACTTTTTATAAATAATTTTAAAAGGAATCTTTCCATCATTTTCCAAATAATGTTCTTTAGGAACTTTCTGGAAAAATTAAGGAAAGAATGTATTTTTAACTTATACAGTGAGTACAAATATTTTACACTTTTATAAAACCTTATAAAATTACATTACAAGATTATAAGAATATTTTAAAAATTAATATGTTCCTTCTTAATTATGTGACTTTTAAATTATTTTAAAATAAAAAGATATATTTATCTCAAATAGTTTTGATTTCATCTATGTCAACATCTTTGGATGGATTTTACACTTTTTTGATGTTGATTTATTATGATAAAATCATCCATATTGTATTTAATATTTTGTGATATGTTTTATTATAGATTGTCTTTTTTTAAACAATTCATGGTGTATCAATAATGTATTGACATTTCGTATGCTAGTTTTTATATGAATGTTTATGTTATGTTTAAACCTTTTCATATAAGGAATGCATTGGACATAGTAAGTGGCGGGTGGAGCATGCCATAGCTCCTTGATGCATCAGTAGTTTTAAAGAGACAAACTAGTGTCTTGGCACAAGGCCTTGAAAACATATAATTTTTACTCTTGTCATGAGGCATTGAATATGTGGTTGTGAAGTCTGGAATTATGCATTACATCAATAGGAAATTAGATATTGATATTTCATGTGATTATTATAATTGTAGAATATCCTTGTTAATAAGTAAATGGAATTATTAGATTTATATTTTCAATATTATGCTAATGTTTATGTTTAAAAGGATTTTTTTGTCTTATACATTGCCTTAAATGGTTATGAATATTTATGAAAGTAATTTCAATATTGTTATCCATACTGATCATTTGAGCTCACCCCTTTCGTTGTTTTATTTATCCCAATATGTGAATAAGTATTTTATGGTTGACAGGAAGGTATAGGCTATGAGATATAAGTTTGTTCAAAGGGGATCAAATTTTTTTGTTGTTTTTATTTCATGATGTAATTTAAAACTTATGTATGTATCTAGTACTTCCAAGGCTACTAAACTGAATAGATGTTTGGGATTTGATCCTTTGTGATCATGCCAATTATATGTAATAATGTTCTGACTCTTGGTAACTGGGGTCATGGCATAAATGTTTCGGCTACTATGTCTACATATATTCATTTTTTTGGAATTGACACTCTTATAAAATTATTCATTTAAAAAAGAATGGGTATATCTAGAATCAAATAGGACATTAAGAATTCTAAAGTGGATTGTATGTACCTTTCACCACATCATTATCACACCCCTCCTCAGAAACTATGATCGTATGAGATTTACCTTTTTCTCTCATCTTAAGATATTGATGACCTCAATCATCCTCATTAACTATTTTTTTTGGGAACTGGAAAACATAGTGACCTTACTATATGTATTTAAAACAATACAGTATGGGTGGAGCATTATGTGAACCTTTTTCTATATTCACATCATTAGACAACTTCATCCCAAAACATTGATATTCAATTAACCGTTGATATTCCCATCCAAAATATAAACATTTAATATCCCCATAAGACAATTGTATTCTTGATTCTTACCACACAATGAATATAAGGGAAATACTACCTTATTCCCTCAATGGTTTTTAGATTTTCCTTTGAATTCCATTTTGTTTCTTCTCATAAAAACAATGATATTGATATAATAATCTAAACTCCATATAAACCATGAATGATTATTGAAACATATTTTCATAACTTCCAAATTCACCTATTTATTACACCCTTCAAATACTTGTTTTTAATCTTTACAAGAATTGATCATTGTTACTTTAAATTTGGAGGATAATACCATGAGCAAACCTATATAGTCTGGTGAAATATTTTCCATTGGTTCGTAATGATTCATCATCCATTTTCATTAGTTCAACAAAATCCTTCTCCATATCGGTATAATAAATAAGTGGAAAGAAATAATTTAAAAATAAGTTCTTAAACTCATATCAATCAATGGATTCAATTATATCCTGTTGCCTAGTATTTTTTATAAGAGCCAAACATTGACCCTCTTCACCTTTTAAATGGTATAGAACTAAAATAAAAATTTTCATGTTATAAATACTAGAGTGGAAAGTATATTTTCTATGGTTTTAATCCATTATTCTCCATCTTGTGGTTCAAAAGTGCTATCAAAATTAGGTGGACGTTGCATCCTAAAGGGCTCAATAGAATTTTGTTCCCTATATTGTTCATTTTTATGTCCATCATGATTCATAGATTTTGAATGTTGAGTGTTCATAGTAAATATATTTTTAATTCCATATCCCCTAAAATTTTCATGCAAAGGAGGATAGTCATTTCATTGTCTATCACAATCAAAATTATCACAGTTCCTTCTCATTCCAGCAATTAACTGAAATCAATAAGCATAGTATATGAAACAATAATCATGATGGTGAACCACATACTCTTGAAAAATCACATATAATATGTCTATGTCATTACACATTCATTAATCTATGACACCATTGGTTTATCCTAGGACATTCATAGTCATCATCTTTTTAAATATTTCATGATTTTTCAATATGTGTTCTTTAATTTCCATATCATATCCCCTGGGAGTGTCAAAGCAGTTCTGTAGAAAGAACTGTTTTCAATCAACATGTGACGATCACGATTAGCTCAATGTTACCTTTTTATAGTTATTACCCCTAGGTAGCTTTGTTCCAAAGCCATATCCACTTATAATATTCAGATAGCGATGTAATTTCTTGGAAACAACTTTCTCTATCCATTTAAACAATTCCAGGACATTTTCCAATACATTAACTCAAACTCATACATATACAAAGATATATCCTTTGGGATATACATATGGTTTTATCATCCTGATATATATAGGATACCATAAACTAAAAAATTATACCAACTATAAGGATCCAGTATTTTCAAACATAGATATTACCCAAATTTTTTTAATATAGATTACATTAATCAAAAAAATTCTTATAGACCATAATTGGTTAGTATATTTGGAAACAAAGAAACATAAAAAATGATTAATAGGTAAACTACATCATCTCCGACTATAGAATTCATAACAAGAACCCTTTTAAAAATAATTTATGTAATACATTTCTTCATATCTTCAAAAAAGAAACATAACATAGGGTGACCTCAGATGCTTAGTACGGGTAATAATGTGTGATACATGAGAATAATATGAATATATGGTAATGAGAACATGATCATAATATTTGAAAACCATATCCTACATATTAATGATAATAAACATGAGTCATGAAGTAAATAGTGGATGTTCATAAGACATGAATCATAAGGTAATCTACGAACATGAGGCATGAGATCATAACATTGGAACACAAGATTAATTTTTTGTATACACCTAAGAATAGAAAATCATTTCCATATTAGTCAAGAAACATTTAAAAGGCTATCATAGTGGAATGATATCACGCCAAAAATCATCATAATAGACATGATTTACTCTCAAGACCATAATAGTAATCAAAGCCCCTTATTGAATATGGTTCACTCCCACTTCCAATACTATCTATCTCATGAGATATAAACCACTACCTAATGAATTGGAGAGAAATATAGGTAAAAACATCTAATAATGAAAACTTTATTTAGTTGTTCTACATGATTTTAAAACATTAATTATAGAATAACCCATGAAATGAAATGGGTTTTACTAATATTTCATCACTTCATAACTTTTATAAAAGATACAAGTTTCATAATAATTTCATCATTTCATAACACATGGTAACTGAAGGGGGTTTCCTATGAATTTTATAATGGTATAACCGATCAAAGAGAAATGGGTTTCATAAACATCATGACATCAAAAACATAAACCATTCATAGAAAAAATAAAAATGGTATCCTTGGATAATATCCCTAGTAATAAATATATGTCATCTTAAATGGAGTGTGATGTTTATCAATCATTTAAAACATTTCTTAAGGGAAACATATTTTTTTCTTTGAAAAACTATTTTTTAAAAATAAAACATTTTGAATTTTTTTCATTGAATGTAGCTTTGAATAATTATAAAGGGATATTAAAATAAATTAATGTTAATCATTGCAATAAATTTCATTCATGTAATATATGTTAAAATGATGAAACCTTTCATATTTTTGGTAAAAACAATGTAGCCAATATTTGTAAAAATTAAAGAATATTACATTAAATTTTATATAACAAAATTAAACCATGGATAAATATTTTATTTAAATTCTTACGGATAACAATAAAATATTTTTATAAGACATGGTTTTAGAAGAAAAAAATATTCCTGTCTAAAGAGACAAATGAAGTCAGATTTTCCTAAATAAAATTATCAATTATTTTATGTAGAAAACAATAAATAAATGCAATTATTTTTGGAAAATAATATGAATAACTAGAGGAGAAGAAAATTTCCCATTTTATAGAGATATTAGTTATAATATTTCATTTTCATAAAAATAACCATAATCAATATTGAAAAATGATGAGAGTGTAACATAAAATCATTACCAGTTTGGTAACATTTAATGGTAAGACCCATAGATTAATAACATAAAAATGAAACATAAAATATAATTAGGATTTATAAATTCATTAAATTAATTTTATTGGGGATTTATATAAACAGTGTGAATGTATATAGGTGTATTACAAGATGTACATCTCAAGGACGACCAATTTTGAAAAAAAATCATTTTCCTTAACTCTTAAAATCCTATTGTAAACAATACAAAATATAGTAAAATAAATATTCTTTTTTGATAAATTTATTACAAAACCATATTTATATAAATCAACCCATATATTATATTTTTATGACCTTTTATTACCAATTAATATATAGTTCAATATTGACTGACAGCAAATTAATTGTTTATTAAATAACCGACCCACTTTTAGGTGTTTAAGGGGAACCCGACATGACATCAATGACTTAAACCAACCAAACCACCATGGTAAAAGAGTTCAAGACAAAAAAACACATTCAAGAATATACGTAGGAGACCCTAATCCTTATTAAAAACATTAAAAACATTTTCCTCCTACTCATCACACCTCGGAAAGCTGTCCGTGAATGAATGCATGGATATAGTATAGATGGTAAAGCCAAACCTTCTAAAACATCAAAATTTGGATAGAAATGAACTAAAGAAGACTCTCTAATCTGAATCCCATCTAGAGAAACCCCTTTTAAGAGAATAGATCCAATTCCTAATGCCATGAACCACATAGGGACAATGAGATAACACAATGAAAAAAACAATCCCCACAAATAACCTCATGAGACAGCCTCCAGCAAGACAATAACCAGGATGAACCTCACCGCACTCTAAAAGACTCTCACTCACCACTTCCGTTTCCAAAGAAATAAAAAGATGATCGAAATAATATTGGGCAAGACCATCATCACCTAGTACCTGATTTCCTAGCACCACACCAAGTGTACGTCACCGATGAAGGGATCTGGGCTTCTCTGAACTGGAAACACCACTCTGGGTATGGATCCCCTCATAATTGGGACACATGCACTCCATCACTAAAATCATGTGTAAGAAAATCATAGGAAATAGGGGAGAAAACAAAAAAAGAAATTATCCATCCACCCATCAATAGATCCATACATCAACATAATCAACCAAAAGGCGAAAATCAATAGGTTTAGACCTATATCTAGAGTGGAGGACTGCAATAAGAGAGAACCAAGAATTCCACATCCCCTATAGGTCACTTTGGGGCCAACTCCAACCCACAACAAAAATGATCGGAAAACCTTCACCCACCAACACTGGACCAGGATCTGACATTGAGTGACCATCGCCCACAGAGACTCCTTCGACTACTATATCCAAAGCCATTGCTAGCCATGTTGAATCCCTTGTTCATTGAGATATGATAGGATCCCACGCCATGCTTGAGAAAATGAAGCTGGATACACCGAAACATGCCTGTGTTGAGTTGAGGGTAGTTGACATTGAGTTGTGAGAACTGTAATCCTCACACACTATCATGCCTATATCGAGACGATGGGCGCGGAAAAAAACCACATGGTCGCGGGAGGAGTGGAAGAGTGGATGGAGAAATTCCAAAGGCAAAAACCATTTCACCATGAGGGTGGCGAAGTGTTTCTACTCAGAATCCCTTCAATCATATCTACGGCCATTTACTTTTCAATATTAATGTCATATTTTAGGTAAAAACCACTTAGTTTTCCAAATATATTTTCATTTATTATTTTTGGTCCTCTTAATTTGATCATGATTTCATCATATAAATAAATGTAAATGATTTATTATCATTATAAAATATTTTATATGTCATATTTATTTAAAAAATATATTTAAATATTCCTTAATTACAATCAATTTAGTGTGTGAACGAATCACATCATTTTTCGATGTGGTAGTCTGCTGTCCATATGAGCGATGCAATCATGTTCCAAAAAATAGAGAGTAAGAAGGTATCTATGAAATAATAATTAAATAAGTATAATAATATTATAAATATAAAATATTAATAATAAATTTATCATTATTTACTTTCTTTTTATGTGGTAATGGAAAAAACGAATGACATCAGTTTGCGAGGTGATAGTCCTCCATACACACAAACAATGATTTCGTAACCCATTTTATAGAAGTGGAGATGGTTATAGGTATTTAAATTAACTTAAAAACATCTTATTTTATGGATCATATTGAGGATATTTTACCATCATGTTAGAATATTAATTTATTGATATTTTGGATGAAATAAAATAAAAATGATTGTTAATGAATTTTTCCACTATTTTGGGTATTCTCCTCTGGGTAGCACCAATATCCTTAATAGTATAGAATTGTCTCCCAAATAATGCTTTTTGGATGATAGTAGGGATGTTGTGTAGGTATTTTGTATTGTATTTTCTTAACCAATTGGGTTTTAATGTGTGAATAGGAGTGGAGAATGGGTTCCCTTTTATAATTGAGGTGAGTGGTACACTTGTAATTTTTTGACAGAAAGAATACGACTAGCGTTTTTTCTGGTCACATGCTCCAATAATGGATGATTATAGACCCAATAAGATATGAAGTTGAAATATATCCATATAATAGGATTTTAAATAGTTATTGGTTATTTTTAACCCTTATAATTTAAGTTAACCCCCCCACCAGTATACCAATTATTCCAATAACCGTGGTAATTTTTTTTATTTTTCTTAATATTAATTTTGTTCAAAAATTTATTTTACCTTATTAGGTAATATAAATTATACATATTAATAATAACAAATCTAATTTACGTAATTATATTTATATAAGTATTAAATTTTAATTTTAATTTAATCGTGTAGATGTGACGAGAAGATGGGTTTTAAAAGACACAATGTTCAAAAACATATGATGTTTACATATCAAAATTCAATATGAAATTTATTCCAATGATAAAAATTAGACTAATAGACAATCTATTAAAATAATATTACATTAAAAACAATTTTAAAAATAAATTAACTTCCTAGATAATTTTACTTAAATGGTGGGTGTCATTTAAAATTCAGTATTTTTCACAATTAATCAAAAATAAAACATTTAAGAAAAATTCTAAAAAATCACCATATGATAATTTTGAAATTTTAATATAAAAATTAAATTTTTTTAAGAAATTAATTTTATAAATGTATGAAAAATTAATCTTATTGTTTTTAGAAAAAATAAAAAATATATTTTTTATTAATGGTATTATTAAAATTTAAAAAGACTTTACCAAAAATTATGTACCTTTTTTATCTATAATTTTATTTTATAAAAAAACCATTATATATAATATCTAAAAATTATTTATTACTATTATTATTTTTTAGCAAAATGTATATGTTATAATGGTCACATTTGAATAATAATATTAAATGTATTTCATGTTTTTTTAAAAGTCAGCGTCAATCTTATGAAAGCTGACTCAGTATTGCATGTAGTGCAATCTTAACTTGATGTTGAGTGTAAAAAATTATAAAATTTGTGTTGTGTGTAGTGAAATCTATAGAATTAATTTAATTAATTTTTAAAAAATACACATGAACTCAAGGTGTCATAAATCAAAATCAGATAAAATATAGTGAGAAATTCCCTACAATGTGACTATCATATTACGATAAAGTTGAAAATCTGATTTAAATACATAACTTTTCAAGTAGGAATAAAATGAAAATTTTCTCCAAATATACAACAAAAACTCATATTTATTTATTTTCACATGATTTATTTTGTTATCCCACCATGAAATCCATGGATATATTCAGCCATATTTTATTCATGAATTTACTATTAATAATTCATTCCCTTGGATAGTTTTCATTCAAAAATTTCAGATTGAAAGATTAAAAATTTCAAACTAAATCAACTATATATTTCACTATTTATTTCCATTGACAATATTCCTCAGGATCTGTACACATCATAATTCTACTAGGATAAATAGATTACATAGAGATTTGAAAATAACAAAATAATTTATTTTTCTATTTAGAGTTACTTGGTACACATAACAACTTTCAAAATCATTTAAAAACTTCTTTGTCAACATTAAACTTAAGAAATTTTCATTCAATACCCAATTATCTCACTCTCTAAATACCATTATATTTCTCCCGAGAATATTTAATTCTTTCTAACAAAGATGATTGTACTGATACATAATCTAAAATAGTAAGGTTCTCAGATAAACAAATTACCCTCTTGATTTAATTAAATTATTCTCTTTTGTATTATGTTCCAATAATATCATGCTTATTGGTCTATTATAATTTCATCACCACTCTTATTATACCATGTTTTCTATACTAAATGATATGGAATCATATAGTTATAATTAATTACAAGTTATATAATTCTTTTTTGACTCATATTTAGTTCTTTTTATGTTAATATATACATTAAAATTTTGTAGTATATATATATATGTATATCACATTTCTCCCCATAAAATTTATGACCTAAAATTTTCAAATAAAATATTACTTCCATCAGTACAATATCATGCATTGGATAATTTTTGTCCAGGTGTTTGAATTTTCGTGATGCTTATGAAATTAGTTTATCATTTTACATCAAAAAACATCAAAGGATATTCAAATAATAATCACTATAAATAATAGTTTTCTCATTACATGATGGAAATTCATATAACATGGAATTAAAAAAATTCCATTTAATTCCTGAAAAAATTAATCACATACATTTTTTCTATTAAATATATTTTTATCTTTTAGTTAACATGGTTAGTGGGTTAGATTACAAATAAATGTATTAATTTATTTGGTAAAAACATGATAGTTCAAGAAGACATTGAATCATTGATAAATTATTTGGACATTTCCATTATTCATAAACTTTGGCTTTAATTAGATTATCTTTTTTTCCATATTGAGTTAAAATATTCCCAAGGAATGAAATCTACTACAACAAAAACTCAGATTTAGATTTTTGTTCTGAAAACCATTTTTACGTAGGCATATATAGACTAATAATTTAATATTTGTCATTATTATAACAACATTTTTTATATTACAAAATACCATTAATGAATTCTGTAATAGTGTTATAAAAATACTCATAAGATACACTATTTTTTATATCCTTAATTATAATGGATATTTCTATTGTCCAAACGGGAATAACCCAAAACTACTTATGCCTATATATAGTTTAAAATACAATCTTTTTAAAGTATTCCTACTTTAAATTTAACTAATTATATCCATATATAAGTCCAATATTTTAAAATTTCCAATCACCATGGAGAATATCATACAAATAATGACTATTAGGAAAAATATAGTTTTTTTAAATAATAATGTTATTGGGTTCACTATAACCAATGAAAATCCACATATAAACATATTTTTTATATTAATAAATAATAGGGGAACCCCAAGGGGAAGGAATTAGGTGAATGAAAACATTATCAAGTAATTTTTCAATTTATTTTTCATTAACAATTTCCCTTCTTGATCAAATTGATAAGGAGGTTTGTAAATTTCTATATCATTGAGAACTAAATCAATAGTGAATTAGACCTCCTAAAAAAGGAACAATAATAGAAAACCCATTAATAAATATAGCCAAGTATTCATTTACCAAAATAACATCACTAAGAAGAATAGTCCCCTTATATTCAATGATATGTTAAATATTACATTGAGCTCATATTTAATCATTTTATCAATTTCATGACATGATTTCATTAATATGTACTCGTAGTAAATAAAAATACCTACTAATTATGAAATGAAAATTTAACTTATTTTTCTTTGTAATATATCTTAGCATGATATCTTGAAATCTAATCCATACATTAAATAACAATAAAAATTCATTATAGGTATTGCAATAGTATTTGAAGTAAAAATAATTATAAAAATAATAATATGATGATTTTGGTAAATTCATATTTCTCTAATACCTCTACTATGAGTTATCCCAAAATGCATGCCTCCAATTATTAAGGTGGAATTTTAATTTTATAATAAATTTTCCTAAAAATAAATGAATGTTTAGATATAGAATCAGGGAAGGCCTTGGAAAAATATGAGTAAAGAAATAACATTATTGTCTCCACAAGATATTATGGAACAACATATTATAGTTGTATAAAATAATGGTTTCATGCCTTTTGTCTTAAAATGTTGGTGATTTCTAACCACCATAGTTATTTTTGAGAACATTATTCATTAAGGGTCAATCTCATTACAATTAATACATTTCACTTTCGTTTTACCATTATTGGTTTGACCATTACTCATTTCGTTTTTTTCGTAATCCAAATGTCCAATTTTACCATACATATAACACATTCATGATTTTATAAGAAACTGCATAGAATTATTATTAAAAAATTTAGTAAAATAAAGAAAAAAAAATTGTCTTACCTTCATATTTTCTTTTTTATTTCTTCCCCTATGCTTTCCACCATGGAAAATTCAAATCCTTATTTTTTTTTTGAGATCCATAAAATAAAATAAACTGACTTTGAAACTTCCCAATATATCTATAAAATTCCCTCTAACATTTAAATTCATGAATAACCAAATCCCTTCACAAAAATATTTCAATCCTAAGAAGAGTATATCAATTTCATATTAATGTCCTAAAATAAAATTTAGTGTATAGATTTATAATATGATAACATTTTCATTATAAATTTTTACTAATTCGTCCACATTCTCATTAATTCAAACAATTAAATTTCCATCATTTGTTAATTAAAATTAAGAATTATTTTATCATAAAATTTTCTATTGATAGTATCCATTAAATGGTTTCAAACTCATTATTCTACTTCATTGTCATGACCCATCCCATGGGGCCCGTGTTGTGACTACCCCAAGCCAACCTTTTATATGTCAGTGGTTAGCGACAAGCACCAGAAAGGAACCACCCTAAAATGGGAAGGGATTCCCTTAAAAACATGCACAGACAAAGATGGAGCACACTGCACAGAAGTAAACTCAATGGAAGAAGAAAGGTACAACCACAACTAAATCCCACATAGAGTGTAAAATTATGCACAGGAAGGAAAGGGGCCATAATACAAGACCAACTAAAATGTAAATGCAATGAAAAAGAAAAACAACTCCTGAGGTCGTCTGCCAAGGATCCTACCAGAAGGGTACGTACAACTCATCACCACAACTCATCACGTCAACCAGTCACCTCTATACACTTTCCAGTCCTAGCTCCCAACCCTTGGTCAAAGTTACCTATCTTCTGCACAAGGCACCAAAATGTTTTAGAGAAACCCATATATGGGTGATTATAAAAATACCCCATAGGGTCCTCGAGACACCAGAAGGTCTCCCAAAATTCCACAATGGAAAAACCAAAAAGCACAATCTCAATCAAAAAGAAAAAAAACCCAAAGATAGCTCACATCAGGGATAACATAAGTACAGAAATATAGATGATTAGTTATAAAGATAGATCATCTTATTTGGTTAGGTGGCTTTGCTGCTTACCCACATAGGATCACTCGGTGTTGACCCACATAGCATCACTCGGTTTTGACCTACACAGGATTGCTACATGATGAACCACACCAGATCTCTAGGTCCTGAACCCCATAGGATAGCTAGGTGCTGACCCCCACATGATCTCTTGGTGGTGACCTACAATGGATTTCTTTGTGCTGAACAAGATAGGATTGCTATGTGCTGACCCACAAAAAATCGCATGGTGCTAACCCACACAGGATCACTCGGGGCTAACCGACACATGATCCCTCTATGCTGACCCACATAGGATCTCTATTCATTCTTCACGTCGCAACATGTTATTTGATTCCCACACATGGGACGCTTGATTCAAGTGGATCCACTTCCCAAGACATCATATATATTTCAACCGACATGAAGCCCCACAAAGATGTAACCCAATGGTACTCTACATCATAAGGTTACTAATGTAACACACGACACATCAACTGGATTCCCGATCTGTAAGTTATATGGATTTTATTGATGAGGGAACAATTTGATCTAGCTTCGATCCAACCTGACTATTCTCCATCTTTCTCCAACTCTCAGGAAGAGTATCTAAAAATGAACACCTCATCCTAAGGATTATGGTGTCGTAGATGGTTCATCAAACGGGCATCCAATTTAAGAGATATGCTCATTTAAGAATAACAAGGTCTGAAACGGGTCCAAGT
Source organism: Viscum album (assembly GCA_963277665.1). NCBI lineage: Eukaryota > Viridiplantae > Streptophyta > Magnoliopsida > Santalales > Viscaceae > Viscum > Viscum album. The sequence goes on along the minus strand of OY728121.1, from coordinate 1,622,990,102 downwards.
ATGGTCAGACCTAGTCAGTCCGATTGGAACATGGCCTGATTGGATCAGTTCAGCTGGGCCTTGTCCGGCCTACAGGAGCATGGGCTCGGCCCATTGGGCTGTGAGTTTAGCCCAGCCCACCTGGCTGGGCGCGGCCCGTCGGACCTCAGAAACACCCGACCTTCTGGCCAGGCATGGGGGTCCACACTCCTCACGAATGGCCAAGCCATTCGGGTCTTCAAAGCAACTACGCTGGATGACATCACACCATCTAGTCGGTCCGCTCATACAGATAACCTGCAAAACCTTCAGTGCACAGGTCCCCCCTCTACCATGGCTCGATGTCATGACCTTCTTCTATTGAATGTTGTTACGGCATGCCACCCATTTTCAATGAATCCAATGATGGTTGACCCCCCCCACTTCATTTCCTATAGCTTGGAGTCATGACCCTTCTCTACAGTGTGCTATCACGGTGCTCCATCGTCATCAATTTCGCTAGTGATGGACAGTCACCTCGTCATCTGTTGCGGCACATTCGGACGCCTCCACCTTCTCGCAGCCAGTGAGAGTCGGTCTCCATTACCGGTAGCCTTCATGTTGTTCGGTCACCGATGAAGAACAAAATCAATGAACTATAGGTGGAGGGTCTGGCCCTTATTCGGTTCTGTTTGCACCCTCCACGTTAGTGTTATAACATGGGAATGTTTTTATCACCGTCATGATATATGAATAATAAAAAATCTTAAACAAATCTCCCTACCATGAGATTATAGGAATTTGTAGTGGATGTGGAAGTATTGTCCATGTTCGAGGATGGTGCAGACAAAGGAGAAGGTTCAATTCCTTTGGCGCTCTTTGTCAAATCCTCCAACAGTCGTCAAAGCTTCGTTCTATATTGGTGGATTACGTCACTAACACTTTGTCAGATGATCCTCACTTCAGTGCCAAAAATCTAATTCTCAAGAATTGTTTAAATCGAAAAAAGAAGAGTTCAACCCACCGTAAAATTAATGAGGTTCATTAATGAATTTAATTAATGAACCTATTAACTCTCCCAATGCTGTGATTATATAAAAAAGTGTAACCGACCATTAAATGGTCTGACACCACAGTGGTCCCGCCACCACCACTCAATAGTTAGAATGAATGAAAATAAAATAACTCATTGAGTTATTTTTCTTGTAAGGTGAAAAAATCAGTTTTTTCATCCGACCCTTGCTAGTCAAAATTAATCTCCCCTTAAACGAATATCGACACTACAGATTCAATGGTTCCCTCGTATTTTTAATTCGATTACCGGTTCAAAAGATAGAAATTTCCAACCTCACTTTTACTAAACGTACCTTAAAAAATTCAAAATTCAGTTCTAGGATCTCTAGGCCTCGGAATTACATGCCTTTAATTTTGACATACTTGTAATAATCAAAAAAAAATTAAAAAAAATTACTATAGAAAATCTGGGTCATTTAATTCTTCACACCGTAGAGATTTTCATCCTAGAAATCAATAAAAACATGATAAACAAATGGAGGTACTAGTCACGTATATGATCCTCCCGCTCTCATGTTCACTATTGGATGTTACCATGATGACATAGAACTAACACGAGAGGGATACACCATCTACGAAGGACCCACTAATGTCGATCCTCTGACTCTACCATGAACTCCATGAACATCACCCTGTTGTCAATATCCAACTCTCCCCAGTCGATAACATGCGATGGATCAATCACATTCCTCCTCACCTACAACACATGGAAAACATTACGCACTAGGTGAATCATTGGGGGAAAATCTAGGCATTACACCACATTGACTACTCTATTGAGGATCTAGAAATGTCTAATAAACCTCGGAGATAGCTTGTTTTCCCGACCTATTCGCTGCAATCCAAGTCTAGGTGAGACTTGTAGACAGACAAGATCTCCCTCCCCGAACTCTAAGTCTCCCCATCTCATATTGGCATAAGACTTATGAATGCTCTGTGCAGTCTTCTGCTGCTCCTGGATGATCTGCACCACCTTAGTGGTATCTTGTACCAACTCTAGACCCATAAGTTCTGATTCACCTAGTTATATCCAGTATAGAGGTGATATGAAAGGTCGCCTGTACAGGGCCTCAAATGGGGTCACACCAATGGTGGAGTGATAAATGTTGTTTTGTTAGAACTCCACAAGTGGAAGGTCATCCTCCAAACTACGTCCAAAATCAAGGACATAATCACAAAGCATATTCTAGAGTGTTTGTATGGTCCGCTCGGTCTGACCATCTATATGAGGATGAAAGTTAGATCGAATGGGTATTTGAATCTAGAACTCCTCTTATAATCCTTTCATCAAGAGGGACATAAAATGAGTGTTTTTATCTGAGAAGATCGTCGATGGTACCCCGTGAAGTCATTCAATCTCTTGTATGTAAAGATGTCTCAATACCTCTACAGATCCCTACTCTAGAATTTGTAGGAAGTTGGCCGATATGGCGAGTCAGTCAATGATAACCCAGATGGAATCTTGGCTCTTGAATGTAAATGGTAGATTTTTCATGATGTCCATGAAGATTCCAACCCACTTCCACTCTGGCACCTCATGTGGATGAGTGAAGACTGCTGGAACCTGGTGCTCAGCCTTCACTTTCTGACAAGTAAGGCATTAGAAAACAAACTCCACCACTTCTATCTTCATCCTTGGCCATCAGTACTGACACAGGAGGTCCTAATACATATTCGCCACACAAGGATGTACAACCAAAGGGGATGTGTGGATCTCCCTCAACAGCTCCTCTAATAGTATCACTAGAACCATGGTACATCCATTGATAAGGATGATGTGATCCCGACATTTAAAAAATCTTTCAGGATACCGTCATGAGGTTACCTGAGCTCGTCGGGCCTCACTGACAACGCCCAAAAGATATACCTACCATACTCGCTGAAGGAGTGGGGGAGTGACAGTCATGGAATGATGGTATGCTGGTCCATTTCGATCCATGAAGGATAACTGCAACACAGCTAGCTGCTCTATCACCCCACTCTACTACTGTAGACCAGACCTCCTGCTGAGTGTTTCTACTGTTACATTATTCTTTCCAGGAGTGAAGACTATCTCAAAGTCATAGTCATGGAGAATATTTATCCATTTCTGATTTCTCTAGTTCGTGTCCTTCTTGGAAAAAATATACCTAAGAATCTTTTGATCATAGTAGACAAGAAATCTTTCACCCATCAAGTAGTGTCGCCACATCTTCAAGGAAAATACCACTGCTATTAACTTCAAGTCATGGATAACATATTTATTCTCATGCTTCCTCAGCTGTTATGAGATTTATGTGATCAATACTCACTCCTTCCACCAAACACGTCCTATTATGGTCTCTAATGTGTCCCACTGGACAACGTACTCAATACCCACTTCTGGTAGCCTCAAGATCTGGGTCCACATAAATCTTTGCCTCATCTCTAATAAAGTATAATGACACTTCTTTGTCCACAAGAAAGGTTTTCTCTAATTTTCCAAAGTAGAAAAGGATGGTTATACCCTTGAAAAGTTATATAGAAATCTATGGTAGTACCCAGCCAATCCCGAGAAACTCCGCACCTCTGTCGCACTTATGGGTGGCTCCTTAGAAAGCATGACCATTATCATTGATGGATCCACAACAACTCCAACCTATAAGATAATGTGCCCTAGGAAGTGGACCTCCCGTATCTAGAACTGTAACATCATGATATTTCCATAATTATGGAGCTCTTAGAGGGTATCCAAAACTATCTTCAGGAGCGTGGCGTGCTCCTCCTCCGTCACTGAGTACACCAAGATTTCATCAATGAAGACCACCCCGAAGTGATCGAGGTAAGGATGGAAGAACCTATTCATGAGTCCCATAAACACTACATGATCATTGTTCACACAAAAAGGCATCACCAAGAACACATAATGGCCATACTGACATCTGATGTCTGTCTTTGGTACATACTTATCTCATACCCTGAGATTATGATAGCCTGATATGAGGTCTATCTTCGAAAAACACTGATCTCTCGTTAGCTGAATGAAGAGATCATCAATCCTTGAGAGTTGATACTTGTTCTTCATAGTTAGTTGGTTTAGGTTCCGGTAGTCCACACAAAGCCTCAAACTCCCATATTCCTTCTTGAAACAAAAACAGGGCTTCCCCTGGAGAAACATTTATCATTATGAACCCCTTACCTTGCAAGTCCTCTAGTTGTACCCTCATCTCACGAAGCTCTACGGGATCCATCCGTTATGATGGTTTAGATATCACATTCACCCCAGGGTATCGTTTGATGTATAAGTCAACCTCATTTTGAGGAGATTGTCCCGAAACATCCTCAGGAAAGAAATTAGCATATGTTTCCACCACTACAGGCTTACTCCGACTCATCACTTCAAATACTCTGAGGGTAAGGATAGCCAACTAACCGGTGATCGGCTACACCCTCCTCTGATAAATTCCATCCTATGATAGAATGGTTCCTTTCTCATTGGGGAAAGTAAACCCTTTCCCTTCCTCATGGTCACACCACCCTTTGCACCTAAAACTGTCGATCTGAGTATAGACCAAGGATAAACATTGCACACCCAAGATGACATCATAAGGCCTTGATGCTACTACTATGAGACACCAGCTAAATCTCTCGCCACCTAGAGTAACCTCACACTGCCGGCACCAGTGTGTAATCTTCTAATCCCCTACGGTATGAGTCCCTCATTGTAATGATCTAGATAATGGCTCCGTCGGAATCTCTGAGCTCCGAATGGTATCCATGTAAATAATAGAGTGACTACAACCTATTTCAATATGTACTATAGCTATGTTGGAATAGACACTGATCGTATATAAAATTCTCTACAGAGTTCCATGATCGTAGGTCTCATCTACATGAAGCTGAGCTCATCCATGTCCACCTTCTCCCTAAGTTCGGAGTGGACCTCCTGGAGGTGGTTGCAGTAGAACATCCAAACGATGCCCACCGCCTACTGCTCGGCCAGCTCCTCTATGACATCCACCACCTTATGGTCCTTCTCACTTGAATCTATATCATTGTCTCAAGGGTCCCTCTTCCATTAGCTGATCATCCATGTAGGGGTTCGGATAGTCGAGAGCCATGTTCCAATGTCTTCCACTAGTGAAACAGGCTCTAGTTCTCAAATGAACTCCTCTTACTCTCTAACTACACACATACGATCCTGCATCTACTATTTATCTCTAGAAGGTATTCCCCACATGTACCTATGCATCATCTGCCTACTTCATGCAACAACCTGTTGCCCAATGGTGGATCTCACCACTAGTGCCTGATCATCTAGAATTCTCTCCACCAGTAATGCTTGCTCGAGCACTCCATCAAGAATTGAGATATTGAGGGATATCTGCGAAGCTATGATATCATGTCAGAGACCCATGTCAAAGGTCTGGGACATGAAGAAATGGTCCCATACCACATTAGTGGAGTAGTGAGAGAGGTCAATGAATCTCGTTGAGTACTGGGCCACTGTTAGGCTGGCCTACAGTAAGTTAATTAGCTCCTAGATACGCTTTGGGCATAGTGTCGCTTGTACTAACTCTGCCCTATAGAGGTTCTTGATGTCCAACCATGAGATTGTCTCATCCTCATGTGTCTGGAGTGTCGGGCTCCACCATCTCCCTGTTGTGCCCTGGAAGAGGCACACAACTGGGATCACCATCTGATATGTTGTTGTCTCAACTAAGTGAAAAACTTGTCCCACAACCTCCATCCAGTCCTTAACTACCTAGGGATCTATCATTCCTCAACACCTCAGAGGACACTATATCTAGAAATCATGAAACATGCTATGTTAGTGTGCACAATCCTCATATTGGGGCTGGTGGAAACTGCTTCTTTATGGTTGGTGGGGCTGCTGGTACACCATGCGAAGGTTTCATCAGCATAAGAGGGTCCTACATGGATGCCTCATGGTACAAATGGCCATCGCTGTGTACACTTTCTAGAATCCTGGATAGCTATCAATGTGGCAACATCCTGAAAAAAAAACTTCGGAACCATGATCAGTAAGTTATACCTAGTGAGCTGACTCAAATGAGATCAAAATAAAAAAAATAAAAAAACACACGCAATCAATGTTTTCAAGTATCGAGTTGGAAATTATAACTTAGGGTCATGTTTTGTGGATACGTCGGCCACCACACCAACACTAGACTCCCAAAACTAAATCCCAAACTCAAGACACATAACACTATTCCTCCATTAAAAACACATACTATTTGTTCATATGATAGAACCAACCTTCATTTGATACAACTTTGTCATGACTCGTCCCCCGGGGCCCATGCCATTAATACCCCATTCCCACCATCAATAGGCCAGGGGTTGACTACAAACATCAGAAAATAATAACCCGAAAATGGGAAGGTATTGCCTCAATAACTTATACACACACAGAGATAGGGCACACTGCACACATACAAACACAACTGAAGAAGAAAGGTGAAACAAAAACTAAAAGAACCAGAAATTGTAAAAGTACAGGATTTTAAAGGGCCAGAATACATGCCCAACTAAAATGGAAATACAGAAAAAATTAATAAAATATCCTGAGGTTGTTCACCGAGGATCCCACATGATGGGTAGGTACACCTTGTCATTGCAGCTCACCACGTCAATCAGTCACCTCCTTACACCATCTAGTCCTGCCTCCCAACCCTTGGTCAGAGTTTCCTGTCATCCTCATAGGTAAAAAAAGGTGCAGGAAAAGCCTCGACATGGGTGAGTATCAAAATGTCTAGTAAGGACCCTGATACCCCCAAATGTCTCCGTGAATTCCACAAATGGAAAACCAAAAATCCTGAACTCATTAAAAAAGAAAAAAGAAATAGACAAATATCATTGGGAATAACATTAGTACAGAAGTAAAAGTGATTTGTTTTAAAGATATATCATCTTATTCGGTCATGAGGATTTGTTGTTGATAAACACAAGATCGCTCGGTGCTGACCCACATAGGATCGCTAGGTGCTGACCCACACATGATCTATAGGTGTTGACACATACATGATCACTCTATGATGAACCACATAGGTTTTTTCAGTGATTACCTATAGAGGATCACTCGATGAATATGAAAAAATGATCACTCAATGCTGACCCACACAGGATCGCTCCGTACTCACCCACATAGGATCATGTTTAATTCTTCACGTCGCAGCCAGCTACATGATTTTCCCACATGGTATGCTTGATTATAGTGGATCTCACCTCAAGACATCGGTTGTATTACAAATTTCACGAAGTCCCATGAACAGGTAATCAAATGATCTACCATGTCATAAGGGTTTCAATGCAATATAAGACACATCAACTATACACCTAGTCTGTAAGTTATAAGAATTTTAGTGTCGAGGTCCCGATAGGATTCGTGTTTGATCCTACCCAGCCATAGACCAACATTATCCAAAAAACATGTGGTGAATCAAAAAAGCATCACTTCTTCCTATGGGTTCCGACTACATATACAGTTCATCAAATAGGCATTTGATTTAGGAGATACACGCTTTTATGCGTAAGTAGACCAAAAGGGGTCCAGGTCCGGTCGGACCAGGTCAGACCAACCTAATTCGGCCTGATGGCTCTAGCCCAAAGGGGTTGGGAACATCCCAGTTTGGCTGGGCCTGGTTTGGCCTACTTGGCCGTGGGCTCGGCCAGGACCACCAGGCTGGGTGGGGACCTTCGGGCCACATAACTGCCCGACCTATTGGTGGTCTCAGTGGTCTGCTCCCCTCTCGAATCACCAAGGTGTTCGAGTCTTTAAAGCTGTAGTGCCGATCTACTCGGACCGGTCACCCATGGAACCTGCAGGGAACGTGTCCACTCTTTGTCGCCTCTTGATGCAGCGACCATCCTCCGTGGTGCGGCTCTCATCGTCAACGCGACCATTGATGGCCGACCCCCCCCCCCCCCCCCGTCTGCTAGAGCTCGGAGCAGTGGACCTCCTCCACATCACCCAACCATCATCAACTTGGCCATAAATGGCCAGACCACCCCTTCATCCACAGTGGCACTATTAATAACTTCCACGTTCTCACAGCTGGCGAGAGCTGGCCGCTGTGTTGGTCAGTCGCCCATGAAGAACACAATAAAATCAATATTGGCAGAGGGTTTGGGACTAATTCGGTTCATCCCACACCCTACTCTATACCTTTGTAACATGTGATGGTTTAAACATCATCAAGGTAAAAGAATCATAAAAACTATTAATCAAATCCCCCAACCTTGAGTTCTTAGGAATTCGTTGGAGATGAGAATTGAGTGTCCACGTTTGAGGATGATGCAGATAATGGATAATGTGCATGTCCATTGGCACTCGTCATAGAATCCTCCAATGATAGTAAAATATTCATTCTATGTTGGAGGAAGATGTCTCCAAAACATCATCAGAGGTTCCTCTCTTCAGTGAAAAAACTTGGGCCCCATCATTGTTTAAATATAATAAAAGAGGAGATCAACCCACCGCAAAATTAATGAGTATCAATAATTAATTTAATTAATGATCCTAATAATTCAACCAATGGTGAGGTTACACAACCAAATTCAACCGGCCCTTAAATGGTCTGACTCCCAAGCGGTCCTGCCACAACCACTCAAAAATTACAAAGAATAAAAATAAAATAACTCATTGAGTGAATTTTTTTATGTAAAGTCCAAAAATTAACTATATTATCGGACCCTTTCTAGTCCATGTTAATCATACCTTAAAAGAAAAATGGAAATTCATATTCAATAGTTCCCATTGATTTTTAATCCATTCATTGGTTTAAAAGATATAAATCACCACCCGCACATTTACTTAACGTACCTTAAAAAAGTTCAAAATTTGATTCCTTGATCCTTGTGCCTCTGAATCACCTGCCATCAATTTGTACAGACTTGTAATAATCCCAAATAATTTTAAAAAAAATTATGAAAATCAGGGTATTCATATTCATATTCATAATAATTGACCAAAACTAATCAGTTTCGACATAATAATGATATATAGAATGAGTCACCCTCTAATTCCCTAAACAAACACAAACTTCAAACATATTATCCAAGGAATTGATCCATTATTCATCAACCAATGGGTCAGAAGTTCCAACAAATTATAGAGGATTTTATCACATCTAACTCTCTTATATTGATATATTCCACTCTAGAGAATGTTTATAAAAAATTCATCAGTACCACCATTTAAGAGTATATTGAATTTTTATGTACAAACATTATGTAGTAATGCAACTCATAAAATTTTGAGTTACTAATTAATATGAATATTTTCCTCAATTTTCCTTTTAACTTCATTCACCCTTTTACCTTAGAAAAAAATCATTTTGAAATAGACATAGTTTAGATAAAGCAATATCCAAATCCTTAAATTAATATAAAAGTCTCCCATGATAATATAAACCAATGTTTATATCCCTATATTTCATTTACTTAACAACACCATTACCTATAAAGATATCTAAACCCTTCTATGACACCAACTATGACCTAACTAACATAATCGACCCATAATTACAAGATGTATAGTAAAAAATTAATTATCCTACATTTCAATGATATTTTAGGGTTAGATTTTTAGATGATTATAAAATATGTTACATAAATAAAGTGAACACTTCAACACATTGTACATTTTTTCCCATAAAAACGTTCTTAAATTGATACTCCTATTTTGATGAAGATGAGTCTCTTAAACTGGATAATTGACCATGATATAGTTCTCACACATTCTTAAATCCTATAAAATCATTTTACATGACATGATGATAAAATAGAGCTCAACATTGTAGATAAAAAATAAAACTATTATTTTAAAAACATAAAAAACCCAAAATAAAACATTTCCATTTACATAATAAGCATTGATATCAAAAAATTACATACTAATGAAACCAACCTCATTGCCTAAATCATTTCATAAAAAATTTAATAAGTAAGTATAATGGAATAAACATTATCTTTAAGGTTACTAGGGATATAATATTCATATCACTCAAAAAATCACTCTTAAAATCATTCATATAGTGGAATAACATCACCATTTCGATCCAACATACTTTCTCTAAGGAATAAGTTGTTACCCATATCATAGTATGGATATATTAGACCCAACCGTCACTATATTAAATTTTCATGAACCATATAATGAATAAAATAGATAGGGTATTAAATATTCATTCAAAAACATATAAAAACATTCATTTTAACTCATAATTATAAGAACATATTATTATCAAATAAAATAAGAAGAAATGTCCATTTCATTGATAGATCATTATAATGTAAAATTCATAGAATAATTTAATTGAGTTTACTTTTGAATACAATAAAAATTTGAAATTGAAGCATTAATAAAATGATCATGCATTGAGATGATAAAGGTGATAAAATTATAAATTTTCTAAAACATTCTTTTAAAAATTTTATAATGAAAGAAAAAAAAATTACTTATAATAATCAATAAAAAGACTGATTTTTAAATAATTTGAATTATAATCAAATATTATAGATGAAGAATTTAAAATTTCCTAATATATATAAAAAATATTGAAATAATATGTACAATTATATAAAATAGATGAAAAGAAAACATTAAAACATTTAAAAATGTTAAAAGAAAAATTACCTTATATCAAGTCTTAACTCATTTCAAATATCTTCTACCCTCATGAGTAATTAAATTATGTTATTTATTTTTTTTAAAAAAAATTTTTCTTGTTAATTTCATTATACTTATTCTTTTTCATTCCATTTATTATCATGTAGAAATTATTTATTAAATCAGTGTTGGTCGTTTTAGGGGCATTTGGTCAATTTCTCCAGAACTGCAACGATACTTTGACTTTGTTCAAAGGGGATATAAAATTATTTTATAATATCAATAATTAAATATATATTTTTTCATTATCACTCTATTAGTGTAAAATTTGTGTAGTTCATTAGGTCTTCGAAATTAGGATCAAATAAAGATAAGGGTCATGATATGCTCGTTTTAGGCCCCTAATTTTTAATATATAAAATTAATTTTTATTTTTTTTATTATAATATTAAAATTATATCTATGTAAAATTACTATATATATATATATATTATATTTTTTCTATAACTGTTTTTATAAATATCCATGTACGGTGGTGATGGAAAATGAAATACATCAGTCATGGAGGTGGTAGTTTGCCCATAACAAAGGAAAAATTTTCATTTTCCAATGGATAAGTGGGAGGTAGATATTCCTTTTTATGTAAAAATAAAATAATTGAATTATCATAATGATATAATGTTGATTATATTATTATGTTTATAATACATTTAAAGGTGGTGGAAGAAGAAATAATCTTGAAGAACCCGGTTAAAACAATTACCTTTTTCTTTGGATATCCTCTTTAAAAGAACTCTTTAAGCCTCCTTAGAATGATATTTTTGTGAGAAAGATATCATATATGACGTGGGAAAATGGTTTTGGTAATTATTATTCACTATTCTGGTAATGATAAAGTGCTCTAGGTGTGTGGAGAAAAGGGGTGGTGAATGAGTCCTTTTATGGATGAGAGGGGTGAAATTTATGTAATATTAATTTATTAATTTAAAAAATGTGAATTAATTCTCAAAGTAAGGTGATATAATGTGGGTAATAAATGAAAATATATAAGGTGATTTTTGATAAATCTTATATCCACCCATTTAATTATAACATTTTGTGAACTCATATATTAATTTAACTATTTTACCACATTTAACAATTTCCAAAGTCAGAAAATTTTACTATGGTAACTTTTATTTTAGGAATAAAATTGAAATGGACCTCATTATATAATTTGATAAATCATATTTCAAATTTTAATACCATTTTATAGAATTTAATTTCTTGAGATATTGAGTTTTAAAAAAAAACTTATGCTTAATGAAAGAAGTCATTAGAAAAATGATACTTTTAATCATAAAAAATACTATACAAAAAAATCATGTGTCATATTTATTCATGATATTTTTTAAGTTTATATAGATAATATATTTATTGATTTTAAATTAAGAAAAATCCAATTGGATCATCGATGAAACTTAATTAATGAAAACGAATCAAAATAGTTTGGTTATTATAATAAAATATAAATCAGGTTCCAATAAGTAAATCATAGATTTCTAAATTCAAAATAATTATTTAAATGAAATATTTTAATAATGAAATTATTTTTTGGTTAATAAAATATTTTCAAATATTTTTAATTGAATATTATATATTAAGGAGTTCATAAAAGATAGAGTATTTGTAAAAGCATTATTTTTCACTATTGACCAAAAAATGTACCATATTTGAAAATTTGGAAAAAATTTCCCTAAATGAATTTTGAAATTATGACTCTATAAATGATTATTATTTTACAATATTTAAATTAATACATTGATAAATTTAATTTTTAATCAAATTCATATAACACATGGAAAACAACTTATTTAGAACAACACTACTTCCGTTTACAAAATAAAATCATATTCAGGTTCAATAATTTAATATTTTTATTTTTAAGGTTACAATAATAATTATTAAAATGAATACACCAGATAAAAATTAATGAAACATAAATATTATTCATTATAAAAAATTTTATGGGCATTCAAGATTTATATGAATAATAATAATAATAATAATAATAATAGTAGTAGTAATAATAATAAAATTCACTTCATAAAGTGGTGAATTTCAATACAGGACATACAACCAAGGGGCTCCAAAAAATGTTTTATAATCATCAATAACTCATTTTTTCACAATATATAATGGATATTATGTCCCTCATGTCCAATAGAGATTAATAAATGTACATTGAAAAAACACGAGGGATCATCACTTTAAAAACTATGATTCTCCCTTTACATAGAAGTACCTTGAAAAAGAACCACTTATTTAATTAAAAAATACCTTTAATATATGTTAATAACATTAAAAATCATAAAAATTACAAAAACCTTTTTTTATTTAGAACTATATCAAATAACCATATAATCGTTTTCAAAAAACGTAGAATATAAATAATTTCATCCCAAAATGAATTACTCAATATCTATTGAAAAATCACTATGAGAAGTTTAAAGAAAAATGAAATCAATTAAAAACCCCTAAAGGGTATCATACATATAGGTAACATAATAATTAATGAATTTATAAAACCCAATCATTTAATAAAATAAATAATAGATGATATTTCACCTAAAAAAAACCCTTATTCAAGGAAAATCCACTTGAATTATGTCCCCTTTAATGAAGAAGGAAAATTTTGGAAAGATAACAACCATCGAAAATCATTAAAAGAAAAATAACCATGTTTACACCCAAACAAAACCCATATTTTTTCCCAGATAATGATTAGGGTAAAAAGAGTATGTATAACCTAGGGGATGGTGAAAGGGACAGAAGGAGAATTAGAACCAATGTCTGACCATGAAACCACTTGAAATAAAATTAATGTTGGAGGAGACTATCCACTAAATTCTCCCATCCATCGGCTGAATGATTATGAGAGGAAAAGGGTGATTATACTATTTACAATTTAGGAGGGTCATACATATAATTTTATAAAAATTAAAATCTAAGAGATTACCTCAATCGAATAGCACCCCCACACTAGATGGCTTTCTAGAATGGCCTATTAGCCTGCAATTTGGAGAACCTCACTCTGGTACAGCCTTGCGAACCACTATGCAACACACTTATCTAATAAAACTCCATGAAGAAACCCACACCCACTTTGATGTGGAGAACCACCATTTTCAAAATCTCATAAGGGAAATGAAACCCCCTATCTATGGAAAATAAAGTCCATACATGGTAAATCCCACTAACTGTGGCATGATCCTACCACAAAACCTGAAACAAATAACGGCAAGAAAAACTAACTTTTAGGAAAATAATCACCCACTAATCCACAATGCCTATAAATTCATAATGTTTTATTGTACCTCAAAAATAATAATCTAAAAAAATTTAAATAAACATCCAATCATATGAAACATATTAAAATTTTAAAATAACACCAAAAATATATAATATTAAATACATCAGTTTCATTGGGGTTTCACATCATGTCATGGGACATCGGTTAAGATGGGTAGACCTAAATCATTTGTAATTTATTTCATTTTAATGTTTTTTTCATAAACTCATTTTCTACCATGAACTAAATAGATTTAAGTTATATAGTAATAAACCATGGTGTAGTGATTTAAAATCTTTAAATATGGGAAGCTTGGTAAACCATAACATGATACGGTAACATTTAATTAGTAATCATTTTTATCTTTTTAGTATTAGGTTTCATATATAGAAATTTTATTTAGATAAGAAACATTATCTTTTATAATTACTTATCATTAATGGTTCATATTCCATGAAATATTCATTATATATTTCATTAAGTTTTTGAAATTTTTATGATCAATGGTATAATAAATGCTTTACGTCATTCTCTATTAGTATGAATGAGTCATAAAAAATCCCTATATTTCTATTCTGGTATTTTTGACATGGTTCAAACATGAATTATTAGTTTTGTATCCATTTGAAATTCATACAGACAAATAACCATAAAACATTTATAATTATTTCAAAATGAACAATTCCCTAATAAAGAAACAAAGTAAACACGCCCTTAATAACCAAAAGGGCTCTAAATAAATTAAATAAATCACAAAAAAATCTAAATACTTTATTACACAAAACAATAATTTTATTTAAAAATATATCTAACTTTTAAATTAAAATTGAAACAAAATGTTGTTTTAAAGATCCAAAATTCACTTCCTCTCAAAAAAAATAATTAGACATAAAAAAATTCTAGAAGAAAACTATGAATTCTAAAAAATATTTATTTTTTATGATTTACCAAGAACCAAAAAAGTATAATTATTTTAAATTAATTCTCTTTAAAATACTATCATAAAATAATCTAAATACCAACTATAATTTTCAAATGTTCCCAAAAAACCCTGAGTTTTCCTTTAACCAAACCCTTTTAAAAGGATTAATCTGAATGAAACTATCCTAAAACACCAACCAAAGTGAATTTCAATTTTAAATCCATACCAACAACAACTAATGAATAATTTCATGAACAACATGAAACAAAAATCACCAAAAACCTAAAATATGTAAGTGGTTTTCATAAGTAGGGTGCATCATTGTGAGTATTCATTTTATATGATGAACAATAAAAAACCACCCAAAACATGATGCTAAGTGAATGCACTAGAAATAATTTTTAACTAGCTATCATTTTAATTTCATTGTTGCTTATTAAATACATTAATTACTAATATCATAATTAAATAAATATTTATAATAATGGTATTATCTATTTTTATAAAATCGAAATATTTCTATATAATTTTTTTGAACTCAGTTTCAATAAACTAACATTTTAATCTCATTGTTGCAAAATTTATGGATTTCAAATTTTAACTACACATGCACACACATTGTAAAATATTATGTTATAGTTTCTAATAAACTATATATTTAATCAATGTGTCCGATTATTTTGATATATAAGATCCCTTTAACAAAACAACATGTCTGGAATTATATAAATTAATTACATTATAATGTACAAATTACTAATTATAAAATTAGTAATTAGTATATAATTAAAAATTAATAATTACATAACAAAAAATTATATAATTGTTAATTACTTATTAATTTTATAATTACTCATATCTAATTATATATATATATATATTAGGCCAATTACATGAGCCACCGTGGAACCCAACACAAGGAATAAAATTGTATTAAACCGCTAGCACAGGGACGTGACCACACATCCTTCCCCTCACCCCCAAACCCTTACCACCCCACTAACAATGGAGTGGGAAATATATTTATATAAAATTAATAAAAAAGTATTAGGCATTGAGTATAATTGTTCATACAAATTTATTAAATTTAATATAAAAATATTTTATTAGAGAAAGGATTTATATATATGACAGTAAATTTCACCATTAACACAAGATTCCACTATTGTTGAATAATACAAATATACATAAAATGACAACTATTAACATAATTCTTCAATGGATTTATTTTAAAGTGTCTCGACCACCTGGTTGGTTTCTCAATAGTATTCTATCACTTGTTGGAGCAAGCATTCAACATCTCTAACACATCCTAGCGATCGAGGAAGAATTATCAATGGAACATTCACTACTGTAATCCTTAGAAGATTCATAGTATGGGTTGAATTAGATTCAATCCAAATTTTACTCCATTTTAAGAGAGTTGAATACTTGATATCATGAATAATCACTCAATGTTCTGCCTCTAATATAGCTCAATTATCTAGGTAGCAGCAGCAACATCCTTTTCTAAAACCACAATATATTCAGAAAAAACATCCACAACCATAGATTCTTTGTGAACATATGGCTGCACCATTAACATTTACGTAGACCCAAGATGGAATCTCTATTACCACAATAAGACCTTTAACAATGCTAAATTTTTCCTTTTTTACCCAACAATGTTTTTAAAATCAAAGAATGGTTAAAATAACAAGGACTTTATCAGTACTGAAAAAGTGATTAAAAAGGGACACATTGTCAATACTACAAGCACTTTGATATTGGACACCTTTATTGATGATATTTTTAGTACTGATAAATAACCCCTTTCATCACATTTATTTAGCAATAATAAATGGATCCTTTACCAATGCTAAAAATAGCACCCATAAATGTGGCCTATATCAAAAATGATAATGTGTCCCATTTATATTTCTTTTTAGAAAATGAAAAGGATCCCTTTCTCAATGCTTTTTGTAGCACTGATATGGGGGCATAATACTACATTGTTCTATTAAAATTAATACACACTATTTCAACAAAAATTAAAAATATTAGAAAAAATATTTGAGAAAATACAGAATTTAATTGAAATAAATGTTACAAAAAAAGAAAAAACAATATATTATAGACTATTAAAACAATAGATTGGAAAATTTAATGAGTAAGTAAAAATTATAACAGGCATTTAAAAACATCAATGTTCCTTTATCTTTATCCCCTGACCCTTAATCCTTCTATTATTTTCTGAACAAACCACCCCAATTGGAGAAAAATAATACCCTTATAAAAGAAAATAGTTATTATGTTAGTAATACTATAAAGAAATAGATTAAAAAAATTACAATTTTAAAATAAAATCATAATGTTGGAGTCGTACAGGGCACATAATGTATCTGATTGAGATGAAGTTGTTTCTTAAAAATTACACCATTTATGGTTGAACTCAAAAGTAGGGTCTGCTGGATTGGCTCTCATAGGTGGTGATAAAAAATCACTACGTATGGGATCAAGTTGAAGAATATTTTCTTTTTGAAAAAAGGAATTCTACTACCACCCCATTTCTTATTCATATATAAACATTATAAACTTGATAACTAACTAAATATTTATAACATAAAAATGAAAAATAAATTAATTTATTAATATAAGATAAAATTATTAGAATACTTCCGAATATTGTTTGTTTGGTTTTGGTGGTGTGACGGACTTTTTAAATTAAATGGAACTTATATATTTAAAACCTTCACATTGATTCAAACTGAGAAAATTGTGTGTTGGATTGACATGTGGAAAATTAATATATGTTACAAATAAATTGTGGATCTTTTTCATAAGTATTGAAAATAATATGAACTCGTTTACATGATTTTGGCTAGTGAGTTCATTTTAAATAAAAATGACACATTTATATTGAAAAACATATTATTAGTCATTCCAGTCACATCATATGTCAGTTTTATGAAGGATTGATTCTTAGAAGTCACAAATTAATTATTGACCATTTTCCCAATGTTTAAAAACAATTTATGTTCAATTTATCAGTTTTTTCTTTTAATGGGTGCTTTGAACTAAAATGGAACTCTTATATTGAAAACATGCACTTCGATTCATATAAACCATATCATGTGTCAGATTGTTGTTTGGTCAATCCGAACACATGAAAAATTAATTATAGATCATTTTCCAAAATTTTGAAAACAATATGAGCTTATTTTCTATGTTTTAACTGTTTTATGTCTATTTTAAACTAAAATGAATCTTTTGTATTGTAACCATGCACTTCGAGTCATATAGACCACATCAGGTGTCCGATTGATGTGTGGAAAATTCTAACACCTAAAAAACGAATTATGGATCATTTTCCAAAATATTAAACGAAATAGAATAATTTTTTCTCAGTTTTTTATTTTTGATATCTGCTTTAAACTAAAATAGAACATTTGTATTGAAAACACGCACTTCAAATAATTTCAACCACTTAGTGTGTTAGATTGATGTACGGTCAATTCATACATGGAAAAAAGTAATTATGGATTTTTCCTAAATTTTGAGACCTAGAAAATCCCCTTCACGGTTTATGATATTTATGTGTGTTTTAACCTGAAATGGCACTTTTGTATTGAAAACATGAACTTCGAGTCTTATCGAACACATCATGTTTTAGATTAATTTGTATCCAATTAATACACTTGAAAAATAAAATAAATATCATTTTTCTAATGTTGGATAATATTATGACTGGGTTTGATCATTTTTACAGTTTGATGTCATTTTTTGAAAATTATTTCTCTTTTGTATTGAAAATGCACACACAGATTCATATCGGTAACGTCGTGTTTCTGATTGATGTTTGGTCAATTCATTCATGTAAAAAATGAATTATGTATTTCTTTACTGTTTTTTTTAAATAATATGAGATCATTTGTTTTTTTTCCTAGTCAGTGTATGTGTTAAACTAAAATGACACTATTTTATTGAAAACATGATCATCAGGTCATATCGACTACATTTTCGGCTAGATTGATGAGTGTTTAATTAAAACAATCGGAAATTGATTAATGGATTAGGTTGTTAAATTTTTAGAAAAATTAGAGATAATTTTCATGGTTTTGGGTATGTGACAAACGTTGTAAACTAAAATGACACATTTCAATGGAAAGAATTATCTTTTAGTTATATCGGTCACATCGTGTCTCAGATTGATGTGGGGTCAATTATTACATGTAAAAAATTAATTATGTAATATTTTCCTAATGTTTGAAAACAATCCAAACACTTTTACTCAATTTTGGATATATGATGCTTGTCTTAATCTAAAATGTCAAATTTTTATAAAAAAACACACTTCATGTCATACGCTCCAAAAATATTTTCAAATTGACCTATGGTCAACCACTATATATCAGAAATTAATTATGGGTCATTTAAATAATTTGGGAAAAATAAAACGTTCTATCTTTCACAGCATTGGCTATGTGAGGTGTTTTAAACAGAAATTATATTTTTATATTGAAAACATGAACTTATTGTCATGTAATGACCCGAGATTTCAAATTAATTATTTTAAATACATGATAATTTTAAAAGTTCGTGAAAATTGACGGCGTGTGCTTCCGAGGCCCGGAGTACCCAGAAGGAATTTCCGAACATTTTTTCAGGAACTTTCATTAAATGTGGGAGCTGGTTTTTCTAACTTTTGAACCGATGCATGGAATTGAAATTCGAGGGAAAGCCTAAACTCATAGCACCGGTTTTCTCTTAAGGAGACTTTCACCTGGGCCGCATATGGTTGAGGGTGAAAGTTAGTTCTTGGGTTTTTCATGGAAATAATAAATAAAGTAAACACACGATTTATTTTATTTTGTGTTGTAACAACCCTCAATGTGGATGTTCAGAGGTGGGGTCCACCATAACTAAACCTCCTCTTCATGTCTAATTATGGTTGGGACCACCCGATTTTTCAATAACCTCTCAAATTGAAATTTAGGGGTGGGGACCACCCTGCCACTATTAATGTGGGGAGAAGAAACCACTCAACCCACCTCATTAATGTGGAGGAGCCTCCTGATCATCCTCCAGATTAATTATGCAAACCCACCCTAATTAAATGTTCCATCCTAGGTGTTTAATTAGGCTATTGTGAATTTGGGCCAATAATTAATGTAGGGGGAAACACATCAGTTGGCCATTTTCTTTTTTGTGGAGCCTTCGGAGAAAATATCTCTAATGAAGAACAAATTCTCAGAATGAAGAACGCATTATTCCAATGAAGAACGCTAATGAAGAATGCTGACTCCAACTTTGACCATCTTCCTTGAGACTTCCTCCAACTTAGGATGTCTTTGACTATGACGAACTGATGCACAAACCGATGATCGAGGAAAACGCGGATGACACCAACGTTTGACATTTTCCCATCAAATATTCTTCTTCCCCGCGACTGCGTCGAAGTAACAACCCGAGGTAGGGGTTTAATGCTATTTCTTTATCACTTTCCAAGTACTCCCTTCTTCTCTTGTGTGGGATTGGGAATGATTAAATTATAGATAATCATGGTTGACGTTCTTTTCTTTGTTCTGGTGAACCATATGCTACAACTCTAAACAAGGAGGGTGTGGGCCAAAATAACATGGTCAGACCCCCCTCTGTCATTCATCTTTTTGGTATTATTTAGAATGAAGTAAGGTGAAGAAGTCGACGATGGAAACCGCGCCACCACCCATGGCCACCGTGACCCGGACTACCTCCACAGTGCTTTGGCCCCGTGCCCACCGGCCGATCCCCCTGGACACGCTGCCCGCCAGGCGAGCCGCCTAGTCTGTGCTGCCCGATGGCTGCACCTCCCACTGATCATGCCGCCCGCCGGCCGGGCCTCTTGGCCATGCCTCCCACCAGCCACGCCACCCTACGGTCGTGCTGCAGGATGGCCGCACCGCTCTTGATGTTCCACCCACTGGCCGATCCACCACTGTCACGCCCCACGCCGGCTGTGCCACCCCGGCCACGCCGTCTGCCAGCCGAGCCACCCTGGCTCCCTTTTCCCGCCGGCCTCACGAAACGGCCTGTGCCCCTCGCGGAGCCCCACCAATTCCATCCCACGCCCCTCGCGTATAGATTTTTATAATATGGTTCACAAGAACAATGCAAATAACGTCAACCATCATCATCCATAATTTTATCATTCCCAATCCCGCACAGTAGAAGAAGGGAGTACCTAGAAAGTGATAAAAAAATATCATCAAACCCCTACCTCGGGTTGATATGTCGATGAAGACGTGGGGAAGAAGGAGAATCGTTGTGAAAAAAGATGTACTTCGGTGTCGTCATAATTTTCCTCAATTGTCGATTTGTGCGTCGGTTCATCGTAGTCAAACATGTCCTACGTCGGAGGATGTCCCGAGTAAGAAGGTCAAAGTCAGGGTCAGCGTTCTTCGTCGGCATTCGTCGTTGTAATAACACATTCATCATTCATAGTAATAGTTCTTTGTTGGAGAGATTTTCTACGAAGGCTCCACCAAAAAGAAAATGGCCGACTGATGTGTTTCCCCTAACTTTAATCATTGGATCATATTTAAAATAACCTAATAAAACACCCAAATTTTCACATTTAATTACAGTGGGTTGGCGTAATTAATGTCGAGGAAGCTCAAGAGGATCCCTCATATTAAAGTGGGGGGTTTAGTGGTTCCCCCCCCCCCCATTAATAGGGTTTGGGTGGTCCCTTCACCTAAATTCAATTTGGGATGTTATTGAAAACTCAGGTGGTCCCCACCACAATTAAACATGAGGAGGAGGTTTTTTTCTGGTAGACCCCACCCCTGAACATCCACATGGAGGTTGGATACAAAAAAAAATGTGTGTTTATTTTTTTTTATTTCCATGAAAACCCTAAAACTAACATTCACCCTCAACCATCTGTCGTCGAGATGAAAGTCTCTTTAATCAAAAATCGGCACTGCGTGTTCAACGGTGCCCTCAAATTTCCATTATGAGAACCACTTAAAAAGTTAGAAAAACACTCTCTCCTGTTTATTGATTGTACCCAAAAAAAGTTCATAAATTCATTCTGGGTACTCCGGGCCACATAATCACACACTATCAATTTTCACGGACGCATAAAATTCCCATGTATTTAAAACAAATCATGGAAATCCCGGGTCTTTACATCCAATCCCACCTTCCATAGGCCAGGGGATGATGACTAGCAACAAAGGCGTAATTCCCTAAATGTGGGAAGGCATTTCTTTATAACTTGTAAACACACACACAAGGAAGCACACAGCTGGATACGAACACTAATTATGTTATATAACAAAAGAGTGTTGAAAGTAAAAAGGGCCCGAATACAAGACCAACTGGAAAGTAAAAGTACAATAGTGATGCAATACAATTGAATGGTGTCTCAGGTCGACCTCTTCGGAGAGAGGTGGACTTTTACAGTAACTTGTACCCCGAGAAGACCCTGATATTTACACCAGCAAATCAGATGGCTCCCGCGGAGCTTCGAGAGCTGTGGGTACAACTAGAGGACTTGTCGGGGAAGGGGTTCTTCTAGACTAGTGTTTCCCTTTTGACAGCCCTGATTATGTTCTCAAAGAAGGTGGATGGGAGATTGAGGCTTTGGGTTGACTAATGGCACCTGAACTAGGTGACCGTGAAGAAAAAGTACCCACTCTCAATGATTTATGACCTCTTTGATCAGCTGAAGGGAGCACAGTGGTTTTTGAAGATACACATTAGATCAGGATATCACCAGCTCAGAGTTTGAGACGAGGATGTGTAGAAGACGGCTTTCAGATGTCATTACGGCCGCTACGAGTTATTGGTTATGCCATTCGGCGTAACCAACACTCCAGTAGTGTTCATCAGACTCTTGAATAAGGTCTTTTAGCCATACCTTGATCTCATTGTAGTGGTCTTCATCGACAACATTCAGATCTACTCGGTTAGTGAGAAGGAGCATGCCAAGATTTTGCAGGTAGCACCAGTCACACTCCAAGATCACTAGCTTTATGGTAAAATCTCGAAGTGCTAGTTTTGGATATGAGAGGTTCAATTTAATGTACATGTCAAAATGGAGTCTTGAGTTGTAGTGGATCTAGTGAAGACTGAGCCGATACTTGATTTGGATCCATCCAAGAGTGTGACAGAGCTATGAAGTTTCCTAGGTTTGGCCGGATACTACCAGAGGTTTGTGCCAGACTTCTCCAGAGTTGCAGAACCACTATTAGAATTGACGAAGAAGGGAAAAAACTTTTGTGTCGTCGGAGAGATGCCAACAGAGTTTTCTGGAGATGAGGAGTGGTTGACTTGTGCCCCCATCATGATGATTCCAGAGGAGGGCATAGGGTACGTAGTTTACTGTGACGCATCCGGGACCGGAATCGGGTTTGTCCTGATGCAGGAGCGAGTAGTGATCACATATGGTTCTCAACAGCTGAGAAAACATGAGAAGAACTATGCTTCCCATGAACCGGCTTTAATAGTAGAGGTATTCACCTTGAAGATGTGGTGGAACTATCTGATGGGTGAACATTTTACAGTGTAATATGATCACAATACTCTCATGTATATATTCTCTCAAAATGACCTGATCCTGAGACAACAATGTTGTCTTGAGTTCCTCCCAGACTATGACATCGAGATAGTCAATAATCTTGGGAAGGGGTACAATGATGCAGATGCACTGAGTAAGAGATCTGGTATATACAACTTCTAGGAATGGTGAATGAGAAGTAGGCCGCTTTGTAGTTATCCTTTGTGGATCATGATAGAGTAGCTTTTCTTCAATCTCATACAGTCACTCCCCCACTTCTTCGGTGATTCAAGGAGGCTCAATGTGGGGACACTAACTACGAGAAACGATGTGCTTAGATATCCCTAGGGCAGGAACCCGGTGGATTTTCTAAAGTTAGGGAGCAAGTCATCCACTTCAAAGGATGTATCATGGTAACAGTGTCACTTCAGGAGTTAGTGTAGAGGGAGTTACACACATCCCCTATAGCGGTACATCCAAGAGTGGAAAAGATGTACCAGGACCTCCGATGACAGCACTGGTTGTCGAGAATAAATAATGATGTTGTAGAATTTATCTCTCTTTGCCTCACTTGTGATCAAGTGAAGGCGAGCATACGTTAGCAGCAGGCTTAGATCAGCCCTTAGAGTTCCCAGAGTGGAAATGGAATTAGATATCCATGGACAGTGGGACAATACTTCCATGTACATCTAGGGGACATGACTCGATTTGGGTGATCGTTTACTGGCTCACAAAGTCGGCCCACTTCTAACGATCAGAGAGAAAGTTTTAAAAGAGAGTTTGAGATGCCTCTATGTGCAGAATATTGTGCGGTTACATGTAGAAATTGAAAATTATCTCCGATAGCGACATAATATTTACTTCCCGACTATGGAAGGGGTTACAGGCGTCTTTTGGGACATATTTTCGTTGGAGCACTGCCTTCCATCTACAGACAGATGGTCAGACTGAGCGGACCATTTCGACCCTTGAGGACATCTAGCGTGATTGTGTCCTCGACTTTGGTCACAGCTAGGAGGATCACTTACCTTTGGTGTATTTTTCATGAAACAACATCTATCACTCCAGCATTGGGATGGCACCTTTCGAGGAATTATACGGGTGACCATGCAGATCAACTTTGTGACGGACTGACCAAGGGGAGTCAGCACTAGCGGGACCAGAGATGGTACAGGCTAAAATAGAGAAGGTGTAGATCATCAATGAGTGGATAAAGTATGCCCAGATCTGGCATAAGTCATATGTCGACAGAAGATAGAGGCCTCTAGAGATCGAGGATGGTGACCACATCTTTATGCGGGTCTCACCTCGATGAGGTTTGAGAATATTTGGCAGAGGCAGTAAGTTATCTCTGAGGTTCATCAGAACTTTTCAGGTCCTCAGTAGAGTTGGGGAGGTGGCATACCACTTAGCTCTTCCCCGTCAGTTGCACCGGGGGAATGACATCTTCCACGTATCCCAGCTGAGGAGATACATGCACAACTTTTCTCACATCATCGACCATGGTGAGCTGGATGTCGACGATGGGGTGACGTTTACAGAGGATCCAATAGAGATTGAGAATCGACAAGAGTGGCTCCTTCGTGGTTGGTCGATACCTCTGGTGCGCGTTCACTGGTAGCATGGGAGAATCTAGGAGAAAACATTAATGCGGGTGGCTCAGATGCATTCTCTATACCCTCATTTGTTCCTATAGTTTTGAGTTGTGGCTTATGGGACGTAAACCACTGAGGTGCGGAGAATTTAAAGACCTGATATTTCTGTGTAATGTTTTAAAATACATGCGAATTTTATTAGTCTGTGAAAATTGACAGTGCATGATTCTGAGTCCTGGAGTGCCCGGAATGAATTTCTGAACTTTTTTCGAGTATATTCAGTAAACAAGCGAGTGGGTTTCTCTAAAATTTGAATCAGTGCTCATAATTGAAATCTGAGGACACCGTTGAACCCCCAGTGCCGATTTTCACATAAGGATACTTTCACCTCGACAACATATGGTTGAGGGTGAAAGTAAGATTTTGTTTTTTTCGTGGAAATAATAAATAAAATAAACACACGATTTATTTTATTTTTTGTTGGAACCACCCTCGGGCAAGGCACCCTGAGGGGAGCGGGGTGGTTCTGCCAGGGAACCGCAAGGGGCGCGTGCCGTTTTGGGGTGTCTATGGGTGGTGTGAACCGGGGCGGCTAGGCCAGCAGACGACACGGTGAAGAGGCACAGCCGGCAGGCAGCACGGCCGGGGTGGCACTGCCGGCAGGGGGTGCGGCCGGCGGGTGGCTAGGATGGTGCGAGGCACGACCGGGGGGACGCAGCCGGCGGGCGGCGGGGCCGGCGAGTGGTGCTGCCGGGATGGCTCGACCGGCGGGTGGACTAGACCTGGGCCCACTATGACTCGTATACTACTTTTGGCTAAAACATTGGCACCATATGTCCGTTTGATGAACCGTCAGTGGCGTTGGGCACCTTGGAGCGAGAAGGTCCCTTTGATTGCTACCCCACTAAGTTTTGGATTGATATGGGGTATGGTCAGGTTAGGTTGATCACGAATCCAATCAGGCCCCCGAGACTAAATGGCAAATAACTATGAGACCGAGCATTCGATTGACGAGATGTCTATTACGTTGAGACCCCTATGACATGGAGGAACTTTGTGATACTTCTTCGTGGGTCTTCTTGACAGTTTGAGTATAGTGCAATATATTGTGGTGTGGATCCTCATAGATACAAGCGAGCATGGTGTAGATACCTAGTAACTAGTTGAGACCTAATAACTACTTATCTTTTTGACTCAGAGTGACTCTACTAGACATGTGTGGAGAAACTCAGTGTCGCAGAAGACCCATAGTGGGGAGAGACTTGGTGTTGCGGCAGACCCACGGTACTCAACAGGAGGAGTACCTCGGCAGGGTACGAGGTGGAGCTTGCTTGGTGACGCGGTAGACCCACTGTGGGTAGCATGCTTGTTGAAATGGAAGATCCACGGTACTCGACTGGAAGAGTAACCCAGCTGTCCAAGGATAGTGGGAAGCACGCTTGGTGTTGCGGCATGCCCAGTGTAATTGATAAAGGAGGAGTTCTCCCGTAGCCGAGTTTTTGACAATGTGACTGGGGATGTTACTTGATATTACCCCTATAATAAATTCTCGCATTATTTGAGTCAGTTCCTCAGTATTTTCCAAATGATTGAGATGGATTATTTGATAACTTAGGTATATGTATGGGCATATACCTAAGTATGTTTATATGTTGATTTGATACTTTGTGTTTATCCTTGATTGATTTTGCGAGACCTAGGGGGTCTCAGGGTCCCTACTAAGAATAATTATACTCACCCCTGCATTGGTTATGCCTGCAAATTTTGGTGTTGGATGTAGATGACATACAACATTGGCATAAGCTGAAAGTACCAGGTTTGGATGGTACATGGAGGTGGACCATATGGCGTGTCAGTACACAGAGGAGACAGGTGGACGTGGAGTGATGAGGAGGCAATCTGTACCTACCCATCAGCTATGAATTTTAGAGGATGATCCAGTAGCTTTCCTTTTCTCTTTCTCAGGTTGTATTGTATTTCAGTTGTACTTGTACCTTTACTGTTGGGATTTTATTCCAGCCCCCTTTTTACTCTCAGCATTCTTTTGGTTATACAGTCTACCTGCATTAGTATTTCTCCTGTGTGTTTGGTTTCATGTGTTTATAGTCTATAAAGGAAATACCTTCCCAGTTTTTAAGGAATACGCCTTTGGTGCTAGTCACCAGCCCATAGCCTATGGAAGGTGAGCATGGGGTAGTCCCGGCGTAGGGCTTCAGGGGATGGGTCATGACATATCATATTGACCTCATCATATGTTGGATTGGACTACGGTCAATTAATACCTATGAATAATGAATAGTGTATTATTTTCTCAATGTTATGAAATAATTAATGACATGTTTCTCAAATTTGGTTATGTGACATCCATTTTAATCTAAAACAAAACCTTTTTATTGAAAACACATAATTTGATTCCTATTAGTCACTTCCCTTGTCAGATTGATGTGCTCTCGATTCTTACATATCAAAAATTAATAAAGGAATATTTTACAATGGTTTTAAAACAATCTAAGATATTATTCATGGTTTTTCCTATTTGATGTACTTTAAACTAAAATAAAAAAATTTATTGAAAACACACACTTCGAGTAATAGTAACCACATCTGGTGTCAAATTGATGTTTGGTTGATTTCTAGAGGTTCAATATAAGTTACATACTTTTCTACTAAATTTTTTAAAACAATCTATGGGTTATTTCTCTATGTGACACGTTTTAATCTAAAATGACACTTGTATATTGATAACACACACTTCATGACATATCAACCACAGCATGTGTTTGATTGGCATGTGGAAAATTCCTATATTTGAAAAATGATACAATGGCTATTTCTATAAAATTTTAATACAATACAGGCTCTTTTTATTAATTTTTGGCTATGTAACATGTCTTTTAAACTAAAATGGAAGATTTATATTGAAAACTTACGGTTGGAATCATATAGACCACGTCATGTATTATATTGATATAGAGTCATTTTGTATACATCCAAAACGAATTATGAACTATTCTACTAAATATTGAAAACAATCTTAGTCAATTTCCTTGGTTTTGGACATTTGATGTGTGTTGTAAACTAAAATGACAGTTTTTTATTGAAAACATGCACTCCATGTCATACTGACCTCATCAGGTATTGTAGTTATGGGTGGATGAATCATATATGTAAAATAAATATTTATCTACTATTTTTATAATGTTTTAAAAAAATCTAGGCACATTTTCTGGGATTTTTCTATGTGATGAGTTTTAAATGAAAATGACATTTTTATATTGAAAATACACATTTTGAGTCATATCGACCCCATAATTTGGGAGATTGGCGTGAAAACAATTCCGACATGATAAAAATTAATTATTGGAAGAAATTTATATTTTCAAAACAATATGATCTCATTTACTCAGTTTTGGTGATGTGACATGTGTATCAAACTAAAATGGCATTATACAATTGAAAATACACACATTGAGTTTTATTGATCACATAGTGTCTCAAATTTATGTATAGTCAATTTGTAAAAATCCCAAATTAATTAGGGACCATTTTACTGAAGATTGAAACTAATCTAAGCTCATTTTACTAGTTTTTTTTTCTGTTGAGGTGTATTATAAAATAAAATGACACTTTTGAGTTAAAACATTTACTTCAGGTCATACTAACCTCACCGAGTGTCATATTGATGTGTAGTTGATTCCTAAATATGAAAAATTAATTATGTATAGTTTTTAAAAATTTTATATGAACCAGGGATCATTAAATTAGTTTTACCTATGTGAAACACATTTTAAATTAAAATAATACTTTTATTTTCCAAACACGTACTTTAGGTCTTACCGAACACAATATGTGTTGGATTGTGATGTTGTCAATTCCTAGACATGAATAATTAATTATTTATTATTTTCATAAATTCAGAAAACAATCCAAGAACATTTTATCTATTTTTGAAATGTAAAATGTGATTGAATTAAAAATGAAAATTTTATATTAAAAAATGAATTTTGATTCATACTAACCCATCATGTGTTATATTGATATGTATTCAATTCATAAATATCAATAATTTATTGTATATTACATTTCCAAATTTATCAAAATAATATTAGTTTGTTTTCTTGGATTTGAGCAACTGAAGTGTGTTTTGAACTATTTTGTAAATTTTTAAAAATAATTATCAAATAAAAATGATACAGAAATTGAAAAAGAAAAAAAATGATAATGAAATTAACTAAACATATTAGAGGAAATCACCACATCATGATGTCTGTATAAATTATAACACTATATATTCTACATATTCATTCATAGAAAAAATGATTTCCCCAATTATACTTATCCTTAAGAAACATTTAAAAAATTAATGAATTATGATACTAATGATTCACAGAAAAAGTATATTTTTAATTTTATATCTCATACTAGATAAAAAAAATATTCGGTAATAAACTTAATTTTATATCGATAAAAATTGAAACACCATGTACACTTCCCACACATCATTAAACAAAGTTATTTCTTTTTTGAGTGACTTAATTTTTGGAAATATTATGAGTATTGAGAAAATTTTGTCAAAAAAATATAAAAGAGTTATTTTAATGAAATTTAAATCACATTAACAAATTACCTATTCATGAATTCTAGTCATTTCCTAGCATATAATATATTTAACAAATTTTCAAACATAATATCCACAGTCATTGTTGTTATCATACATCAGGAAGTTTTGAAATGTTGACCAAAATACATAAATTGTTTTGAAATATGTTTTTATAGGTAAACCATTATATATATAACTTAATCTATTTCTATTTTATGTAATCCTTAAGCTTATTATTATTTTTCACTAGCCACATATCATGATTTATCATATATTTATAGATCAATCAATTTGAAAAACATTCTTCTCAAAAAAATAGGATCACATTAAAATAAATTTATCCTTAAAATTTTGATTTATGTTCGCTAAAATTTCAAAATACATATCATTTGTGGTCAGTTTGATGATAATTTAGGCATTGAATCTAAAAAATAAATAATTGGGGTATCTAGATTGAATTTTATTAGCATGTAGTGATTTTTAAAAAACAAATAACTAATGAAAAAACAAAAAATATATTTTATATGACTAGAATCCATGGTTTTACACTTGCATTATAGGCATAAAAAAGTGTATTATATTTCATTTCCTTCTCTAGAACCTTGTTTATATCATATTTTTTCTTATCAATTCCACTAAAATCTAATTACATTTCATCTTTAAAAATGATATATGGATTAATGGGTTCATATCATGACTCCCAGGGGTTTACCTTCATATAGTAGTAATAAAAATTATTTTAGAAAATATGAATAGATATTAATATTAATGAAAATATTATTAATTTTTTTATATATACATATTATATAAATGTGAAATTTTTTTAATTCATAACATAGACAACCAACTATTCAAACTTGATAATCTAAATTATAATCATTATACCAACCACGTCTGTAATGAAAGTTCCAAATATTTATTGTTCATATGGAATGTAGGAAACATATAAATCTTTGAATGTAGTGTGGGAATGAAGTTTTTATGATAATATATGTTATAGTGGAACATCCGGGTACATTGTACCGTCGTAATTCCATTTAGTTTTCTTGGCCGATTCATTAGAGTATATTTTTCTAACATTTAATTTCCTCATATTTTTATTAGTCTATAATACCATACATAAACATTAAAATTCATTACTCAATAGTTACTGGTTTATCATCTAAAGAAATTTATTATGGATATACCCCATGTGTCTATAAAAGATTTGAAGGCCATGATTTAACACCCCATGATTTTACACAATGTCACATTCTAAAAAGAAATTAATCTCATTGATAGATTACATTTCACAAAATAGAGAGATTAAAAGAACACCAAAATATTACAATTTAATTGTAATAGTTTTCATTTGTCCTTTGGAATGGAGGGAATAAATTACAGAAAATAAATTATTAAAATATGTTTAACACATTTTTTAAAAAATTAGACATTTTTAGTCAATTACAAATGATAATAAAATCTAATTGAACATAAATGAGGTGTTTTTAGAAAAAAAAAACTATATAAAGGTCATAATGGAATTTTATCTTAATATTTTAAATTAATCTCTACAGGTGATATAGGATTGTGAAATTTATATTATATATATATATTTTTAAATTAATCGAATTTTTTGATAGGATTAAGATAAGAAGAATTGTAATTTAATTCATAAAATCTATGTTTTTCTACAAGGATGTTTCGCCACATTTTAATGGAGAACCAATTTTAAAACTAGAATTTGACACTTTATAAATTCTATGTGAAAAATAAATATTATTTTTGAAATAATGTACCTTTTTCCTAGGTTCTTTTTTTGGAATTTTTCTTGATAACATCCATTTTTATGAATTGTTAAATATATTTCATTTTAATTGAAAACTATTTTTACAACAAAATAATTTATAACTTTCCGTATATTTTAAATTTATTTTAAACAATAATTAGTTAAATTATAAAATATTAAATCTAATTTCTGTCATTTTAATCAATTTCATATTGAAATAGTTTGTAAAAACATTTCAAACATGGGAACATTTTCACATTAAAACCTCGCTTTCCTGTTATGTTTTTGATATTGATTTAAAATGCAATTTTTCCTATAATTTGATATGAATTTGGTAAAATGGATTCCATATTTCTTATAAAAAGGTAAAAATTATGTATTAAGGTAATTTTAATTTTTAGGTATAAAAAATTTACCATGCTAAAAAAATATCTTTCGTATTATATGTGAAATAATCTAACTGGTTAATGTTAAAACGTGAAATATTAAAATATATAAGGAATACAACATTAAATGGTTTTTCGATTTGATTATTGACTAAACACACACTTTAAAACATTAATTTTCATCTAAATTCATTGAAATTACTTACTCTTCAATGTGGTTGGAATTAATTATAAAATAATCAAAATTTAATCACTAAAACCCACCCCTCCTCAAATAAAAATATCACCACTCACCTCTACATTCCCCCTCCAATGTCTTGAAGATCCAAATATATTTTTCAAAAAAATTATCTTTTGTATTGAACTAGATTTTCTATAAATTTTTATAAAATGAAATTATTTCAAGGCTTCAAAAATTGACGACACGTGAATATGTGGACCTGAGAGACCGAGATTGAATTTTTAACTTTTTCTAATGTACGTTCAATAAAAGTGCTGACAAGGTTTTCTATCTTCTAATCCGGTACATGGTTTGAAAATCTGATGGCACTGTTGAATTCGCAGCCCTGAGATTGTCATTAGCGAAGCAAATTGTCGACCGGTATGGGTCGGACAAAAAAAAGTTATTTTTTGGGCTTTGAAAAAAATAAAATTTCTCTTAAGTGATTTTATTATATTCTCACTATTGAGAAATGAATGGAGGGACTACAGTGTAACATCAGTCTTTAAATAAGAGACATTTAATGACTTCATCCACTAATTATATAACCACAATGCTCGTGGATTAATTGGCTCATTAATTTGGAATCATTAATGAATCATAATAATAAACCAACATGGGGGTTAATTTCATTTATTTAATCAAACCATTTGCATGGGATTTGGGAACCCACGAGAGGAACCTATGAAAAAAATGCCAACTAAGTCACCCTCTACTGAAGAACAACGATCAATCTATGACCGTGGGAGAACTTGGAGCAGAATTTATGACTTTGAACGCAGATCCCTTTCTTCATCTGCAATGGAAACCAATGAATCTAGGTAGGGGGGTTTATGAGTTTAATTTTTCTGCTTTCATGTTCATGGAAAATAAATTGTGCACAGACAAACCAATTAATGTGTCGATCCACGTTTCATTCTTTATTGCGAGAGGTTGATTCAGTGATTAAATATGGGGTTTTATTTATTATTATTTTCTCCCTGTGATTATGCTCTATTGAAAATGGCACATTCCAATCTAAAAAAGTCACAGACCCTCTAGTGATCTTATTTTTGATATGTTCTTCATGGGTGACTGAGCAACAAAGTGTCGAGGATAAATCGAGGACCATTCATTGAAGCCAGCATACCGAGAGGCCTATAGGCGCAGAAAGAATCAAAATCAAACCATCGGAGTTTCACCGATGGTCTGTAGAAGCACCACTAGCATGACACCACCAGCATAGTGGAAGAAGAAACTACTGGTGATAGCCGGATCTCACCATCCACGAGGAAGCGGTGACACTCATAGGCGCCACAACGGGTAGGAGGTGCCCTGCCATCACTGGCTGCGTTGAAGGTAGGCGGTGCACCACGGTGTTGCACCATGGAGGAGGATCCATGACATCGACCACGGAGGTCGCAGAACCAAGTCTGTTGGTCCCATCTTAGATCGGTCCACCAGTCTGGTTAGTTGGAGCGGCGGCCCAGCCCGGCACCACCACTTGGTGAACCTGAACGAACATCATCTTTTTGGGAGGGGAGCAGAACACACACCAAACCAGTGGGCCGAAAAGGTCCCACGAAACAACCAGTTTGGTATGGGCATAGCGGGTCATCCCAAACCAGGTCAATATGGCCTAGACCAAGTCAGGTCGAGTCGGTCTGACTGGGTCAGCCTGGACCTGGACCCAATTTAACCCAGTTTCGCTTAAAGGTCCCTAAAATTAAAACCAGATGTCCATTTGAAAAACTATCTTTCAAACTGGGACTGTTAGGACGAGGTGATACTTTTGAGGTACTCCACATGGATTTTTAAGATAGTTTTAGTACAGCCTAGTTGGATTAAAATCGAATCAAATTGGGCACTCGGTAAAAAAATGCCTATAACTTATAGACAAGTAGTCTGATTGATGCACCATCTGTTGCGTTGGAACCCTTATTAAATGGTGGTCCTTCAGGTTACTTCATCATGGTAATTTTTGATAGTTTAGGTATGACTGAAGGATTGAGGAATAGAGTCTATGGGACTCAAGTGCACCATGTTCAAGAATCCTATGGTTGGATGTCAAAGGGAGAGAGACGCATTCTGGATTGGTATCATCGAATTATGACCCTGTGTGGATCAGTGACATATGACCCCATGAGGATTAGTGACTGAAGACCCTGTGTGGATCCGTAGTAGCACTTCCTGATAAGGAATAGCCTTAGAGTGGCCCGTTGTGGATCATCGATTTACGGACCTGTGTGGATCGATGACTTATGACCCTATGTAGATTAGCAGTAGCATGACCCGAAGACAACCAGCCGTAGAGTGGACTGTCATGGATCAGTGACATACAACCACGTTTGGATCGATGAATTAAGACTCTGTGTGGATTAGTGAATTATGACCCTGTGTGGATCGAAATAGAATGACATATTCATGGTTTATCATTGGAACTGCTCAATAAAATTGGTAGATTTAGCTTTACATCTAATTATCATTATTCATGTTCATTATGATTTGTAACTCGTGTGACCTATCATTTAAATTGTGCTTTGTGAATGATATCATGCTTTGTGGGTTTTCCTTTGTGGAATTTTGGGAGACCGTTGGGGGTCTCGGGGTCACTAATGGGTATTGTTTTACTCACCCCTGCACGGGCTTCAACCACACCTTGTAGTGTTCTGTTTAGACGATGAACTGATTTGACTATGATTTGGGTTATAGGACTAGATAGTGCATAGAGGTGACCGATTAATGGGGAGAGCCACAATTATGAGATGTACCTACCATTCATGTAGGATCCTTGGAGGACAATGTTAGGAGCTATTTTTTCCTTTTTGTTGTACTTTCTTTCAGTTGGGTTTGTATACTGGTCCATTATACATAAGTTCACACTTCATTAGTTTTAATAGTTATACTATGTGGTTTTCTCTTGTAGTGTACCTAGTATTTTGTTAGCATGTTTAAAAGAAATGCCTTTAAATTTTATGTATATTCCATTTTGGTGTGAGTCACCAACCCCTGGCCTATAGAAGGTGGGAATGGTGTAGTCACGACGCAGGCCCTGGGGGATGGGTCGTGATAATGTGGTATCAAAAGATTCATTTATATAATAAGGATTATGAGTCTATGTTTTATATTGATAAATAGTGTTACATGTCTTGTGTTCGGATTATACTTCATGGAGTCCAGTGTTTGTGCAGTGGTTGACATATCCATACACTTGGACCATATGTTCTGATTTCTGACTCGATAAACGAAAACACTATTTTTTTTGCATTTTGAGATTTTTTGTTTGATATTTTTGTGTCATATCCCTAGGTATAACATATTGAATGTGGTGCATCTATTTCCTTATAGGATGCTACCATGTAGATAGCCATCTAGGATTCCAATGACCGATCACAATGATGGCCAACCGAGTGATGAGGCTTTGGTGTAGGGCCCTATTTCAGTGTTTCAATCTTCTAGTGGTGTACCAGAAACACCACTACCTGTAGGTAAGAAGTTTCTATTAGCCCCACCAGCAGACAGTGCAAGCTAACATATCACGCTGCACGAGTTCCAGTAGAAGAGGCCA
The DNA here is from genome assembly GCA_963277665.1 of Viscum album. Taxonomy (NCBI): domain Eukaryota; kingdom Viridiplantae; phylum Streptophyta; class Magnoliopsida; order Santalales; family Viscaceae; genus Viscum; species Viscum album. The sequence continues at coordinate 1,622,954,585 of OY728121.1, read as the reverse complement.
CTGAGTATTCGAGGATAGATAGATCCGCAGGTAGCTGAGGACTGGCCATAGGCTATGTCTAGAGTTCTCCATTAAATTGGGACACCACAAGACTAGATGGTGATCCTAGATGCTAGTCTCTTCCAGAGAATAACAGGGAAATGGTGGAGACTGACGCTCTAGTTACACCTCGAGGTTGTACTTTCCTTCTTTTTTGACTTTAATAAATTACATAGGTGACATGAATTGGGAAACCAATTCATGTCACCAATTTTTTTAAAAAATCCCTTTTTCATGAAAACAATTAAAATTTACAAAATTTAGAAGGAATACATTTAAAGAAATTTTTTAATCAAATATTATCATACCACATTGAAACATTTGAAAGTAATTATCATTTTAAACCATTCATGTCCATATAAATAAATCCTTAAAACCATTTTAAACACATGGAAATTAATAAGAATGGTTTAGAAGAATAAATATTTAAAACATTTAAAATTATGTTTTAATAAAAATTCCCTTACAAATAATCCCTTTGAAAACAGATTTACGAAACATGGACATGGATAATAAATATTTCCCAGTAGATACTTACGTAAAAACAACCTCGAATAATAATGATATTGTGATATTAACCAACACCATGTACTTTCCTTTGGTGGAGGGTACGTTTAACCTCATATATAATGACCATAGTATGTTATAAAATTATACCGGAACCATATTCATATATATTATATCATACTTGATTCATTTATGAATTTATACTACCCATTTAATAAGTATTTTCATGTTCAATTAACATTTTAGGTAATAATCACTTTCTTCGTCGTACATGTTTTAAATTGTTATTATTGATTGTATCATTTAGATAATGATTTAAGTACTTTCAGAATATAAAACATGATTTATATATCATATATATTTAGAATATAAGTTTTTATAATGGATAGATATATGAAATGGAAGGCACCATTTATGGAGACGGTAGATCGTACGTACAAATAAACGATGTTTCTTTTTTCATTTCGCATTGAACATAAGTAAGTGAATGATATATTTGTATGTAAATATATAAATATATATATATATTGGGTAGAATTATTATGTTATATATTTCATACTTATAAAATATATAAATATTTTATTAATCATTTTTGAATGGTGAACGTGGGAATGAATATCTCATCATGTCGTTGAGACGGTAATCTGTACATACGCAGGAAGGACAATATCATTATATTGATGGTGAAATCGTATATAATTGAATGGTATATCATATATAAATAATGATTAACATGTTATATTTATTATTTAAATTAGTTATAATCTTTATTATACCCATCCAAATAATTAAGTGTTTGAATAACAAACTACCGCACGACGTGGATTCTGTAAGCCTTACGTACGCACGTATGGTGACTTTGTCATTAATATGATGGATAGAATATTGAATATTTTTGTAACAAATTTATAATAAAATAAAAATATATATAGTATTCTAGAGTTATTATTTTACAATGGAAGAAACAAAGAAAGAGGATGTGGAAGAAGAAAAGAACTTGAAAGATGTGATTAAATATTTACCTCTTCTTCGGGTTATTCCTTTTAATTTGATCAATAGGGCTCCGTAGGATGGATTTATGACCAAAGTAAGGCCTCCATGATTAAGGTAGGAATGTTGGGAGGATATTTGCGTGGGTTTTGGGCAATAAATAAAATGCTTTAGAGGTCTGTAACTAAGAGAAGGGAAAGTTCCCTTTTATCAAAGAGGAGAGGGTCAATTTTGGAAAAGCTTGAGATATTATCCTATAATTAAATAACTTTCGGTTTATAATGGCTCCAAATTGAATTATTTATAGGATAAGGTGGTTATGGGTTGAAAAACTCTTAAAAAATAGATTTTAGACAGTTTTAGATCAACATATTAACCTTATCCTTTAGATTTAACTCTTAGTTAAATAGTTTGATATTTTCCATGTCTCATTGTATTTTTATATTAAAAGTTTAATAAACATACTATAACAATACAAGAGAAACCCATGTGGATAATTATTAATATATATAACCTTATCTGATTCCTTTGGCCTATCCTTATAATTTTAGGAATATTATATCATTTACTAATGTAATATTTGTTTTAAAAACACAATTATATCACTTTTGACACTATTTAGTATTTTTTTTGAAAGCCATATAATCATTATCATTTTGAATAACATTTATTTAACTAACTATAAAATTTCATATTATCCCATAAAATTAATTCAATTCATCAGATGTCTCAATTTACATTTATTTGGATATTTATAATATCAATAATTTTAATATTTCATTTATAAGGTAATTACTGCAACAACATTGTGTCATAAATAAAGGAAATTATTTAATTTCTAAAAATTATAAAGAAAATACAATTAAGTAGTAAATCCTTTTATCTTAATAATTAATATTTATAGTCTAATTGATATTGTCTGTAACCCTATATTAAAAATGTATTAGATATTAAACGTTGAATTTATCTCTTTTAACTCTTCTTTAAATAAAATAATAATAAATGTTCTAATATAATCCAAGTGTATCAAAGAGGATCATATTTTATTTAAAAGGTTTTTTGGTCTAATTATAGTTATCCAATAGAACTGGGACATGTTTTAGTGTAATTATGATATCATTTTTACCCTTTATTGCCCTATTAAATTTTAACCGTGGTAAATAAATGTGAAAATTTACTATTGACTAAAAATTATTTCCATCTTATTGAAGAAAAATTTTCAAACTGATATCAACCATGTCTCTCAGATTTTTGAAATTCAACTCACTGAAGGAGTAAAATTAAATTTTATGCAAATTTTGAAATGCTTCTAAGAGGTGGGAAAAAGACGACAAAAAGGTCATCAAAATTTTTATATATAAAAACTCATTATAAAATGACTCCAATTAATTAAATTGAAAATATATAGGTTTTTTGTATATACTTTTACCTGAAATAAATTAAAATAAAGAAACTAATTATTTAAATAAAAAGTCAGTTTTAAAAAATAACTCAGTGTTCTTCACTGTTCATCCAAAATTGAAAGTATTCAGAAAAATACCAAAAATTTATCCTAATATAATTTTGATATTCTGAATTAAAAAAATGAAGTATATTTTAGAAAATTCAAAACATATAAGTTTCATTTATTAATTTATAATTATTTCCCGTTTTCAAACACAAATTGTTTTAAAAAAATTTAAAAACTATCAAAAGATTTAAATGTGTTTATCTCAAATTTAAATTTGAAATTACTAATAATGACCTAAATTGTATTAAATGATAAAAATATAATCTAATTATACGTCCAAACCATTCAATTACATAATTTATCACAATAAATTTTTTCTGTTAAAAAAGTTGTTTTCAATTAAAACGTAGTATTTTTTCCTATTCATCAAAATATGTATGTTTTCAAAAAAGCAAAAAAAATTTATCCAAAATAAATTTTTATTTCCTGATTATAAATAAGAATTTAATTTAATTAAATATAGTATATTAAATTCTCAAATTTTGGTTTTAAAAAGGGTTCACCATTAAAAGGTGGTAAAATTGTGTTTTTTTAAAAAATAATTATGTTATCCGAAAAAAATGAATTTGTTCTTATGTTATATCTAAGAAAAACATAATATGGATTTTAATATTATATATATTATATAACATTCGAAATTTAGTTAATAAAATTTATAACTGCGGATTGAACGGTTAGTTTAGTATGTTGTGGCGCGCTCGAACTCGATGTTACGTGTAGCGGAAGCTATTGAATAACATTAATGAGATTACGTACGTTGAAATCTTGGGGTGTTACAATATTTAATGAAATTTGTTACATAATATCAATAATAATGTCATATTAATGTTATTAAATGTTTAATTTGATAATTTTTACGATAATTGTGAAAATTATTTTACTCAATACAAAGTTGTAATGGATGTTTTAACCCAATTACCATTATTTCTGTTAACCTTGTACTATATTGATTATGTCTTTCTATGATTATGTATGGGGTTAAATTTTATTATATTATCTTATAATAAAACTTTTTTTATTTTTTATTTATATTATTTACAAATAATTTATTAATTTTATACTCATATTAGTGATATGATATTTCTAATGCATTTTTCTTAATAAAATAAAATTTTAAATGCCTCCTTAGAAAATTTCTTTTTCATCCATGCCCACGGTTTTCAGAAATAATTTCCAAATTATTTCTAATATTTTATTTGATTATAAAAATTTCTTTTTACTAATTATTTAAATTTTTTCAAAACAATTTTAAAGGAATATTATTTCATTTTCAATGCGAGGTTGTTTATGAATTTTCAGAAAAAAAATATAGAAGGGGTTATTTTTTAACTCATACTTCATGAGTGGAATTTTCTTCACTACTGAGTCTTATATTCCCAAAATTTTAATTTAATGTATTAATAGTTTATCTTCAGTGAAATTTATTTATTTTATAATTTTGCGTCATTTTAATAAAAAAGATATTCTCTAATAATAAAAGAATATTTTTCTCAAGAATTATTTCAAGTGATCTCTCAAAGTTATTTTACATCTATGATAACATTATTTTATGTCAATTTTGATTATTTGGGGATATTATCCATTGCAATTATCCGTATTTTTTTATGATTTGTTTATTTTTGTATTTATAAAACCTATTTCTTTTCCATGGGTTATGAAATTGTGAAATATTATTGAAAACTATTTCTTTTTATTGGTTCTTATATAGTTAATGATTTATGTTCTTTTGGAACATAAATTTATTGTTTCAATTATGTGATGTGTGAGACCTATATCTCTATCCAATTCATTTGGTAATGATATTATATCTCATGAGAAAGATAGGATTGGAATTATGACAGAACTCGTTTCATACAAGACTGGAATGGGAAGTGAAATCGGTTCAATAAACGGATTTGTCCACCATGATAGTTTTATGAGTGAACATGGGATACTATGATGGTTTTTGTTGTGGAATCAATCCACTTTGATAGTATTTATAAAGATCCTTGAATAATTTGGAATTTATTTTCTAAGCTTGTGTGTTTTGAACAATTCATTTTTTATGCCAAGTTATTCTTTTATGGTTTATTTATTATTAATTCTTCGTTGATTTATTCACTATTCAAGATTATAATCATTGATATGCGTTTTGTAATTTTAAAAAGTAATGTTCATATTCTTATACCATAAGTTTATGTTATGATTCATATACCATTGTTTACCCTTATTATGAATCTGATCTAACCCTTCAATTATGTTGATTTTCCCATAGGATATAAATGATGGTATTATGTATGAACTTTGAAAAGAGTAGATGATCTATGAATTTTTTCCAAGATTCCAAAGGCACTTAACCCATAATGTTCTGTCATTGCCTTTTTCATGTAATGTAATCAACATTCATCTAAAAAGTTGTAATATCAATGTATGAAATGTCTAGGTTGTTATACATGTTATGATGGTTTCAAAATTATCATTGATTATTGTGATATTAAGATCATCAAGTGGAACATGAAACTTAGCACTAAGCCCCTCAGGTACTTCAATCCCCACAATCATATGATATTTTTTGAGTTCATTATTGTATAGAATATATCTCTGGATATTAAACACCGTAACCCTTTCATTTTTTTGTTTTATGGTTTTTGAGGGATAGAAATCATAAACAAATTTGTCATATAAAATTTTACTAATATGAAGATATTGGAATTTATTTGATTCAAATTTACGGGAATGAGTATTAAAAAAATTGAATACCTTAGGTAAAGTACGTAGTTGATGGGAATAAATTTCCACAAATCTAGTGGGGTCATTTTCTTGTTCTTATAATGATCCTTGTACGACTACGAGTTTGGTTAGTCCTTTTTCATATAGTGGAATGCCAAACCAGACCAAACCATAATATCTGACAAATATTATGTTTTCACCTTAATTTTTTGATCATCTGTTATTTATAATCTCATGGTTTCATTTTACCAAATTATATTCAAGGAGAAAATTCAAAAATTACACCTCTTACACGACCATATTGTTCCAACCACTTTAAAGAAATTGAATGTAGTCTTTTTCTTGTACAAACCCTAATAATTCTTGTGTCTAAACAATATAAAAATTTTATAAACATAAACGTTATTTTTTTTTGTAATACTATTTTAAATTATAATGAATTCCTATTATGTCACACATGGACATGTTTCCCATACTGCTTTAATGTTTTTATCAACATGTTTACCCTCATTACTTATTCATACCACCTACCATAACACATGATGTAGGATGGAAGTAGAATTATAATTTGATTCATCAATCAACATAAAAAACATACCAACATATATTGTTTCATATGATATTGAACTTTTATTTTTTATTTAATATACATACCATTTTAAAATAAAGTGAACCATTCCACAACTATCCTTTTGAATATGAGTACATCAGTTTTAATGAACATTATTTATTTTCATCACTCCTTTTTTATTTCATAAATTAACAATTTTGAATCAAATTGAAAAAAAATTAATAATTTAAAATAATATATTATCATATACAGTTAACATGAAATAATTTGTAATCATGATTAATGAAAAAATAATTCCTTTTTAATTTCTTTATAATTAGTGCACGTGTAACTTGTGGATGAGTAATTAGTTTCTCCTCAACATCCCTAAGCTGAAAGTTGGTAAAAACTATAAAATTTCCTATTTGATATTTTCCAGTGGCCATTTAGACATTTTTATTATGAAAATAATCTAAATTGAATGTACTATAAAAGGTTTAATGAAAATTAAATCAACATTTAATAATATTATATTTCAATAAAACATAGAAATTATATCATAACAGTTGCATAATATCTTCCCAATGGTTTTCCGTCATTACCGATGGGTCCTGGAACCCCAATCAATATAAATTGGGACATTCTATATCATTGTAACACCAATATAACTATTGATTATTGAATTAATGGTGTTAAATTGTTGGCCTCATTTATCCCATATAGCCTCAAATTTTATAACAATTTTCATTCCATGATAATTTTATTCAACACTGTACTTCTATGTTATTTCATTTTTAACAAACATGTTGTTAATCCCTAATAATAATACAGATTCATCATCGATGGACTCTTCATCCATGATATTGGTTAAATCATCATATAAAGAAGTCATTTTTCATGATTAGTTACACATTTAATGTATATTATTTTAATATAGTATAGGACACAAAATATTATTTGGAAAACATAGATATTAAAAAACACTTTAACATACTCATTGAAATATCTTTCATTTATTCAAGGGTTGAAGGGATTTGGGTCTGATATCAAGATTCCAAATCCCCTCTTTATGTTCCCCTATAACATAAAATTCATTATCTACATTGGGACTACCAACAGATTATTGTGATCTCCCAAGAAAAGAGTCATCCTCGATTGAATTCTCATATGACCCTATAGTTGTTTTAGTTTCCAATAGTACAATTGACTAATTCATGTTTCATATATTTGAGAAATAAAATACATCCACTTATTATGATTCCATTATGAATGGATCTTCATTATACAATTCCATACAAAAATTAAACTTCATGAATCCCATTTCACCTTCACTGCACTTCTATTTTCAACCCACTTGCAACGGAAAATCAGTACTTGAAATATTGTATAATCCAACTCATCTATCAATTATATGAATACAAAAAATGAAATATAAAAATAAAATGGATTTATATACTTGGAAAAATATATTGGAATAACTTCATCCACAATTGTAACTGCAATATTTTACATCATAATATGTTCATTGGGGTTTTTGAATATAATGCATAACCATTAATTTCAAAACTAGTGTAAGATATAACATTTAAAATTGATAACCTGTCTAGCCTTCATAGTTTTTTGAAAATAGAATTCATATGTTACGGTAACTACTTATAAATATGATCTTACAACCATCCTTTAAAATATATATTACATGCATTGGATATTCATCCTCCATCCCTTGATAGAAATAAATATATTGTAAGTTTTTTATGGGATTAGAAATATTGATCAACATATTAACTATTATGTAAAATTTAATGGTGATCATAATCTTTCCCCAATATGGTAGTTAAAACAATATATTTTCATTAAATTATTTCACCAATAATGATTCCATTATGATGAGACTTAAGGTGACCAATGCAATGATCATGTGATGGGTAACGTGTATATAATTCAACAACATCATCAATAATATATATTTCAACAATAAAACCTTCTAAAAAACTTTAATTTTGGATAAACCCTTTCAAAATAATCATATATTTTTCAGTGTTTTTTATCCATCTATAATGTACATTTCCATATAGTTGAACCTTTGTAGAAAAGTTAACCATCAGGTGTAGCATTGTATCAAAGAACTATGTTGGGAAGAGCATCTATAATTCACATAATATTACTGAAACAACCTTATTCATGTTTGTAATATACATGGGGTATATAAATTTTCTACATATGGATTGAGAAAAAACAACCAGATTATGGTTATTATATTTCATACAATTTAGGAAAAAATTACACCTACAGTGGTGGACCTCAAATCATTCATCTAAACATGAATGTATTGTGATTTTAGACCCCATCACATAAACTTAGTCATTGAAATGAAATTATATATATTATTTCAATACCCCTATGAATAATTTACACCATGAATGATAATCAATAATGGGAATTTTTATTTTATGGATAGAGTGTAAGCTACTAGAAGAAGAAAAGTTTGACTTTTACCATTTAACAGTACCAATTCTTCCCTTATCCTCATATAAATCTAGTCCATCCAATCCTTGATGACATTTCATATTTTTTAAGGAACATTTATTTTCATTACAATAACTCTATAAAATAAATTTCCTTCTAAATGTATGTCATAAATAAAATTTCTACTATATAAATAATTCTAGTATGATAATTAAAATGAAATTCATCTTTTTTTTCTAACCTCATTTAAAAATGTTTTTAAGAAATTATTTAACCAAAATTGTTTTAATATCTTTTACTTATTTAAATATTTGATCACAAATTAGTGGATATGGTGTTGAAAATTATTAAATATTCCCATAAAATGTTGTTTTCCATGATCAATAATTTATGATATCATGGTAAAAATTCATGATATCTTCAAAACATGGTCTTCGAGGAATGTTTCATTCATACAAAGTATGTAAATTCTTTAAAAATTGTAAAAACCAACATTCATATAAGGAAATAACATAAAAAACGTATACAAACAATAATTTCATTAGTCATATCATACAACATGGCTATCAAAACTAATTCATCAATAAATGGAGAAAAACACACATCAATATCATTATCAGGTTGTTTTGGTCTAGATATAAGAAGCGATAACAAAATTCATTTGTGATTCATACATAATTATTGTAGGAAGTTTTAATTTACACACAAACATTGACGTACCTTGAGTAAAACACTATACACCAAAATTATTTACACCATTTGGAAATAACAATACAAAAAAGATTCATGGATCATTTTTAAATTCAGAATTATCATAATCAACATTCATCTACTCAGGGGAGTCTTCTAGATGATGTACTGTAACACCTGAGACTTTTATGAGAAGTATTTTGTATTTATTTTATTTAAATCATCAAAGGAATCTTTCACTACACACAACACTAGCTTGGCTTGCTTTACACGCAACCACAACCTTCCTCGATAGCTTGCGTCATACGCAATACCGAGTTTCACTAAAAAATGATATATTATAATACTAGCCGATATGAATAGTATTAACTTAATTTTTAATTTTATAAAATTTTAATTCATCTTATACATTTTCTAGAATGAGGTATGAAAACAAAATCAGTTTTTTTGATAAAAGAATTAGTTTTCAAAAAATGCAGTTTTATCGCCTTTTGATGGTGCACCCACATTAAATATAGTTTTTGACAAGTTTATAAGTTCAATTTGAAAAAATAAAATTCTTCATTATAATTGTGATATAAAAATTTACTTTGGATAAATTTTTCATATTATTCTGATAACTTTAATATTTTAATGAATCGTAAAAACACACTATATTTTAATTAAAAACAACTTTTATCATCGCAATAATTTATATTTTTAAATTTTAATATTTAATTTTTTTGAAGTATAAATAGAATATATTTTTACCATTTAATATAATGAATGTCATTAGCATTAATTTTACATTGAATTCAAAGGTAAAAACATTTCAATCTTTGGCAATGTTTTAACTTCTAAAACCCATTTGCTTAACAACAGGATTAATATTAAATTAATTACTACAACTTGTGTGTTTTTAATTTTGAAAAATGGATTCCATATTTGGAATCCATGGGTACAAATTATGTTAATAGGTTACTTTTATTTTTTTGAATAGTAACTACGGTAATTATTATTTACTACGGTTAAAGGTAAATAGGGTAATTCAATGTTAAAAGAATATTATAATAATTTAAAATTACCTTGAAAGTTTTCCTAACCTTATTGGATGAGTAGTGGCCGACCATGGCCATCCTTGGGTCGATTTTGGGACACCATTGATCCACTTGGTAGTGACAATGACAATTTGGATTAATTAATTTAATATAAAGACAAAATTGACATTAACAAAAATCTTTTAGTAATTAATTTTTATAAGGGGTTATATAAATTATATTTTAGACTATAAATATTCATTGGAAATATAAAAAGATTTCCTACATAATTCTTATTTTTTATAATTTTTAGACACCAAATAAATTATATTCTTTATGACAGAATAATGATGTAGTATTTACCTCATTAACAAATGATTTAAATAAATAAAATTATAATGATTAAAATATTTTCCAAAACATGTCCATTTATGATTGGATGATCTTATTTCAACCATGAGGAATCTTATCTTCATCATTAATGATTTTTGGACCTTTTGAAACCGAAGATATGGTTATAATAAAATAATATTTCCACACTCTCCAAAGGTGCCCCTCTCATCCCTTATAAAAGGCACCTCCTCCCTCTCTTCCTCACACCAATTGGAGCCCTCACGCTCGGCCATCACATGACCATTTCACTTCCCAACATCCTTAGAGGCCTAATATAGGTACTGGTCTTATCAAAAGACCAACTCAAGTGCCTTAAGAGAAAGTTTAAAGGAGGCACTTCGAGAAAGAGGTAATACCTTCTACAGTTTTCTTCAAGTTCCATTCTTCTTCTACTACATATTATTTAGTTGTTTAATTATGTGGTAATAACATCAGTATCACTAATATACTGATATGTTATTATAATATATGAAACACCCTTATTTCACCTCTTATCCATCCTACGGAAAACGAAATCACTGCGCGTGCGTACATATGGAATACCGTCTCCACGCAGTGGTGTAATCTGTTTTCCACCACCACCTTACTTGGATGGATATAATGGTGTAAATAATATCTATATATGATTATTGTAAAGTTATATTGATTCTTAAATAGTATACATACACTTCAATAAAATTTCACCATCATGGGAACGATATCATCGCTCGTTCGTACGTACGGCCTACCGTCTCCACGATGTGATGCGAATCTTTCTATATGATATTAATTGAATAATGATAATATAAATTAATTGAATTAATTAATATGATATATATTACACTAATACCATTCTGTAAATGATGTATCTATATCCTATAAAGAGTAATAAGAATTTATTTGAAAAAACACGCATAAGAACAAAAAGTAATAAACACCCGAATAACAAGTAGTAATGAAGTATTACTAATATGAAGCTAAGAATATGAAAATATATGGTATCATAAAAATTGATATGATTATGTAATAAGCCAATGACATTATTTAAATCAGTATACAGGAGGTTCGGACACGTACAATGCATATCGGACCTAAGGTAAGGGAAAATATCACAATCTCATTTTTATCCGAGATTGTTTATACTTTGGTATTTACTGGGGTGTATTTTATCATCCACATCCATGTTTCCTCAATGTGTAATATTATATCCATCCACCTAGAATTGTTTAAATCCAATTTTACCCTTTGGTTAGTTTTTAGTAAAAGATATGAAAGGAATCTTTTGTCGTTTTTCGTATGAGGTACTTTTTAACTTTTCCGACAAAAGTACGAGAAGAATTTTTCATAACTTATACCGGATGAATGGATTTTTAAAACATTATTTCCAAGAAGCATCCTTTACAAGTTTTAATGTTTATTTTTAATCAACTTCATTTAGTTTAGAATTTTATGACATGTTAATAGAGGAAAAGTGTTTTTGAAGTAGAAAGGATATTTTCCTCAAGAATGGATTTCAAGTGTTTTATCAAAATAATTTTCCATATAAGAATATAAAGGGTCCTGTTTCTATCCCTATTATTACATTGATTTGATTATGTTGTGATGGACTTATTTTTAAGGATTCCATTATCTTATATGAATTGTTTTGTGATGTCACGATGTTTAATATTCTCATTTTTATTACATGGGTTATGCTATGATGTTTGGTTTATGATTTTGTGGAACACATAATAATGGTATCATTTTGAGATGGGTGGGACCTATATCTCCCTCCAATGCATTAGGGAAAACATTTTATATCCCATGAGATATACATGGCTCGAACGGCAGGTTAAATCGGTTCAGTGAAACAGGACTGAAACGAGGATTGAACTCGGTTTAGAAATGGACTTTTTCCACTAAGATAGTCTTTGATATGAGTCTTGACTAATAAGAAATTATTTTCTATGATTATGTATGTATGTCACAATGTTTCATGTTTTATGTTATGATTATTGGGACTAAATTTCACTACCATGATTTATCCCATGTTTTAAAATTTTGATCTCTTTTTCAGGGTAATATTTTCAAAATGATATGTTCTTATGAATTTGATGTTATTGATTTTTATTTTGTTTACCCTTACTGATAATTTGAGCTCACCCTTTTGTATGTTTTCTTTCCCCAGGTAAGGAAGAAGGGTATTAATTAATATATGCCAAAAAGGGACTATAGATATGATGAAATAAATTGGAGACAGTGTAGATGCTTTATGAACCAGTTGTTTATGATTCCCAGTTACTAAAGAAACTATACCTATACGGTCTTTTCATTGTTTTTTTATATTTTGTAATACGTATGCTTCAATTTTGAAGTATTAACTATGTTTGTAAATTATGGGTCATTATAGTTGGTATCAGAGGAAAGGTATAGTAAACCTTTGGAAACTAGGATGTGATAGCCTTAGTAAGAAACCCAAGGATATGTTTAAGAATATAACACAATATTAGTGTTCTAGAAATGTCCATGAACAACCTATGATAAGACCTTAAGTGTGAAATTTTATTCTTGATTATGTGGTTTTCCTATTATAATTAGTGTTCCTCAGACTATTCTTCTTGGTTTTAGTCAATGACTGGAACCCGAAGAAACCGTGTTAATATAGAATGTGACAGGAAATTCAATGATTGTCCCCATGAACAACCAAACGTTATGGGAGTCGGAATGAAAAATCTTGTAGTCATTCTCACAAAACATTCTCAAGCTATGAATCATGCATGACTTCCAAATGAGCAAAGGGAGGAGCAACATTCTGTTGAATCCTTCATGAGGTAGCGTCCACCTTCATTCAGCGGGTCTTCTGATCCATTTGTGGTTGAACAGTGGATCAATACCACTGAAAAGATATTTTCAGTTCTTCAATGTTCTGAACATGATAAAGTCATCTTAGCAGTGTATCGTTTGGAAGGTGATGTTGATCAATGGTGTAATCTTATTAAGAATACGAGGCAAAGGGATGAAATTTATTCCATGGAATGGGACGAGTTCATGAACTTATTTTTCAATAAGTATTGCCCTCGTATTCTTCGAACAAAGATGGAGAAGGAGTTTCTTGAACTGAAGAAAAAGGATGATGAATCTGTTGGTACCTACGAAGAAAAATTTACAAGACTTTCAAGGTATGCTTCCAGAATTATTATCCAACCTGAGAGTAAGATCAATCGATTCATTAGTGGCTTAAAACCAAGTCTTCAAGGGGTGTTAGCCATAAGGTATTGCAATATCTATGAGGAAATTGTTTGATGTGCTCTCATGGTTGAGATGGAGATTGGTGTAACCCATTAGTCACATGGGTTTGATAAGAAGAGGAAAATGGAATTCAAAGGAAAATATAATGAACACACTGAAAAGAAGATGAGTTTTCCCTTATGCTCAATGTGTGGAATGAAACATGGAGGAAATTTTCTTAAGGGGACAAGCAAATTTTATAAGTGTGGAAAAGAAGGTCATCAGGCAATTGAGTATTGAAATATTGGGAAGAAGATGTCTAATGATGCAAACAAAGAAAGGGGTACACAGAATGAACCTACTACACTTCAATGTTTCAAGTGCAAGGAGATAGGGCATTATTCTAATCAATTCCCAAATCCAAGGGTTTATGATGATGATCAATGTCAACAGACTCTTAAGGCCAAAGATAAAGGAAAGTCACATGAAATTACTATCGGCGATGTGGAGTACGACAACGAAGTGGTGAGAGGTACACATACCATCCAATGTAAAGTAGTAAATGTTTTATTTGTTTCTAGATCCACCCAATCATTTATTTCTGAAGAATTTTCTAAGGGTATCACCGTATTACATCAACAATTAGATATTGAGTTGGCTGTGACAACTCCTAATGGCACAACGGTCGCATCAAAAGTTTACAATTCTTCTCTGATTGAAGTTTGTGGGAAAGTGCTTCCCGCAAATCTTGTGATCCTTCTTATAGTGGAATTTTATGTGATTCTTGGCATGGATTCTCTTTCTTTATATGGAGCTCATATCAATTTCCAAAGAAGGGAAGTCACATTTCATATTCCAGATCAATCTATTATCGTCTATCGATGCAAGGATGAACATAACCTTCCAGTGGACATTTCATCCACCTTATGGGTCTTGATTCCACTAAATGAAGGTTATTTATCTCTAATGGTTGGTGAGAAACTCACGATTAAGAATATACCCATTGAATGGGAGTTTGGCGATGTTTTTCCAGAGGAATTGACGGGTCTTCCACCAAATCAGGAATTAGAGTTTTCAATAGAACTCATACCGGGTGTTTTGCCTATTTCAAATACACCTTATAAAATGGCCCCAAATTGAGTTGCAGGAATTGAAGAAGCCACTCCAAGAGAATCTTGATAAAGGATTCATATGCCCTAGTGCGTCACCTTGGGGAGAACCTGTTCTGTTTGTTAAAAAGAATGATGTATCAATGAGACTCTGCATTGATTATCGAGAATATAACAACATCACTATCAAGAAAAAATATCCTCTCCCATGCATTGATGACCTATTTGACCAACTAAGCGGAGCTCAATAGTTTTCCATGATTGATCTTCATCCAGGGTATCATCCATTAAGGTTCAAAAGGGAGGATATACCAAAGACGGCTTTCCATACAAGGTATGGACCCTAAGAATTTATAGTGATGCCATTTGGTCTTACTAATGCTCCTGAAATCTTCATGGATCTGATGAATAGAGTCTTTAGAGACTATCTTGATCAGTTTGTGGTAGTCTTTATAGATGATATTCTTGTCTATTCAAAGAGAAAGGAAGAACAAGAATATCACATGAGAATTGTATTAAAGACCCTAAGAAAGGAGAATATTTATGCCAACTTTACCAAGTGTGAATTTTGGCTTAAAAAAGGTTACATTTTTCGGTCACATAATCTCAAAAGAGGGGATATCTGTGGATCCTGCAAAAATAGAGGTTATCGAAAGATGGTCGAGACCAACAACAGTAACTAAGATCCAAAGGTTTATTGGTTTTTCTGGATATTACCAACGTTTTGTGAATGATTTTTCAAGGTTATATAACCCACTCACCAAGTTAACTCGAAAAGGAGTTAAGTTTGTTTGGACGGAGAAATGTGAAGAAAATTTCAAAGATCTAAAAAGAAGGTTAGCCAGTGCACCTATGCTAACACTACCTTATAGAAGAGAAAGGTTTTTGATCTACAGTGATGCATCCAAGAAGGGACTGGGATGTGTTCTCATGCAAAATGATATGGTGATAGCTTATGCCTCACAACAGTTGAAAATCCATGAGCAAAACTACCCAAATCATGATTTGGTGTTATCTCCGGTAATCATTGCATTAAATATTTGGAGGCCTTATCATTATGGAGAAAAGTGTGACATTTATACTGATCATAAAAGTTTAAAGTATATTTTCACACAAAAGGAGCTGAATATGCACCAAGAAGATGGTTGGAGTTGATTAAGGATTACGACTGCTCAATTCATTACCACCCTGGGAAATAAAACAATGTGGAAGATGCATTAAGTCAACAAGACCATGCTAGCTTATCCATGATGAGGATCACAAAAGATCCAATATTTATGGATTTACAAAGGATGGATCTTGGAATTATAATGAATGGGGAAAAATCGTATCTTTCTCAAATGAATGTTCAACCATCTATACATGTAAATATTAAAGTGGCACAGAAAGAAGATGTAGAGTTACAAAAGAAGGTGAGAAATGTTCCTGAATTCAACCTTGATTGTGATGGGATAATAATGTTCAGGAATCAGGTTTGTGTTCCTCCCATCCCAGAATTAAAGAAGGAGCTGTTGTATCAGGCTCATAGTTATTCATTATCTATTAATTCGGGAAGTACGAAGATGTATAGGGATCTGAAAGAGTACTTCTGGTCGGATGTCATGAAAAGAGATGTTGCTGAATATGTCTCTCGATGCTTGGTTTGTCAGCAAGTTAAATCTGAGAGACAGAAGTCTAAGGGGCTGTTACAACCATTACCCATACCTAAATGGAAATGGGAAAACATCACTATGGACTTTTTCACTGGACTTCCTAAAACATCCAAAGGCAATAATGCTATCTGGGTCATAGTTGATCGTCTTACAAAGTCTGCAAACATCATTTCTATTGGAGAGAATTTCTCTCTTGATCATCTTTCCAGGATATATGCAAAGGAAATGGCAGGATTTCATGGAGTACCACTTTATATTATATCTGATCGGGATCCGAGGATTACCTCAAAGTTCTGGAGAAGTCTTCATCATACTCTAGATACACAGTTGAGTTTCAGCACTGCTTATCATCCTCAGACAGACCGTTAGTCTGAGAAGACAATTCATACTCTAGAAGATATGTTGAGAGCCTGCTCTATAGATTTCAAAGGTGGTTGGGATAAACACCTACCTTTGGTGGAATTTTCTTATAATAATAGCTTTCACTCCAGTATTCAAATGGATCCTTATAAAGATCTCTATGGAAAGAAATGCAGGACTCCATCTTACTAGGATGAATTTGGGGGAAGAATGCTATTAGGACTTGATCTTGTTGATGAGTTGGAAAAAAGGTCATATCTATTCAACAACACATAAGAGCAGCTCAGAGTCGATAGAAATGTTATGCCAACAACCAAATAAAAGACCTAGAGTTTGAAGTGGGTGATAATGTGTTCTTTCGAATATCTCCATGGAAAAGAGTAATGAGATTCATAAAGAAGGGAAAGTTGAGCCCTAGATATATCGGTCCTTTTAAAATTCTGGATCATGTTGGGAAGGTAGCTTACCGATTGGCGCTTCCCCCGAATCTCTCTCAAGTTCATAATGTGTTCCATAAATCTCTCCTGAGAAAATACATACCCGATCCTTCACATGTACTCATCTCAGAAGTTGTACCGCTGGAAAAAGATCATTCTTATGAAGAACAGCCGATAGAGATTCTGGATCATAGAAAAAAATTTCTATGGAACAAGACCACTATCTTGGAGAAAGTTTAATAGAGGAACCGCCAACTAGATGAAGCTACATGGGAACTTGAGGATATAATGAGGGAGAGGTATCCTCATCTGTTTGTTACGATGTGACGAATTTCGAGGGCAAAATTCATTTTAACGGGGGTAGAATGTAACACCCGAGACATTTATGAGAAATATTTTGTTTTTATGTTATATAAATCATCAAAGGAAACTTTCACTACACACAACACTAGCTTGGATTGCTTTACACCCAACTGCGGCCTTCCTCGATAGCTTGCGTCGTACGCAATACCGAGTTTCACTAAACAACGATATATTATAATACTAGCTATTATGAATAGTATTAACTGAATTTTGAATTTTATAACATTTTAATTTATCTTATACATTTTCTAGAATGAGGTATGAAAACAAAATCAGTTTTTTGTATAAAAGAAGTATTTTTTAAAAAATGCAGTTTTACCGCCTTTTGATGGCGCACCCACATTAAATCTAGTTTTTGACAAGTTTATAAGTTCTATTTGACAATATAAAATTATTCTTTAGAATCAAGATATAAAAATTTACTTTGGATAAAATTTTCATATTATTATGATAACTTTCATATTTTAATGAATAGTAAAAACATGTTATATTTTAATTAAAAGAAACTTTTTTCATCGCAATAATTTATATGGGTAAATTATAATATTGAATTTTTTTAATGTATAAATAGAATATATTTTAACATTTTAATACAATGTATTTCATTAGCCTTAATTTTACATTGAATTCATAGGTAAAAACATTTCAATCTTTGGAAATGTTTTAACTTTTAAAACCCGTTTGCTTAACAACGGGATTAATTTTAAATTAATTACTGCATCTTCTGTGTTCTAAATTTTGAAAAATGTATTCCATATTTGGAATCAATGGGTCCAAGTTATGTTAATAGGTTACTTTTATTTTTGTGAATAGTAACTATGTTAATTTTTATTTACTACGGTTAAAGGTAAATAGGGTAATTCAAGGCTAAAAAATTATTATAATAATTCAAAATTACCCCGACACTTGTCCTAACATTATTGGATGAGTAGTGGGCGACCATGGGCATCCTTGGGTCGATTTTGGGACCCCATTGAGCCACATGGTAGTGACAATGACAATTTGGATTAATTAATTTAATGTAAAGATAAAACTGACATTAACAAAAATCTTTTAGTAATTAATTTTTTTAAGGGATTATATAAATTATATTTTCTACTATAAATATTTATTGGAAATATAAATATATTTCCAACATAATGATATTTTTTTAATAATTTTTAGTTACCCAATAAATTATATTATTTATGACACAATAATAATGTAGTATTTACCTCATTAATAAATGATTTAAATAAATACGATTATAATGTTTAAAATATTTTCCAAAACTTGTCAAATTCTGATTGGATGATTTTATTTCGACCATGAGTCATCTTATATTCATCTTTAATAATTTTTGGACCTTTTGAAACTGAAGATATGTTTATAAAAAAATAATATTTCCACACTTTCCAAAGGTGCCCCTCTCCTCCCTTATAAAAGGCACCTCCTCCCTCTCTTCCTCAAACCAATTTGAGCCTTCAAGCTCGGCCATCCCCTGCCCATTTCACTTCCCCACTACCTTCGGAACCTACTAGAGGTACTGGTCTTTTCAAAAGACCATCTCTAGTGCCTTAAGAGAATGTTTAATGGATGGACTTCGAGAAAGAGGTAATACCTTGTACCGTTTTCTTCAAGTTCCATTATTCTTCTACTCACTCTTCTTTAGTTGTTTCATTATGAGGAAATAACATCAGTATCCCTCATATACTGATATGTTATTATACATATAAAATAACCCTATTTCACCTCTTATCCATCCTACGGAAAACAAAATCACCGTGCATGCGTACGTATGGAATACTGTCTCCACGCCGTGGTGTAATCTGTTTTCCACCACCGCCTTACTTGGATGGGTATAATGGTGTAATGAATAACTATATATGATTATTGTAAAGTTATATTGATTATTAAATAGTATATATACACTTTAATACAATTCCACGATCATGGGAACGATATCATCTCTCGTGTGTACTTACGGCCTACCATCTCCACGATGTGATGTGACTCGTTCTATATGATCTTCATTGAATAATGATTATATAAATGAATTGAATGAATGAATATTATATATATTACAATAATACCATTCTGTAAATGATTTATCTATATCCAATAAAGAGTAATAAGAATTTATTCGACAAAACACGTATAAGAACAAAAAGTAATAAACACCTGAATAACAAGTAGTAATGAATTATTACTAATAAGAAGCTAAGAATATGATCATATATGGTATCATAACAATGAATATGATTCTTTAATAAGTCAATGTCATTATTTAAATCATTATATAAGAGGTTTGGACATGTACAAAGCATATCGGACCTAAGGTAAGGGAAAATATCACAATCTCATTTTTATCCGAGATTGTTTATAATTTGGTATTTACTGGGGTGTATTTTATCATCCACATCCTTGTTTCCTCAATATGTAATATTATTTCCATCCACCTAAAATTGTTTAAATCCAATTTTACCCTTTGGTGATTTTTTAGTAAAAGATATGAAAGGAATCTTTTGTCATTTTTCGTACGTGGTACTTTTTGACTTTTCCGGCAAAAGTACGAGAAACATGTTTTTTTAACTTATACGGCATGAATGGATTTTTAAAACATTATTTCCAATAATATTCCTTTAAAAGTTTTCACAATTATTTTTAATCAACTTATTTTAGTTTATAATTGTATGACATGTTAAGGAAGGAAATGTGTTTTTGAAGTAGAAAGGATATATTCCTCAAGAATGGAGTTCAAGTGTTTTATCAAAATTATTTTCCAACTAATAATATGAAGGCTCTTGTTTCTATCCCTATTATTACATTTATTTGATTATGTTGTGATGGAATTATTTTTAAGGATTCCTTTATCTTATAAGAATTGTTTTATGATGTCACGATGTTTATGATTCCCATTTTTATTACATGGGTTATGCTATGATGTATGGTTTATGATTTTGTGGCACACATAAGAATGGTATCATTATGAGATGGGTGGGACCTATATCTCCCTCCAATTCATTGGGTAATGATTTTATATCTCATGAGATAGATATGGCTGGAACGGCAGGTTAAACTGGTTCAGTGAAACAGAACTGAAACGAAGAGTGAACTCGGTTCAGAAATGGACATTGTCCACTAAGAGAGTCTTGGCTATGATTCTTGACTAATAAGAAATGATTTTCTATGATTATGTGTGTATTTCACAAAGTTTCATGTTTTATGTTATGATTATTGGGACTATATTTCACTACCATGATTTATCCCATGTTATGAAATTATGATCTCTTTTGCAGGGTAATATTTTCAAAATGTTATGTTCTTATGAATTTGATGTAATTGATATTTATTTTGTTTACCCTAACAGAGAATTTGGGCTCACCCTTTTGTATGTTTTCATTCCACAGGTCAAGAAGAAGGGTATTAAGTAAGATATGCCAAAAAACGACTATATATATTATGAAATAAATGGGAGACAGTGTAGATGCTTTATGAACCAGTTGTTTCTATTTCCCAGTTTCTAAAGACATTATACCTATACGGTCCTTTCATGGTTTTGTTATATGTTGTAATAAGTATGCTTAAATTTTTATGTATTAACCATGTATGTAAAGTATGGGTTGTTATATGTTCTTTCTCATACTTAATTCATTAATTATTGTTCCAACTAAGTTATACCACAACTTCAATGAAATATATAGAATTTTAGACTATGGAATAATTGTAATGTACCACAAA
Source organism: Viscum album (assembly GCA_963277665.1). Classification (NCBI taxonomy): domain Eukaryota; kingdom Viridiplantae; phylum Streptophyta; class Magnoliopsida; order Santalales; family Viscaceae; genus Viscum; species Viscum album. The sequence goes on along the minus strand of OY728121.1, from coordinate 1,622,932,887 downwards.
TATTTTTAAGGAATATATTCCTCTATATTGTGTCAATTCATTCCACACTTAGGCCATTTTATGAGTGATTCATGGTCTGTATGAAGAAATATGAAATCATTTTGGAAAGAATGTACTTTGTAGAGATAATTCACATTAAATATAACATTTTTTAGGTTCATATGTTACACAAGGAAGATATTTTTATTCTTGTAGAATATAGTTTAGTAGACCAAGTAGTTCTTTAATGTTTGTGTCACTCCATCAACTGCCACCTTTGAAATTATATAACATAAATATTGATGAAAATGATATGTATTTAGTAAAACTAGTATACAATGGTATCTTATCATAAATATTTAACACTCAAACAAATTTGGAAAATCACCAAAAGGTTTTCTGGGATTTCTATTTTCATTTCTTATATATGATCTCCATCATCATTTACACTAGTATTCATATCAAATGATCCATAATCCTTAATATAATCCCAATTGGGGTGTATGTTCAATTTTCCCCATGTTTAGTGAATTATTTAAAAAAATTATCTATTCCCTTAATAATTAAATGTTATTCCATCTCTTCTAGACAAGTTTTCCTTAAATAAAAATAATGGAAACATAGAAAATGATATGTGATGGGACTTATATATGATCAATTGGATACTTGATTAACTCTTCAACTCAATAATCATACACTTGTGTTATTAAATTAGTGTTAATCCATTATTGATTCATATTCATCCTATTTGGTGCATAAAGTATTCATTTTTTAAATTAAATAACATAATACACAGAAGTGATTCATAATAAATGGGGGAAGTTTTTGATAATTATAATAAGGGGAACCCAACATTTGAATCTTATTGGTTATGAATATTTACAAGTTATAATTATACACAAGGTTGACATGAAAATAAATAACCTGGGGTAAATATGTGGATACTAGACTAGGTTCTCAATTTAGAGTTGTGTTGGAAAGAATGAGGTGATAAATATATTGGTAAAAAAATACAATTGGATGGAATAATTATTGTGAAAATTTATGTTCCTTTTTTCCTATAATTATGACTTGGATTTCTAAATTCGTGTAAAAATTAGTTTCCTCAAAACATACATGTTCATATAAGCACCATATTCTGACACAAGGTTATGTCTCATGGAAATTATTGAAACAAATGCGTGAAGTTATTATTGATGATCTATGTGAAGTTGGATTCCTTGTCACTCCATTTTTCTATAGAGTATTCCAGACCACATATTACAGGAATACCGGAAAATAAATTTATACTATAACACATTTAAGAACCCTTATTTCAAAAATATTAGTGTAATACATATTATTTATATTTTACATAACATAAAATATCGAAAACATATATTAAATTTCCTTAAAAAAACCAAAATACTTTCCATTAATTAACAATCCAAAAAATTTAGATACCATGGATTTCACATTACTGAGATCCAAAACATTATTATTCTTCCACTAACAATGACGTAGATCACTATAATATATTTTCCACATATATTAGTCAAAACAAATCATGGGTATCTCCAATAGCGTAATTTCATTATTAATAAAATCCATACCACATGTATGGTTAGGGTAGATTAAATTAAACATTATAAAATCCTTCCAATATATTATAATTTTGTATGTGTTTGTGATAAAAGTGTTTTAAATTTTAAAATATTAAGGGTGAAACTCATAAATTTCATAATGATACACAATAGGTCTAAATAATAACAATATTGTGTACATGGAATAATGAAAATATATAATGTTAACTAACCATGAATTTCTTCTAACAGACCATTCTTGTAGTGTAAATTTACACTTGATTCTTGTATTTAATAATTATAACATTAAACATTACTTAGACAATTTAGAAACTAAAAACCACCTAGTAGTTTTGTGAACTAGATTCAAGATACATGATTTAATGATTTTTAATCATTTTACCACTTGTTTCTTTATAAAACATCTTAAATTTCATGGAAATTCAATAACTAAATATTTCATTTTCATTATTAATATGAAAAATAAATCAAAAACATACCCAATACACCAATATAATCATATTACACAAGGTACAATAACAAATAATTTGTTTTAAATCCATATATAAATTGAACCAATATATACCTTCCAAACATAATGTAACTAATTTAATATAATGAATTCTACAATAAATTCAGTAACATAAAAAAATTATCACAATGATGCATCATACCTAACAGAAATCATTAGCAAAACAAAAAATATTCATAATGAATGAAATCATTACCAAAACCATTTTTATATAACAAAAAAATTTCCAACCGAATTATATTTACCCAAAAAGAATGTGATGTTTAGGATTTGTAGATTGAAATATTAATTCTAAGGTATCTGTTAGGTTTCTTGAAATCTATAGCATTCCATAAAAATATCACACATCCTATGGATTATCTACCATGGACATGATATGAAATGTTAATTATCATACCCTTTTAAGTTGATACATTAATTGTTCATAATAATTTCACTTTTGTACGGCCCTTTCATAAGAAAATATTTATTATTATCTCATCGCCATGAGAATACACTATACTTAATTTCTTTAATATAAAGTTCACTTAGATAACCAAACTAATTTATTAGAATGAAGTAGATCTCATTGAAGTAAATGACATTGAAGCAAGACCCATGTGTGATGTAGTAGGGTAAAATCGGGAATAAAGATACCCACAAACAAGTAACCATTAGAGGAGTATGGGTGATGGTGGGGACTTCATCGATAGGGATCATAAACATGGAACTATGAGACCATTGATCTTAGATAACTTTGCACAATCACCGAACATAGTACCCCAATAAGAAAAAAATGACATAGGAGGAGAAAAAATAACATAACATAGACTCGAGAGTAGATTGGATCGAGAGAAGACTGTGAGGGAGTTGTGGAAGAGATTAACATCTGCTAGAGCATTAACATTATGATGAAAATCATTTCAGTTAGGGTTATTTTTAAAATATTATTGGGGGTTTTATTTTCATTTCCAAAAAAGTGATTATAATGCGTGGCTTTATGAGCACTAAAATAATAGGTGCTGAAAATAACTCCTTATCAGCACTAGTTTATCACTTATAAGGATGTATATTATCTGTGATAAACAACTACTCATAAAATCCATCTTTTTCAGCGCTAATGTTTTTGTGCGGAAACATATATCTTTTTTCAACACTTGTTTAGTTCCGATAATGACCTATGTGATTAATATAAAAAATATAATTAATAAAATCAAATGAATATAATTTTATATAAATAAATAAATAAATATAAATGTATATAATTATTAATATTTTAAAAGAATTTTAAAATTTTATATATAAGTATAATTATAAATATGTATATTTCTAAATATATATAAATATAATTAAAACATTTTTGTAAAATAATAAATTTATTCAAATCATTTTATATATTTAATATATATTTAATATATTTATATATTATTTCAAATTGAAAAGAAAATTAAATATACAAATTAAAAACATATTAAAAACAATAAATGTTAATGAATAAATATGTATAAATGAATATAAAAAATTTATACAATTACACAAATTTTGAATAATGAAAAATTGAAAATGAATAAATTACAAAAATATTAAAAAATATGAATTTTAGTGAACAAGTAATATTAAAAATGAATAAATATGATGAAAATATTTAAAATTAATAAATATTATATATTGAAAAAAAATATAAAAAATTATAAAATTTACTGATTAAAAAAATTATATATATATATAATATTATGTTAAAAAATATATTTCAAAAATGAATATTAAAAATTAAAAAAATTATAGAAATATTATGTGTTTGTGTTGCATATAAAAATGCATTAATTATGTATATATCTGTGTGAAATCAATGTAACACACATTTGATATATGTTAAACTAAAAAATCAAACATCATTTAATTAAATATCAATTTCTCCCTATAATTAGTCAATATGTTTAATTATTGTTAATTTTTAATTATAAACTATTTTTCACTAAATATATTACTAATTTAATGCATGTATAATTATTTTCCTTTATATAAATCATATTTTAGGAAATATTATATATATTGATATATATATATATATTAAAATATATTTGAATATATTTGAATATTAAAATTATTAAATATATTAATGAATGATTAGGTATAATAAAAATTAAATTTGAAAAAGACATTAATATGTTTCTAATTATTAAATTGTATTCATCTTCAATATTTATATTTAATATATATTATTTAGTAATATTTATAATAAATATATATATAAATTTATATTAAATATATATATATTTAATAGTAATTGTTTATTTATATGTTTCTTAATAAAGTTTTAATTTAGTTTTTATTTTTATATTTAATTATTAAAATTTATTAATTTTGTATTTTTCTATTTAATATATTCTATTTATTATTATTTAATATATATATATATATTTGTGTGTGTATTAAATATATTCATTTTCATTAAATTTTATTTAATTAATTTTTTTTAAATTTTATTAAATAATCATTATAATTTTTTATTTGTATAATTATTTCAATTTATTAATTTTATATATATAGAAAAATGGTTCCATCCAAAAGCCAAAGCTATTGACCATTTATTAAAATTAAAGAAAAGATAACATGAAGAAGCGGAGGAAAATGGAAGCAAACAAAGGAAATCCCACATACATAAGAAAAAACAACACATCAAACATTTCTATAATCATAATATGAGTCATGATCAGTGTCTATATTTAATATATACTATTTATTAATATTTATAATATATATATATATATTATTTTTAATAATAATTTTTAATTTAATATATTTACTTATGTTTTATTAATTTATTAATTTATTAATTTTTATTTGATTAATTATTCAATTTATTTCAATATATTTAATACTCTTAATTTTTATTGATGTATTTTTATTGGTATACATAAAAAATTAGGGGCCTTTTCTCGAATGGGTATGCGGGTCATATAATAATCCTACTCTTTATCACATAATTAAACATGATTTATTATATAAATTGTCCACTTTATACAACAAAGAAGATCGAGATGTCTAGTGACTTTGGGGCTTAGGAACATTACATAACAACTTTAAACGTGAAATAAGACATCTTAATTTAAAAAGTCCTTTACATGAAATCTATATTCCCTTGTAGTAAGCATTGTGTGGGACGACCTAAGGACATGCATAAGAAAAGGGTTAGCTATAAATCTCAATAAGGGAGTAAACAAGGAATAACATGAAGAATACAATACATGTTAGCCAATAAACATATCAACCGAGCAGAAAAGAAACATGAACATAAAGGCATGATATAATTTTATTATCAAAACATGGAAATGTTGTAACAACATCTAACATGGTGTTAGCATTAGCTAAGGCTCATTGCACAAGGAGCATGACTAACCCCTCATTACAATTGAAATAGCATGAGTAAACCATCACTGCACTTGATGTATCGTGATACTAATCTTTACCCAATGCATTGGAGTGCTATCGGGGCACATCCATCTTAAAATTTTCATTTCATGAATAAGTGTGCCACATGGATCATACAACAAGGAATCATTCATCAACATTTATTCCATGATAAAGGGATGCCGATACATAAATTAACCTTTATAATCAATATGTATATGTTCAAAAAGGTGGATAAACATAATAGAAAAATGGGCAAGGTATTCACTAAAAAATGGCATTGGCTTGGAAAATTGCTGCAATTTCTGTAGCATTACAACATGACATAAGAATTCATAAAAATGTTTTATGAGAGATAATTGGCTTTTTCATCATATTTACATGAAATGTACAACAATTGGGTCATATAGATATATGTCCCAACATATTTAATGGAATTTTGATTAACAATACAAAAAAATTTCTTGAATGTAAATGGAGAGTCAAAAATTCCTTATGTAACTTCCATATTGTAACGAGTTTACATAGGAGGCATTAATGAGAGAGAAATAGGCCTATTGTCATTTCATACATAAGGAGGGTAATATATGTGAGGTGATAAATCATACCACAACATTTGTAATTGAATGTAAAATTATATTACAACATAAAAGAATCATGCATAAAAATGAAAAAAGATGGAATCCCTATCTTGGAAGTGTGATCCCAATGGCTTGGGAGGGGCTTTAGAGAGGTTTCTTGAGAGGTTGGGGAACCTTCAGAGGATTATAGAGAGATAATGGATGGGTTTGGGAGAGCTCCAAATTATTTTAGTGAAGAGGAAGTGGGAGCATGGATGGGTTTATATTGGAAAAGAGTGGGAATTGTTTATTATTTAGGTTTGGGTCACCACACATTAAACAAATCAAAACGAGAAACCATCCCATGGTGTTTGCCCATGGTTTTTGCTAAAGGGGAGTGAAAAAAAAAATTTATTAGTCCAATGTACTAAATTCCTAAACTATTAGGCTTTCATATTTGGTGGTGAGTCACACTCTCAAAGAAATCATTTTGAAAAGATAAAATGTTTTATAAGTCTTAGAGGGTCTATTAAGGCTTTGAAAAATAAATGAAACAAAACTAAAATCACATTATTTTAATTATAAAACATATATTGGTCGAACGAAATGTTTATAGTATTTTATTACATCAGTATTGGGTCATTCTTATGTCATAAACCACATTATATATTTAAATGGTATTTAATTTTTACCCCCAAAAAATCAACTACCTCAAGAAATTTTGAAAAATACACAATTGGATAATTTCAATGTAACACCCCAAGATTCCAAAATACATTTCTCTTTGAATAATGCAGTAGCTTGTATTTCATGCACTTTCTAATTCAATCACCCCATAACTAATCAAACTACCCATTATAAATAGTAATAAAAACTTTTTGAAATTTTATAAATTTTATTTTTCAAAAAGGACTTCATTTTTAGATTTGGAATATCAAAAATAACTTAGGATGAATTTATAGTATTTTTCTGAAGTATTTCAATTTTTGAAGAATATTGAAAAAACACGGTGTTATTATTTAAAATAGACTTTTTATGTAAATAAATAGTTATTTTATTTCAATTTTTTTTTATGAAAATATATATACATAATACCTATATAAGTTCAATGTAATTAATTAGTGTCATTTTATAATAAAATTAAATGTATAAAATTTTATTGAATATTTTATCATCTTTTACCCACTTTCTATAAACATTCCAAAATTTTCATAAAATGTAATTTTACCACTTCTATGAATAGAATTAAAATAATAACAGAGACACCGTTGGTGTCAGTAAATAAATGTTGATCATTTTGCTGAAAATAATTTTTGGTAAATAGTTTCTTTTGAATTTTATTTACCATGATTAAAAGTAAATATGGTAATTAAAGGAAAAAATGTTATTATAATTAACCTAAAATTTGTCCAAATTTTATTGTATAAGTGTATATATACCCGAATAAACCTTATGAATAAAATATGATCTTTCTGGTCCTAATGGATTATATTAGGAAATTTATTATTATTTTAATTAAAGAAAAGTTTAAAGTGTTAAATTAAATGTTTAATGACTAAAACATTTTTAATATAGAGATATATATAAGATAAATACGACTATTAATATTTATTAGTAATATAAAACGATTTCCTACTTAAGGGAATTTTATTTAATATTTTTAGACATTAAAAAATTAAATGTATTTATGACACAATGATGCTGGCGTACTTTACTTATTAATTAATGATTAAAATAATTAATATTATAAATATACAAATAAATGTAAATATAGACTTTTTCTGCATTCCACAAATTTTTTAGGTTAATAAGACCTTTTATGGTTGATTAAGTAAATTTTTTTATGTGATGAAGTTGTTATGACTTTCACATTAACTAAATACCAAATATTGTAAACAATTCAAATAAATGTGTTTTTAAAACAAAAACTATATTAATAATTTGTATAATATTTCTAAAAATATAAGTATCTTCCAAAAGATTTAGATACAGATATATATCGATAATGAACCACTGAGGGTTTGCATGGATTTTTATTGTCTTTTAATCAACCATTTTTTAAAATAATAATATAATACAAAGTAAAAGTTAAACTATATAACTAAGAGTTAAATCTATAAGATAATATTTATATGGTGACCTAAACCAATTTAAAACCTTTTGGTTGAGTTTTTCTCAACACATAACCACATTATACTTGAAATAAATCCTTTTGGATCCATTATTAACCGAATTTTATTATATAATAATTTAAAAATTCAAGATTTTCCTAAAGTTACCCTCACCACTCTTATAAAATGGTACTCCCCCTTCTATAAAAATCACATATCAGAAGCCATTTGTCTTGTCCAAACCTCCTCAAATATACTCCCAAATACCCTCACAAAAAACCATATTCCTTAATTCTTCAAGAATCCAACCTATGGAGCTCTTATGGTGAAATCCAAATGAAGCACCCGAAGAAGTGGTAATAATTTTATCACCTCTTTCAAAGTTCTTTTCATTTTCCACTTTCTCTTTATTTTTTGTTTCTATACCAAAATAATAAATCTAGTAAGTTATTCATACTGATATTTTTTTATAAATATGTTTCAACCATATTCATTATTGTATCCATCCTATGAATAACAATGTCACAATACGTGCATACGTATGGATTAATGTCTCCACCTCATGGTGTAGTTTGTTATTCAACACATCATTATTTAGATGGTTATAATAATGAGTATAATATATTTAAATAATAAATATAACAAGTTAATTATTATGTATGTATGATATACCATCCAATTACATACATTTTCACCATCAATAGAATTATATTGTCGCTCATGCATATGTAAGGATTAACGTCTCCACTAACGCGATGAGACTCATTCCACATCGCAATTTTTGAAGAATAATTTTCTTTTTATAATTAAAAATAACCTTTGTGAACATAATATCATTCTTTATATGAATAAAATACATCTTATAAATGAAAAACATGACTTACGTAATAAAACATATAAAAGATAATGAATCATTTAACACCCGAAATAATGATACTACTCAAATTTTATTAACAATGCAATATTAGAATATCATATATGATATCATATTTATGTATGTGGTTATATTATAATTTAATAACGATTATTTTTCAAATATACAATATTTTAGAGTACCCTTGACAAAATAAAGGTACAAGGTATGTTTTAATTTTAGAATCTCTTTACTTATATGAGGTAGTTAATACGAAAGTATCTACTGGGACCAGTTCATCATCCACATCTGTGTTTCATTAAAATGTATTTCAAATTTCGTTTACTATTTTCTAAACTATGTGATAAAGTCATTTATACATGTGTTTAACTTTTTATAAAATGTTTTGAAATAAAACATTTCATCATTTTCATAATAATGTACTTTATGACCTTTTCGAAAAATTAATGTAAAAATGTTTTTTAACTTATAAGGTTGGTCCAAATATTCTTTGTTGTTATAACTTCGTTGAAGCTTCCCTTACAATATTATAAGAATATTTTCAAAATAAATGTTTTCTTTTATAATTATGTTACATTAAATTATTTCCAAATAGAATGAGATATTTCTCTCAAATAGTTTTGATTTAATCAATATAAACATCCTTTGATGGATTTTAAATATGTATGATGTTGATTTATTATGATATAGTCTTCCATGTTGTATTGAAGTCTTTGTTATATGTTTTAATGTGGATGTGTTATTTTTATACCATTCATGGGTTATGGTTAAAGTATTTACATTTCATATGCTAGTTTTAATACGAAAATTTATTTTATGTTTCAACCTATTCATATGAGGAATGCATTGGATTTAGTAAGAGATGGGTGGATGCCACTATAGATCCTTGATTCATTAGTAGGTTTAATGAGAAAAACTAGTGTCTCATAATAGGGCCTTTACAAAATCTGCATTGTATTAATGGCATGTGGGCTTGACTATGTGTTTAGGATGTTCGTCATTAAGCATTCAATCATTACGAAATTAGATATTGATATTACATGTGATTATTCAACTCATAAAATATCCTAGTGAATAATTAAATGGAATTATTTGAATTATACTTTCCATATTGTGCTGAACATTAAGTTTTAAAAGATTTTCTTTTAGTCATATACATTGCCTTAAATTATTATGCTAATTTATGAACGTTTCCTATATATTTTTATCCTTACGGAGCTTATGAGCTCACCCCATTCCTATGTTTTATTTTTCCCCGGATTGAAATAATTATATTAAGATTGACCTACAAATATAGGATATGGGATATGAGTATGTTCAATGGGGACACAATGCTATTTTACATTATTTCATGATGTAATGTAAAACATATGTATGTATATAGTACTAAAAAGGAAACTAAACTAATCATTATTTTGAGACGTTATATATTGTGATCATACCAATGTTATGTAATAATGGACTGAATCTGGGTAACTAGGGTCGGCAAATTACAGTTAGTATCAGAGAAAGATTAGTACAAACCTTAGAAGATATATTAAGAAAAATTGTGATTGTAGAACGTTACCATAAGATAGACTTTGAGGATTAGTATAGAATAATGTCCTATAATTGTTATAATATACAGATTTTTTTATTTTCCAAGAAATGCATCCCTATCTAGATATGAGAATGTAGAGGCGGTTTAGGCACATATGTACCTAGGAGTGAAAACTCTGACATGGTGTTTCCAGATTGATTGAGGGTATCCTGGTACACAGCAATGGGCCTTGCTGCACTCAGGGTTACGAAACTCTCGAGGTATATTCTCATGATAATACACATTTTATTTAGAAACCATTATGAAAGAATTTTTATAAAATAACATTTTTTAATATTATGGATTATATGTATAAATTGTTAAATTTATGATACGTATTTTACAAGTTTGGAATTAAGTATTCCGATTCATAAATTTATCTAGTGTATGAAATTGTTTATAAATGGTTCCTTGTAGAAGAAATGGAATCCATATCAATAAACATAATATACGTATGTATTTCCAACCTAATCAAGATAATTATAGTGGAGACAGTGATACAATTGGTGCGGAACAACAGATAACCATACTGGGATAACTCACTCATGTTATTAATAAAAACCTTACCCGCATGGAGCACTCTAATCCACAATGTGGAGGATCAAGGTTAGACTGATTCATGTGGAAACGACCACCGATATTAAATGGGACATTAATTCCATTTGTCGCTGAGCAATGGAGAAGTTCCTTAGAGAAAATATTTCATGATTTGGGGAGTAGTGAAAGGGAAAAAGTTTTCATGGCTGTTTATCGCCTCACAGGAGATACAGATCAATGGTGGTCATTAATTCAAAAGATAAATGAGGATAAAAAATAATCAAATAAATAATGGGTGGAGTTTAAAGATATTTTCATAGAAAACAACTTTCCTCGTGACCATAGAAATGATATGAAATGAAAATTTCTGAGTATGAGGAAAAAAGAGTAGGAGAATGTCACAATGTATGATGCTAACATTACAATTCTATACAGGAATGCTACAGATTATATACGTAACCCAATGAGTGATAATGATTGATTCGTTAATGGGATAAAACCATTTCTCCATAGAGCATTTGTCTCACAATCCTTCTCATCCTATTAAGATATTGTCTCATGTGATATCAATAAAGAAAAGGAATTCTCTAAGTCTTATGACATTAAAGTAAAGAAATAAAAATTTAGACCTACTGAACACTCTAGAAAAGGAAATAATTGGATGTAGGGAAAATCTTAATTTCCATCCTATGGTAAATGTTGGAAGAAACACCATCGTACTTGCCTTAATGGATTGAGAGTCCGTTACAAGTGTGGTGAAAATGCCACCAAGATTGTGATTTCAAGGGAAATGAATAGGTTATCAATTTTTAATTATATAATTGTAGAGAAATGGGGAATTCTAAAAATTATTGTCACTAGCGCATTGGAAACATACATCAGAAAATCCCAAGGGAGAAAGGCCATGCTTATGTGATCACTAATGCGGAGGATGAAGATATGAATGATATAGTGGTAGGTAATATAATGGTTTCCTAAAATTTAGCCAATGCATTATTTGATTCAAGATCATCACACTATTTCATATCATCCCATTTTGATAAAAAAAAATAGATATTTCTAATGTTATTTAACAAGGGAGTTGTTTGTCAAAACTCCTAAGGGAATTATCATGGAAACCATGTTTTGTGAATCAGTTCCCACTAGGTAATATAAATGTTCTTTCTCTACTAATCTAATCTCCATACCCATGATTAAATTTGATACAATCCTCATTATGGATTGGCTTTTAGACAATGATGTGAAAATTTATTGTAATAAGAATGAGGTTATATGTTTTGATGATGATAAGGGGTATCTTATCTTTAGAGAAGAAACTTCACCATCTGATTCTTATCTAGATCCACCCCCAATTGCTCTACTAATTTCAATTAATGGAGAGGAATAGTGCTAAATAACTATGGGTGTGGAATGTAAAGTTCAAATGGATTACATACCTATTGTGCAAGATAATGATGATGTGTTTTGAAAGGATATAACTAGACATCCTCTAGAACAATAAATTTAGTTTTCCATTGATTTAATTCCCGGTTCAAGGCCCATATTGAATACCCTTTATTGAATGACCATTGTGGAATTAGTGGAACAAAAGAAACAGCTAGAGGAATTCAGTAATAAATGATATATTTTCCCCAGTGTTTCTCCAAGGGGGTCCCCTATCATTTTGTTAAGAAGATAGTTGGATCTATGAGTTTCTGCATTGACTATAGGGATATCAATTCTATAACAATAAAAACAAGTATACTCTACCTCTCATTGATGATTTATTCTATCATCTTCATGGAGGTCAATATTTTTCAATGATTGAACTTCGATATGGATATCTTCAGTTGTGTGGGATGAAGGAAGACATTATGAAAGCAACATTTCAAACTAGGTATATGAATTAGGATTTTACAGTAATTCCTTTAGGACTAACTAATCCACCCTATGTTTTCAGGGGCCCAATGAATTGATTTTTCAAGGAATATATTTTTGAATTTTTAATGGTATTTATTGATGATATCTTGTTATACTTCAAAAAATAAAAATATCATGAAAATCATTGCGCACTATTCTAATGAATCTTAGAAGAAATGAGTTATATGGGATTTTTAGAAAATGTAAATTTTGTCTTTGGGAGATTTCATTTCTTGGGAATATTGTCTTGAATGATGATATCTCTGTCAATCCTTTAAAGTCCACATAAATCCAATATTGGCCATCAACAACATGTACAACTGAGGTATGTAGTATTTTTGATTTTGCAGGTTATTATCGACATTTCGTCCATAATGTTTCCTGATTGGCTAACCCATTAACCATGATCACATGTAAAAAGGTTAAATTTGTTAAGCCAAAAGAGTGTGAGGACTTTGTCGACGAATTGAAGAAAATATTAGTCATTGATCCTTTATTTACTCAACCATCGGAGAATGATGTGTTTGTTATTTATTTTTATGCCTCAAAGAAAGGATATGGTTGTGTCCATATGCATAATTAGAGATCTATTTCTTACACGTCACGACAGCTAAAAATACAAGGACAAAACTACCCTCTCATAATCTTGAGATAGCAGATGTAATTTTTGCATTGAAAATATGGAGACACTATCTATATGGTAAAAAATGTGAGATATATATTTATCACAAGAGTATGATGTGTATTTTCTCATAGAAATAACTCAAGAGGAGGCAAATACGTTGGCTTGAACCACTATATGATTATGATTTTACTATACACTACAACCCGGGGAAGGCAAATAAGGTGTCACATGCTTTGAGTAGAAAGGATCATGGACTATAGAATAAGGTGGGAGTTATAAAGAATCCTATATTCATGGATCCAGTAAATATGGAAATGGGAATAATCATCGAAGGTGAAATATCAGACCCTATTCAAATGATTTCCAATCTATCATTACTAGAAAGGATAAAAATGTTCATAGACTGATGATGAGGAGTTTCAAAATAAAATTAATGTTGTAACGATGGGTCATTGATTGAATTCATATATGAATATGGAATTTCGAAATTTGGGAAGATACATTGTGTTCCTGAAATAACTAATCTAAAAAGGTCATTGTTGGATGATTCTCATACATCCAATTTCACTATACACTCTGGTAGCAGTATGATGTATAGAGATTTGAAGGAGCATTTTTTGTGGGACAACATGAAGAGGGAGATTTCTAATTGTGTGTCAAGATGTATGGTTTGCAAATAGGTGAAGGCTGGAAGACAACATCCTAGACGATTCATGCAACCTCTTCCCATACCTCATATGAAATGTGATGATATTATGATGGACTTTGTCATGGGGCTTACAAGGACTCCAAGAATGAATGATGAAATATGGGTCATTGTTGATAGTCTTACCACGTCAGCACATTTTCCTGCAATAAGATAAGATTTACCAACTAAATGTTTAGAAATACTATATATCAATGAAGTTGTAATACTTCCTGGAGTACCCCTATCAATTATTTCTGATCATGATCCCCAATTTACATCATGATTCTGGAAAGGTATTTAGAAGGCCCTGGATACTAAACTTCGTTTGGGCACTGCCTACAACCCTCAAATTGATGACAATCAGAACTAAATACTCAAACATTTGAATACATTTTGAGATCATTCTCAATTGACTTTAAATTTATATGAGATCTGTATTTACCTCTTGTAAAATTTTCCTAAAACAATATCTACCATTAAATTATTCATATGGCACTATATAAATCATTATGTAGAAAGAGATGTCTCACACCCACTTTTTGGGATGCTGTTGGTGAAAGAAAAATCATAGGCCCATAACATGTTGAGGAAATAATGAAAAAGGTGAAGCTTATCTGAACCCACATCAAAGAAGCACAAATTAGGAAAAAGAGCTATGCCGATAACTGAAGGAAGTATTTCGAATGTTATGTAGGCGATCATGATTTCTTGAAGGTATCTTAATGGATGTTTTTTATATGATTTGGTATGAAGGGTAAATTAAGTCCTTGTTACATTGGTCCTTTCAATATTCTAGAATGAATTGGAGTTGTAGCTTACCATTTGGAAATGCCTCTAAGTCTCTCCAATGTTCATGATGTGTTCCACGTATCACTGTTGAGAAAATACATGCCTGACACAACACATGTACTCAGCTAGGAAGAAATAGAACTGGAACCAATTCTATCTTATTGTGAAGAGCCTATCAATACTCCTAATACCATAGGACTTGTGATGACAAATCGGATGACTCGTTGGTTAAAGTTATATGGAGAAACCCTAAGAAGGAAGAGGCTCTGTGGGAACCTGAGTAACTAATAATGAAGAACCACCCAAATATTTTTACGTAGTAGTATTCTAGAAATTTTGAGGCTGATGTTATTTGAATGAGGAAAGAATGTAACATCCCATGTTTCGACAGTACATTTATCTTTAAATAATGTAATAGCTTCCATTGTACGTAAATTCGAGTTCTATCACCCCATGACCAATTGAACTAGCTGTTATGAATAGTAAACAATTCTTTTTGAAATTTTATAAATTTTATCTTTCAAAATTGACATAATTTTCGGATTCGGAATATCAAATCATAGGATGAATTTTTTGTATTTTTCTGAAAACTATTAATTTTTGATGAATAGGGAAAACACAACATTATTATTTAAAACCACGTTTTTTACAAAAATGATTATTCATTTTATTTAAATTTATTTAATTTCTAATAGATACATAATAATTATATAAGTTCAATTTAATTCATTGGAGTCATTTTTTAATAAAATTAGATGTATAAAATTTTAGTGAACATTTTAACGTTTTTTACTCACCTTCTATGCACATCTGAAAATTTGGATAAAATTTAATTCTAACATGTATATGAATTGAATTTCAATAATATGAGATTCATGGTTGTAATCAATAATTAAAATTCGGTTCAATAGGATGAAAATAATTTTTCTTGAATATTAACTTTTGTATTTTATTTACCACGGTTAACTGTAAATAGGGTAATTAATGATAAAAATGAAATTATAATTACCCTAAAACTCTTCTTAATTATATTGTATCAGTGTATTTCGATCAAAATCATCATTGTCCATAAAATATGACCATTTTACTCCACTTGTATTAGATTAGGAAATTTAATATTATTTTATTTAAAGAAGTGTTAAAAGTGTTAAATTCAATTATTAAAAACTATACAATATTTAATATAGGGTAATACATAATATAAATTAGACTATAAATATCATTATAAATCAAAAAATATTTCCTAAATAATTGAATTTTATTAATAAATTTTAGACATTAAATAATTAAATTTATTTGTGAGACAATGATGACGCAATAAATAACTTATTAATGAATGGTTAAAATAATTCCTATTATAAATATCCATATAAATTTAAATTGAGACATTTTATGCATTAAAATTATTTTTTATGTTAATATGACCTTTTAGGGTTGATTAAATAAATTTTTTTGAAGTGATAAAGTTGTTATGACTTTCAAAAATACAAAATATCAAATAGTGTAAAAATTGACATAAATGAGTATTTAAAACAAATACTATATTATTAATTGTTATAATCTTCATATAAACCTATGGATTGGAAAAGGACATTATATAAGGTTATTTATATCAATAATAAAACACTTGGGGTTCTCTTTTATTTTTATAGTATGTTTATTAACCATTTATTATAATAATACAAGAATACATGGATAAAGCTAAACTATTTAACTAAGAGTTAAATATAAACGATAAGGTTAATATGGTGATCTCAACAAGTATAAAACCTATTATTTGAGAATTATTAGGCACAGGCACACCTTATCCTAGAAATAAATACTTTTCGAGCAATTTCAAATCAAATATTATTGTTTAATAAATTAATATTTCAAACTTTTCCTAAAGTGACTCTCACCTCATTTATAAAAGTGTATGTACCATTCTGTAAAAATCACACCTCAAAAGCCATTTGGATCATCCAAAACCAGCTAAAATATCCTCCCAACTAACTTCACTTCAAAACTATAGAGTTTCATTGACCATAAGCCAATCTAAAGAAACATTTGTATCAAATCAATTGGATGCACCCGGAGAAGAGGTAATATGTTCGTCACCTATTTCAATGTTCTTTTCTTCTTAAAAATACTATTTATTTGTTTTTTACATACCAAAATATTAACTCCTTCATCTTATACTGACATTGAAATTATTATAAATATGGTACAACCATATTCATTATTCCTATGGATAACAAAGTCACCATATGTGCGTACGTACAGCTTATAGGGTCGACATCGTGGTATAGTTTGTTTTTCAACACTGAATTATTTGTATGGGTACAATAATGAGTATAATTGATGTAAATAATAAATATAACATGTTAATTATTATTTACATATTATTTACCATCTAATTACATACCATTTCACCCTCAATAGATTAATATTTGCGCTCGTGCGTACATACATATTACCATCTCCACGAATGCGATAAGATTTATTCCCCATCATAATAATTCAAGAATAATATTAATTTTATCATTGAAAATAATTTTTAATAACATAATATAATTCTGTGTATGATTAAAATACATCCTATACATGAAAAATAGTATTTACGTAATAAAACATATAAATTAAAATGAATCAGTTAACACCTGAAACAATGATACTAAGAAAATATTTTTTTAAAAGAAATATTAGAAGATCATATATGATATCATATTTATGTATGTGGTTATTATATAATATAATATCAATGATTTAACTATTATAAAGGGGTTAACATACCCACAGCCAATGAAAATTACAATGTAATGGTTAATTTTAAAACATCTTTACTTATCTGAGGTTGTTAATATATAAGTATCTACTCGGACCTCTTTATCATCCACATCCGTGTTTCAAAAAAATGTATTTCAAAACATTTCTACTATTTACTATACTATATGTTAAAGACATATATACCCTTTATTGACTTTTTATAAAATTTGTTGTACGGAATCTTTTCGTAGTTTTCCAAACAAGGTACTCTATGACCATTTCAACAAATTAAGCTAAGAATGTTTTTCTTAACATATATGAAGGTTTCAATTATTCCCGACCATTATAACGTCTTCAAAGAATCCCTTACAAGCTTATAAGAATATTCTCAAAATATGTTTTTCAAATTATAATTATGTTACATTTATATTATTTCGAAATAGAATGAAATATTTCTCTCAAATAGTTTTTATTTCATCTATGTCAACATCCTTTGATTGATTTTACACTTGTTTGAAGTTAATTTATTATAATATAATCTTTTAAATTGTATTGAAGGTTTTGTGATGTGTTTGAATGTGGATGTGTTATATTTATAACATTCAAGTTTTATGATTTAAGTATTAACATTTCATATGCTATTTTTAATACAAATGTTTTTTATGTTTCATCCTTTTCATATGAGGAATTCAATGGACTTATTAAGTGAATAGTGAAGCCCGCTACTGCATCTCAATGTATCGATATGTCTCTTGAGACAAACTAGTGTCTCAACACAAAGCATTTACAAATCCTTATTTGTAGTCTGGGAATGAGGCCTTGACTATATGGTTATGATGTCTGAATTATGCAATCCATCATTATAAATTTTTATATTGATATTACATGTTATTATTCGACTAGTAGTATATCGACGTGAATAATAAAACGGAATTATTTTACTTATCCTTGCCTTATTATGCTAAGGTATTTTTTTAATGGGGTTTTTTTCTAGTCTTACACATTTCCTTAATTTTTTATTCTTTTTTATGAAAGTTTCATCTATATTATCATCCTAACTGTGCTTCTTATTTCACCCCATTATTATATTTTATTTTTCCCAGGATGTGAAGAAGTATATTATGATTGACCAGGAGGGATAGGCTATGGGATATGTCGGTCTTCAAAGGGGTCACAATGTTTTTTTATTTCCTGATGTAATGTAAAACTTATGAATGTGTTTAGAACTTCCAAGGCTACTAAACTAATCGGTCATTCAAGACCTAATCTATTGTGATAATGAAAATGTTATGCAATAATGCACCGACTCAGGGTAAATAGGGCCAGGGCATAATAGTTGGTATCAGAAGAAGTTTAGTACAATCCTTGGACGAAAGATTTTGAAAAACTCTGATTAGAGAACATTATCCTAATATAGATATTTAGGATTAGTATAGAAGAACATCCTAAAATTTTGGTAATGTAGATATTTTTTGTATTTTCCAACAAATAAATCCCTATATGGATATGAGCAGGTAGAGGTAGTTCAAGGACATATGTACCTTGGAGAGAAAACTCCGACAAGGAGTTTCAGTCTAGACCCTGGGTATCATGTTACACGGCAACGGGCCTTGCTGTAGTCTTGGTTACGACAATCCTAGGGGAAATGATTAAGATAATTCAAAATTTATTTACAAACAATTTTTAAGGATTTATGAGAAAATAATTTTCAATGAAATCATTTTTTATTAATATGGATTATATGTATAAACTGTTCAATTAATGTTAGGTATTTTACTAGTTTGAAATTATGTATTGTGATTCATGCACTAATCTAGTGTATGCCATTATATTGAAATGGTTCTAGTGGATGGAATGAAAACTACATCAACCCACGTAATCCACGTAGGGAGTTCACTCCTACTCAAGATAATTATAGTGGAGATGGTCATGCAACTGGTGCTAAACAAATTATAACCATACTGGGATAAATCACTCAGGTTATGAATAATAACTTTACTCATATGGAGTACCCTGATGTATAATGCGAAGGATCATTATTAGTCCGATTTATGATGAAAAAACCACCAACATTCAATGGGACTACAAATCCATTTATATCTGATCCATGGATAAGTTCAATGGGGAAAATATTTCATGCTTTGCAATGTAGTGAACAGGAAAATGTTTTCATGGAGGTTTATTGTCTCACGAGAGATGCAGATCAATGGTGGTCATTAATTCAAAAAAAAAGAAGATTAAGTAGTTTAAAATATGGAATATTGGGAATTTAAATATATTTTCTTAGAAAAATACTTTCCTCGTGACCATCGAGTAGATATCGAAAGACAATTTTTGAGTCTGAGGCAGAATGAGGATGAGAAAGTTGCAAAGTATGAGTATAACTTTACAAGGATAACACGACATTTTTCATATTGTATATGTAATCAAAGAAGTGAGATTGATCAACCTTTTGAGGGGTTAAAACCATTTCTCCATCAATAATTAGGCTCACAATCCTCTTTTTCTATGCTAGAGTTTTTGTGCTGAATAATATATCTTTTATCAGCACTTGTTCAGTACCGATAATGACCTATGTGATTAATATAAAAAATAAAATTAAGAAACTCAAATGAATATAATTATAAATAAATAAATAAATAAATAATTTTAAATGTATTTAATTATTAATATATTAAAATAATTGTAAATTTGTATTTATAAATATAAATATAAATATATAATTATAATTATAAATATATATATTTGTAAATATATATATATGAATATATTTAAAAATATTTTTACACAATTATAAATTTATTCATATCATTTTATATATTTAATATATATATATATATATATGAATATAAATAAATGAAACATATTCATTATTTGGATTTTTTTTATAATTCTATAACCATTTATTTATAATTACGTCAAAACATTTATTAGAAAATTATATATATTTTTAAAATTATATATATATATATGTAATATTATCAAACTAGTAAAATAAAATTTATAAATATATTTTTAAATAAATATATTTTAAATATTTTAAAAAATAAATATATTTTTAAATATTTTTATAAATAAATATATTTTAAAATATATTTATTTTTATTTTTTTGTAATTATAAATATATATATATCTCTATATATATTTCTATATATATATATAATAAAAATATATAAATGTGAATATAGAAAATATTTTCATTATTCATATATATTTATAATACATTTATAATTTTTGAAATATAAAATTAACATTTTATTATATTTTTAATTATTTTTTAAAAATTAATATATATTTAATTAAAATTAAAATTATATAATTTAATAAATATAGTATATGTATATTTATAAATATATATATTTATAAATATTTATTTAAAAATATAATTTTAAAATTATTAATTAATATATAATCTCAAATGCATTAAAAAGAAAAATGAGTGAAATTGAATAATTAAAAATGAGTAGACATTAAAAATATTTAAAAGTAGATAAGTTTTATTAATTACACAAATTATTAAAAAATAAAATTTGGATACATATGGAGTTAAAAATATATACATATTGATAATATTAAGTAAAAGTAAATAAAGGTGTATAAGTAAATAATAGAAAATACTTAAATTTCAAAAAAATAAAAAATTAAAAAATACTAGAAATGGTTAAAGAATACTATATGTAATAATATTAACAATATATTAAAAAAATATTTTTTTAAAATATAATATACTAAAAATATTATGTTTCGAATTGAAATTATAAAATGAATATTAAAATTTGAATATATTACATATATTTTAGGTGTTTGAGTTTCTATATATGTTTTCATTAATTACGTAAATATATGTGTGTATAAAAATAATTTTTGTGTGTGTGTGTGTGTGTATATATAAGCTTGATATATGTAAAAGTTAGAAATGAAATTATATAATATATTGCGTCTATTAAATAAATAAATTATAAGAATAATGAATAAATATAAAAAATGAATAATTTTTATTAATTATAAAGAGTATTTTAAAAATATTTAAAATGAACATTTATATTCGTTCAAATAGAAATGAATGCATTTTAAATATAACAATTAAAACCATATTAAAAACATTAAATGTTAATGAATAAACATGTAGAAATGAATATAGAAAATGGATAAAATTACACAAATATTGAATAACATAAAATTGAAAATGAATAAATTACAAAAAATATTAAAAAAAATATGATTTTTTATCAATAAGTAATATTAAAAAAGAATAAATTTGATGAAAATATTTAAAAGTAATAAATATTATATACTGAATAAAAATATAAAAAATTAAATAATTTACGGATTAAAAAATAATATATATATATATATATAATATAATGTTAAAAAATATATTTCAAAAATGAATATTAAAAAGTCAAAAATTTATAGAAATATTATGTGTCTGTGTTGCATATAAAAATGCATTAATTATGTACATGTATGTGTGAAATCAATGTAACACACATTTGATATAAGTTAAACTATAAAATCAAACGACATTCAATTAAATATCAATTACTCTCTATAATTTTTCAATATATTTAATTAATGTTAATTTATAATTATAAACCAATTTTCACTAAATATAGAACTTATTTAATGTATATATAAATATTTTCTTTTATATAAATCATATTTTATGAAATATTCTATATATTCATATATATATATATATATTAAAATATATTTCAATATATTTCAATATTAAAATTAATAAATATAATAATGAATGATTATGTATAAAAACCATTAAAATTGAAAAAGACATTAATATGTTTCTAATTATTAAATTGTATTCATTTAAAAAAATTATATTTAATATATATTATTCATTAGTATTTATAATTAATATATATATATATTTATATTAAATATATTTATTTTTATTAGTAATTGTTTATTTATATGTTTCTTAATAATTTTGTAATTTAGTTTTTATTTTTATATTTAATTAATAAAATTTATTCATTTTATATTTTTATATTTAATATATTATATTTATTAATATTTATTATATATATATGTGTGTGTGTATTAAATATATTCTTTTTCATTTAATGTTATTTAATTAATAATTTTTTAATTTTTTCATATAATCATTATAAATTTTTATTTGTATAATTATTTCAATTTAATCATTTTATATATATAGAAAAATGGTTCCATCCAAATTCCAAAGCTCTTCAAAATTTATTAAAATTATAGAAAAGATAACAAGAAGAGAAGGAGGAAAATGGGAGCAAACAAGGGAAATCCCAAAAACATAAGAAAAAACAACACATCAAACATTTCCATAATTTCGATCTGAGTATGATTAGTGTCTATATCTAAAATATACTATTTATTAATATTAATAATATATATATATATAATAATTTTAATAATAATATTTTAAAGAATAAATTTATTTATGATTTTTAAATTTATTCATTTTTAATTTTTATTTGATTAATTATTCAATTTATTTCAATATATTTAATAATCTTATTTTTTATTGAATTATTTTTATTGGTATATATAAAAAATTAGGGGCCTTTTCCAATGTGGGTAGGTGGGTCATATAACAACCCTACTCTTTATCATACAATTAAACATGATTTATTACATAAATTGTTCACTTTATACAACTTGGAAGATCGAGAGGTCGAGTGACTTGGGGGCTTAGGAACATTACATAACAACATGAAACATGAAACAAACCAGCTTAATTGAAAACATCCTTTACATGGCATCCACATTCCCTCATACTTAGCATTGTGTGGGACGACCTAAGGACATGCATAAGAAAAGGGTGAGCTATAAATCCCAATAAGGGAGTAAAAAAGGCATAACATGAAGAATACAATACATGTTAGCCTATAAGCCTATCCACTAAGCAGAAAATGAAACATGAACATAAATCCATGATATAGTATGATTATCAAAGCATGGAAATGTTACAATGACAAATAACATAGTATTAGCATGAACCAAGGATTATTGCACAAGGATCTTGACTAATCCCTCATTGAAATTGAATTAGCTTGAGTAAACCATCATTACACTTGATGTATCATGATACTGATCTTTACCCAATGCATTGGAGTGCGATCAGGGCGCATCCATCTTAAACATTTCATTTCATGCATAAGTGTGCCACATGGATCATACAACATGGAATAATTCATTTTCATTTATTCCAAGATAAAGGGATGTGGAAACATACATGAAGATTTATAATCAATATGTAAATGTTCAAAAAGGTGAATAACCTTAATAGAGAAATGGTCATGGTATTCATTACACAATGACATTGGCTTAGAAAATTTGTGCAATTTCAGTAGCGTAACTGCATGACATTAGAATTCATAAAAATGGTTGATGAGAGATAAATGGGTGTGTCATCATATTTACATGAAATGTAATGAAATTTTTTCATATAGATGTATGTCCCAGCATATGTAATGGAATTTTGATTCATAATACAAAATAAATTCTTGAATGTAAATGGAGAAAAAAAATTCCTTACGGAACTTTGACATTGTAACAGGTGTACATAGGAGGAATTAATAAGATAGAAATGGGTCTATCGTCATTTTATACATAAGGAGGGGAATATACAGGAGGTGGTAAATCAACATTTCTAATTTAATTTAATTTTTTTTTACAACATAAAATAAACGTGGATAAAAATAAGAAAGGAAGGAATCCCTTACTTGGAAGTGTGATCCCAATGGCTTGGGAGGGGCTTGAGAGAGGCTTTTTGAGAGCATGGGGCACCATCAGAGGATTAGAGAGAGAAGATGGATGGGGTTGGGTGAGCCCCAAATGATTTGAGTGAAGAGGAAGTGGGAGCTTGGTTGGGTTTATATTGGAAAAGAGAGGAAATTGTTTATTATTTAGGATTGGTTCACCACACATTAAACTAATCAAAACCACATACCATCCCATTGTGTTTGCCCATGTTTTTTTTTCTAAAGGGGAGTGAAAAAACAATATTTTATTAGGCCAATGTCCAAACATCATAAAATAGTAGGCTTTCATATGTGGTGGTGAGTCACACTCCTAATGAAATCATTTTGAAAATATAATGGTTTTAAAAGTCTTGGAGGGTCTACTAAGGATTTGAAAAATAAATCAAACAAAACTAAAATCACATTATATTAATTTTAAAACATATATTGGTAGAAAAAAAAATTTATTGTATTTTATTACATCACTATTGGGTCATTATGATGTCATAAACCAAATTATATATTTAAATGGTATTTAATTTTTACCCCAAAAAAATCTACTATCTCAGAAAAGTTTGAAAAATACACCATTGGATAATTTTGATGTAACACCCCAAGCTTCCACAATACATTTCTCTTTGAAAAATGATGTAGCTTGAATTATATGAAACTTTGAATTCTATCACCACACAACCAATTGAACTAGCCATTATGAATAGTAATACCCACTTTTTCAAATTTTATATATTTTATTTTTCAAAATTGACATCATTTTTTGATTTCGAATATCCAAATTAGCTTAGGATGAATTATTGGTATTTTTTTGAAATATCTCAAATTTTTAAGAATATTTAAAAAATATGGTGTTATTATTTAAAAAATACTTTTTATTTAAATAAATATTTATTTTATTTAAATATATTTTATGAAAAAATAGATACATAACAGCTATTTAAGTTCAATGTGATTCATTGGTGTCATTTTATAATAAAATTAGATGTATAAATTCTTATTGACCATTTTAACCTCTTTTACACACTTTCTAGGAACATTCACTCATTTGAAAAAAACATAATTTTAACACTTCTATGAATTGAATTAAAAAATTCTTAGAGACACTGTTGACATCAGTAAATAAATGTTGTCTAATTGGATGAATAAAATTTATGGTGAATAGTTTTTTTTTAATTTTATTTACCACAATTAAAAGTAAATAAGGTAATTAAAGGTAAAAATGATATTATAATTAACCAAAAACATGTACTAATTTTATTTTATAAGTGTATATAAACCAAAATCATCCTTTTGAATAAAATATGATCATTCTGGTCCACATGGATTGTATTAGAACAATTATTATTATTTAAATTAATGAAATGTTAAAAGTGTTAAATTCAATGTTTAATGACTAAAAAATTTTCAATATAGGGTTATATTTAATATAAAGAAGACTATTAATATCCATTAGTAATATAAAATGATTTCCTACATAAGGGTATTTTATTTATTTATTTTTTTGACATTAAAAAATTAAATTTATTTTTGACACAATGATGATGTCGTAATTTACTTATTAATGAATGATTAAAATAATTCATATTATAAATGACCAAATAAATGTAAATTTAGACATTTGATGAATTCCAAAAAAAATTTAGGATAATATGACATGTTAAGGTTGATTAAATATTTTTTTTGAAGTGATAAAGTTGTAATGACTTTCAAAAAACTAAATACCAAATGGTGTAAAAAATTGAAATAAATGAGTTTTTAAAACAAAATCTATTTTAATAATTCATATAATATATCAAAAAATATAAGTATCATACAAAAGATTTATATAAGGATATATATTGATAATGAATCACTGTGGGTTCTATTTGATTTCCAATGTTTGTTAATTAACCATTTATTATAATAATAAAATAATACAAAGTAAAAGTTAAACTATTTAACTAAGAGTTAAATTTATAAGATAATATTTATATGGTGACCTAAACCAATTTAAAACCTTTTAGTTGAGTGTTTGTCAACACAGAACCACATTATCCTTGAAATAAAGTTTTTGGATCTATTATAAACCGAATATTATTGTATAATAATTTAATATTTCAAGCATTTCCTAAAGTTTCCCTCATCACTCTTATAAAACTGTACTTCCCCTTCTCTCAAAATCACATATCCCAAATCCATTTGGATTGTACAACCCCTGCTCAAATATATAGAGAAATAACCTCACTTCAAACCATAGGCCTTACTTTTACTAGAATCCAACCTAAGGTTCCCTTTTATCAAATCCAAAGGAAGCACTTGAAGAAGAGGTAATAATTTTATCGCCACTTTCAATGATTTTTTTATTTTTCCGCTTCCTCTTTATTTGTTGTTTCCATACCAAAATAATAAATATAGTGCCTTATACATGCTGAGATGTTTTTATAAATATGGTACAACGATATTCATTATTCAATCCATCATATGAATAACAATGTCTGCATACATGCGTACGTATGGATTACTGTCTCCATGTTGTGGTGTTGTTTGTTATTCAATAATTCATTATTTGGATGGTTATAATAATCAGTATAATTGATTTAAAGAATAAATATAACATGTTAATTATTATTTATATATGATTTACCATACAATTACATACAATTTCACCATCAGTAGAATGATATCGTCACTAATGTGGATGTAAGGATTATCGTCTCCACGAACATTATGAGACTCATTCCCATTCATAATTTTTCAAGAATTATTTTCATTCTATGATTAAATTATTTTTTATTAAATTAATATCATTCTATATATAAAAAGCATACATCATATCAATGAAAAACATGACATACATAATAAAACATATAAAATAAAACGAATCATTTATCAACCAAAATAATGATACTACAATAATATTATTGATGGAAATCCTTTTTTTTATTTTCAAAAGTCGGTTTAATGGGTTCTGGTGCCCAAGCATACGACCACAACATAAACCCAGAAACAGCAATCAACACACTAAAAACATCAGTAAAAATCATCAAATGAGTACTCCTCTCCACATCCCCTACCAGACTCATCTTCTCCAGTGGCCGAGGCTGTTTCCCAACCTGGTGTCCTCCAATACTGAGGTCTTTGCACCCGATTCCTGAGAAGTTCCAGAACAGGGTCTGGTGAAATCCTCTCAGCCACAATGTTGTTCGCAAAAGACCGAGTGACCTTGCCTTTCTTCCTAGATGTTGAACGAGTCTGCATCGGCCGCAAGAGACAGGAGTAATCCTTCCTTGACCGACGTCTTACTGTGGGTGAACCAGTCCCTCCAACTGGAAAAGAGGTTAGCTCACTCTGTACCACCTCACTAAACAAGCGGTCACCTGTTCTGCTCACCTTCTCTGTCCCTCCCAAAGGGAACTCCCTTCCTTTATCATCCTGACCTGTAGTAGGGTTCTCCATCACTGGAAGAAGCACCCCCACTGAAGCACCTTCATCCACTGTTACCGTAGGGACTGCTTCCAGGCCCTGCTCAACCTGGCCCTCATCAGCTCCCACCACAAAGGAGTTTCTGGTTTCCGTGCAAACAACCAAGGGTGATCCCTCCAACCCCAGTCCCTTGTCACCTTCTTGCATAACCTCCATAGCCTCCATTCTTACCAAGCCAACATCAGTCTCCAAACCTCCAGCCAACTGATCCTCAAAGGCCCTGTCACCATTCTCCTTACCTGCAAAATTATTCTCTTCCAGGCATTCAGATCGACCATCCATGGCAATGATAGAGAATCTATTACTCAAAGGTATAAAGGGAGGAGATACAGTGTCATATATGATATGATATTT
This sequence comes from Viscum album, assembly GCA_963277665.1. NCBI lineage: Eukaryota > Viridiplantae > Streptophyta > Magnoliopsida > Santalales > Viscaceae > Viscum > Viscum album. Next base: position 1,622,904,445 of record OY728121.1, on the reverse strand, counting down.
ATGTATGTGGTTATTTTATAATTTAATATCAATTATTTAACTATTATACAAGAGTTTAGAGTACCCTTTACCAAAGAAATGTACATGGTGAGGGTTAATTTTAGAATCTCTTTACATATCCGAGGTTGTTAATACGTAAGTATCTACTGGAACCTCTTTATCATCCAGATCCATGTTTCTCAAAAATGTACTTCAAAACATTTTTACTATTTACTAAAATTTGTGATAAAGTCATTTATACCCTTGTTTATATTTTTTCAATTTTTTTTGAAAGGAATCTTTTCGTCATTTTCAAAATAAGGAACTTCATGACTTTTTCGACAAATTAATGTAAAAATGTTTCTTTAACTTATACGGCTGGTCCAACTATTCTCCACTGTTATAATATATTTGAAGCTCCCCTTACAAACTTATAATAATATTTTCAAAATAAATGTATTCTTTTATAATTATGTTACTTTAAATGATTTCCAAATAGAATGAGATATTTCTCTCAAATAGTTTTTATTTCATATATATCAACATTCTTTGATGAATTTTACACATGTACGAAGTTGATTTATTAAGATAAAATCTTCCATATTATATTGAAGGTTTTCTGATATGTATGAATGTGGATGTGTTATTTTAATACTATTCATGGTTTACGGTTCAATTATTAACATTTGTTATGCTCGTCTTAATACGAATATTTGTTTTATGTTTCAAGCTTTTCATATGAGGAATGCATTGGATTTATTAAGTGATGGGTGGATCCCACTATAGATCCTTGATGAATTAGTAGGGTTAATGAGACAAACTAGTGTCTTAGCATTAGGCCTTTACAAAATCTACATTGTAGTATTGGCATGAGGCCTTGACTATGTGGTTAGGATGTCCGACATTATGCATTCCAACATTACGAAATTAGATATTTATATTACATGGGATTGCTTAACACGTAAAATATCATAGTTAATAAGTAAGTGGAATTATTTAATATATCGTTTCAATAAAATGTTGAACATTATGTTTTAAAGGCTTTTGTTTTAGTCTTGTACATTTCCTTAAATGTTAACGCTAATTTATGAAATTTTCCTCTATATATTTCTCCTTACTAAGTTTATGAGCTCACCACTTTATTATGTTTTATTTTTCCCAGGATTTAAATAAGTATATTATGATTGAACTAAAAATATAGGCCATGGGATATGAGTGTGTTAAATGGGGACACAATGTTGTTTTACATTATTTCAGGATTTCATGTAATACTTATGAATGTATCTAGTACTTCCATGTAAACTAAACTAATTGGTATTTTTAGACTTTATCTCTTGTGATCATACCAATGTTATGTAATAATGCACCGACTATGGGTATCTATGGTTTGGGAATTACAGTTGTTATCGTAGGAAGTTTAGTACAAACCTTGGAAGCTAGATTTTTAAAAACACTGATAGGTGAACATTACCCTAAGATAGACTTTGAGGATTAGTATAGAAGAATGTCCTATAAATGTTATAATACAATGATTTTTTTTGTGTTTTCCATGAAATAAATCCCTTTCTGGATTTGAGAAGGTAGTGGTGGCTTAGGCATGTATCTACGTAGGAGTGAAAAATCGGAAAAGGTGTTTTGGGATTGATCGAGGGTATCCTGGTACACAAAAATGGGCCTTGCTTCATTCTTGGTTACTACACTCCTGGGGGATATGCTCAGGATAATTCACATTTTATTTAGAAACCATTATGAAGGATTTATGAGAAAATAACATTTTTTTAAGATTATGGATTATATTTATAAACTTTTCAATTTATGAAAGGTATATTAATAGTTTGGAATTATGTATTGTGATTCATAAATTTATCTAGTGTATGAAATTGTTTATAAATTGTGCCTAGTGGAAGAAATGGAAACCATATCAACGAACATAATATAATTAGGGATTTCCTTCTTAATAAAGATAAGTATAGTGGAGCCAGTGATACAACTGGTGCGGAACAACTTGTAAACATACTGGGATAACTCGCCTGGGTAATTAGAAATAAACTTACCCATATGGATCACCCTAATCCACAATGTGGAGGATCAGTTTTAGACCGATTCATGAGTCAAAAACCACCAACATTAAATGGGACTACAAATCCATTTGTGGCTAAGCAATGGAGAAGTTCCTTAGATAAAATATTTCCTGATTTGGCTAGTAGTGAAAGGGAAAAAGTTGTCATGGAAGGTTATATCCTCGCAGGAGATGCAAATCAATGGTGGTCATTAATTCAAAACACAAAGGAGGATAAAATAGTATCAAATAAAAAATTGGTGGTGCCTAAGGAGATTTTCATATAAAAATACATTCCTCGTGACCATAGAGCAGATATGGAAGGACAATTTCAGAGTTTGAGGAAAAATGAGGATGCGAATGTCACGATGTATGAGGATAACATTACAATTCTAGAATGGCATGCTACATATTATATACATAACCCTAGGAGTGATATGGATTGATTCTTTGATGGGAAAAAACCATTTCTCCTTCGAGCATTATTCTCACAATCCTTCTCATCGTATGATGATATTGTCTCATGTGATATCATGAAAGAAAATGAATTCTCTATGTATTATGACTTTAAAGTAAAGAAAGAAAAAAAGAGACACAATGAACAGTCTAGAAATGGAAATATGGGGATGGAGGGAGAAGTTGAATTTCCATCCTATGGTAAATGTGGGATGAAACACCCCCGTACTTGCCTGAATGGAATGAGAGTCCATTTCAAGTGTGGTGAAATGGCCACCAAGCTCGTGATTACTAGGGAAATAAAGAGGTTTTAAATTTGGAATGCTACAATTTTAGAGAAATGGGTAATTATGAAAATGAATGTCATAAGCACCTAGGAAACTTACCTCAGAAAATCCCAAGGGAGAAAGGCCAAGCTTATGTGATCACTACTGCTGAGGATGTAGATTAAATGATATGGTGGTACGTAATATAATGGTTTCCTCAAATATAGCCAATGCATTATTTGATTTAGGATCATCTCATGATTTCATACAATCCCATTTTGATAAAAAATTAGATATTTATAATTTTATTTAACAAGGGAGTTATTATTCAATACTCTTAATGGAATTATCATTTCATCCAAGTTTTGTGAATCAGTTCCCATTAGGAAATATAAATGTTCGTTCTCTGAAAATCTCATCGTCAAACCCATGATTAAATTTGATACAATCCCCATTATGTATTGTCTTATAGACCATGATTAGAAAATATATTGTAAGAAGAATGAGGTTTCATTTTTTAATGATGATAAGGAGTACCTTATCTTTAGTGATGAAATGTCACCACCTGATTCTTATCTAGATCCATCCCCAATTTCACTACTAATTTCAATTATTGGGGAGGAAGATTGTGAAATAACTATGGATGTGGAATGTAATGTTCAAATGGAATACGTACCTTTTGTGCAAGAAAATGATGATGTGATTTTAAAGGATTTACCTAGACGTCCTCTAGAAAGAGAAATTGAGTTTTATGTTGATTTGATTCCTGGTTCAAGACCCATATTGAATACCCCTTATAGAATGACCATAGTTGAATTAGTGGAAAAAAGGAAACAACGATAGGAATTGAGTAATAAAGGATATATTTTCCCCAGTCTATCTCCATGGGGATCCCCTTTTTTTGTTAAGATGAATGTTGGATCTATGAGGTTGTGCATTGACTATAGGGATATAAATTCTATTACAATAAAAACAAGTATCATCTACCTCGCATTGATGATTTATTCAATCAACTTCATAGAGTTAAATATTTTTCAATGATTGTCCTTCGATATGGATATCATTAGTTGTGTGGGAAGAAGGAAGACATTCTGAAAGCAACATTTTAAACTAGGTACGGGCATTACGAGTTTACAACAATTCCTATTAGACTGACTAATGCACCCTATTTTTTCATGGACCTAATGAATATATTTCTAAAGGAATATATTGTTGACTTTCTAGTGGTATTTATTGATGATATCTTGGTATAATCCAAATAATAAAAAGATCATTAAATCAATTTCACACTATTCTAAAGACTCTTAGAAGAAATGAGTTATATGTGATTTTTAGAAAATATGAATTTTGGCTCTGGGGGATTTTATTTCTTGGGAATGTTGTCTCGAAGGATAGAATATCTGTCAATTCTTTAAAGACCAAGGAAATCCAAGAATGGGAATCAACAACAAGTACAACTGAGGTATGCAGTTTTATTGGGTTAGCGGGTTATTATCGACATTTATTCCATAATTTTTAATGATTGGCTAACCCATTTTCCATTACCACATGTAAAAAGTTTAAATTTGTTAGGAAAGAAGACTGTTAGGTCTTTCTTTGTAGAATTGGAGAAAATATTAGTCATTGTTCTTATATTGACTCAACCATCAGGGAATGATGGGTTTGTTACTTATTATGATGCCTAAAAGAAAGGACTTGGTTGTGTCCATATGCAGAATGATAGAGCTATTTCCTATGTGTCACGATAGCTAAAAATACTAGAACAAAACTATCCCACTCATTATCTTGATATATAAGATGTAATATTTGCATTGAAAATATGGAGATAGTATCTCTATGGTAAAAAATGTGAGATATATACCGATCACAATAGTTTGAAGTGTATTTTCTCACAGAAAGAACTCAACATGAGGAAAAGACGATGACTTGAACCACTAAAGTATTATGATTTTACTATACACTACAACCCGGGTAAGGAAAATAAGGAGGCAGATGCTTTGAGTAGAAAGGATGATGAACTATTGAACAAGAAGGCAGTTGTAAAGAATCCAATATTCATGGATCTAGTAAATATGGATATGGGAATAATCATGGATGTTGAAATATCAATACTTTTTTAAATTATTTCCAATCTATCATTACTAAAAGGATAAAAAAGTTCACATACTGATGATGAGAAGTTTCAAAATAAAATTAAAGCTATAACGATGGGTGATTGATTGACTTCTTATATGAAGATGGAATTTTGAAATTTGGGAAGAGACTTGGTGTTCCTGACATAACTAATCTAAAAAGGGAATTATTGGTTGATGCTCATAAATCTAATTTCACTATACACTCTAGTAGCACTATGATGTATAAGGATTTTAAGGAACATTTTTTGTGGGACAACATAGAGAGAGAGATTTCTAATTGTGTGGCAAGATATATGGTCTGTCAAAAGGTGAAGGCTGGAAGTCAACATCCTAGAGGATTCATGCAACCTCTTCCCATACCTGAGTGAAAATGGGATGATATTATAATGGAATTTGTCATGGGTAAACCAAAGACTCCTAGAAGGAATGCTGCAATATGGTTCATTGTTGATCGCCATACTAAGTCAGCACATTTTATTGTTGTAAGATAACATTTACCAACTAAATGTTTAGAAATAATATATATTAATGATGTTCTAAGACTTCCTAGAGTACCCCTATCGAATGTTTCTGATCATGATCCCCAATTTACATCAAGATTCTGGAAATGTCATCTGAAGGCCCTGGATACTAAACTTCATTTGGGAACAACCAACCACCCTCAAACTAATGGACAATCAGAACGAAATACTCAAACATTGCAATACATTTTGTTGTCATTGTTAGTTAACTTTCAATTTATGTGAATCTGTATTTAACTGTAGTTTAATTTTCCTATAACAATATCTACCATTCAATTATTCATATGGAACTATATGAATCATTATATGGAAAGAGATGTCGCACACCCACTTTTTAGGATGCTGTTGCTGAAAGAAATCTCATACGCCTAGAACTTGTTGAGGAATCAACTAAAAAGGTAAAGATTATCTGAACCCACATCAAAGCAGCCAAAATTAGGAAAAAGAACTATGCATATAACTAAAGGAAGGATTTGTAATTTTTTGTAGGCGATAATGTTTTCTTGAAGTTATCTCCATGGAAGGTTGTTATACGATTCGGTAAGAAGCGTAAATTAAGTCCTAGTTACATTGGACCTTTTAAAATTCTCGAATGAATTAGAGATGTGGCTTACCATTTGGAAATGACTATAAGTCTATCCAAAGTTCATGATGTGTTCCACATATCATTGTTGAAAAAATACATGCCTGACCCAACAAATGTACCCACCTATGAACAGATAGAACTGGAACCAGATCTATCTTATTGTGAAGAGCCTGTCAAGATTCCTGATACCAGATAACTTTTGATGAGAAAAAGGATGACTTGTCTGGTAAAATTAATATGGAGAAACCCTACAATGGAAGAGTCTACGTGGGAACCCAAGGAACTAATAATTAAGAATCACCCAAATATTTTTACACAGTAGTATTCTAGAAATTTTGAGGATGAAGTTAATTAACAGAGGAAAGAATGCAACATCCTAATCTTCCATAATATATTTATCTTTGAATAATGAAATTGCTTACATTGTACGCAACATCGAGTTCTATCACCCCACGACCAATCAAACTAGCTGTTATGAATAGTAAACACAATTTTTTTGAAATTTTTTAAATTTTATTTATCAAAATGGACATCATTTTTGTATTCGGAATATCAAAAATTAGGAAGATTTTTTTTATTTCTTTGAAAACTATTAATATTTTATGAATAGGGAAAACACAACATTATTGTTTAAAACTGACTTATTTACATAAAATATTATTCATTTTATTTAAATACATTTAATGTCTAAATAGATACATAATATTTATATAAGTTCAATGTAATTCATTGGAGTCATTTTATAATAAAATTATATCTATAAAATTTTATTGAACATTTTAACGTCTTTTACCCACCTTCTAAGCACATTTATAAATTTGGATAAAATGTAATTTTAATACTTCTATGAATTGAATTTAAAAAGTATAAGAGACTCCGTTGAAATCAATAATAAAAAATCGGTTCAATAGGATGAAAATAATTTTTGGTGAATATTAAATTTTGAATTTTGTTTACCACAGTTAAAAGTAAATATGGTAATTAATGGTAAAAATGATATAATAATTACCCAAAGACATTTCATAATTATATTGGATAATTTTATTTGGACCAAAATCAACATTTTTCATAAAATATTATCATTTAAGTCCACTTGGATTAGATTAGGACATTTATTATTATTTTATTTAAAGAAGAGTTAAAAGTGTTTAATTCAATGATTAATTACTATACCATTTTTAATATAGGGTAATACAAAAGGTAAATTTGACTATAAATATTTATTATAAATATAATAATATTTCCCACATAATAGAAATTTATTTATATTTTTTAGACATTGTATAATTAAATTTATTTATGAGACAATGATGATGCAATAATTACCTTATTAATGAAGGATTAAAATAATTCATATTATAAATATCAAAATAAGTGTAAATTGGGAATTTTAATTCATTAAACTAATTTTCAATGTTAATATGTCCTTTTAGGGTTTATTAATTAACTTTTTTTGAAGTGATAATGTTGTTATGACTTTCTTGAAAACAAAATACCAAATAGTTTAATAATATACAAAAATAAGTTTTGAAAACAAATACTATATTATTAATTGTTATAATTTTATTACAATTATAAGGATTGGAAAAATGACTTGGATAAGGTTATATATATCAATAATGAAACACTTTGGTTTCACTTGGATTTTTATAGTTTGTTTATTAACAATTTTATTAATATTCCAATAATACATGGGAAAATCTAAACTATTTAACTAAGAGTTAAATCTAAATGATAAGGTTAATATGATGACCTCAAACTGTCTAAAACCTATTGGTTGAGATTTTTTAGTCCCATTGACCACTTATCCTAGAAAAAAAAATCATTTTGGAGCCATTAAAAACCAAATATGATTGTATAATAATTTAATATTTCAAGCATTTCCTAAAGTGACCCTCACCACTTTTATAAAAGGTTACTTACCCTTCTCTCAAAATAACACCTTAAAAGCCATTTCGATCATCCAACCCTGATAAAATTTCCTCCCAACTAACATCACCTCAAACTATAGGTGTTACTTTGACCAGAAGCCAATCTAAGGATCCCTTTGGATCAAATCAATAGGAAGCACCCAGAAAAGAGGTAATATGTTCATCACCTCTTTCAATGTTCTTTTCTTCATAAAATTCCACTTTATTTGTTTTTTCCATACCAAAATAATAACTCCTACACATTATACTTTCTGTGAAGTTATTATAAATATGTTAAAACCATATTAATTATTTTATTCATCCTATGGATAACAATGTCACCATACATGCATACGTACAACTTACCGTCTCGACGTTGTGGTGTAGTTTGTTATTCAACACTTCATTATATGGATGGGTATAATAATGAGTATAATTCATTTAAATAATAAATATAACATGTTAATTATTCTTTACATATGATTTACCATCCAATTACATACAATTTCACTATCTATAGAATGATATTGTGGCTCGTGCGTACGTACGGATTACCGTCTCCACGAACGTAATAAGATTTATTCCCCATATTAATCATTCAAGAATAATTTTCATTATATGATTGAAAATATTTTTTGATAACTTAATATCATTCTATATATTAATGAAATACCTCCTATACATGAAAAATAGGACTTACGTAATAAAACATATAAATGAAAACGAATCAGTTAACACCTGAAACAATGATACTACTAAAATATTTTAAAAAATGAAATATTAGAAGGTCATATATGATATCTTATTTATGTATGTTGTTATTATATAATATTATATCAATGATTAAAATATTATAAAGGGGGTTAACATACGCACATCCAAGGAAATGATCAATGTAAGGGTTAATTTTAAAATCTATTTACTTATCTAAGGTAGTTAATTTGTAAGTATCTACATGGACATCATTATCATCCACATCCATGTTTCTTAAAAATGTATTTCAAAACATTTTCACTATTTACTATAATATAATTTAATGTCATCTATACACTTTATTTACTTTTTATAAAATTTGTTGAACATAATATTTCTGTTGTTTTTCAAACAAGGTACCCTATGCCCATTTTGAAAAATTTAGGTAAGAATGTTTTTCATAACATATATAGCGGGAGAAGTTATTCCTAGCCACTATAGCATCTTCAATTCTTCCCATATAAGCTTATAATAATATTTAGAAGAATAAATTTTTCTAATTATAATTATGTTACATTTAAATTATTTCTAAATAGAAAGTAATATTTCTCTCAAATAGTTTTGATTTCATCTATGTAAACATCCTTTGATGGATTTTACAGTTGTTTGATGTTAATTTATTATGATATAATATTCCATATTGCATTGAAGGTTTTTTAATGTGTTTTAATGTGGATGTGTTTTTTTATAACATTCATGGTTTATGGTTGAAGTATTAACATTTCTTATGCTATTTTTAACATCAATGTTTATGTTACGTTACAACATTTTCATATGAGGAATGCATTGGACTTTTTATGTGACGGGTGTTGCCCACTATGGCTCCTCGATGCATCGATAGGTCTCATTAGACAAACTAGTTTCTCAAAAGATATGCTTTATAAAACCCTAATTGTATTATGTGAATGAGGCATTGACTATATTGTTATGTTGTCTGGAATTATGCATTCTATCATTATAAAATTTTCTATTGATATTACATGTGATTATTCGACTAGTGGATTATCCACTTGAATATGTAAATGGAAGTATTTCATTTATCTTTTCCATATTATGTTGAATTTTAGGTTTAAAAGGATTTTGTTTAATCATACATGTTTCCTTAAATTTTTATTATTTTTTATGAAATTTTCTCTTATATTGTTATCCTAACTGTGCATCTATGCTCACCCCTTTCTTATGTTTTATTTTTCCCAGGATGTGAAGACGTATATTATCAATGACCTGCAGGGATGTGCTATGGGATATTCATGTGTTCAAAGGGGACGTAATATTTTTTCTTTATTTCCTGATGCAATGTAAAACATATGAATGTATCTAGTATTTACAAGGCTAATAAACTAATCAGTCATTCAAGGCCTGATCTCTTGTAATCATGAAAATGTTATGTAATAATGCACCGACTCTGGGTAACTAGGGTCATGGCATAATATTTGGTATCAGAAGAAGTTTAGTACAAACCTTGGAAGACATATTTAAAAAAACTTTTATTAGAGAACATTACCCTAAGATATATTTTTAGGATTAGTATAGAAGAACATCCTAGAATTTTGGTAATGTCGATATTTTTTATATTTTCCAAAAAATAAATCACTATATGGATATGAATAGGAAGAGGTAGTTCAGGAACAGATGTACCTAGGACTGAAAACACCGATAAGGAGTTTCAGTCTAGACCCTATGTATCATGATACACAGCAATGGGCCTTGCTGCTGTCTTGGTTAGGACAATCCTAGGGGATATGCTTAGGATAATTCACAATTTCATTACAAACCATTTTAAATGATTTATGAGTAAATACTTCTTCAAAGAAAGAATTTTTTATTATTATAGATTATATGTATAAGCTGTTAAATTTATGATAGGTATTTTACTAGTTTTAAATACGGTATTGTGATTTATACACTAATATAGTGTTGCCATTGTATTGAAATGGAGATAGTGGATGGAATGAAAATTGTATCAACACACGTAATCCATGTAGGTATTTCAGTCTTACTCAAGATAATTATAGTGGAGCTGGTGATGAAACTGTTTCTAAACAACTTATAACTATACTGCGACAAATCACTCATGTTATGAATAATAACCTTACCCATATGGAATACACTGATTTACAATGCGAAGGATCAATGTTAGACCTATTAATGAGGAAACAACCACCAACATTCAATGGGACTACAAATCCATTTGTAGATGAATAGTGGATATGTTCATTAGAGAAAATATTTCATGCTTTTTGAAGTAGTGAATGAGAAAAAGTTGTCATGGTGGTTTATTGTCTCATGGGAGATGCATATCAATGGTGGTCATTAATTCAAAATAAAAAAGAAGATGAAGAATGTTAAAATATGGAATGTAGGGAATATAAAGAGATTTTCTTAGAAAAATACATTCCTTGTGACCATCGAGCAGATATGGAATGACAATTTCTAAGTCTGAGGTAGAATGAGGATGAGAATGTTGAAAAGTATGAGGATAACTTTACAAGGATATAACAACATGCTACATATTATATATGTAACCCAAGAAGTAAGATTGATCATTTTTTCAATTGGTTAAAACCTTTTCTACATCAATAATTAGTGTCACAATCCTTCTCATCATACGAATATTTTGAATCATGTTCAATCAAGACAATAAATGAATTCTCCAAGTCTTAAAACATTATAGAATAGAAAGAAAAGAAGTGATCTAATGAACACTATGGAAATGGAAATGAGGTCATGAAGGGAATAATTAAATTTCCATCTTGTGGTAAATGTGGGAAGAAATACTCCAGTACATGCCTGAAGGGAATGGGAGACTCTAAAAAGTGGGGTGAAAAATGCCACCATGCTCTTAATTTCCAAGGAAATAAGGTGGATATCAATGTTGAATGCTAAGATTATAGAAAAATGGAGCACTATACAAATTAATGTCCTAAGAGACAAAAAAATTTCCTCAGGAATAGCCTAGGGAGAATGTCCACGATTATATGATCACTACGGCTATGGTTGAAGTTCCGAATGACATGGTGGAATATAATTTAATGGTTTTCTCAAAATTATCCAATGCTTAATTTGATTTTATATCATGGCATTGTTTCATATCATCCTAGTTATCTTTGAAAATTTTATATTTCCAATTATATTTAACAAGGGATTTTTCAGTCCAACCTCATAAGGGAAGTATCATTGCAACCATTTTTTTTATCAGTTCCCTTTAGGGTATACAAATATTCATTCTCTCCAAATGTAATCATCATACAGATGATTTATTTTGATATAATCTTCGATATGGATTGTCTTTCAGACCATGATGCGAAAATTTATTGTTAGATGTAGGCTACAATTTTTGATGATAATAAGGAGTACCTCATCATTAAAGCAGAAATGTCACCACCTGATTCTTATCTAGATCCAACCCTAGTAGTTATTCAAAATTCATTTATTGGGGAGGAATAGAGTGAAATAACTATTGGTGGGGAATTAAATGGTCAAATATAGGACATACCTGTTTTTCAAGAATATTATGATGTGTTTCTAGAGGATTTATCTAGAAATCTTCTAGAATGAGAAATTAAGTTTTCCATTTATTTAATTCATTGTTCAATGCTCATATCGATGACCCCATATATAATGTAAACTGTGGAATTAGGGGAACTAAAGAAACAACTAGACTAATTGTGTAATAAAATATTTATTCCCCCTTGTGTTTCTCCATGGAAAGCCCATATTCATTTTGTTAATATGAAAGAAGGATCTATGAGGTTTTGCATTGACTACAAAGAAATAAATGATATAAAAATAATGAACATGTATCCCATACCTCGAATTGATGATTTATTTGATCAAATTAATGGATAACATTATTTTTCAAAGATTGATGTTTGTTCTGGATATAATCAGTTGTGTGTGAAGAAGTAAGAAATTTAGAAAATATAATTTCAATCCAGGTCCATGAATTACATGTTTATAGTAATGTCTTTTAGACAGATTAATGCACCCTCTATATTAATGGACCAATTGAATAATGTTTTCAAGGAATATCATGATGAATTTGTAGTGGTATTTATTGATAATATATTGGTATACTCCAAAAGCTATGAATATCATTAAAATCACTAGGACACTATTATAAATACTCTTAAAAGAAATTAGTTAAATGGCATGTTTAACAATTGTGAATTATGGCTATATGATATTTCTTTTCTTTTCCATATTTTCTCTAAGGATGGAATCACTGTTAATCCTGCAATGACCTATGAAATCCATGAATGGCCAACCCATACATGTATAACAGAGGAACACTATTTTATTAGTTTAGCGGGTTGTTATCAGTGTTTCATCCATAATTCTTACTGATTGGCTAACCCATTGACCATGCTCAAATGTAAAGGGGTTCAATTTGTTTGGAAAAAAATGTGTGAAGCTTCTTTTGAAGATTTGATGAAAATACTAGTCAATGCTATTATCTTGACACTACCATCGGGGAAATATGGGTTTGATATTTATTGTGATGGTTAAAATAAAGGACAAGGTTGTATCCTTATACAAAATGATTAAGATATTGCATTTTCTTCAAAACAGCTAGAAATTCATGAACAAAACTTTCCCACTCATAATCATGAGTTAGAAGCTATAATATTTGAATTAATGATATAGAGTTACTATATATATAATGAAAATGTGATATGTATGACGATCACTAGAGTTTAATGTATATTTGATCACAGAAAGAACTCAACCTGAGGAAAAGATGATGGATTTAACTACTCAAGGATTATGATTGCACTATAGACATCCACCCATGGAAAGAAAATAAGGCGGAAGATATTTTGCGTAGAAAGGTTCATGGAGTTTTTAACTAGATGAAAGTTTAAAGAGATCCAATGTTTATGGATATAGTAAGGATGGATATAGGAATTATCATAGAAGGTGAAACATCAATACTTTTTTCAAATGGTTTCCAATCCATATTTACTAGAAAGGATAAAAATTTCTCAGACTGATTACGCGGAGTTTCAAAAGAAAATTAATGTTGTGAACAATGGGAGACTGATGGACATCGTATATGAAGATAGAATTTTGAAATTTGGGAACCGAATTTGTATTCCTGACATACCTGATCTAAAAAGGGGATTGTTGGATGATGCTCATAGATCTAATTTCTCTACACACCTTGGTGGTACTTAGATGTATAGAGATTTGATGGAAAATTTTTGGTGGGACAACATGAAGAGGGAGATTTCTAATTATATGTCAAGAGATATGGTATGTCAAGAGGTGAAGGAAGTAAAACAACTTCCTAGAAGAGTCATGCATCCTCTTCCCACATGTGAGTGGAAATGGGATGATATTATGATGGACTTGGTAATTGAGATTCCAAAGTCACCTAGAAGGAATGATGCAATATGGGTCATTGTTGATCGTCGTACCATGTCAGCACATTTTCTTTTTATAAGAGAATATTTACCCCTTGAACTTTTAGCAAGACTATATATTAATGAAGTTGTAAGACTTCATGGAGTACCCCTATCAATTTTTTCTGATTGTGATCCCCGCATTAAATCAATATTATAGAAAAGTATTCAGAAGGCCATGGATACTGAACTTCATTTTAGGACATCCTACCACCCTCAAATGGACAAAAAATCAGAATTAACTATTCAAACCATAGAAGACATGTTGAGATCGTTCTCAAATAACATCCATGGTATGTGGGATCATTAATTACATATGGTAGAATTTTCAAATAACAATATCTCCCATTCATGTATTCATACACACCATATGAAGCATCATATAGAAAGAGATGTTGCACACCAACATGTTGGGATGATGTTAGTGAAAGAAAAATTTTAGGCCCAAAACTTGTTGATGAAAAAATGAAAAAGGTGGAGATTATCCAAAATGACATCAAAGCCACAAAAATTAGGCAAAAAAGCAATGTCTATTACCAAATGAAGTATTTGTAATTTCAAGTAGGAAATCGTGTTTTCTTGAAGGTATCTCCATGGAAGGGTGTTAATAGATTTGGTAAGAAGGGTAAATTAAGTCCATGGTATATCCGACATTCAAAATTATAGAATGAATTGGAGTTATAGCTTACTGTTTGGCAATGTCTCCACGTCTCTCTAAAGTTCATGATGTGTTCCACATATCACTATTGAGAAAATACATTACAGAACCAATGCATTTACTCACATATGAATAAATATGACTAGAACCCGATCTGTCTTATTTTGAAGAGCCAGTCATGATTATTGATACTAGAGAGAAAGTGATGGGAAACTACATGACTTGTCTAGTAAATGTATTTTGAAGAAACCATAAGATGGAAGAGGAAATGTGGGAACCCAATGAACATATGATGATGAACCACCTGAATCTTTGTACGCAGTAGTATTCTCAAAATTTCTCGGATGAAATTATTTTATGGAGGGAAGAAATATAAAAATCCAAGCTTCCACGATACGTTCCACTTGGAATAATGAAATAGCTTGCGTTGTATGAAAATTCAAGTTCTATCACCCCATGACAAATCAAGAAATCTTTTATGAATAGTAATTACCACTTTTTAAAATGTTATAAATATAATTTTTTAAAATGGACTTCCCTTTTAGATTGGGAATATCAAAATTATATAAGGGTTATTTTATGGTATTTTTCAAAAAAAAATCAATTTTAGGTGAACGATGAAAAACACTAAATTATTATTTAAAACCTATTTTTTATTCAAATAATTATTAATTTAATTTAAATTTATTTTACCTCAAAATAGATAAATAATACCTATATAAGTTCAAAGTAATTCATTGGAGTCATTTTATAATAAAATTAGATGTATATAATTTTATTGAACATTTTAACGCCTTTTACCCACCTTCTAGGCACATTTTCAAATTTGCATAAAATGTAATTTTACTGCTTCTATGAATTTAATTTCAAAAATATGAGATACAAGATTGAAATCATTATGTAAAATGTGGTTCCATAGGATGAAAATAATTTTTGTTGAATGGTAACTTTTCAATTTTATTTACGACGATTAAAAATAAATTGGTTAATTAAACGTAAAAATGATATTATAGTTACCCAAAAAAATCTATTAATTAAATTGGTTAAGTGTATTTCGACAAAAATAAACCATAAGAATGAAATATTATCCTTTTGGTCCACATGTATTAGATTAGGTAATTTATTATTATTTTATTTAAAGAAGAGAAAAAGAATAAAATTAAATGTTTAATAACTAAACACTTTTTAACATAGGGTTATACATAAGATATATTCGACTATAAATATACATTACAAATCTAAGAAGATTTCCTACATAATGGAATTTTATTTATAATTTTTATACATTAAATAGTTAAATTTATTCAGGACTCAATGATGATGTAGTAATTAACTTATTAATGAATGATTAAAATAATTCATTTTATAAATATTCAAATAAATTAAAATTGAGACTTTTGATTCATTAATCTAATTTTATAGGTTAATATGACATAGTAGGGATAATTAAATAATTTTTTTATGTGATAATGTTTTTATGTCTTTTATAACAATAAAATACCAAATAGTGTCAAAATTGACATAAATGAGTTTCTAAAACAAAATCTATATTATTAATTGATATAATATTCATAAAAATATAATATTGGTCCTAAGGAATTATATAAGGTTATATATATCAATAATAAACAAATTGGTGTTCTATTGGATTTTTATAATATGTGTATTAACCATTTATTATAATAATAAAAGAATACACGGTAAAAGTTAAACAATTTAACGAAGAGTTAATTATAATCTATATGGTTAATATGGTGTCCTAAACCTATATGAAACCTATTGGTTGAGAGTTTTTCGACCCATAACCTCTTTTTCCTCAATATAAATCGTTTTGGATCCATTATAAACCGAATATGATGGTGTAATAAATTAATATTTCAATATTTTTCAAAAGTGACCCTCACCTCTCTTATAAAAGGGTACTTCCCCTTCCATCAAAATAACGCATAAAAATCCATTTATCTTGGCCTGAACCTACTCAAAAATCCTGCCAACTACAGTCACATAAAACTAGAGGACTTATTTTGACTATAATCTAACCTATATAGACCTTTTTATCAAATAAAAAAGAAGCACCTGAAGAAGTGGTAATAATTTCATCACCCATTTCAATGTTCTTTTCTTCTTCCACTTCCAATTTATTTGTTGTTCACATACCAAAATATTAAATCCAAAACCATATACTTCATGTGTTGTTATTATAAATATGTTACAACAATAATTATTATTCTATCAATCCTACGAATAACAAAGTCACCATATGTTCATACGTACGACATCCGTCTCCACATTGTGGTGTAGTTAATTATTAAACACTTCATTATTTGGATGGGAATAACAATTAGTATAATTTATTTAAATAATAAATATAACATGTTAATGATTCAATATATATGATATACCATTCAATTACATAATATTTCACCATTAATAGAATGATATTGTCACTCATGCATATGTACAGATTATAGTCTCCCCGAACATGATGAGAATCATTCCCCATCATAATCATTGTAGAATAATTTTCATTTTATTATTAAAAATAATTTTTAAGATATTAATATCATTCTGGATATGAATTGAATACATCCTATAGATGAAAAACATGACTTATGTAACAAAACATATAAAATAAAATAAATTAGTTAACACCTGAAAAAATGATACTACTAACATATTTTTTTAAAAGTAATATTTGAAGTTCATATATGATATCATAATTAGGTATGTGTTTCTTTTTTAATTTAATAAACAATATCTAACTATTATATAGGAGTTTAACATACCCTCAACCAATAAAGAGTACAAGGTAAGGGTTAATTTTTCAATCTCTTTACTTATCCGAGGTTGTTAATAAGTAAGTATATTCTGGGACCTCGTTATCATCCACATCCATGTTTCCTAAAAATTTATTTCAAATCATTTTTACTATATACTAGACTATGGGTTAATGTAATTTATACACTTTTTTGAATTTTTATAAATTGTTTTTAATGGATTCATTCCATCATTTTCCAAAGAAGATACTTCATGAACTTTTTGAAAAATTATGGTAAGAATATTTTTTGAACTTATAAGGAAGATGCATCTATTCTCTACCATTATAACAACTTTGAATCTACCCTTAAAAGATTATAATAATATATTAAAAATAAATCTTTCTTTTATAGTTATTTTACTTTTAAATGATTTCAAAATTGAATGTGATATTTCTATGAAATAGTTTTGATTTCATATATGTTAACATCCTTTTATGGAATTTACACCTGTTTGAAGATGATTTATTATTATACAATCATCCATATTGTATTGATGGATTTCTGATATGTTTCACTATGGATGTGTTATTTTTATACCCTTCATGTTTGATGGTTAATGTATTAACATTTCGTATGCTAGTTTTAATATGAATTTTTATGTTATGTTTCAACCATTTCATATGAGGAAGGAATTGGAAATAGTAAGTGATAGGTAGAGCCCGCTATAACTCCTCTATGTATCAGTACATATCAGGAGACAAACTAGTGTCATGGAATAAGGACTTGACAAAATCTTATCTTTAGTCTGGCCATGGGGCCTTGACTATGTGGTTATGTTGTCTGATATTATGCATTCCATCATTATGAAATTACCGATTGATATTACATGTGATAATTCGACTAGTAGAATATCCATGTGAATATGTAAATGGAATTATTTGATCTATCTTTTATATGTTATGCTATTGTTTAATTTTAAATGGGATTTCTTATATTCTTATAAATTACCTTAAATGTTAATGCTTATTTATTAAATTTTCCACTATATAATTATCCTTACTGAACATCTGAGCTCACCCCATTCTTATTTTTTATTTTTTCTAGGACGTGAAGTAGCATACTATGATTGACCTATATGGATAGGCTCTGGGATAAATGTGTGTTTAAAGGGGAAAAAATTTTGTTCCTCTTTATTTCATTATGTAATGTAAAAATATGTATATATATATTTCTTAAATGGATACAAAACTTATCAAAATTTCGAGACAATAACTCTTGTGATCATGACAATGTTATGTAATAAAGCACTGCATCTGGGTAACTAAGTTTGGGGCATTAAATTCGACTTACTGATTCCAAAAATAATATTTATTTTATTTAAAAAATATTCTAAATATGTGAAATTTTACTTTTAAAATAAAAACTGAAATTTATAGATAATTAATTAAAATTGATAACAAAGGCTTTCAAATTATAATAAAAAACAACTATTGTATATATAAAATTTTTAGGAAAATTTAAATTTAAAAAATTAATTTATTATTAATATTTTAGTATAATATGATTTAATTAAAAAATCCATTAATTCATCAAAATTGATTTCTTAAAAGAATATTAATTGAAAATTCTATATTTTCATTAAAACAATTTACAATGTAACAATTATAAAATGAATTTATATTCTCTAAAAAATAATTTACATAATCATAGGGCTAGGGTCTTGTAACATAACCCTTCATAACACCCGCATAAGACCTAAGAGTAAGGTGTGCGATGGTGAAAGACTCATGAAGTGGCACAGATAACATCGCTCGGGTGGTAATCTCTATCAAATTCCACTTCTCACATAGGCAGTTCCATTAGAGCATAACATGTTTAATATAGGCATGGTATTGGTCAAGAACGAATCCCAATGATGCCACCTCCTTTATATGCTCTGAAAAATGGGCTTCGTACGGGGCAAGTCTACTAAATGAGTCCTTCGCTTCCTTTTTCTATATAAATTGGATTTGTTAAAGTCCTATATTTATAATAATCATTTTATCACTGTTTAACAGCTATATCTTCAATGGTCACAATTCATAACGGTATTTTAAAATCCAAATACATAAATCTAAGGAAGTGTATACATTTTATATGATCATTCTACCTAATAAGACATTTAATTGGATCAAGAGAGATTTTCATTAAAATATTTTGGGACATTACATTCTTCCCACCTTAAGAACTTTTTACCTAAAAATTTTAATTTCCAATCCTAAAACAGATACAAGAATGTCTACTTCATCACTTCCTATGATTACCACTTTGCTTCTTAAAACTTGTGTTTTTTTTCACAACACCATGATGAGGGGCATTGTCTTATTTTGTAGAACTTTTTCCCTTCGATATAAGATATTCACTGGCTTCTCTTCATAGGAGAGGTCATTCTCCAATTGTACAACCTATGTATTGAGTATATGTGATGGGTTGGGTATATACTTTCTCAAGAGTGATACATGGAATAAAACATTTACTTAAGATAAGTTCGGTGTGAGTGCTAGTCGATAGGCCCCCCGCACCAATGGGATCACAGATCTCAAAACGGACTATGTACCTTGGACTAAGCTTTCATTTATTACAAAATGTCATAACTCTCTTCCATGGTGATATTCAAAAGAATTCCATGTCTCCGACATCAAACTCTAGGTCTTGTTGATGGTTATCAGCATAGCTCTTTTGTCGACATTGAATAGATCAAATGTGTTGTAGGATGGTCTTAACCTTCTCCACTATTTCTTCAAAAATTTCCTAACCAAGGAGTTTTCTCTCCCCAAATTCATCCCAACATGCCGGTGTTCTGCACCTCTTCCCATACAGGACTTCAAAAGGAGCCATTTGGTTTCTTGAGTGGAAACTATGGTTGTTAGAGAACTCAAATAGAGGAAGATTTTAATCCCATACTCCTTTAAAGTTCATTTAAAACACTCTCAACATGTCCTCAAGTGTTGCAATAGTCTTTTCAGATTGGCCATCCATTTTTTGGTTGATAATCCATAATGATTTTCAGCTCAGTATCGATAGCATGTTGGAGACTCTTCCAAAACAGAAAGGTTAATCTTGGAACTTGATCACATACAATAGATAGTGGTACCACACATAGCCTTAGCACATATAAGATATGTATATGTGCCAGTTGATTTAGTGGGAAATCCCCCCAAAATTCAATGATGCTTATAGTATTTGTAGGATGATCCACAACATCCTAGATAGTGTTGTGTCCATTGGATGTCTTCATATGTCCAATGACAAATACCATGATGATGTTCTCTCATTTACTTGCTATTATGGGTAATGGTTTCATCATGTCCTAAGTCTTATTCCTCTCAACCTTCACTTTCCAATATACCAAGCACATCGACATATACCCAGCTATCTCCTTCTTCATGTTATCCCACCAATAATGCTATCGGAGACTATGATACATCTTTGTGTTTCCTAGGTTAATAGAGAAATTTTATATATGTGCATCATACAATAGATCTTTCATTAACTCAGGATTCTATGTAACACATATTATTGTACCAAATTTCACAATTCCTTCTTCATTGACATTGAACTCTAAGGATTTCCCTTTTTTGATAGTTCCATCCTTCTTTTGAATTCTCACGTAGTCCTTTTGAGCATCCTTTAACCATTCCAAAAGAGACAGTTGATCAATCATTTTTGAAAGTATTTATGGTGTCACCATATATATGATTACCATGTACATCTTACTCAAATCTAAGAAGATTTGATCCTTTTCAATTATCATCAATGATATAATCACATGGTCCTTTCTACTTTGGCCACCTTTTTCTCTTTCCCTGGGTAGTAATGGATTGAGCAGTCATTGTCTTTGAACATATCTAACCATCTTCAATGGTGCATATTCAACTCTTTCTATGGGAATATATACTTGGGGCTTTTTTGGTCCATATATATTTCACACTTCTCAACAAATAGATAGGGTCGCAAATTTTTAAATTGAAAATTACCACAGTGAACTCCCGATCTTGAGTTGGGTAATTTTTTCATGAACATTCAATCGACATGAATAATAGGCAATGCCTTTTTCATTCTATATCAATAGGCAACCCATTCCCATCTTCGATGCATTACTAAATACCACCAAAAGTACCCCACTTGTGGGTAATTTGAGCACAGGCATAGTAATAATCCTCCTTTTCAACTACGTGATGCTATCTTCACAATCATCACTCTGAGAAATCTTTACTCCCTTCCAATTTAGCAACTTAAGAGGGTTGGACAATCATGAGAAATTTCTCACTAATCAGAGATAATATCCAGATGAACCCTAGAAGCTATAGATATCCTTTACCGATGTTGGCGTCAGCCATCCTTCGATTGTATATGTCTTGGATGGATCCACAAATATCTCATTACATGTGATGATATGACCCAAGAATGAGACTTCCTTCTCCTAGAACTCACACATGTTGAACATTCCCTAGAGATTTTCCATTTTCAAGGTCACTAGTATAGTGCATAGATGCTCCTCATACTCCTCCTCGATTATGGAGTATATTAGAATATAATCTATAAAGGCTACCAAAAATTTATCATGGTAATATAAAAGGACTATATTTATTAATTCTATGATGATTTCTAGAGAACTAGTGAGTACGAATGGCATTACTATGAATTCATTGTGCCGTATCTTGTACGAAAAGTAGTCTTGGGTATATCCTCCTTCTTCACCCTTACATGGTAATATCCTGACCTCAAATCCACATTATTGAAGTATTGTGCTCAAAGAAACTGGTCGAACAAGTCCTTTATTTTTCGCCAAGCATACTTTTTCTTTATAATGATTTTTTTGAGCTAAATATAATCAATGAAAAGATGCATTGACCCATATTTCTTCTTGAAGAGGAGGACTGGTACACCACATTAGGAAGCACATGGAAATATAAACCCTATATTCTGATTCTCATGTGGTTTTTTGTTCATATCATCAACATCCACAACTACCATTCCATATGGAGTCTTAGATATTGGAAATACCCCAAGTATAAGGTCAATTGAGAATTCATCATCTCATATAGGAGGAAGACCAGACAATTACATGGGAAACACCTCAAATAATTCCCTCACAAATACGTATATCTTGAAGGATGGTTTCTCCTTATAATCAATCATCTAAGCCGGATATGCGTTCACATAGGGCAGTAATATCCATGCTTGAGATGATGGTTCTAATAAATAATAATCTTCCTCCTTTCACTTGTATAGAATCTGGAGTGGATTCTACATATGGAGAGTGATTTCCCTCTCACGGATATTTATGTTGGCTCTATATAAGGAAATCCAATCCATGACATGAATTTCATCAAATTCCACCCGAGGGAGAATGAAGATGTTCATTGGGAAGTTCAATCCACAAATAATGACCGGGGAGGAGTTATATTCATATGACGAAATGATTTATTCATTTTTGTAGTCCCTAATATCTTTACATCCATGATTTATTGTGGTGTTGAGATTGTTATACTAAACATTAGAGATAAAATATAATGTGTTGAACTAGATTCCAAAAGTATACTATCTATTATTAAAGGAATAACTAGTGTACCTATCACCACATCATTTTTAGGGTTCACTTATGTGGTATAGATGGAAAAAGATCTCCCTTGCTGCCTTGGAGTAAGTTGGTTTCCACCAAAAACACTTGGCATAAGGATCTGGTTTTCAAGGTTCCCTAGATCATTGTAGTTGATGTAATGAACAAAGTGTTGAAGGTCGAACAAAGAATTCCTCTCCTCCTTTGCAGATAGGGATATTTTGTGTCGGCAGTTAACAACTATGTTCCCTTCTCTTCCCACCCAAAGCATTTCCTTTTCCCCTTCATGTAATTTTTGGGGTGCTTCTTTCCGCACCGTTGGCAAATTGGTGTTGGTTTTTCATAACAACATTGGATTTATCCATCAGATCGCTAGAATTATGTCCATCTTTTTCTTCTTATCCCCTTGATACTATTCAAATTCACTGATCTCCATTTTAAAATTGAGGGAACATCATATAATTTCCCCATTGATTTCAAAGTCACGGATCACCAGGGCTTTCCGTAGGCTGGGTTTCATCCCACCAATGAAGTGGTCAACCATGCATTCGAGGGAAACGATAAAGCTAGTGTCATATCACGCAAACATTGTAATGTTTTCCTTGTACAATCTGATGGATTCATAATCTTTTTTTTGAGGGTATGGAAGTCCCATTACAACATAAGTTAGAGGGTGCGGGGAAAATATTTATTGAAAAATATTTTCTAGAAATCCTTCCATTCTAATGACTTGATTTCATCCACATGATTCATATTTTTGATCAATGTCCACCATTGATCAGCATCTCCCTCTACATGATAAACAATCAAAAGATTCTTCTCTTGATCAGAACATTGAATGATGGAGAATATATTTTTAGTGTAGTTGATCCATTGTTCGATGATTGAGGGATCAGATGACCCATTAAAGGTAGGAGGCGTTTGTCTCATGAAGCTCTCGATTGCAAATTGGTCTTTATTATGCCGGGGGGATTGATCATTCCTCTCAACCCATGTTTCAATTTAAATCTAGAGAAAACTAAGAGATTATCGTGACAAATTTCCAAATTTGTTATCCCATTAAATTGGGAATCTCATTAGAATAATCATCAAATTGATCTTCACATCGGTTGTTAGCCCAATTCCTCCAATTACTGGACATTGGCTGGAATAAATGGAATGTTGGGGGTAACACAAACAAGGTAATCCATGGAAAAAATGGATGATTTATTTATAACTTTTTATTCCTTAACATAAGAATCATTAGCCTTAAATATATGTTATCCATGATCTACATCCCAACATTTATTGTTCGGGGAATTTTTTTATTTCCATAAAAATGGTTCATACTAATATTTTGAATTTACCAAATCATATCCCCATGGAGTGTCATAACCAAGAGTGCAGTAAGGCCTACTTTCGTGTACCAGGATACCTCGGGTCATCCCTAAAACACCTTGTTAGAGTTTTCACTCCACGATACATCTGTACCAGAGCCGCCTCTACCTGCTGGTATCTAGATAGGGATATAGTTTCATGATAAACCACTTACTCAATACTCACCAAAACATTGGTATGTTTTTTATATATAGTATTATCCCTAAGGATTTCACTAGGATTTTCTAATCCTAATCCATAAAATTACAAAACCTTCTCTCTTATTACAACAATAACAACCATCCTCTAAATTACACACTTAAACATGATTTATTACATAAACATGACACTTGATTCAACATGGAAAATAAGGATTTATATTTTCCTTGGGGATTAGGATCATTAAATAAAGACTTACAACTTTAAACCCAACATCTTTATTCAAAACATCCTTTACATGACCACTACATTCCAACGTACATACCATTTCATGGGAAAACTTCAGGACATGAATAAGAAAAGGGTGATCTATAAATCCTAGTAAGGGAGTAATCAAGGAACATAATGAATAATATAACACATTTATAGAAATATTCATATCAATAGAGAATAAAAGAAACATGAATATAAAGTCATGATATAGCATGATTATCATAACATAAAAATGGTTCAAGAACACTTAACATGGAATTAGCATAACCCAAGGCTCATTGTGCATGGATCATGAGTAAACCCTTGTTTCACTTGAATTTGAATGACTAGACCTTCATTGCAGATGACGTATATTGATACTAATCATTACTCAATGCATTGGAGTTCTATCAGGGCACATCATTCCTAAACATTTCATTTCATGCATAAGTGTGCCACATAGATCATACAAATAGAATCATTCATCAGCATTTATTCTATGATAAAGGGATGTGGAATAAAAACATGAATAATTATAATCAATATGTAAATGTGCATAAAGGTGAATACCCTTGATTGATAAATGGGCAAGGTATTCAGTACACAATGACATTAGTTTGGAAAATAAGTGTTATTTCGACAAAATAATGGCATGACTTATGATTTCAAAAAAAATGGATGATGAGAGATAAAGTGGTGTCTCATCATATTTAAAAGAAATTGAAGGTAAGGTGGACATATATATATAGTTCCCAATATATTTAATGGAATTTATATTCATAATAAAAATGAATTACTTAAATGTATATTAGTAGAGAGAAATTCCTTATGGAACTTCAGCATTGTAACAGGTGTACATGGGAGGCATTAATGAGAGAGAAAGTGGAATATCATCAGTTCCGATATAAGGATTAGAATATACATGAGGTGTGAAATCATACCTCAACATTTTTAATTGAATGTAGAATGGTATTAGTACATAATGAAACTAGGATAAAAATAAGAAAGGAAGGAATCCTTTACTTTGATGTGTGATCCCGAAGGCTTGGGAGGGGCTGAAGAGATTATTAATGAATGATTAGGGAACATTGGGAGGATTCTATAGAGATTATAGAAGTGGTTGGTAGAGATCCAAAGACTTTTAGTGAAGATGATGTACGAGCATGGGTGAGTTTAGATAGGAAAGGAGAGGGAATTCATTATTATTTAGGTTTGGGTCACCACAAATTAAACTAATCAAAACCACAAACCAAACCATGGTTATTTCCCATTGTTTTTTCCAAAGGGGTGTGGGAAAAAATATTTTATAAGAAAAATTTCCTAATTTCATAAAATATTGGGATTTCTTATGTGGTGGTGAGTCACACTATCTAGGAAGTCATTTTAAAAAGATAAATTTTTTTATAAGTCTTCGTGGGTCCACTAAGGCATTGTAAAATAAATAAAAAAACTAAAATAAAAGTATTCTAAGGGTAAAACATAAATTGGCCGAACATAATGCTTATATTATTTTATTACATCACTATTGGGTCATTATTATGTCGTAAAAAAAATTATATATTTAAGTGACATTTAATTTTTACCCAAAAATTTGACAGCCTTAGAAATTAATGGAAAATTCTTTATTGGATAATTTGAACATCATGATTCCAAAAATAATATTCATTTTATCTAAATAATTTTCTAAATATATGAATTTTTACTTTTAAAATAAAAATTGACATTTACAAAAAATTCTTGGGTTTTGATAAAAACTGCTTTCAAAACATATTAAAAATCATTTCTGTATTTATAAAAATTATCCAATAATTTATATTTTATAAAAATTAATTTATTAATAATATTTTATTAAAATAATATTTAATTTAAAAAATTCCACTAATTCATCAAAATATATATCTTAATTGAATATTAACTAGAAATGAAATTTTTTTCTACAAAGACTATTAACAATGTAACAATAATAAAATGTATTTATATTTTCTATAAAAATAATGTACATAATAATAGTTCTATTGTATTTTTACATAACCGTTGATATAACCTACATAATATCTAAGGGAAAGGAATTCTATTGTGACAAACTCTTGGGTTTTTAGGATAACATCTCTCGGGTGGTAATCTCTATCAACTTCCACTTCTCATGTAGGCGGTTCTGTTCGAGCTTAATGAATCGATGCTCTGCTTGGGCTTGGTCAAAAGCAAAGCCCAATGAAGCCACCTCATTTACAATCCTGAAACAATGGGCTTCGTATGGGGTAATTCTACTATATGATTCCATAACTTCCTTTTTCTATGTAAATTGTATTTTTTAAAAACATATATTTATACTAATCACGTGGTCACTGTTTAATAGCTATATTAGAAACAATCACAATTCATAAAGGTATTTTAGAATCTAAAAACATAAAACCATGGAATTGAATACGTTTTATATGAAAATTCTACATAAGAAGATGTTTATTTGGATTAAGATGGATTTTCCTT
Source organism: Viscum album (assembly GCA_963277665.1). Lineage (NCBI taxonomy): Eukaryota > Viridiplantae > Streptophyta > Magnoliopsida > Santalales > Viscaceae > Viscum > Viscum album. The sequence continues at coordinate 1,622,877,102 of OY728121.1, read as the reverse complement.
AACAAATTATTGGGTCAGCAACAGTCAGGCCATGTATAAGCATTAATGGGGGGGCAGTTGGCCCAAGTCTTGTAGGACCCGTCCAGTGTGGCCCATGTGTATGTGGGTGTTCTAAAGCCTATGAAAACCATAGGGTGCTCTAATTCACATGTTTTCCCATGCATATAGAAAAATTCACATATAGCTGTGTGGAGAACATATGCGGGAGAACAAACCTAAAATAGTCTTCTAGTGATGGGATGTAGTCTAATCATATATAAACAAGAGTCAGAATGTATGTAATTTCGATGTGGGACTTTTGAGAGTTACCATGACCTTTTTCATTGCAAGAAAATTCATTGATAGAGGATACCATTTATCAGTGCTAAAAATAATGTGCTGATAGATGTAACCTTTATAAATGCTAAAAATAAATCATTGATAATGGTGGCACTTCAATATCACTAAAAACTACTAATAATGGGTTCCTTTTATCAATTAAATTTTATTGATGATAAAAGGTACTCATTATCAGTTATTTTGACATGCACTCATAAAGTCAAACATTATAGACTACACATTTTGAAATTGTGTGGTGGTATCCATTAGAAAAAAATCTTCACGAGGCCCTTTTTACTCCTTCGAGGGACACAAAATTTTATCAAATTATCAAATTTAGAACCATTTTTATGAAACAATGATTTTTGAATTCAAGTGACTACTAAGTCTATTTATTATCTTAATCAATTTTTGTTATTTTCATAAAGCCACTTTGTGGGTTAGTGGGAACCACACTTTCCAAAACCCAAATACAACCTGGACGCATCATCCAACCAAAACCAAAAAACAATCTGTGGGAAACCAAATTAAAAATTTAAAAAAACATCCCTAAAAAGAAAGGAATGATTTTTTTAGTTGTTTCAAGTAAAATGTTGAAAATATTATCACTATGGAAAACCCTAGTAATAGATACACCTATTCCAATAAATCCATTATATTGAAAAAAATGAATGGAAAATACATCATTTGTATAACCCTACATCTTATCCCCAAAACTACTCTAAAAAATATGGGATTGATACTTTTGAAATCCTTCACGAATTGTGATCAAACTAAAACCCATTACATTCCATATCATAGAAGATAGTCATTATGAGGTACATGATTTCTCCAATGCCTTGATAATAAAATGCTTCTAGGTGGAGAAATAATGGGCTTTATAAAATTAACAAAAAATGTCATAGGAGGGGTGTTCATATCAAACTTTTTTCTATAAGGATATTTATTGCACATGCTGGAAAAAACCCTTGGATTCCGAATCATAATGTCTCAATAAACATATAGATAATTTTGAGTCTTCATGATAATTTCCCTAGGTAGAATTTCAAATATCTCACCAAAATTTTGAACCAACTCCCTAACTAACAATTGCTTCCTATTTTCTGGAACCCCAACTAGCTCCTTCACCAAAATGTCTAACCACAATATATTGCGGTAGTTGAGGTTTGTGTCCCTACATAGCATCCCACTAAAGAATTTCATTTGTTAAGAGTGTGATACGTTTAGTTCATATATATAGATATATGTAATTAATAATTACCAATTATAAAATTATATATTTAATTACTAAATTTTTATATAATTACAAATTACAAATTACAAATTACAAATTATATAATTACAAATTAATATTACATAATAAAAAAATATGTAATTATTAATTTCTAATAATTTATTAATATACTATTTACTAGGTACTAATTACTAATTATATAATTTATAATTATCGTTATATAAGAAATAATAAATTGAGGACTATTTTCAAAATATTAATAATTAATTTTAAATTTATTATCCACTATATTTAAAATAATAGAAATTTGTTTATATTTTAAATATATATATCAACTTATAAATAATATATCTTACTAATTTCATTAAAATTAAAAAATAAAAACGTTTTTCAAAGTATATTATTAAATATAAAACCATGAAATTTAAATTATGAATTTTGAAAAGTATATTTAAATAGATTTATAATTTCAAATATATAGATATATTATTATTACCAAAAATAGAATCATAGGGAAGATGAATATGGGTCAAGATATTTTATCTCTAGACATAAATGGTGATCATCAATATTCTTCTTGATAACTGATTTTTTTGGATTCTTAAAGTTTTAATTTGTTAGTTTCCCTAGTTTAATTCATGTTCAACTCTTCCTATACAATAATCTATCATCATACTTCCATTTCTAATGTTTTGAGGATTTTTTTTTTGATTTATCACCTCCTATATATTCTGAATTTAGAAAATGATGTGAGGTATCCTGCACACTTTTTTTGGTGGGAAATCATGAGTCAACACCTCTTGATTCATCCAAGCCAATATTTGTTGTTAAGTTGTCAAATGTTATCCATGATTTAGGGACCCAAGTAGTAGTTACAACTCTCATACAACTAGGTTTTTCACAAGATGGTGTTACTATTTTTTGTAAAAAATATTTTAATGATATTTCTGATCTCAAGTCACCAAGAAGGAGAATACTGAATAAGGGGGAACAAGATTTATGGAAGTTATTAAGGGAGTTATCTCTATCTATCTTAATGATTGTAATAATTATAAGATTTTCACTTACCATTAAAATATAAGGGTAATAAATTGAGATTAACTATCCTAAAAGATGACTTTCTTTATATTGGTTGGTTTTTTGACTAGAGAATGACAAAATTGGAGGAAGGGTAATTTCAAATATTATTCAATTATATGAAACTTGAATACAAGTCATGGGGATTTTTTTTCAAATTAAATCCATGAATTATTAGAATTATAGACTTGAATCCCCTTTTTAACTCATTCAATGAGAAAAGTTGTCTGACATAGGTTTTTAATCAGATCAAGGCCTAGAGATGTCTTTTCTCCCACATTTAAAATTTATGTGAAATAGCTTCTACAATAAGAGATCTAATTAAAATCAATTAGGAATACATATATACTAGGAATGTGAATATTTCAATTGTTATAGTTGATATTTATCATATTCTTACTTTTATCAAAACAATTATTTTCAAATCACTTTAAATGAGATTTTATTTCATTATTAAGTAATAGAAATTCTAGGATTATTTAAAGGGATGAGAAAACATTGGGCATTCCTTTGAAAAAAAATTTAGATGATTATATTTTTTGAATGTGTATTGAGAGGGTATTCTAATTAAAAATGTAAAATGAAATCAAGTCAATATTTATTGTCTCCTTCAAATTCTGAAGGCATAATATCCAAGAAAGAATATTTTATGGATGCACGTGAATAGGTTTTGGGTGATTTTGATGATAAATATTTAGCTAAAGTTGGTAAAATCCATACAAATTTACAGAATTATAAGATAGTTGAAATGATTAATCAGATTCATGAGTATGAGCCAAGTGTTTCGGTAGGAATTGATGATTAAAAAAATTATATTTTAGGAACTCTTAATCCTATTAATGTGGACATAATTAAGATGGTTACAAAGAAGGAAAGATAAATACTTTTGAAAAGTGGGATTATTATGTGGTTCATATTAGAAAAAAAGAGTTGGTTCACATAAATTTATTAAATATAAAATTAGATTAATATTATGGCAATGATAATGATTTGTAGAATGATAATGAGGATCCATATCACTCTGAAACCATGAAATGGAAATATCACTTAATGCAAGTTCAAATTATTCGTCTCGTATAAATAAAAAAAGTAGTTAAATGGTAAGGATGTTTTTCCAGCCCCTAGATAATAATTTCATCTCTTTTGATGAAAAATCAGACTGATGTGATTTAATATTGTTGTATATTTGAGTAGTATCCTGATGGTTGAAATGTATTAGTGGATTCCCAAAGTCAATAATATAGGGGTTACATCATTGACTCTTCACAATAAATTCATATTGTTAATGGAGATGAAAAACATGATTTCTATCTACTTACAAAGAAATATTCTTATTCAACATATAGATATGTGTATGTTGTTGGTATCCTTGGTGCTAAATCTCTTTTATAGAATTATCTTATATAGGTTTTTGGCATAATGATGAAATTAATTGATGCTACTGATCCTTATAGTAGTTGAGTGGATGCGGTAATATTTCCAAGTACTTCTCAGATGGTGGGTGACATACATACTATATTAGAGGATTCTATTAAATCTATTGATTTCTATTAAATATTCGATAGTACAATTTACATCCCACTTATCCATTTTTAAATTAGTGTTCAAGTGGTGACAACACACAATTCAAATTTTGATTCTCATAATAAATGGATGGTGGTGTCATGGTTTGTGACTTATAACATCTTTGAATTTTTATTAAATTTAGTATGGATAATATACCTTTATGTGAAACCATGGTTAAATAAGAATTTGAAATGGCTCCCACCATTTTTTATAAAATATCTACAGTGTGTGGAATAGTTTCAGAGTAGTTAATAAATAGAAATATGGCTAATGTATCTATTTATATAGGGATGTGTAGGAATCCAAGAAATGCATCCTCAATTAATGATATGAGGCACGGTGTAATATATCCCCTATATTTTTCTATCATTATGAAAGTTGTTTATAATAAATTTGAAAATGCCACAATTGATCAATGTGAGGAGGAACAGGACAGAAACCCAAGAAGAAACATTCTTCTAGAGAATCTTGACTCAGAGAGGCTTCCTCAAGGCCTTAGTGATGTTGTGGATTGATGATTTTACCATTATGTTGAGTTCAAATTTATATACTTATTGCCTAAAATATTTATCTTAAACAATTACTTAGAAATCGTGGAGATTAATCCTCCAAAATTAAAAATAATATCTGATCCAACACTAAATTGAATATTTGCGAGTTCACATGGAAGGTGGATTCTTGGTAAAATTTAATGATGATGAGTCCATTTCATTTCCTTTATATGTAGTAGATCAACCATATAGAGAGAAAATACAAGTTGATGAGGTAGAAAACTGCAAGGTAGAGGCAACCCTAGAGTCTGGGGTGCATGAAGTTCACATTATAACATGGTTCAATCTTGTGATATTGACATTGACATATAGAGATTTATGTTTTGGGGATATTGTTGGTTGGTTTCCCTAATTCAACATTATAATTTTTGAATTTGGGTTGTTGGAAATATCTATTATGTATATATCCATTTTATTGATGTTATATGTTTTCTGTTCAGTAATAAATTGCCCCAGTCCTTGGGTCTCTATCCTATGCCCACCTCATTTTTATTAATATTTATAAATGTAAATATAGTATCCAATTTATTAAAATTTATAATTAATTATCAATTATAATTAATAATAATTTTATTGTTATAAATTTATAAATATTTTAAAAAATATATCATTAATTTATTAAATGTATTATTATATTCAAAAATAATTATATGTATACTTAAAAAATGATTTTAATACATGAGTTTCTGTGTGTGTTTTTTTAAAGAACCAATGAAATTTTTCCATAATAAGGGAAATAAACACATAAGTGCGTATATAAAATTATTTAAACAATGAATATAGTATATATATATATATTAATTTATATATAAAAAACCATAATTAATTTATAATGTATAAAAATTTGTTTATTGATTAATATTGTTATATAGAATGTTCATTATTAAATTATATTTTTAAATTAACGATGATTTATTTTTCATTGAAGTATAAATTTATATTGATAAATATATGTATTCTAAATAATATATATATCTAATATAAATTTGTATTTTTATGCATTTGGGGTGAGACCTGAGTCGTAATCCCCACAATCATGTATCCAAATCAACATGGTTTGAATCCTAGAAATCCCATTGGAGGATTTATGATGCATATACTGACACATGAACTATCATTCAGGGCAGTGACAACAACATGAATTAGGTGAGCAGTGGCACATGTATGGCATGGGAAGGCGGGGATGAAAGCATGTTGAAAAAAAATCCCTGGAGCTACAAGATATGTAATGGGTATCCCGCTATCCAAATAAAAAAAAGGTCATTGCTTTCATACTAAGAAGAGGATTTAGCCCAAAATTTTAATATATATATATATATATATATATAAATTATCAATACCCTTATGTTTGTGATTATGTATAGGTATATATGTATTCACACATACTACAATGAGATTCATGAAATTGCAAAAAGTGAATATTTCTATCTTATAAAATAGGTCATGTAGATGATCTCTATTCTATATGGGGACTAATGAATCTTGGATCATTAGGGTTTATCAGTATGTGTGAGTTTTTTGTGGTTTTAGTCCCCTCTAAATAATATATATGAGTATATATATTATAAATTATATAATATTAATATATGTATATAAACCTAATTGTGGAGAAAATGTATTATATTTATATTGATCATATTTTTAGATTTAATATATATTTATATATATCATATTAATATATTTTTTAAGATATATAAATGAAATCATAAATAAATATATTTATATTTATAAATAAGTATAAAAGAATAAATAGATGTATTATGGGTTAAATATATATATTAACAGTATATATATATATATATATATATGTCATAATATATATTTAGGAAAATCTCATTAATGAAAATATAAATTTTTATATATAAAATATATTATGTTAAGTATCCTTTATTAGTGCTAAAAAAATTCCAAAAAAGAGCATACTTTTACCTGTGTATAAAACTGATGATAAAGGGTTATATTTCTTAAAAATAAGAGAAATTTTGATAAAGGGTTCCCTTTTATCAATGTTTTTTAGCGGTAATAAATATTACCTTTATTGGTTACTTTTTATACTAATAAAAGTGTTTTCTTCATTAGTATTTTTTAGCACTGATAAAATGTTTTCCATTACTTTCTTAAACTTTTATTCATTCACTACCTCTTTAATGAAAAAATTTATATAATCCAGTGTCCCATTTCAATACACATTCAATATCAAATGATAATATAGTATGGATTGATTTCACCCTTATCAAACAGGAAAAAATATAGAGCTCTATCAATTATACCCCATTATAACACTTCATAATCTTTTAAAATATTTGATGAAATTATCCAATGAACATCTCACTCTGGAAAGGATCCAAAATATAGATTATATCTATTTTTATTATATTTCTTTAGATCTCACCATAAAAACCCCTCAGGAGGCTCACCCCATAAGAATAAATAATCCTCCTTCATGGAGATATCTCTCCCTATATTGTTGTGTATATTATACAAACTCTTAATTTTTTTCAGGATTCCCTCTTTTAGGTCTTCACGAAACACACCCATGCCAAGGGATCTTCAGACATGGACTTCCTCATTTCTCGATAGATTCCACCACATATCATAGGTATGTTAATTCTATCATGCATTATATTATTATTATACTTGGATTAATCTAATTTTTGACTCCTTTATTTGGCCAAAAAAATTATCCTTAATGATCCTATGTTTAACCAACATCATCCATGTGGTCATGGGTGTCACCCATGATAAAAATATTATCTTTTACTCATTCAATATTCATTTATCTTTATCGATCAAATTGAATATTCTATAAAAGTCATGGACTTGGAGGGATTCATACTATGGTTTCCATATTTATTTATTTTGTACCATAATTACGTTCTAAATCTTTGTTCCAAATCCTTATTTTTCATCTATGATCATTCCAGACATCTCATGATTTCTTTGTATGTAATCCAGAATTCTTTTTATGAGTAACAATATTTATGTACATATTTGACATCAATTGGGATCAATTTGATTACTGTAATGTTATGACCTATCTCTTGATGTGATATATTATTCTATAGTGAAATATATATATTTTAAAATTATTGTGGATATCATTTATCCCATTTCATGCCTTATGATCTCATCAATGTCAACATCCCAGATCACACAACTATAGATAAATAGTTTTCAGTACTAGAATTCCATTTAATCATTAATAAAAAGTGATTATATTTTATACAAATTTTAAATGAATTTCACTTTTAACCGTGCTATAAAGATTACTAATAATGGTTTCCATTATCCATTCTTATTTATCGAAAATATTGTGGCCTTTTATAATATTTATTTGAAGCACTGATAAAAATCATTATATAGTATAAAATTTCAAATTTCCAAAAACCAAAATATTTATCTAAACTAAAAACACAATGATAAAGTCCCATTAATCAATTAAAAATTATAGCACTAGTAAAACTATGCTTTTTAAAAAAATATTTGTGTCGTGACCACCATCCTTGGGACCTATATTTTAAGTGCTTTCCCCATTTTATCAGTTCATATTTGACATGTATCGACATATTATCAATGAATATTCAATATAATGTCAGTGTGATTTCCCAAACTAATCACTAGCCACGTTGTCCATAGTGAATGCCCTTACCACTCCATTATCATTCATATTCTTAATAATAAATTATATATTTCTTCATATATATATATTCACATGTATAAATTTTAATTGTATATTTATTCATATAATTATATATATAAATATTCAATTATTCATATAATTATATACAATTATACAATTATTTGTAATAATTTTATAAAATATGTTTTTATCTTTCATGACCTCTAATGGTGCACCTCTTGGTCTAGTTCTAGAAAGGTTAATGATCTGAGTGTACTCGATCCAAAAACATTATTAAGAAAAACAAAAATATAGAAATAGTGACACAAAATGTAGCACAAAAATACCCACTAAACATAGAGGTGGGAATGCAATGGCACCCACAACAAAACTACCAGGAAATCCCCAAACACAATAATAGAAAAGCCTAAATACCCATATAGTTCATTCCCCAAAAAATGATGGACCAAAGAACATTTTAACCATGAATATCCAGTACAAGAAAGTCCATCTTAACGACATCCTATTATATTCCAATCAAAAATAACATCAATGGCCCCACATTTCCTAGACAAAATATGATGATAGGAATCTCATGACCCCTGCCACTCCATCTCCATGTTCGTCACACATATTAAAGACACTTCCTTTCTGTGTGGAAACACATCCAGAGGTATCATAATTCGAAAGGTAATCTCATTGTCACTAGATTATGGGTGATACATCTCTAGAAATTATTCAAACTCCATACTCACATATGAGAGGGATACTTGAAACTGATATCTTAAGCAGGACAAAATGCATCCAAATGGAACTGTGGGCCCCACAGTCCATTGTCGCTGACCACCCAATCATTTCTAGCCTTCCCCCATCGAATAAAATTATATATTAGAGACATCATGCACCCAAATCATCATCGTACTATAATGATTAATTTCCCATTGTCATCACTAATGATTCCAAAGATCTCCTCTTTTAGCTCCTCACACCGCCATCAAGCCAGTCCCACCACATGCAATAATCTGTGAAAAGAAACACCATGTCCTGACTCTCTAATCCTCTTCAGTCTATTGTTGTATAGCATGAAGATCATCAGTCATGAACCGTATCTAATCATTATCCCCACCATTGAGTGGGGGTCTTACACATCCCAAGACCATGATGATGATCGAGGACCAGAGATCAGCACAATCATCCACTGTCACCTCTGCACTTCAGTTGTATAGTCAGAAAGATCCATCAGGAAACAAAAATTTCAATATCCTCAAAATCCATAGAAACAATACCCCACCATTACTAGGGATCCCACCTAGATCCTGAATCAACACCACTTCACCAGCAAGACCATCTCATCTTTTAGGAGGGCTCACCGTAGAAGTCATCTTATACCCGACAAACATTAATCGCAAGTGTCGTCTATGCGATACACCATTTGAAACCGAAAGGCATCCAACATGAAGAAGTTTTATCCTATATTTTCTCCATCATATGATGTCAATGCACCCCAAGACCTGCATATCAAAATCTTTGATATCCAACAACCATAGATCAATATCCTCAATCTATTTACATTGATATATCCATCCATTTCAGGCATCCATAATATATCACTCTACTATCACAAACAACATCCCCATCACCATATAGAGGACAACATGATAAAATACCAGTTCCACCCTACCTACCAGAACAACCATATGAAGCTCAAAGCGATTTTTTGGGATGAAAAAAGAAAATAGCTCCTTTTTCCAGGCCACATAAACAGCGGTTAAATCATTTATTCATGCACTCTTTTTGGATTGATCACCTTGATATCCATATAATAATAGAGAGAGAATGTATCCTTTGAAACCGACCTCTAATAGGCCATGAGATGGAGACTAGCATCAAGGTTATAAAACGAATTATGAGAATAATTACCCTCATAATATATGGTAATGACCAAAGATAAGATAGAAACGTCCAATCAATAAAACATAACTAATATGAACCACAATATAATATATATAAATACAAAAATAAATGACATGTTATATCAAATAAATCTTAAAAATAAATATCTAATATATCATAAGAAGTTAATCCAACAGAAACTCTCCACACCTAGTTTTTACAATCCAACTCTATCGCCAAATCCCTCATGATCACTTGATATAAATGTGTGTATATATATATATATATTTGTGTGAATAATATTTTTACTATGTTGAATGAACCATATGACCTATAATGTAAATTTGATAAAATCATACTAATGCGCCACTAAGTAAAGAGTAGATCCAACATATATCTATTAGGTAAACTACCCATTGTAACCCTCCCAAGGGAATAATTGTAGAGACCCAAAGCTTGGCGTACATGGACATTACATTACTTTTGTGGAATAATTAATAAATAAATAAAACAGACCTTAAAGGACCGTAATAGTTTAGTGTCTTTGGAAACTCGGAATATAATATTCTTTTCTTGGTGAAAGATCATCAACATATCCCATAAAGATCTTCCAATTTTTTTTAACTAAAACCTTTATTTATATCATGGGGAAAAGAAAACATATAAAGGGTGAGCTCAAATTTTCAGTATGGGTAAGCATGGATAAAATAAAACAAACCATATACATTTGAACATAAAAACTTGAACATAATTTTTAAACATTAAAATCATGAGCAATGACATAAAACATGGCAGTACGTAAGGCATAGAACATAATGAAACATTAACCATGATAAAATAGAATGGTAATAAAACATGTAATTGCGGAAACCCATTAAGCACATGATATGATTTCCATGGTAGCCAAGGCATTGTTGGCAAGACCATCTTAGTGGACAAAGTCCCTTTCTGAATTGAGTTCACTCCTCGTTTCAATCCTATAACACAGAACCAGATTAACTTACCATTTCATCCATGTCTATCTCATGAGATATAATTCTTTACCCAATGCATTGGAGGGAGATATAGGTCCCTCCCTTCTCATAATTAAATCATTCTTTCGTGTTCCCCAAAATCATAAATCATACATCACTGCATAACCCATGTAATAGAATGGGATTCTTAAAAATCATGTTGTGATTAAATAATCCATATAAGAAAATGGATATAATTTCATCATAAGAAAAAATCAAACCATATGAATAATAGAGACATTATACTTTAAACATACACATGTGAAGTAATGTCATCTTAGATGGAAAATAGTTTTGATAAAACACTTCAAAAGAATTCTTGAGGAAAATATCCTTTCTTATTCATAATCATTTTCATTTCAAAAAATGATAAGCAATTTTAATGAAAATGATTTAGTTGAAAATAGTCCTGAAATATTGTAGAGGAATCTTCTTGAAAATAAGGCATTATGAAACCGTAAAAATCCATTCTTTCTGTATAAGTTAAAAAAAAAATTATCCTCATACTTTTAATGGAAACGTCAAAAAGTACCACATATGGTAAACAAAAGAAAGATTTCATCCATAACACAAAGTAAAAGTCAAAGAGGGGTAAAAATTACTTTAAACATACATGGAAGAAAATTATACACTTTATGAATAACATTTTTTTGGACATGGATTAAAAATATACCCCAGTAAATAATTACGTATAAGAAATCTCGGATAAAAATGAAATTGAAAAATTATCCCTTACCTTAGGTCCAATTTTTTCCATATGTGTCCGAAACTTCTTTATAGTGGGTTCAAACAAATTATTAACTTTTAAAAGAACCATAATAATATTTATTATATCATATATGATTCACTTATGACTTTATATTATCCGTTCTTTTGTCAATTCCATATTAAAGCCGCGTTTTCGGTAAAATCTTTTAAATCAACGTACGTGTTTGGACATGTTGTTATCGATATTTTAATTACTTATAACATGATTTAATATCTTCTATAATGAAAATTATGATTTATATATCATATATATTTCGTATATATATATAATAGATAGATAAATGAATTTAAATACACCGTTCATGGAGACGGTAAGCCGTACGTACGCATGAACGCTGTTTTCCTTTCCTTATTGACATGAATGGAAGTAAGTAGATGAAATATATATATAAATAGATCCAGTAGCTTTTTCATGTCATATATTTTTTTATTATTCATTATATATACTTTATAATCATTCTTGAATGGTTAACATGTATAATGAATCTCATCGTGTCCTGGAGATGGTAATCCGTACGTACGCACGAGCGATGATATCGGTCCCATAATTATTGAATGGAATTGGAGTGGATGATATCTCAGAATCAGTATCATGTTATAATAATAAGATAATCTTATTGTTTACACCATTATACCGATCCAAGTATGGTGGTGGTGGAAAAAAATTACACTATGACGTGGAGACGGTATTCCGTACGTACGCACGCGTGGTGATTTCGTTTTCCATAGGATGGATAGAAGGTGAATTGGGGTTGTTTAATATTTATAAAAACATATCATTATGTTATTGATAATGATGTTATTAATTTATAATTAAACAACTAAAAAAATATGAAGAAGAAGAAGAAGAATGAAACTTGAAAGAATCGGTAGAAGAGATTTCCTCTTCTTTGACGCACCCACATTAAGATTCCTCTTAAGGAAGTAGAGATGGTATTTTCAGAAGACCAGAACCTCCAGAATGTTTCTAGGGAAGTGGATAAGAGAAAGTTTCTGGTTTTGGCTGATCTTCAAGGCTCAATTGGGTGTGAAGAGAAGAGGGAAGGTGTTCCCTTCTTATAATGGAGGAGAGGGACACCTTTGGAAAACTTAAAATATTATTTTATAATAAAGTCATATTCTATTTATAATAGCTCCAAATAGATTTATTTAGAATCTAAAGTTGGGATGGGTCGAAATACTCTCAAAAAATATGTTTTAGACAAGTTTAGGTTACTATTTTAACCTTATCTTTTAAATTTGACTCTAGGTTAATAATTTAACTTTTACCGTGTCTTCTTGTTTTCTTACACTATATGGTTAAAAAACATACTATAACCAGCCAAACGAACCCCAAGTGGTTCATTATTAATATATATAACCTTATATAATTCATATGGTCGAACCTTATATTTTTACAAATATAATAACAATTAATAATATAATATTTGTTTTAGAAACTCTATTATGTCAATTTTGACACTATTTTGTAATTCATTTTTGTGAAAATCATATCAACATGATTAGTTCTATAAAGTTAATTAAATCAATACTAACATGTCATATTAACCTATAAAATTAGTTTAATTCATAACAAGTCTCAGATTACATTTATTTCGGTATTTATAATATCAATTATTTTCATATTTAATTATTTGGGTAATTACTGCATCACCACTGTGTCGTAAATAACATAAATTATTTAATGTCTAATAATTCTAAATAAAATTAAAATAGGATGGAAATATTTTTTATTTCTAATGAATATTTATTGTTGAATTTATCTTATGTATAACCCTATATTAAAAATGTTTTAGTCATTAAACATTGATTTTAACCATTATAACTCTTCTTTAAATAAAATAATAATAAATGTCCTAATCCAATCCAAGTTGAACTAAAGGGTAATATTTTATTCCTAAGGTTTTTTTTGGTCGAATTACACTTATACACGAGAATTTAGAATGTGTCAGGGTAATAGTAATATCATTTTTACCCTTAATTACCCAATTTACTTTTAACCGTGGTAAATAAAAGTCAAAAGATACTATTCACTAAAATTATTTTTATCTTATTGAACCGCATTTTACTCTTTGATATTAACCTTGTCTCTTGGATTTTCTAAATTCCACTCACAGATTTGGTAAAATTATGTTTTATGTAAAATTTCAAATTCTCCTAGGAGGTAGGTAAAAGACAGTGAAAAGTTCAATAAAATTTTTATATATATCTAAAATTATTATAAAATGACTGTAATAAATTAAATTGAACTTATATAGGTATTATGTATCAATTTTGACCTAAAAAATTTAAAAAAAGTAAAAAATTATTTAAATAAAAAGTCGGTTTTTAAATAGTAACCCAGTGTTTTCACTATTCATCAAAAATTGAAAGTGTTCAGAAAAATACCAAAAATTCATCCTAGGATAATTTCGATGTTCCAAATACAAAAATCAAGTCCATTTCGAAAGATAAAATTTATAAAATTTTAAAAAGTGGGTATTACTATTCCTAACGGCTAGTTTATATAACATATTTTTGTTTAGCGAAACTCGATATTGCGTACAACACACACTATCGTGGAAGGTTGCGAATGCGTGTAATACAAGCCAAGTTAGGGATGAGTGTAGTGAAAGATCCTTTTGATGCAGTGTACGACACAAGACATAAATGAAATTAAAAAGAATATTTTTCATAAAATCTCGGGGTGTTATATTCTAGCCCCCTTAAAATGAATTTTGACATCGAAATTCGTCAGGGTTATAAATGGTTTACTACTCAAAAGTTTCTTTAATTGAAACCCACATCGTAAAAAGGAATACAAAAAATTATCATTAAAAACTAATGTATGAAGCATAACAGTTACCCAAATTAACTAATCACTTGGTTTCCACATAGGAGAACATAGGTGCAAATATTGATATGAAAGAGAAATCATACCATCAAGTTCTGAGGGAGAGTGGTAGAGAACATGGCTATGAAAAATCCATCCTTCACAAAGCTAGAAATTTGTGATGATCTAAGGTACCATTTGATTAATCATATATAAGAGCACTAGGACAACATTTTTGGTTTTCAATATCATTTCCCTAAAGTTGAAAATTTTGAACTAGAAGAAATACTCACTTGATTTTGGTACAATCTCAGTCTTGTTTGTGCCTTGAACAATTTCCACATCATCTCTTAAAGAAATGAAGTTGAATCTGTCTTCTGTGAAGTGTTAGTAGATCATGTGATAGAATGATAGGTCAATCCATCTGTCTCAAACATAAGGTTATAAAAAGTTATATACATAAGTACATCTATGGTGAGATTAATCATATATGGTTCCTAAAATGGACGTATACTTCATATATCATACCAAATAATAAATTGAAACTAATTTAAACTAACCAGGGACTTCCTGTTGGCTAGTTGTAGGCAATAAAGGCCTGTCTCACTTCAGTTGTGGGTTTGATTCCTGCAACCTTGACACGACGGGTTGTCGTCCATCCTGTAGGTTGTCCTTTTTATAAATCTTCACCACTATAACATTACAAAAATAATATCGAAAAAAAGTTATATCCTTAAACAATACTATATGATGTCCAACATAATCCATTCCAATCATTAGGCTTATCCAAAATACATGTGTCCAATCTCATAGTATAAAGAAAATGATTACTGGAAACGTCATCTACCGAGAATGTGAATACCATCATTTATCATATGATATATCTTGTTGGTCACATTCCAAACATGTGAATACCATAATCATGTATTACCATAGAACCTGAGTGAAAACATTAATGATGTCAAAAGTTAATTCATTCTACATACCAAAATCCAAAAATTTCAATATACTCAATCCATGATATGACATGTCCTTATATCAGTCATGAGATCATGAATACTATCATACAAATCATTTTCTCCATATCACTTCATTATGTGAATTTCACCTGCTTTCCAAAAATATTTCAATCCATTTTCATGGTTACTGGTACCATAAAATTATTGAAAACCAAAATGAACTAATACATATATATTACAATATTCCACGATACTAAAATGACATTCCACAATATAATTTTGGAATCTCATTACATAAACACATAATAATTCCACCACATCATTGTCATACTCAACATTGCCAATATTGATCGCATGTGACATCCCTTTGTCCTTTTCCTTAAGTGGATTCTCATGTAGATCATCATTAACCCTTAGATTATGGCATTTATTATCACAATTCCCCATTTCCTTTCACTTGAATCATTGATGTGTTGGTGGAGCATTCTATGTAGTCTTTTCTTTATTCATGTAATTAGAATCCTTTTTCCCATTACTTCGTCACTCAGCTGCTCGATGCCCTTCTTTTACAAACTTTAAACATTTCCTAGTACCTTTTATACAATCTCCAACATGGTTCTTTCCACACATAGATCATAAACAAACATTCACCTTCTTTTCAACACTGTTCTGAGGTTTTTTCCTTGGACTCCATCTTTCATTTATTTTCAGAACCATGAGTTGAATTTGTAACACCAACTTCCAGTTCTAAATTGATTGAACAACACACAATTTCTTCATAGCTACTGAAGTCTCTTATAGCTAATTCCCTTTGAATACTTGGATTTAAGCCACATAAGAATAGATCAACATTACATTCAGGTTGGATGTTAAAGCCAAATGCATTCCTTTCAAGACTTGTAAAATTATCTTTGTATATTCCAATAGATTCATCATCCTTTTTCTTAAGCTCAAGGAACTCCTTTTCCATCTTTGATCGAAGAATACAATGGAATTACTTATTGAACAACATGTTCTTGAACTCATCCCATTCCATGGATGCAATTTTATCTTGGGGCCTTGTGTTGTTAATTAGATTCCACCACTGGTCTGCTAGTCCTTCTAAACGGTAAATAGCCAAAATGAATTATTTATGCTCTGAACAGTGAAGTATGGGATATATATTTTCAATTATACTGATGCATTGTTCAGTAACAAGTGGATCAAATTACCAACAGAAAGAAGGAGGACGTTGCCTCATGGAGGACTCAATAGAATATTGTTCCCTTCTCTGCTCATCCAGATGTACAGAATGATTCATATCATGTGTAAGTATAGCAATAATATTTTTCACTCAATTTCCCATAACATTGATTTTTTTAGGATGAAAATAATTTCATTTCCCATTTCATTGATCAACATGGTTCCTTCGGGTTCCAGCTATCGTCTAAAACCCAAAAGGTATACTGTGAGAGGCAAGAATCATTCTAGGTAAAACAACATAATAAAGGGGGTGTATCTTCAATATCTATCATATTAGGCTTATTTATAATATCTTTATCGTAATTATAGGAATATAACCTATACTTATACTTAACCATAGGGACATCCCTAGACATACCTTAGATATATCTCTAGGGATCTCACTAAAGTTTTCACATCCTAGTTTCCAAAGGTTAACAAATAATTTTCTCTGATACCAACTGTAGAGACCAAAAGCTTGGCATACATAGATATTACATTAGTTTTGTGTAATACATAATACATAACATAAACAGACAACAAAGGACTGTAATAGTTTAGTGTCTTTGGAAACTCGGAATATAATCTTCTAATATTGGTGAAAGATCTTCAACATTTCCCATAAAGATCTTCCTCTTTTTTACCTACAACCATTCATTATATCTTGGGGAAAAGAAAACATATAAAGGGTGAGCTCAAATTCTCAGTAAGGGTAATCATGGAGAAAATAAATCAAACCATATACATTTGAACTTAAAAACCTGAACATAATGTTTAAACATCAAAATATTGAGCAATGACATAAAACATGGAAGTAAGTAAGGAATAAATCATAAAGAAACATTAACCATGATAAAATAGCATGGTAATAAAACATGTAATTGTGGAAAACCATTAACCACATGATATGATTTCCATGGTAGCCATGGCATTGTTGTCAAGACCATCGTAGTGGACAATGTCTGTTTCTGAATCGAGTTCACTCCTCGTTTCAATGCTGTAACACTGAACCAGATTAACTTACCATTCCATCCATGTCTATATCATGAGATATAAATCATTACCCAATGCATTGTAGGGATATATAGGTCTCACCCATATCATAATGAAATCATTCATTCATGTGCCACAAAATCATAAATCATACATCATAGTATAACCCATGTAATAGAATGGGATTCTTAAACATCATGCCATCATAACATAATCCATATAAAAAAGTGGATATAATTCATAATAAGAAAAATGAAACCATGTAAATAATAGAGAAATTATACATTAAACATACACTTATGAAATAATGTCATATTATATGTTAAATATTTTTGATAAAGCACTTGAAAATAATTCTTGAGGAAAATATCCATTCATATTCTAAATCATTTTTTTTTCACAAAATGCCATGAAATTTTAAAGAATATGATTTAGTTGAAAATAATCATGAAATATTGTAGAGGAAGATTCTTAAAAATAATGCATTATGAAACCGTAAAAATCCGTTCATGCCGTATAGGTTAAAAAACATTCTCCTCATACTTTTAATGGAATGGTCCAAAAGTTCCACATATGGTAAACAAAAGAAATATTCCTTCCATAACACAAAGTAAAAGTCAAAGAGGGGTAAACATGACTTTAAATATACATGTAAGAATATTTAACACTTTATGAAAAACATGTTTATGGACATGGATGAAAAATATACACCAGTAAATACTTACGTATAAGAAATCTCAGATAAAAATTAGATTTCAAAATTATCCCTTACCTTAGGGCCAATTTATTCTGTACATGTCTGAAACTATTGTATAGTGCATTTAAACATATTATTAACTTGTAACAGAATCAAAATAATATTTATTATATCATATATGATTCACTTATGACTTTATATTATCCGTTCTTTTGTAAATTCATTGTTAAAGCAGCATTTTCGGTAAAATCATTTCATTTAACGTACGTATTTGGACATGTCGTTCATGATATTTTTATTACTTATATCTTGATTTAATTACTTCCAGAATGTAAATCTTGATTTATATATCATATATATTTCGTATATATATATATATATAATAAATAGACAAATGAAATGAAATACACCGTTCAGGGAGACAGTAGGTCGTACGTACGCATGAATAGTGTTTTCCTTTCCTTATTGACAAGAATGGAAGTAAGTAGATGACATATATATATATAAATAAATCTAGTATCTTTTTCATGTCATATATTTCTTTATTATTCATTATATATACTTTATAATCATTCTTGAATGGTTAACATGGAGAATGAATCCCATCGCGCCGTGGAGACTGTAATCCGTATGTACGCACGAGCGATGATATCGTTCCCATAATTATTCAATGGAATTGGAGTGGATGATATCTCAGAATCGGAATCATGTTATAATAATCATATTTAGTTATTTTTTACACCATTATACCTATCCATGTAATGTGGTGGTGGAAAAACATATTACACCACGGCGTGGAGACGATATTCTGTATGTACACCAACATGGTGATTTCATTTTCCGTAGGATGGATAGTTGGTGAATTGTGGTTATTTAATATTTATAATAACATATCAGTATATTATTGATACTGATGTTATTACTTTATAATGAAACAAAAATAATAGATTATGTTTAAGAAGAAAGAAACATGAAAGAATAGGTAGAAGAGATTACATCTTCTTCGACGTAACTCCTTTAAGCTTCCTCCTTTGGAAGTAGAGTTGGTCTTTTGAGAAGACCAAAATATCCATAATTTTTCTAGGGAAGTGGAGAAGAGAAATTGGCATGGTTTGGCCGAGCATCAAGGATCAACATGGTGTGAAAAGAAGAGGGAAGGGGTTCCCTTTTTATAAGGGAGGAGAGGGGCACCTTTGGAAAACTTAAAATATTATTTTATAATAAAGTCATATTCGGTTTATAATAGCTCCAAATTGATTTATTTTAGAGATAATGTAGATATGGGTCGAAATAATCTCATCCAATAGGATTTAGACGTGTTTAGGTTACTATTATAACCTTATATTTTAGATTTAACTCTATGTTAAATAATTTATCTTTTACCGTGTTTTCTTCTTTTATTACAGTATATGGTTAATAAACATACTATAACCTACCAAAAGAACACCAATTGGTTCATTTTTAATATATATAATCTTATCTATGTCATCTTTCCGAACCGTAGTTTTTTAGGAATATAATAATGATTAATAATACAATATTCGTTTTAAAAAATATTTTATGTCAATTTTGACACTATTTGGTAATTGATTTTTGTGAAAATCATAACAGCATGATTAGTATGAAAAACGTTAATTAAATCAATAATAAAATTTCATATTAACCTATAAAATTATTTTAATTCATAAAAATTCTCAAATTACATTTATTTGGATATATATAATATCAATTATTGTAATATTTCATTATTTGGGTTATTACTGCATCACCATTGTGTCATAAATAACATAAATTATTTAATGTCTAAAAATTAAAAATAAAATACCATTACGTAGGAAATAATTTTATATTTCTAGTGAATATTTATAGTCGAATTTATCTTATGTATAACCCTATATTAAAAATGTTTTATTTATTAGTCTTTTATTTCAACCATCTTAACTCTTCTTTAAATAAAATAATAATAAATGTCCTAATCCAATCCAAGTAGATCTAAAGGACAATATTTTATTCCGAAGATTGTTTTTGGTCGAATTACACTTATCTAATTGAATTAGGACATGTTTTTGGGTAATAGTAATATCATTTTTACCCGTAATTACCCTATTTACTTTTAACCGTGGTAAATAAAAGTAAAAAGTTACAATTCAAGGAAAAAAATTTATGTTATTGAACCAAATTTACCTCCTTTATATTTACCGTGTCTCTCTGATTTTCGAAATTACACTCACAGAAGTGGTAAAATTATGTTTTATGTAAATTTTCAAATTCTCCTAGGAGGTGGGTAAAAGAGGGTGAAAAGTTCAATAAAATTTTTATATATCTAAAATTATTATAAAATGACTACAATGAATTACATTGAACTTATAGAGGTATTATGTATCAATTTTGACCTAAAATAAATTTAATTAAAATAAATAATTATTTATATAAAAATTCTGTTTTTATGTAGTAACCCAGTGTTTTCACTATACATCAAAAATTGAAAGTTTTCAGAAAAATACAAAAAATTCACCCTAGGAAAAGTTTGATATTCCGAATCCAAAAATGTAGTCCATTTCAGTGATTAAATTTATAAGATTTCAAAAAGTTGGTATTACTCTTCATAACGGGTAGTTTATATAACATATCATTGTTTAGCGAAACTCGGTATTGTATACAACACACGCTATCGTGGAAGGTCGTGATTGTGTGTAATGTAAGCCACGTCAGGGATGTGTATAGTGAAAGATCCTTTTTGTGTATCATACAACACAATACATAAATGAAATTAAAAGAAATATTTTTCATAAAATCCTTGGGTGTTACAATAATCACCAAATTTAATAACAAATTATAATAATATAATATATAAATAAAATAATAATATGTTCCCTAGTACCACTTCCCTATTGGTTTTTCATTCTCGCAGCCCAACATCAAACATATTTTTCTCTCATCTCTTTCTTCATGATATGCGTAGCGTCACAACCCTACTTTATCATGCACTCTCAATGCCCAGCATCTCATGTTAGAATATGGGAAATCCTCATATCAAGTACCATACCCTCATCCTCAAACACACACCACATCCATCACATCATCGGACGAGAGTTGTTGGGTATCTTGAACTTGAAGGATATAAATCTCATGCCATTGTCCAACCATTCCATACCCTTACCAAATATCCATCACCCTATCATTTACAAATCCTTGGGTAAACCATATGCCACTCCCACACCTTGTGTGATCATACCAACATCTGGAAATCACAGCCCATCTACTACTAAAGGGAGAGTGGGGAAGTGGGGGGAATCATCCACTCATCCTCACTATCATGGATGTTAGTTAAAAGACATGGAAGGAAAACATTTACCATCAGTATTAAATACTTTAATTTGGTGGGGATTCATGTAGAAACCATAATAAAATACATGGGTAGGTAGTCACACAAAATTCCCAACATAAAAGAGTACACTAAGTACCTTAAAACAACTCAATAAATCCATCATTTCATCACAACGTCCCATCCACAACTATCACTGCCTCTATAACATAAACCATCAAATGACCATATAGAGATATCCATAATAAGATTCCATTTATTATTATATCTAATATTCATTATTAAATTCTATATTTACCAGTTTCAATAAATATTTTTTGGTTAATAAATTTAATTCCATATTTGATGAAAAACTAATCTATTTTATCATTGACATTTATTCCTTGCATTATTAATTCATTTACACATCCATATTTCAGTTACATCCACAATTTAATTCATCATTTACCCAATACATATATTAGAGTAAATGAATATACCACCACTAAATTATTCTAAAAATGTTTTAATTTTTTGATTATTAATCTCATTCAAACCCATACTATATCATACCCTTAGGCATCAATAACACACCTACTCACCATACATCAATCATCATTTACATATCACTTCACATTCCTCAATAGATACATACCATTACATCACAACCACTAAAAAATCCAGCAAAAACCACACCTAAAAAAATCTTGAAACATATTTTTGGCATATATTATACAAGGATCAATATAAACATATTTCTAGTCCTGATTATTCATACAACACCTTCAGTCACCAATTCCTTCAATTAATTCATTATGTAAATCGATTATAGTATTAAAACCCAAAAATATTCTATTAAATAAATTAAATACATTTAAATGTTTTAATAAACCATATTTTAATGGAAATAAATTCACAAAACTAAATAATCACATATATAAATAAGCAAAAATACATCAGTTTTATTCAATTTAAATAAAGGGTTTGGTTATTATAGAATTTTCTGGAGTGCACCACACATCATCAAGTTACATTCATTATCCCCGTTTTATAATATTATTCATTAATTTCTCATTACATTCTATTAGTAAATATATATTAGTAAAATAATATGGAAATGATGTATGGATATAGGTAAAATAATTATTCCCTTCTTCGCAGTCACAAATTTCATTATTTAGTTCATTTTATCTTCTTTAACGTGATCCATGATAATAATATATTGTAAACATCATTCTACTCTCATAATTTACACAAAAATAAGATGTATTTAGTATCGAAACCCCTACATAAATTGATGAGGCAATATATGATGATCCAAGGAGTTGGAATCCTCAAAATATGCAACAAAAGGATGGTGAGAAAATTAGATTTTGAACAAGGTTCACGATAGGAGATAATTGACAAACCAAAGAAGCATTGACCCTTTATTTATGGAGGAACCCTCAAATTCCTCCACCATGATATAAGGAATCTCACTAAGCCCATAGTGTGTCCAGTCAAATGGTAAATCTCAAAACGTTTCATTTTAATCAACCCTTCCCCCTAATTTCAATGCATTTTAAAACAAATTAAAATCACCCTTGATCACCACCACAACATTCACTATAGTGTAAGGACAAATTGCTCACATTTTTTTAATACCATTACAATAAATATGGTGTCGAGAGAACTATCTCAATATTTACTCCTACCTCACATGAAACTAAATGTCTCTTAAATTTATGACTCAAGTAAATAAAAATCCCATTAAAATGGATATACTGAAGAATTTTTGTGGTCCCAATTTAATATATATTAAATTTACAATAAAAATATATTATCAAATGGAATGTTAATTGTTTTACTAACCATGGTGCACCCTAACATCAAAAATCATTACCATTACAGAATACTGAAGAGATAAATTTTATATAGCTAAAACATCCATCAACTGAGACTTACCCTCACTCAAGATTGGTTATACCTTTATAATATATAATGAAACCTCATATATCCTTTACTAGTAGTTTACAATGACTAAAAATATACCACTATGGTTGTTCTACTAACTATGATTCTCCAAAAACAACACAAACAACTCCAAAACATCACCCTTCCAAAACGCTTGTAAAAAATATCCTACACAATTCATATAGATGAGGAATTTAAATAACAACCACCACACACACTAATATAGTTTGGTGGATCTGATGATGGATGAACTCATCTCTATGCTTTAAAACACCTCTAAACACTCAGAAACACAATGGAATGAGTTGAATAATTTTGAACTATTCCACCAGACTCCTCTGAAAATATTATTGTCCCTGAGAATTAGAACTATACAAAAAATATGGGAGGTGGGGAGTTATTAAAAACCACCTTGTAAGACAAAAATCAAATAGATACATCTATAAAGTGGGGTCACCTCAACCTCGATAATCATAGACAACACCCATCTCTTCTTCTCACCAATAAAGCATCACCCTTATACAAAAGATTCAACATTTTTTTTAAATATTCATCCATGAAAATATAATATATGTTCTTATATTTGATTTTAAATCATGAACCTGACAAAAAATTTATTAGGAAATATAAATTTACTTTAACATAACTTCTGTAATAATTATTACAATTTTTTTATAGAAAACTTTTCTCTTGATGGGAAATAAATCACATAATGGTTTTAAAGAAATAAAACCTGTTGTGGTTAAAGATTCTAACCAAAATAAAATATCATTCAAAGAGGGGTACTAACAGTTAAACCATCAGTAAATCAAAATTTCAAATCATTATTTTTGTTAATATCAATGTGCATATGTTATAAACTAGAGAATCCATATCAACACATAATAGGATTCATAAATCATGAGGATGAACCATTTTATTTTATCAAGATTACATATCCTATCAGTTTGTTTACATATCATCAATTACAAAGTACACATTCAAAAGAATCTCTAAATTTTAATTTTCTGTTTACAATTTAAAACATCTATGTTTATTTACATACAAGATGTTTTTTAAATTCAATACCATATTATACTTCTCCATCAAATACAAGAACATATATAAGAGTAAACATAGTTTCTGTAAGACTACAAATCAAGAGAATCCATGCACTACAACATGGCATTTTCCACTTTGGGTGTCCCTAAATAAACTAAAAAACATAAAAATTCATATTAAAAACAATTCATAATGAATATGGAGGATTAACATATCATAATATGGATGAGTCCATGAAATAAGTTTAAAAAACAAGAGACATAATTAATCATTGTATCATGTAATTCATTCAAGTTCATTTTGGAATAATAATTTAATTCCTAATATCACCCCATTACTCCACAAGAATAAAGGGATATGATTCCCATACATTTCAAAGTTATCTACCCTATATGAATTACCACTTCACATGAATTTTCAATTTTCTCGGAGTACTTGCATTAGAAAATATGGGACCATTAAACCATGTGTCCTAGAAATTATCCATATCCCATGTCAGGCATCAAGATCGTCCAATACCATTTCCATTTCATCCCATGAAATCCGAATAGTTCCAAACTATAACCACAACCATATCTCTCAAACATAATCTTTAATACAACTCTATCATGACCCCCTCTTCTATTACCCATGTTGTGAAGGAAATTATGTGAAGGAATAACCCTTAAATTCTCTCCTCCAATAGACCCTAGATTGGTCACTTGAATTAATGTTATAAAAATTATGACGATATTTATTACTATAATAATATAATTTTAGGATAAAATAATAATATTGAAACAATTTATCAACATCGCATCACATAATTAAACCAAAATCCCATAGAAATGAACACAACAATGCATGTCATGTGATATCAAATGAGTCACTAACACAATATCAAAATCAAATTATATACAGAAACTCAAATGGAGACTCTCCACTCCCACCTAGTAGGATCCATCCCAGCCACAATATCCCTCATGATAACCTAAAAAATATATATTTAGGGGTAACCATAAGATGTATTTTCAGTTTTATCATCCTTTGGACATCTCATATAAATTTGAAAAAATCATACTAATGATACAATGAGAAATGAGTAGAACCAATATGAACATATTATGTAATCTACCCATTTATAGCCTCACTAAAGATAACATACCAAGTATCGCCTATATGTATAATAAAATAATAAAATAACAATTTAATAATAGGTTGACAATATCTACTTCCCCATATGTTTTCTTCTCTCACACCACAATGTTAATCTTTTTGGGCACCCATCACTTCTCTCTTGATGTGGACCAGGTCCCAAACCTAACATCCCAAACTCTTTCTAGGTCTAATATATCCTATTTTGATTACATAATACCTAATATAAAGTACCATACCATATTCCTCAAGAACATGCCACATCTGTCATATCATATGATCATAATAGTTAGGAATCATGAACGTGAAGGAAATAAACATCATACCCTCCCCATACAATGAATGAACCCCACCACATATCCATCACCTTATCACCACCATACCATCTGGTACAGCACATTACACTACCACAAATTTCATGATCATATCAACATTGTATTGTTATAACCTATCTACTACAAAGGGGAAAGTGAATAAGAGGGGGAAGTCAGGAATCCCACCTCACCAGCTGATATGTCCTTGAACCAAAATATTGGCCAAATGTATAAAATAATGAAAATAGGGAGGGTGTTTATGGAAATAAAAATGAAAATAAATCTATAGTTATTCAGAAATAGTACCCAACCTATGGGAGTACAGTAACATCCATAAAAAGTCATCTATTACTCTATTCCATCACCACGATCCATCCAAAACTATCACGACCTCCATAAAAAATATCAGTAACCATAAAGAAACTATAATAACAAGATACATCTAGTTCTTATTTAGTCATTCATTTAGAAAATTACAAATTTACCACTGTGAAAAAAACAATTAATACATTTATTTACATATTAAATCGTAATAACTTTTATCCCTCACCCACATTCATTCCTTACATTATTCATTCATTTCAAAATAAAAATATCTATTGCTTCCAACATCTACTAAATTTCATCTCCTAACTAATTTACCCATTTAAATAAATGAATTATAATTTACTTATTCTAATCTTGTGTTTTTATATATTCTATTAAAACTATTCCAACCCATATCACCCTACCATTAGGTATCACTTCGACAACTCCTCACCATCCAACCAATATAAATTACCAATAACATCACATTCCAAAAATAAACCATACCAATAACATTACATCCACCATGAAATCCACTCCTAACCATACCTCAATCTTCCACAGACATATACATGGTTTAACATAGACACAATTCAGGTCCTGATTACTTAAGAAATCCATTTAGTTACCAAATTCACTTATTAATTAGATCTGGGATGTAATTCCAAAATAAAAAAAACATTTAATTTGAGAATTTATAATTTTAAACATGACCATATGCATAATTTAAATGAAAATAAATTCCCAAAAATAAATTTGGGATCATATCAATAAAAACAGAAATAATTTTCTCAAATTTTAATTTTGAATATGATTGTTACTATAGAATATTTAATTTTACACTATTATTAATCCTCTCATAATATCTAACCATTATTCATCATATTCTTATTTAATTACTCATATATTTATATATATATATATTAAAAACATAACACGTGAAAATAATTAGGGAATATAGATAAAAATTATGTTCACTAATTCTATATACCTATTCGCATATTTTTTATTATTTCATCTTTTTTTGGTTTAATCATGCAGTATATATTGGAAAAATCATGGTAGAATAAAAAATTATAATAAATAAAATAGATGAGGTATTGAATCTTCAACCATGATTTGATAGGAATGATATGATAATATAAGGAGTTAGCATCTCTAGTGATACCACGAGAGATTAGTTAGAATCCAATGATTCAAATAGGATTGGAGTAAATAGGTTGAAAATTAAACCAAGGAATCCTCAACCCATTTTTTTATGAGGATACATAGAAGGAATCCACCACAACATAGAGAATCACAATATTACCATGGTTAATATGATTAATTTGGATCTCCTAAATCACAAAATTTGAATTCGCCAATCCCATTGATTTCAACACAATATAAAAACCATTTTAAATCACTCTTGAACACTACCACGATGTAGGGATAACTACCTTGATGTTTTGGCTTACCATGACAAGAACTATACCACTTCATTTTACAACTTTTTTCTTCCTACACTCTTTCATGAAACACATTGTATCTTTGAATTTCAATTCAACTCACCACCAAACCCATTAATAAAGTTGAATCGTGAAATTTCAATGGTCCCCCAATTTCACATTCTGATTATATATGAAAAATTGCTTCTTAAATGGACACATAAACATTTTTACTGCTTTTGGTGAACATCAGAACCATGTTTAAATTACATTTCATGAGACTAAAGAGATTAACCTTAACTAGATAACACTGCCTTTTGACAATACTTACATTCACTGAAGATAGGATGTACCTTTATATAGTAAAAAATCCTCGATTTACCATTACAGACAACGGAAATTGACATTGGAAATGACCACTATGGGCGTTTCAATTTTCATGGTGAACTAAACACCACAAGAAGAAATAGAAAACTTTATCCCATTGAAAATGAAACACCAAAACAACCTATCCAATGCTCACATCTCATGGATCTCATATGACCAACATCTAACACACAACTATGTTGCAGCGGCCGTCATGATTGACAAACTCTTTTTTAGCCTCATGAACACCCTTGAAGTCATTGAAATGAAAAGGATTGTGTCAAGAATTTATATTACACTATAATATATATTCATATATACATTTTGTAAATTTATATATTATTTTCCCATAATTTATTTATAAATGTATTTTTATTTTATATTTGTTTGGTTGTCTATATATATATATATATATATTTACATATGTCTCTTTCTAATCATATAAATATACATATATTTATTTGTTAATATATATTTTATGAAATATATAATGTTTTGTACCTATATATAGACACACAACAGGTACACATACCACATTCCAATAGATTTTTACTTGTTAAATATTGACAAATTTTAATACATGTATATATATATATTACTATATATAGTTATTTTAATATATAAATATATAAAGTTATTCACATAAATTATTAGATTATAAATGTATATTTTTTTATTAATAAAACAGAAATATATTGATATATAAACATAATACAATGGTTTTTAAATGCATATAAATAATCAAAAAAATTTATATGGTAAACATAATTGATAAATTTTCATTTTAAATAAACTAAATATGAAATTTTTGTTTTCATTTAGTCTGTGTATTTAAAAATATATTTTAAATGTATATGTGTTTAATTTATTAATTTTAATATATGAATATATATAAATATTTATTTATAAATAACAGAAAAATTTGAAAACATATAGAATCTAAATAATTTAATTTCTATATGAATGTATGTCTGAGAAAAAAATCAGGCCTCCACTAAACAAATACAAAATTAAACACCTAAAAATTGAAATTTTTTTGACTATCCAAACATAGGATATCCCAATTTAAGACATTGTTTTGGAGGCCTTATTGAAATTTTTTGGCAAATAAATAATAAGGTTAGGATTTCCAAAGACTTATCAACGTATATCTTTTCACAATCATCAATTTAATTTCTCAGAGAACCCAAACAATCATACTGATAAAAATATATCATAAATTGACGATCATGTCCGAATTATATGATATTTTAGGTTATTAATTAACTAATTAATTTTTACTATCACCAAATTGATATTAAATTTTTTATTTGTTAATATTAATGATTTGACCCTAATTTAATGATAATGTTTTATTATATTATTAACCATTTTTGAATAGAATATATGATATATTGTGTTTATATAAACCTTGTTTTATATAAATAATTACAAATATATTATATCTATATTATTATAAATATATTTATATACATCAATATGAACTTTAATTGTATATAACTTTTTTATGATGTATAAATTTTATCAATAGTAAAAAGAATCATCATAGCACTAATAAAGGAGTACCATAAAAAGAAAAAAAACTGGTGATAAGTGGTATCCTATTATGAGGGAAAAAAATTAGTGGAGATAATCATTCACTTAACAAGAAATTTATTTTATCAATTATAAATGTGTCCACTTTAACAATATCTTTATAGTGATAAAAATGGGTAGTGTTTAATATTGCATGTTGTGTAGTAGTATAATTGGGTGACAATACCCATCATTGATATCCAAAAATAGTTGTATACTTTTTCATCCTCAAATAATTCCTTAATTTTATAAAATTAGTTCAACTCCTTCTTCGCACTATACCATGTGAAATACCTCCAATTCACAGCCTCGATATATAGTATTATATGGTATATAATTTGGAAATAGAAAGATATCATTTGATGTGACACACAAAACATTCTCCAATATTTCATATCACCTCATTGATATGCATCACAAACCCATGCTCGTTAAAATATATGTGAAATATCACAATAGAAATATAAGATGTAGATCATTACATCCTTGTTATCCCCATGCCACAATATCTATTTAAATAGATAATTTCGTCCACGTATCCAAATCAAAATATGTTCAGTGGGGATATTAATTTTAATAAATTCTCCATTTTTTTCACTAGGGATCTACTCAGTATACCACTTTTTTTTACTTCACACATTTTAATTCTATCTATACATGTTCAATGATGTTGGTCCCATGATTCTAAAAAATTCATTTTTCATCTATATATTATATTATTAGTGTAGTTGGAATTGAGTATGTCCTGAATGGAACATTGTTCACTAATTTTTATATACTGATAATCTCCTTATCATGAAATTTTGTACTCAACATGGTTTCATTATGTTATGCAGTGAAATAATTTTTCATCACATGATAGTTTGACACAAAAATAAATTTTTTTTAATCATGTCTATTCAATTTTTGTTTTCATATTTATATTTTCCATAATTTTATCTACTAAATAATTTTAATTATTTTCATGCATGAAATATTTATAGTTTTATTTAAATGATAAATTTAATTTTAATTTAGGATTATTATTGTTGGGTTTCTTTATATTTTTATTGGAATTTTATCTTGGGCCTTGGTATTTTAAACCCATAAGTCCTTTCCAGCACCAATAATGACTCATATATCCATACTATATGAATCCTTGGCCTTTGATTAGTCGCACCGCCCCTTTCTTCCCTACCATCTATTTTTTTAGCATATGTGATATGTACATAGAATTTTGTTCGGATATTCCATGTGGCACTCTCTGGTTGGGTGTGAAGTTGCTTGCTACAATTAGTGTCAAGGATAATTAATGATCCCCTATGCCTCTATCTCTTTAGGATTCATTCTAGTTATCTATTGGTATAGTGGTTCTCTCCAATTACTATTCTTGATTCTCAAACCATAAACAGGTGTATTTTATTCCTTTATTATGAATAACAATGGCCAAAAATATCCACAGTACACAACCAATATATCTATCCTATTGAAGCACTTATGATAGAGATATTATGGCAGGTCTAGTACTCGAATGAGGAAGATATAGCCTAGGGATTTACATAATTCTAGAACCTATATCATTAGGGATTTTAAACATCCTAGAACAATAAATATGTTATTTCATGAAAATACTAGGATGAGAGAGCCTTTTTCTCATTCATTGTTGTATGTTATTCAATATATTATGATTATCGTTTCAAATTAGTAGTTCTATTTTCCTCTTCTATAATTTTCTTCATTGATGTATATTGTAATCTTATTTCCATATTGAGAATGAATAAAAATATCTGGGGTGGTGTTCTCTTCATCCATGTTGGTCCCCATAGGACTAAAGCATGTAAATACTTGTGTTCTTTCCCTTTCTCTTCTATCTACAATTTTGTGCATTTTGTTTGATTTATTTTTCATTTTTTTTATTCAAATATAAAACTACCTAGTTCGTTACTATTAGGTTTTGGTGTTTTTATTCCATTTGTTTCACCCTTACCCCTCAAAAAGTTGCATCAGAGCTTTACTAGTACATCTTTGCTGTCGAAATTATTTATTTGTTTGAGTAATTTTTTCTATTTTAATTCTAGATTACAATTTATTCTTTAGTTACAACTATATTTCTGCATTAATTCTTTATAACCACTATAAAATATAAAATTTCTCAGTATCTTAAATAACATTTGAAAAAAATAAAACACTGAGATATTGGTTTCATTGGGGGGGGGGGGGTTATGCTTAATGATGACTATAAGAAATATACATATACACTTTGGTTAAACATATATAAAACTGGATTCAAAATCAAGAAATTTAATGGTGATAATGACATTAAACATTGAATAATTATGATAAGAGATCTACATGTTTAGTATGGAATATTTGATAGTATTTATGGGCATAAAAAACTAGTTTTTACTATAAATGAAACTGGATATTCCGCCACTATCTACAATGATGCCTCTCCTAATGTGTTAGATAAAAAATATATCTCTTTCCGACCTTCCTTAGGAGGTAACATTCTAAAATAAGATTCGTATGAGTCTATAACTACTTTTATTTGGAATAAACATTAAAAATTAAAAATTTCCACTTCCATAGTTGGAAGGATTTATCAAAATACTGAATATTCACATTTATGACGAAAATTTATAGTTCTATTAATGCCAATATAGATGAAAATTAACAATTTAATGTTATATGTAGACAACATTAATGTATCATTTGATGATGATCATGAATCGATCCTTCTAATTTCTCTGTACAATTTTTATAACACCTTAGTAGATACCATGGTGTGTGGTCATGACCCATTAACTCCTAAAGAAGTAAAATAGTCTCTTCTTTTCAATGAATTGCATTCCAAAACTAGATTTAAATGTATATATGAGATCTTGTTCACTAGAGGTAGACCTTAATCAAAAGTAAAAAAGAAAAATGTTATTGTAGATAAAAGAATGAAAAGTAATGAATCATATTTTAGGTTTACCAATAGGGAATGAAAATTAACTTTTTTCTGTTGTTGAACATCTGGGATTACATAGCTCGATAAAAGGAAACTCAAACAAGAGATAGAATACAAACCACCCACTAAATAGATCATCCTATTTGACTTTGGTTATGAAATGGATAATGTTCTAAATGTCACTATAGATACTCTCCATTATGAGGGGTCCAAGATTTAGGTCACCCCTTTCATATGTGTCTCTTGAAAGAGTAATTCCTAAAATTGTTAGAATGTTTTAAAGGTGATTTACTCTTATGAAATAATAAGAGGTGTAAGGTGGAGGGAATAGATTCTATTTTTAATGAACTAGTTGGTCATTCTATCATTACAATTCTTGATGTTTGGTGGGTTCCCAAATTTAATAGAGACCCAATTTCCATAGGGATTTCTAGACCCAAATAGATTCACCTTTAGGTCTAAAACTGCTTGTTTAGAAATAAAAAAATGACCTTCAAAGATAATAATGGATTCTCATAGTAATGAGATGATTCTATTAAATATAAAGACCCATTAATGATAGTTGGGTAGTGTTTTTGCCACAAAAAATGATTATATTATTCTTTCTAATAGGATATTGGGGCATATTAGCACTATGGACCCTCAAGAAATCAACAAGCATGGGATGTTGAGTGACATCACATAAAATAATCTTCTATTTTGTGAGATTGTGAAACAGGAAAGGCTAAGAGAGTTGCCTTTAATAAGAACTCCTTTAATGCAACCATCCCATTAGAATATAATCATTCTAATCTAATTGGGACTTATTTGGACTTCCTCCCATGGTGGAGGATCAAATTTTCTCACTTTTGTATATTAATTTCTCAGGAAAGTCGTGATTTAAATCCCAAAAAATCTCATATTTTATAAAAATTTGAAAGATAAAAAATCTAATTTGAAGAAAAAAATTGGGAATAGATTAAAAACCATGAGAACAAATAATTTGATGGAATGAATATCAACTAATTTATTTTAGTTCTGTGAATATGGAGTCATGAAAAGGAATAT
Organism: Viscum album; assembly: GCA_963277665.1. Lineage (NCBI taxonomy): Eukaryota > Viridiplantae > Streptophyta > Magnoliopsida > Santalales > Viscaceae > Viscum > Viscum album. The sequence goes on along the minus strand of OY728121.1, from coordinate 1,622,842,982 downwards.
TGTTGTTAAGGAAACCCCAAACATAATTTCCATATTAATAGTCTAAATAGGACCAGTTTATAGAGATTATAAAGCATATTTACATGCTTGGGTCTTGGCAAATAATTTAGGGTAGAGTCAGTTAGCACTAATATCTACACAATTAAATAGTGTATCACCTATTCCAATTAGTTTAAAACACTATAAGAATTGTGTATTGTATCTTATACCTCTTTATGGTCCTTCGGTTGTACAACTTATTCTCAATTTAAAAATGATAAATTAGAGCCAAAATATCATAAAATCATATTTATAGGATATCTAGAGGGTGTTAAGTGATATAATCTTCATGTATATTAAACTAGTTTCAAAAAATTGATTTTTAGTAGGGATGTAGCATTCCATGTGTCCTCTTATATCAAAACAAAGGTGACAACATTTGGAAGAAAAGTTCCATAAATTGAAAATGCTAATGAAACTATGCCTCCAATCCAAATTGAGCCTCGTGTCCAAACTATTCAACCAGATGAAGAACCCACTAGATAGGATGATTCCACCACTATTTCTAGTTCATATTTTGAATCCAAACATCCTTCCACTATTAAAGATTACCAATTAACTCACGATAGTGAATAATGATTCCCTAGAACACTAAATTTGTTTATCCAATATGACCTAGAACAATATACCTTCCGTGTGGCCTAGGATATTGTAAATTATAATCCTTGAACCAAAAATAATGTCCTAAAAATATAAACTCAAAGCTGTGGGTATTTTCCATGGATGAAGGAATTCAACAATTAAGAAAAATCACATGTTTCCTATTGGTAATATACCTTTCAATTAAAATGTTATTTACTTCAACTGTTTTGTTAATAGAAAAGATGAATATACGAAGGGAAATATAATAAAATAAAAAGTTTAGTTAGATTATTAGGGATTCCATCATGAATAATGAATTTATTATTTTGAATATTTTCCAAATTTTTTTTAGCATTCTAAGATAAGAATTTTACTATATTTTTCTACATGTAATGATCTTCATCTTGAATAAACTAAAATTAAAACTCTTGTATTTACACTTAAAAAAATAAATCCAATGTTTTTTAGTGATTTAAAATGTGGAAAATATTGGTTGAAATCCAAATTGGGAAAGGAATTAAAACGATGAGAACTAATAATGGGATGGATTACCTATCCACCAAATATATTAAATTTTGTGAATATGAAATAATTAAATGACATATAACTGTACGTGAAATCCCCAACAAAATTTCCTTGTATAAATTATTTGTAGAACTATTTTAGAGACAGTTTAAAGTATTCTTTCATTGTTGGGACTCCCTAATTTTTTTGGGTAGAGGATATTGACACTTTTATCAACATAATTAGCAGGATTCCTTCCTCTTCAAACTATTTTTGAACACCTAAATAATGGGTGAATGGTAAGCCCCCCTCTTATAGATATTTAATGTTCATCTATTGTACAAATTATGTTCGCATTAATACTGATAAATTGAAACCAAGATCACTAAAATTCATCTGTTTATGCTAATAAAAGTATGATAAGGGGTACATAACAAGGATTGATAAATCTCGTTAATAAAATGAATATTAATAAGGGACGTATTGTTCAATAAATCTTCTTCTCCCAAATCTATGTCTTCCAAAACTGACTTGAATGAACTAGACTGAGACAGGATGATAAAGATGATCCCTCTACTAATTTTGATGTAAGTCTCCATACCACTACAACCAATATCTCTTCCCACTATTTAGATTTATTATGAGTCTAGTTCTATTTCAGATTCTAATTCAGAGCCTCCTTCTAATAATAGGGACAATCAACTAATCCTAGATATAGAATGAAAAATTCATAGACCTCCCTATCATTTTAACAAATATCATATGGAACATTATACATTTATCTTATCCCATTATATAATATATAATGATCATAAAAAATATAATAATTCCCTAAATAAAAATAACTCAAAATATTCGGTCATTTCTATGGATAAAGAAATATACACTTTAAGGAAAAATCACTCTGTGTCTATTTTAATAAACCACCCAATGCTAGAGTAATTAGTTCCAAGTGGATTTATTATAGAAGAAAATATAAAACTGAGGGACTTAAAATAAAATATAATTAAATAATTGATTCAAAGGTATTCCTTCAATGAAAATGAATTTATTATTCTGAAATACTTTCCTCTATCGGTAAGAATTATTCTAGTAATCATTTTCATTCTTTTTCTCCATAAAATTATATAAACATAGATCAAATTGATGTTAAAAAATACTTCTTACATAGGGATATATGTGATATTATTTATATGAATCCTCTTAATGGTTACTATAAGGAATTGAAACTGAATCTTGTATGCATGTAAAGTAAATCATAGTATGGATTAAAAAAATACTCAATGTTGTTTTATATGAAATTCAATTCATTTTTGTATGAAAACTAATTTACTATGATCCAATATGATGCATGTGACTATTTTAAGTCAACTAAGAACTATATGATTTTTTTGAAGTTATATGTTGATGACATACTTATCATTTTTAATAACATGAGCCTCATCATTTTTATAAAATACAAACATTCAGGTAAGTCAAAAATTAAATATTTTTGTGGAGATAAGAATATATTAGGTGTTTAAATCACTAGAGATAAACCAAATTAATTTCATTACATATCACAATAAGGTTATATATTAATGATTCTAAATAGATAAATGTTTTAATAACTCAAACCTATCAGTGTACCTCTTGGACCACACATAAATTTGTATTTACACAAGCAACAACTTCTGATGATGATTTTCAATTTATGCCTTAAATTCTTTAAAATATGATTTTTGATAGTATTATTTACTCTACGATTTACATAAAACATGATATTTATTATTAAATATTCATTCTTATTATATTTTTGGTCACACCCAGGAAGCCCCATAGGCATTTCATTCGGTGAATTTTAAAATAAATGTCTCGTTATTCTAATCATTCAATGTGTAATAGTTAAATTGTGAAAACGGTTGAAATGATTACAAGATACGTATATTATGACTATATTGGGAATTGTGACACAAGAAAATCCAAAATTAGTTACATTTTTACATTTTTTTGTGGCCCAATTTCATGGAAGTGAAACCTATAGTTCATTTTTTCTCTTTAAACCATGAAATCAAAGTATATTTCCTTGAATAAGGTAGTAAAATAATCCTTATGGATTATAGTACTATCTTATGAACATAGAATTTATAATTCTATTATAAATACTTATAGGGATATTAATGTTTCTCTTCATAGGCCCCATACATTATTTATCCATGGTAATTCAAAACAAAATATTATTAGACTGCATTTTATTAGTGATTTTGTAGAATTTTGAAATGTGTATTTCAACAAGAAACACACTGATGATAACCTGACTAACACTTTGAAAAAATACGTTTTGTTTTTTTAATTAAATAATTGTTTAAATAGGATAAATATGGTTCTAATTTTATAACATTAGGTTCAATAAAATTTTCAATTTCAAATTAAAATGGTGTAGATTTTGGTATTATAAAATTCTATTTCATATTTTCTTATTGATTTTTTTTTTGAAAATTAAGTAAATTATTTTCTTGCATGAAATATTAGTATATTTTTTGTTTTTATCTATTTAATATTCTTAGGATTATTTATGTTTTTGGTGTATGATCTCAGTCTATTTTTTAGGTGTCCCGTACTTGTTACCAGTACACATTTTCCTTGTATTTTGTATATTTCTATTGGTTAGTACCTTGAGGTTTGTTTGGGTGAAAATAGATAATTTTGGAAGGAGGAGGGAATGTGCATAGTTGGTGCTTGGTTTTCCCATTCCTTGTGCACCTATCACAAAAACATTGTGAACCCCCTTACAAAGAGGTATTTCATAGCTCACAAAATTTTTGTTAATCCAAAGACCCAAAAGGAGAAACTTTGCACTCCAATGAAGAGGTGCACTATCTAGAAAACCATGAGACCCAGCCCAACAAACCATGCGTGCAGTTTTAATTAAACTGAAAATTAGTTTTCAAAATACTTGAAACCCCATTTTAACACCTAATAAAACTAAAATTAAAAATAATATATTCCTATAATTTATGGAGGGTCCCATATGGTTTCATAAGGCTCATGAACACTATTTTTAGCGAGTTGAATTGATAATTGAAGAGCATCACCTCCCCAGATATGTAATTTATTCCAACTCAGATATATATCTCTCCCTATCATATTTCCAGATAAAATAGGGATCTTCATTTTCTATTGGATCTATATATAGTCTTATGATATATTTATTCAAATAATTGTTGATCTAGGTTTCATATGTAGTTCATGTTATTCATCATGGATTTGACCTATCCATTTCTATTTCTGGATATCAGTTGGCAATAATTATATGTCAATTTTGATGTACCTAGTCTATTATTCAAATCCCAAATTCTTGATTTCAATTACATGTATGTAATTATATAATTTCTATTAGAATATTATAATTTTAGTATATTATAATTAATTAATTAACATGGTGAATTAATTAATTGAAGGAGTTTTCAGGTTGGGAATATTGGAATTGTGAATTGGAATATTTAATTGTTGAATTAATTATGTTGTTGTTGAGATTGTTGAACTTTATAAATTAATTATGTAAATAATTAATTGTAAATTTTGGGATTGTAAAATTTATTGACTAGGAATAAGTAAATTTTTTATTAAATATTTAACGATTGAGAATATTAGAATTGAATTATTAATTGTTGATTTAATTATTTTTATATTTAAAATGTTTAATTAGAATAAATAATTTTTGGAAATAATTATTGGATATTTTTTTGATTATGAAATTGATAGAGATGATTACTTAATTATTGAAATAATTAATATGCTTGAGGTGACTAAATAATTTTCTAATTATTTCATAGAATTGGTGTGGTTAATTAATATTTGACTTACTTAATGGAATGACGTGAATATGAAATTATTGAATTTTATTAATTAATTTTCAAATTATTTAATGTGATACTGTGACATATGTGAATTGAAATGATGAATGGTAGAAATTTCAATTGTATGTCAATTGAAATGATGAATGGTAATAATGTTATTCATAGGTGTGAATTTAAATGAGGAATCATAATAATGGAATTCATGTGTGAATTGAAATGATGAATTGTAACAATGAAATTCATATGTGAAATGATATGATGAATGGTCTCAATGATATTTATTCATGAAATTAAATTATTAATGATAATAATTTCATTCATGTGTGAATTAAAATGTTGAATGGTAATAATGGAATTCATTTCTGTATTGAATTGATGTATGGTAACAATGAATTTCATTGATGAATTGAAATGATGAATGGTAACAATTATATTCATGTGCGAATTAGAATAATGATTGGTAATAATGGAATTTAGATATATGAAATCCATTGGTGACGTTTAAGACATCAGCACAGGCCTATGTTGGTGTTAAGAGTTTGAGTGTTCTCGGGAACCTAAGTGTTATGTTGTAAAATAATGATTAATTTACTAAGTGTAAATTGTATTCATTATTACATTAACTTATTATTTATACTACTACATACACAATTATTAATGGAAATTTCTTTAGACCCCATTCATGGGGGCCTACTATGTTTTACTCACAAGCTACTCAAGTAGCCTAATCAGTATCGAAATTCACTTCATGATTGTAGGAAACGTTAAGGGAAAAGGCCCTGGGTAAAATTGTTAGTTTGGAATGGAGAATGGTTGAGGGAATTAGACCAGATTTTGGACCCACATGGGAGTTTCCAATGACATTATTTATTTTGGGTTTTTTATATTGACACTTGACATGTATTGTCATGGAATATCTACTGTTTATTTTGTATTGTATTTCCTATTTTGGTCATCATGTGATTATGGTATTGTTTTGGTTATGGTTATATCAGTTGATAGATTATTTCTTTTTCACTTCTGGGCTACATTGTTAAAGAGGGTTTAGTCTCCCCATCATCGATATTGATCCTCACAACTATTCATTAACCATTGGAATATAGGGTGTTTCTCTTGAGGTTATGTGACATACTTGGTCAGGGAACCAGTGTGTGGTACCAAGGGTAGGATGTTATTGTTGAGCCTCTTTTTTATGGAATGTTACTTTTTTTGGTCCATCGACATTGAAATTACTTATTTATTGTTCCAGCTGTGACTCAGTAGATATAAGTGTATCTTATTTTCTTGGTCATTGATTACTCTCTCCATCATTTTCATCCTCGCTATCCACATGTGTTCTTAAATTAGGTTGCATAACTATGTTTTAGTTCCTATTGTTCATTGTTGCATATTCTGGATGACCATACTATTTTGAGGCATCATCTGGTGTTATGGTGTATGATGACCCCTACATTCTGTCACTTTGGAAATCTAATCCTTATACATCCACTAAATCTTTAGCTCTCAGTACTCTTAGAAAAACCTTATTTCCCCACACTCATCTACTTCATTAGAGCTTCTTTCTAAGCCTTTCACTCTCCCCATATTCTCCAAGTGGACAATTCAAGGTGGAGATGAAATCTTTTTTGGGTGGAAGAATATTGGCCCCTTATTATTGATATATCACTAGGAACAAAGAATAGAGGGATTCATTGGATCATGGTTTGTTACGCACACTTGTAATGACTCCATGAGATGAAGACCACTAAAACAATTTCATAATATAAAACTATATGTATTGTTTTTTTGTTTTGGTTTTTTCAAACCATATAATTTTTTGCTTCTCATATTATATCAATTATATTTTCCTTTCCATATTATACTTGTAGTATTTTATTGTTTTAAGAACAATAAAATGCATCAGTTAGATGGTTTAATTGTTATTCATGTAGGTTCCCATGAAACTGAGGCATGTTAAATATTCTTGTTATTTTCTACATTATTTAATTCATGTATTCTTATTGTTTGTTTATATAGTTTTTTTAATCTGATATCAATAGTCTCATTCATTCCTTCTTGTTTTTGGGGATCTGCATGTGTTCAGGTCACCATTACAGCATCATAGTAGGTTTTTTCATTTTTTATAATACATGTTTCAAAGTAGAAGTTCAATTTTACTCTATTGTTGTTAACTTCACTGATTTATGTTGTAATCATGTTTTTTTAAACGTTAATAACAATAATGTGTGGGTGGTGTTATTGTCTTGAAAATAGGTCTCCATGAGACCGAAGCATGTAATTATTTGTGATCATTATCTTTCCCTATTTTTTTCTCGCTTCTTATTTGAATGGTTCTATATATTTCAATTTCAAATAGTGAAATACCTAGTTCAGATCTATTTTTTTTAGTGTATGAAAACAGTTTGGTTAACCCTTATCCGTCACATTTTAACTCAATATATCTAATCTATACCAATCCACCATAGTGTCTACACAATTTATATACTCATCAAAGTCCTTTTTCTAAACATATACCAAATGAAAAGTTATACTTTTATCAATGTATATAAAATAAATTTTCATTAGTAATTTATATTTTCCTAAATAAAACATTATTCCTTCAATATTGCATATATTATTTTTAATTTTATTTTATAATTAAACCATTTTTTGGGTTGATGGGAATCCATTATGTGAACTATTCAGAAAACAAACCAACCAATGATCATCATTTTGAGCTCACAATTATTAAAAAAACCCAAATCCAAAATTGATAGCTAAAACTATGAAATTCTAATACACTTACATTAATGGATTTCCCTATGGAGAGGTCGAGGATGATGGGATATCTTCATCATTCCTTGATCCGTTCACCTCACATCGACCGAGGCTACATCACCCAAAATCTCATCACCCACCACTTCTCTTCAATGATAACTCCAACACTATTGGAACCATCACCACTATTGATAACACACACATGTATAGTAATAATAACTTCACAATATTTTCATAATTTTCATAGATGTTTAATCATTGAGAAAATATACCAATCTACAAAAAATAAAAATTTCAAAATACCTCTACTAAAACAACCATCAATTACTGGTTACAATATCCACCATAGAATCCCCAACACACAACCCAAAATTTAAGCTACCACTCAGATGATAACATGTTGGAATTGCACCCAAAACATACCACACAACATCATCTTCCCTGGAAGGACTCCACCACGAGAGAACACACTACTAGCACTAGAGAAGACCCAGTCTAAGGATCCCTCGATGTATATCCACTAATTGTTTTTGGATGATCAGTTTTTTAAACTCAGAAATAAATTAAAAGTACAAATGATTTTAAGGCCCATTCATATTTAAATTTTATAAGAGGACATAGGGTTATTGGTGTCTATATTCAACTCCATTTTGGTTATTTTTGTCACATAGGATTTTATATTTCTATAGATCTATATGTGAGATAATATATTAAATTTTTTATGGTGGACCACATTGTCGACTTTTCCCCAAACATTTTTAATAAATAAATTTTTTGGTTCTCACTAGAATTTGTGTTCATGTCTTATATATCATTATTTATTTCTAAAATATCCTTTTTATAGTTATTAATATTAATTATAGGGTATTGAACAGAATATTGATCAATTTCAAGTCAATGAATTTAACATTGTGGTAAAATGATTTTTTTTTCATTTATAGAGTTTAGATATATATTTTCATAAATTAAAAGTTAAGAATCCTTATAGTGGATATATCTTAATAACAAAATTTTGTCATTTTATTTATTAAGGGGATTCCCTAACATTTATGAATAAATAAAAATTACATATTTATTAAATACCAGTAAATAATATATGTGGAAAACATTATTCATAAGAGTTTGAAACCTAAGCATCCTATAGAAAATAAAATAAATTTTCACACTCCAATAAATATATTTCATATTCTCATTAATTACATTTATATAATTAATATATTTTAACCAATATTAATACATAAATTTATACATTAATTATCATTCTTAGATTTGAAATTGATATTTTGTTTAACTTTTCATTATTTCACTTAATGTAGACTTTAGTCGATAAATATTTTTAATATATATCATTAATGTACATTTAGTGAAATAATTATTTAATTTTTATTATTTTAAATTTACTTATTTATTTTATTTTATAGAACATCCGCATAAAAAATTAAAATTTATATTACATAAAATATGATTAAATAATATAACAGGTGAAACATATAAACTATTTTTTATAAAATATTTTTATTTGTATTTTCATTTGGGATGAAATATTAAGTTTACTTTTCATAATTAACCCATGATTATTATGAATAAAATATCTAATATTTTTTCATATGATTTACTGAATGAGGAAATTAAAATTAATTGTTCTGAATTTTATTTATGTAATGACCCACCAATTATCATTGGTTTGAGAGTACAACACATCATTAATTAGCATTAAGTAACAACCCGCATGATGCCAAAGGATGGAAATAAATGTCGAATGGTTTCATAAAAAAGTGTGGGACGATTTACCCTTTTAGAAATAAACCAATAAACCATCAAACCATAACCAAACCATTCACAAAATGATGCATGAAAAAAGGAATGGAAACTAAATAACTTAATGTATCTAAAAACAACATCAAAGTGTGAAAAAGTGTATGACCAAACAAGTATCAAAATAAATAGAATATAATAACTAAGGACACTCAAAAGACTAAAAGACTCTAGAATTCACATTCTCCCATCTCAACAATCAATGAAAAACCCATGTATCATGAGGGAGTGCTAAAAACATTGGAAACATTACCTTTACCACTATCCGAGAAGATAAAATTTTCAAATGAACCAATGTTCCAAAGAAGGGGTGAGTATGAATCTCAGTAGGTTTTCCCTTAATAATTAAACAATCAATCCACTAGGAAAGAACAAATAACAAATTATATAAAAAATTTTATATAAATAAATTTACCAAATAAGTTTACAACCAAATATAACCATGTATGAAAACGAATTATAACCAAGTGGTAAAATGAAATGAAACCAATTTACAAAAATTTATTTTCAATAAAATAAAAAATAAATCCTCTAAAAAAATTTATATTAATTTTTCTTAACAATTTCATAGTTCACAACACACCCACACATACAAGCTTTGTTAATAGTTCCATACTCATGAGTCGTCTCTTTTCCCATTACATTGTTTCCCTTTGACACCCAACCCCAATCTAGGATAACATACCTTGTACCCCAATGGTAATAATCACTTGTTAAGGGTCTATTAGGCATGACATTGAACTAAAACCATTTATACCATATACATCCATTTCCATAAAAAAGCATTTCAATAAAACTGATATTTTATAGAAAACCAAAGAACAACCTATTTCAAAGAAACATTTCATTTCAATAAAAAAATACCTTATAATGAAAACATATAATCAAATTCATGTTCCATGAATCCATAGAAAGAAACTTTTTAAAATCCATATTTTAAAACCCAGAACCACAACACTTTATTCAAAATACATATTTATACAAATTTCTACAATTCACCTAACCATCACAAAATAAGGTTTCCAACAATTCATAACAAAAAAATTCATGATATATTGATCACAATTTACTCAATTTGAATTCATTCCAATTAGTTATTCTAAGAGGTGTTGAGAGTGAAGCCACATACCTTGAAGGATTTGACAAAAACCCCAATGAACTAAGAACACATAAGAAAATGGGGTTTATTCTTCAAGAACCATCCTTAGATCTCTTCTCCTAGAAAGATAAAGACCAAATTTCATCATATATGGAATCCACCAACCTATATCTACCAATAATAGGAATAGATATGATAAAACAATAGAATAGAATATGCAGATCTATGTTGATCTACGAATCCAATCATGAGCGACGAAGAATGATCAAATACCTCATGAATCCTGCTTCAATTCACCAAGATAAGATTTTGGATTACCTTCAGACCTATGGGTTAAAATTATTTGGCTTTAATAGAAGTGAAATACAATTTTAGGGACCTTTTTTTGGTAAAAATTGATGGAGTTATGGAAACAATGAGTGGGATACTATTTTTATAGATCTCCTTATGACTCCACACACGTTTTGACCATAGGGTTAGGAAAACCATGTGCTAACTGTGTGGAATCCACTACCTAAATAGATTCCCCTTAAACGGTCTCCCAAAACATGCTCCTTCCATGCTAGATATAAAGCCTCAAGTGGAATACATCAAATGGTTTGGCCACATAGTTAGGAAAACAGTGCACCACCCGTGCGACATCCCTTTATCCCCAAAACACTTAAAAAATTCTCCCAACACTCCAAACCTCCACCCTCACAATTTATAAACATAAAAATCATCAAGTAAAGGTTACATAACAGAAGATGGGGGTACTATAATCTACACGCAATTGGTCATTCCATGCTCGAAAAGTAGAAATTCTTCACTGATATGAAATAGTTATAGCCATTATTCTTACATCTCCTTCTCATATTCCCAAGTCCCTTCCTAAATCTGACCGTGCTATCATAAAACCCACAGTAGACCGATGCTTTTTCCACACAAGAAATTATATTGAATACCCAAAATTTGTACCAGGATGTGTATTAATGAAGCTACCGGCTCTAGGACAATGTGATCCCATATGATTATATTGTCAGGATTGGGCTGAAACTTTTTCAACTAAGATACATGGAACACATTATGCACCAAACTGAACCATGGTGGTAATGGAAATTGATATTACACCACTCCCACCTACTATAATATCTCAAAAGGTAATATTTATCGAGGAGATAAATTGCCCTGCTTCCCAAAATGACGATGTCCATGCCTAAGTGATATCCTTTAGAATAAATGATCACCTTTAGCGAACGACAATGGTCTTCAATGGTGATCTGTATATGATTTCAAAAAACACTAGACGGTCTCCATCCTCTTTCTAATGAATTGTATCTTCTCCATTGTTTCTTGGACAATGCTCATCCCAACTAATAAAATTTAAAATGTTTCCACCTAGCATAGTGTAGAACAACAAGGATGAACAAGAAATGCTTCAAACTGAGCCATATGTATTGAGGCATGATAACAGTTATTTTATGATAACTCCACCAATGGTATATGTTCCTTCCATGAGACACCATAATCCATTAAACTAGCTTTCAACATGTCTTATTCTATTTTTATCATTCGCTCAGACATCCCATCTATCTGAGGATGATATTTCGTGCTCATTGTCAACTGAGTCATAAGCGATTATTATAATGATTTATAAAAGAGAGACATCGACCCCAAATTTATGTTGGAGATGATTGTAACTGGTATTTCAGGCCTCATCACCACTTCCCAGATTTCAATTTTTGAAAGATCCTCCACTGTAATATTTTCACTAATAGGGATGAAATTGGCTGACTTCGTAAGAAGATCCATTGTCACCCATATGGAATCATGTTTCCAAACAGTTCGTGTATGAATTTTAACAAAATCCATCATTATCTACTCCCATATCCACAATAGGATAGCTAAAGATAGTAAAATTACATATGGTATCTGATGCTCTTATTTAACCTGATGAATTGTTAAGCACTGTTAGATGAACTCGACAGCCTTCCTTTTGATTCTACTCGACCAAAACTGCACCTTTAATTCTTTATTCACATTAGGTGTACCTATATATATAGCCCAACCCGAATGGTTATAAACGTGAAACTGTTTTCCTAATAAGAAATAGGTACAACGATCTGATATCTAAAACACAAGAATGAACACTCATCAAGTTTCTATCCCTCAATGGTCTCCCCACCATTTAGTTTTGAACTCATAACCAGACATTATGCATCATATTTTTGTGCCTCTACGTCCATATTTACCAAATCAGAAAAATGCGTAGCAGAAAATAAAACTACAACATCACCCCAGTCTTTACATTAAACATGCATGTTGGCTTGGAATGACATCAACTACTATTCATCTGAATCTTCTTTCACCAAATAATTATATGAATTTCTTCTCAATGCATCCACCAATGAATTCCATTTTCCTAGTGTATAAATTATATCAATGTAAAACATCTTGATATACTCCATGCATATCATTTTCCTCAGATTCAAATCTCTTTGTGAGGAAATGTGGTCCAAACATTTGTGGTCCGTTAACACAGTAAATTTCTCACCAAATAGATAATGTATCCAAAATTTCAAAACATGGATGACTACAAATAACTCCAAATCTTGATTTGGGTAATTCATCTCATGCAACCTCATCTTCTTGAACCATAGGAAACCACATTGTCTCCTTGCAAGAGAACTCATCTGAACCATGATCCCGAAGCAACATAGTACACCACATACCCCTATCATGATTCTATAAAAGTCCATATAGGTGCCTATGTAAGACTAACATTTATTTCCTGGAAGGACTTCTAGTAGTTCTCTTTCTATTGGAGGGGGGAATTCTTCTTTTTCAGAGTTTTCATTGGCAAATATATTCATGATAAATCACATACAATGTGTCCATAGTAACCAGCTGGTGCATGAAAACATTGTATATTGAAGGATATTATTTGGTGGTTTCCATGAGATAACAACCTCTATCTTTTTAGGATCAATATAATCAATTTTTTTATAAATGAAATGGGTATGAAAATGTACTTCATGTATCCAAAAATCACAGTTAGATAATTTCGAATACAAACAGTGATATCTCAGGATTTGTAACAATGTTTCTAGGTGTTCCTCATGATCATTCCTTGTCTTTGAATACACTAAGATTTCATCCACGAACACCACAAAAAACAAGTACACATATCGCTAAAATATCTGATTCATCAAATCCATGAAGACCTCTTGTGAATTGGGTTGACCTAAAGGCTTGAATACATATTCATAGTTTCCATATCTACTTCTAAAAGCTGTCTTTTGAACATAATCCTTCCAAACATGCAATTGTTGATATTTGTATTACAATTCAACCTTGGTGAACCTCTATGATCCACATAATTGATCTAAAAGATAAAAAAAATCATGTAATTGGGTATATATTTTTGAATCGTAACTTGTTTTAGCTTACAATAATCAACACAAAACCAAGACGTTCCATATTATTTCATCTCGAAAAGAACCAGTGCTTCCCATAGAGATGAACTTGGTCGAATGAAACCCTTGAATTCCATCTCCTCCAACTATACATCAATTCCTATAACTCTATTGGTGAAATCCTAAAAGATGGAAGAGATATAGGACTGGTCCCTGAAAGGAGATCAATCGTAAAATAGACTTCTCTATGAGGTGGTAATTATGAGATGTTTTTTTAAATTCTTTTAGAAATGGATCCACAAATGTAGGGAAAATTTTTTCGATGATCTCTTCCATTGATTCCAAAGTACGTGTCGCGAACTGATAAGAGATTGTTCACACCGTCAGTTCCAATAAGATCTTTTAATCTTTTATTACTGTCCCTCGCTCCTCTAAATAGATGTTCGATGCCATCCTCAAGTATGAAACTACATTTTCTCGTATAACAATTGATGTGAGTCTTGAATGTTTTAAACCAAACCATACCATGGATTACATCATAAAAATCTATGTTCAACATCGAGAAGCCCCATTTCATGTACCTCTTAGAGTAGATGGTCTAGCCAGATCATTGACAATCATCTTCTCATCTCTATACAATTTCTTCATCACTGTACCAACCTGCTGTTTTTCTTGCTGATGTTTTCTTGGTTGAGATGTCAGGGTATTTCTGGAATCATATGGAAAGCTCTACTATGCTGGCCAGACCTGTTCTGTTGTCCTCACCCTATCGAAGCTTATGATGCTTGTGATACCTAAGATGTGTCTCGAGTGCCTAACCATAGATCACTACAACATTAGAGAAGAATATGTCCCTTATTTTTTCAATTATATCATTATCTAGGTTGTTCTGTACACTCTCTCTTTATGTGGTCAAGAATACCAAATTGAAAACAACCGGGTTTTCTCTTCGGACATGGAGGAAGGTTCACTAATCAAGATATCTGATTCAAATTTCAATGTCCACCTTGGAAATAGGTGTCCCTTTTCAGTTTGGTCCCATCGGTTGTGTTCCCACCATTTACTATAGTTATAATTATACGTCATCCCATAGATCACGAGATATCACGTTCATCAAGAGTTTCTCTTTACACTAACTCAGAATAATCTGTATTACAGAGCATCATAATCTTCAGTTGAATCTCATGTCGTAGCCCGGATTCGAAGATTCATGCCTTCAAGGATGCACTTGACATAACATCTTGTGAAAAGGAAACTAAATTAATGAATTTAGATACATACTCTATGGAAGAGAGATCCAATCATTTGACACTGAAAAAGTCTGTCATTTTTTAGATCATGAACATGTGAGGATAGAATTATTTGTTGAACAATTCCTCCAAATCATCCCATGTTAGGCCTTCTTCCAATTTATCCTTAACCTCTAAATCCCACCACTAGAGTGCATGATCCTTGAGATTGTATGTTTTTAGAAAGACCTTTAGCTCCACCGGTTTTCCGATGAATTCAATGATACAATTCATCCTACTATGCCACACCTCCTCTTTCTCGGGTTCATCATCACCCCAGATGTTAGCTGCATCCTACTTCATGAACAAAATGGTATGATCTACAATCCATGGATCATTCCTCACATTCCTCATATCCAGAACGTGGAATTATTTAAAAATACAATAAACTAGCACTTGGTTCACCCGTGGATTAGGTGCAACCACATTCTTCGCAACTTCATTGAGTTGGTTTCAACGATGCCTACCGAGGTCCCTTTTCTGAACAAAAACCAAACTATGTCAAACCCACCATCTAGTAACTGATGGCTTAGAATTTCAAATTATATCACCCCCAAAATCACAAAAATTGTTTTTTGAAAATATCCTTTTTATGTTCAACCAATCATGAAAAAATCCTTGATGATTTTTAAAACCAAACAAATTTCCAAATATACCAAATATCTTCTTTTCAAAATCATTCATTTGAAAACAATTTCTACATTTTTTCAAAATATGTCATTTTTTCAAAAATTCATTAATTGTCACTCTAAATGTAATATGAAATCATAGTGGGATGTAATTCCTCTAAAATGCATGTGATGATTGTCTCATTGGATATACTCAGTACAACGATATTCCAACATTCTAGAAGTGTCTCCCAAATACTTATGTACCCAACACCCATGTAAATCAATGTTTATAATTAAATGGTTAGCTTTATCCATTTATGCTAAAAATATTAGGTTAAGAAATTCCTACTCAATTATAATATTCCAATCCAAGGAATATATAAGAAATGATTTCAACTCAAAGACCAAGATCACTGATAACTACTTGTTAAGTAAGGGCTGAACAAGCTGATAAAATTTGTATGACAATGGAAGGACCAGATTGATTCCATTTTTAATGTCCCACCAATTCTCATTGTCTTGAGAATATATCAAACCATTACTTTACCTTAATAAAATTCACCTATAGGCTAGAGGCTGGAAATAAATGTCAAAGGGGTTCCAATACAATTGGGGATGATTAACCCTTTTATAATTAAACCAATAAACCATAACCACACCATTCAATAAATTATTAATGAACAAAAGAAATACAACTAATCAACTTCTTGTATCTCAAAACCACATCAAAGTGTGAAAAATAGGAACACTAAAAAATTATCAATGTAATAAATAGATAAAAACAAAATTATTTCACTATACCATGAGACTCTATGCTTCACAATCTCCAATATCCAAAATCACCGAACATCTCGAGTATCACAAGGTAGTGCTAAAACTTGTAAAACGTTACATTTGACCCTTTCCTAGAAGAAAACATCTGAAAAAGCTCCAAAGTAGAAATTCAAGGGTGAGAATAAAATTTATTATGTTTTCCCCAATTAATTAACTACTCACACCACGAGGATAGAATAGTTTACACATTATATTAAAAATTTTATATGAATAAATTTACCAAAGTAGATTATAAACAAAAATAAACACGTTCGATAACAAATTATGACCAGGTCAAAACAAAAGTAAATGAAACCTATTTAAAGAAATTTATTTTCCAAAAAATAGAAAATCAAATCTTAAAACCAATTCTTATTATAATTTTTCATAACCATTCCATAGTTCACAACACACCCACACATGCATGCTTCATTTGACAGTTACAAACTAACGAGGTGTCTCTTGTACCATTACCTTGTGTCCCACTAACACCCGCCAAAGATCCAGGGTCATGTTTCTTTTTCCCCAATGGTAATCATCCCATGTTAAGGGACTATTAAACATGAACTCACACAAACACAATTCTTTCGAAATACATCCATTTCCATGATAAACCATTTTAGTAAAAATGAACTTTTATTGGATTCTAAAGCACAATTCATTTTAATGAAACATTTAATTTCAAAAAAACATTCCATTTTATTGAAAACATCAAATCCAAATTATGTGCCTTCAATTTAGATATATCCTCTTTTTAAAATCCGTATTTTAAAACCAATAACCAAAGCACGTTTTTCAAAACAACAAATTTTCCATATTTCTACTATTCTGCAAATCGTCACAAGAGAAAGGATCCAAGAATTCATAACCAGCCAATTAATGATAAATTGATCCCAATAAAATCAATTTAAATCATCCAAATTAGTTCTACTATGTGGAGTCGAGATTGAATCCCCCAACCATGATGGTTTTCAAAAAAAAACCCCAATGACTGAAAAATGCACAAGAAAACTTGGCTGATTCTCAAAGAATCTAACATAAATCTCTTCTTATAGTAAGGTCGAGAACAATTGGCATCAGATTTGGAATCCAAGAACCTATATCTACACCTAATGGGAATATATCTGAGAAACCAAGAGAAGAAGTGAAGTATATCTTAATAGATCTAAGAAACTGATAAAGAATGGGGAACAACGATCACATGCCTCTAAAATCAGGCTATGATTCACAGAGGGATGCCTTTGGATTGCCTTCAGAAAAATGGTAGAACATTAATTGGCCTTAAGAGAAGAAAGATCACAAATAAGGGCTTTGTTGGGTAATAATAGAAGAAGTTATGAAAAAAATTAGTCATATCCTATTTTTAAGGATCTCATTCCAACTCCATGAAAATTTTGACATCACGGTTAGGAAAAATGTGCACTAACCGTGTGGTAGCCACAACCCGTGTGGATTCCCCTTGCACAGTGTCCCAAAACATGATCCAAATATGATGTAGCTACTACCTCAAGAGGACTTTTGTGCATGGTTTGGCCGCATTGTTAGGTAAATTGTGCGCTGCTCGTGTGACTTCCCTTCAGCCCCCAAAACACGTCCAAATATCTCCCAACTCAATCAACCCCCACCCTTAAATATTATAACCACAAAAATCACAATTTATTGGTCACATACTAGAAAATGGGGGTACTAATGTTTAAAATTGTTAATTATATATTTATTAGTGAATCTATTAAATTTAAAATCTTACCCACATTGAATTTTATATTTTTTAGATTCTTGTTATAATGATTTAATACATAAATTATGGACATATAATCATGTTCCAAATTTTGATGTTATTAAAAATTACTTTTCTAAAAACTATTGAGATATTTACAAACTCAAATGTGATAGTTAAACACCATGTAATATGATTTTTTATTTATGATTGATGGATATTATCTTTTCTATTCAGAATGATGAACCAAGTAGAGTAAATGATAATAACATAATTGAAAGGATAATTTAAATTGAAATTGGAAGTGTTCAAACTGTATGAGTGTAATTATAATAAAATATAAATCTTGTTTTATAATTTTTGGTTGAACCAATGGACATAATAATGGATATTACAGGATAAAGTCTATAGATAATGAGTTTATCACATTATATAAGGCATTAGAAAGTAAATTAGTCATGAGATTCTATTCGATTAGTTATAAATCAAATATGGTTGATAAATTTTGTAAAATATGGTTAATTAGTTATGGATTTACAAAAAAAAATCAAACATCTTGCATGGTATGAAACACAATATGAAATTGGTGGGTAATGATATTAGCATCTATTCAAAAAAAAAAGTTTCACTCACATGTGGAAGGAATTAGGAAATGAAATCGACTGTTAGGAACCAGTATTAAATTCTATTAGGAAAATATATTTTATATTAAAATTTATCTAGAAACATTATTAAAATATCTAGAATTATACCATCATGTTTTATATTCTGTTCATTTTATATATTTTTTAATATATGGAAATGATATAATTGGATGGGGTACCTTAAATAATGGTCTTTTCTCAATTAATTTATAAATTTATAATATTTATGATTCCTTACATGTTCACACTAGTATTAAAATAAGTTATATAAATGGAAACCCATCAATATTTTGGGACTATATATTAGTCTATATCTCCAATGAATGAATTAAATTATTACTATATGATGATGTTCATAGTACTCCTGCCATTTAGTAATTTGTTTGGACTGTATTAAGGGGAAAACCTAGTACAACAGAAAAACATTCAACAAAAAGCTCAACCATGTTTGAAATCATACATATAGATATATTATAGATCATAAATTAATATACATGTTAATAATCTCACAATTTAATTCATATATTAATATTCATGATATTTGTATCTCTATATTCTTCATAGTAAATATGATTCATTGGAGGGTTTTAATTTGTTTTGGACTAAAGATGAGAAAAAATGAGTTATACCAATTACAATCATGAGTTTAGATAAAGGTGGAGAATATTATGGAAGATATATTAATTATGGAAAATTACACCATCCTTTTATATAGTTTCATTTGAAAAATAAAATAGTCTCCCAATATACTATACATAGTAAATTAGAACCAAATTGCATTGTGGAAATATGAAACTGAAACATAATGGACAAGGTATGTAATATCATTTTTAATTCAAAGACAACTAAATTCGTATAGACTGAGGCACTTAAAAATTCATCACATATTTTAAATTAGGTCCCAATAATGGTTGTTTTAAAAAAACATTAGACTTATTTAATTTTTAGAAACATTTTTTTCAATATGTGCACATTTTTGGATATCTTTCAGATGTGAAAGTTTATAACCAACATGAACATAAGATAGATCAAAGCACCATAAATGGGTTCTTTATTGGATATGATAAATGTTATAAAGGATATAATTTCTATTTTCCTTCACTAAATAGTTGAATTGTGGATCCATGACACGTAATTTATTATAAAAATGATTACAGTAGTGGGAGAGAAATTATTAATATTTTCTATCAAAATAATAATTCGAAGGTCCAACACGATAATTTAGGTTATATATTAAAATTGTTTGTTTCACTCCTTATTTATCAAGTAATTATATAACAATCATTATTACATAATATATTGATAATAAAACTATGGATCAGGTAGTTCAAAAATATGAAACTTTTGAACAACCAACTAAACCTCATTTATCATTGGAAAATTTATACAAAACATTATGAAGGTATATTATGATGAAAAGATGGGTAATTTCTAGTAAATATATAGTTTATTTTGATGAACATGACTATAATTGTGGAACTAAAAATAATCATGATTCATCTTTATATTAAATGAATTGCAATGAGTCAAAATTGTGTTAGGATTCCATGATTGGGGAGATGACTTCCTTAAAGGGAAATGAAGTTTGGGGCCGATTTCTTAGATTTTGGAGTGAACCCTATTTGATGTAAATTATTTTTTAAAACCAAGAAGTAATATTTGGTTAACATGGTATACAAAAGGTTCCACTAAAAATGATGAATATATTATACTGATTCATTTTATATAGTATATAATGATTATTTATTTCATGTTGTATTAGAATTCATAACTTATTTTGATTTAGAATTAGAACATGTGGACATAAAAATTAACATTTGAATGGTTCTAAATGTGGATGTATACATTAAATAACCAGAAGGATTAATATCTAGTAATGGTGGGTACTTATTATGAAATATTAAAAGGTATATCAAGGGGTCTTAATTAAGCATATCAATAGTGGTATTTTGGTTTCTGGATTTGATTCCTTCAGTTTATTTTATGGAAAAAATTATTGATCAATGTATATAAATGATGGTTAGTGTGAGTAAAACATATTTCCTCATATCATGTTTACATTAAATTTAATTTTAACTAATGTCAAGGGTTTTTTTATTTTATGTGGAATATTTTATAAGAATTTATATTGACATGAATCATATGGGTTATGAATATTATGTCATTGGAATTGATATTTAAATACCTTGGTTGAGTGGAATCTATTGAATGTCTCGTGAAATATGTTATAAAAATGTTTTGGACTGATTTTAGATAAAATAATATTCCGCAATTATATCATTCATTGATAAGGGTGATAAATTTTATTTGAAATAATTACCCTAAAATTATTTATAGGGAGATAAAATGAAATCTTCTTGGTATGCATATGCTATTGGTAGTTTAATGTATTCTTTGGTATACATGATACCTTATAGTTTATTTATAGTTGTAATGTTGGTATGAATCATATTAATCAAAAAATATTTCAATAGATATTCTGTGAAGAAGGTGTTGATAATCCTTTAAGGGAATAAATAATTCATTATTATATATATATACATATTTATTTCATGTATATTTTTGTCTATTTTTAGGGATATTTTTTGATATTTTGAGGGATATTTTTTGGATACATTGATTCATGAAAATAAATGTTAGGGATCATATAAATAATGGATAGTTGTGTCATATAATAGATATGTTTCAAATAGACCCTAATATAGAATTCTAATATGGAAGGTCGGTTTGTCCCAGGGATTGAGGCCACTTCTCATGGTATAAATATTTAGTGTTTTTTATCATCACAGATAGTTATGGATTCTATTTCTCATCCAATAATCATAGGTAATTATAATTTCAACTACTATATTTAAAGATAATATTAAAAATAATGCAGTTCAAGGTAAACCCATTGACATTAAGTAATTATCCTTAATTTATCATGATATATTTTAGAAATCCATCATTTAACAAATGAGCAGTAAATTAATGATTGTTGATCCTTTGAAAAATTGTATTAATCCATTCAATTACATAGATCTTATAATTTATTTAGGGTAAAATCGCACTTCATAATTTCATTATGTTCATTATATAAAATAAAGATATTTGAAACTCCATATGTAATATGTCTCATTTATAGTTTGACATACATAATCATTACGTGATAAATATTTTATATATCTGGAATAAACCATGTGGATGAAGTGTATTGATATGGTTATTTATGATTCATAAAACATTGAAATATATTGAAGGTATCACTCATTAATTTAAAGGGTATATCAATATTTTTTGGTTATTATGTTTTTGTATTCATAGGGAGGATGGAATAATATATTCTCATTGGTTGGTACGGAATATGTGTAGTAATGTAATAAATTGGTTTTCTAAGAATTATGTATAAACTATTTCATTCTAACCACCCTAAATTTCCAACCACATGTATTTAATTCATATATATAGATGAAATTATTTATATTGGATTCTTGATGGAATATCCACTATATATGGTAGGACCCCAACACATAATTATAATGTAACACCCGAGACTCTTATGTTATATAAATCATCAAAGGAATCTTTTTCTACACAACACTTGCTTGGCTTACTTTACACGCAATCACGACCTTCCTTGATATCTTTCGTCGTACGCAATACCGAGTTTCACTAAACAACGATATGCTATTAAAATATTATTAAAACTAGCCGTTATGAATAGTAATAACCACTTTTTTAAATTTTATAAATTTTATTTTTCAAAATGGACTTCATTTTTGGATTCGGAATACCGAAATTAGCCTAGGGTGAAATTTTGGTATTTTTCTGAAAACTTTCAATTTTTGATGAATAGTGAAACCACTAAGTGGTAGGTTAAAAACTGAATTTTGCATAAAACTTAATATTACCGCTTCTCTGAATGGAATTTCGAAAATCCAAGAGACACGGTTAATATCAAGGACTAAAATGTGGTTCAATGAGATAAAATTAATTTTTTGGTGAATAGTAACTTTTTACCTTTTTTACCGCGGTTAATAGTAAATAGGGTAACTAAGGGTAAATATGATATTACTATTACCCTAAAACATGTCCTAATTCTATTGGACAAGTGTAATTCGACCAAAAACAAACTTAGGAATAAAATATGACCATTTAGGCCCACTTGGATTAGATTAGGACATTTATTATTAATTTATTTAAAGAAGGGTTAAAATAGTTAAAATCAATGTTTAATAAGTAAAACATTTTTAATATGGGGTTATACATAAGATAAATTCGACTATAAATATTAATTAGAAAGCTAAAAAGATTTCCTACATAATGGTATTTTATTTATAATTTTTAGACATTAAATAATTTAATTTATTTATGAAACAATTATGATGCAGTAATTATCTTATTTATGAAATATTGACATAATTGATGTTATAAACACCAAAATAAATGTAATTTGAGACTTTTCATGAATTAAACAAATTTTATAGGTTACTATGATATATTATTGTTGATTTAATTAACTTGGTTCGAAAATATAATTCTGTTATGACTTTCACAAAAATCATATATCAAATAGTGTCAAAATTGACACAAAATAGTTTTTAAATCAAATATTATATTATTAATTGTTATTTTATTCCTAAAAATATAAGGTTCATCCAAATGACTTAGATAAGTATATATATATTAATAATAAACAATTTAGGGTTCGTTTGGCATGTTATAGTAAGTGTATTAACCATATAGTGAAAGAAAACAAAAAGACACGGTAAAAGTTAAATTATTTAACTTAGAGTTAAATCTAATTGATAATGTTAAAATTATACCCTAAACTTGTCTAAATCCTATTGGATGATATTATTGCGACCCATCCCCACTTTAGCTTCGAAATAATACCCTTTGGAACCATTATAAACCGATTTTGACTTTAATATAAAATAATATTTTGAGATATTCCTAAGGTGCCCCTCTCCTCCCTTATAAAAGGGTACCTCCTCCCCCTCCTCCTCACACCAAATTGAGCACTCAAGCTAGGCCAACCCCTTCCATTTTCTCTTCTCCACTTCCCTAGAATAATCCTAGAGGTCCTGGTATTCTTCAAAGACCAATATTAGTTCCCTAAGTGGAGGATTCAAAGAAGCGTTCCAAAGAAGAGGTAATATCCATTACTGATCTTTTCAATTTCTTTCTTCTTCAACTTCTTCTTCTTTAGTTGTTTCATGATAGAGTAATAACATCAGTATTACTTACATACTGATATGTTATTATACTTATGAAACAACCCTAATTCACCTTCTATCCATCCTACGGAAAAATGAAATCACCGCGCGTGCGTACGTACGGAATACCGTCTCCACGCCGTGGTGTAATCTATTTTCCACCATCACTTTACAAGGATGGGTATAATGGTGTAATGAGTAACTATTTATGATTATTATAAAGTAATATTGATACTTAAATAATATATATATATATACTCCAATACAATTCCACGATCATAGGAACGATATCATCACTCGTGCGTACGTACAGAATACCGTCTCCACGATGTGAAGCGACTCGTTCTACATGATCATCATTACATAATAATTATATAAATGAATTGAATGAATAAATATGATATATGTTACACTAATACCATTATGGATATAAGGTATCTATAACCTTAAAAGAAGAATAAGAATTTATTTGGCAAAACACGCATAAGAGCAAAAGGCAATAAAGACCCGAGTAACAAGTAACAATGAAATATTACTAACAAGAAGCTTAGAATATGACCATATATGATATAATATCAATATGTATGATTCTGGAATTAGTCAATAACATTATTTAAAGCATTATACAGGAGCTTCGGACACGTACAAACAAAATCGGCCCTAAGGTAAGGGAAATATCACAATCTCATCTTTATCCGAGATTGTTTATACATTGGAATTTACTGGGGTGTATTTTATCATCCACATCCATGTTTCCTCAATATGTAATATTATTTCCATCCACCTAAAATAGATTATATCCAATTTTACCCTTCGGTAAATTTTTAGTAAAGGATATGAAAGGAATCAATTGTCGTTTTTCGTACGAGGTACTTTTTTTTGAGTTTTCCGAAAAAAGTACGAGAAGAATGTTTTTTTTAACTTATACGACATGAATGGATTTTTAAAACATTATTTCCAAGAAGATTAATTTACATGTTTTCAAGTTTATTTTTAATCAACTTCTTTTATTTTAAAGTCGTATGACATGTTATGAAAGGAAAAATGTTTTTAAAGTAGAAAGGATATTTTCCTCAAGAATGGAGTTCAAGTATTTTATCAAAATAATTTTCCATCTAAGATAATAAAAGGGTTCTGTTTTTATCCCTATTATTACATGTATTTGATTATGTTGTGATGGAAACATTTTTATGAATTCCTTTATCTTATATGAATTGTTTTATGATGTCATGTTGTTTAAGAATCCCATTTTTATTACATGGATTACGCTATGATGTATGGTTTATGATTTTGTGGAACACATAAGAAAGGATTCATTATAAGATGGGTGGGACCTATATCTCCCTCCAATTCATTGGGTAAAGATTTTATATCTCATGAGATAGACATGGCTGGAACGGTAGGTTATACCGGTTCAGTGAAACAGGACTGGAACGAGGGTGACTCGGTTCAGAAAGGGACTTTGTCCACTAAGATAGTCTTGGCAATGAGTCATGAGTAACAAGATATGATTTTCCATGATTATGTGTGCATGCCACAAAGTTTCAAGTTTTATGTTATGATTATGGGGATCTCATTTTCACTTCTATGATTTATTCCATGATAAGATATTATGATATCTTTTGCAGGTTTTAATTTTCAAAATGATATGATATGATTTTTATTTCCATTATTTTCCCTTGCTGAGAATTTGAGCTCACCCTTTTATGTTTTCTTTTCCCCAGGTCAGGAAGATGGATATTAAGTAGAATATGCTAAAAGGGACCCTAGATATGATGAAATAAATGGGAGACACTATAGAAGATTTATGAACTAGTTGTTTATGTTTCCCAGTTTCTAAAGACACTATACCTATATGGTCCTTTGTGGTTTTGTCATATGTTGTAATAAGTGTGCTTCAATTTTGAAGTATTAACAATGTATGTAATGTATGGGTCGTTATAGTTGGTATCAGAGGAAGGGTATAGTCAACCATTGGAAACTAGGATGTGAAAGCCTTAGTAATAACCCTAAGGATAAGTCTAAGCATAGAACACAATCTTAGTGTTTTAGAAATGGCCTTGAATAACCTAGGATAAGACCTTAAGCATGAAAATTTTATTCTTGAATTATGTGGTTTTCCTATTATAATTAGTGTTGATCACACTATTCTTCTTGGTTTTAGTCAATGTCTGGAACCCGAAGGAACCATGTTAATGCGGAATGCGATGGGCAATGCAATGATTGCCCCCCTGAGCAACCAAACGATATGGGAGCTGGAATGAAAAATCTTGTAGCCATGCTCACACAACTTTCTCAAGCTATGAATCATGCAGGACTTACAAACGAGCAAAGGAAGGATCGACATTCTGTTGAATCCTTCATGAGGCAGCGTCCACCTTCTTTCAGCGGGTCTACTGATCCATTAGTTGCTGAACAATGGATTAGTATTACTGAAAAGATATTTTCAGTTCTTCAATGTTCTGAGAATGATAAAGTTATCCTAGCAGTGTATCGTTTGGAAGGAGATGCTGATCAATGGTGGAATATTATTAAGAATACGAGGAAAAGGGATGAAATTGAGTCTATGGAATGGGACAAGTTCAAGAACTTATTTTTCAATAAGTACTTCCCTCGTATTCTCCGAACAAAGATGGAGAAAGAGTTCCTTGAACTGAAGCAAAGGGATGATGAATCTGTTAGTATCTATGAAGAAAATTTTACAAGACTTGCAAGGTACGCTTCTGGTATTATTATCCAACCTGATAGTAAGATCGATCGATTCTTTAGTGGCTTAAAACAAAGTCTTCGAAGGGCGTTAGCCATAAGGGACTTCAATAGCTACGAGGAAATCGTTCGATGTGCTCTCAAAGTCAAGATGGAGATTGGAGTAACCCATCAGTCACATGGGTTTGATAAGAAGAGGAAGATGGAATTCAAAGGAAAATCTAAAGAGCACACTGAAAAGAAGATGAACTTTCCCTTATGCTCAAAGTGTGGAAAGAAACATGGAGGGAGTTGTCTTAAAGGGACAAGTAAATGTTTTAAATGTGGAAAGTAAGGTCATCAGGCATTTGAATGCCGCGATAATGGGAAGAAGATGTCTAATGATGCAAACAAAGGAAGGGATACATAGAATGAACCTACTACACTTCAATGTTTCAAGTGCAAGGAGATGGGGCATTATGCCAATCAATGACCAAATCCAAGGGTTGATGATGATGGTCGAAGTCAACAAAATCTTAAGGCTAAAGACAAAGGAAAGTCACATGCAATTTCTATCAGCGATGTGGAGTACGATAACGAAGTGGTGAAAGGTACACTTACCGTCCACTCTAAAGTAGCAAATGTTTTATTTGATTCTGGATCCACCCACTCTTTTATTTCTAAAGAATTTTCTAAGGGTATCACCGTATTACCTCAACAATTAGATGTTGAGTTAGCTGTGACAACACCTAATGGCACAACAGTCACATCAAAAGTTTATAATTCTTCTCCGATCGAAGTTTGTGGGAAAGTGCTTCCTGCAAATCTTGTGATCCTTCCTTTAGTGGAATTTGATGTGATTCTTGGCATGGATTGTCTTTCTCTACATGGATCTCATATCAATTTCCAAAGAAGGGAAGTCACATTTAATATTCCAGATCAATCTACGATCGTATACCAATGCAAGGATGAACATAACCTTCCAGTGGAAATTTCTTCCATCTTATGGGTATTGATTCCACTAAATGAAGGTTATTTATCTCAAATGGTTGGTGAGAAACTCACGATTAAGAATATGCCCATCGTACGGGAGTTTGATGATGTCTTTCCGGAGGAATTACCGGGTCTTCCACCAAATCGTGAAGTTGAGTTTTCAATAGAACTCATACCGGGTGCTTTGCCTATTTCAAAGACACCATATAGAATGACCCCAATTGAGTTGCAGGAATTGAAGAAGCAACTCCAGGAGAATCTTGATAAGGGATTCATACACCCTAGTGCGTCACCTTGGGGAGCACCTGTTCTATTTGTTAAGAAGAAAGATGGATCAATGAGACTCTGCATTGATTATCGAGATCTTAACAAGATCACTATCAAGAACAAATATCCTCTCCCACGCATTGATGACTTATTTGACCAACTACGCGGAGCTCAATACTTTTCCAAGATTGATCTTCGTTCAGGGTATCATCAATTAAGGGTCAAAAGGGAGGATATACCAAAGACGGCTTTCCGCACAAGGTATGGACACTATGAATTTATAGTGATGCCATTTGGTCTTACTAATGCCCCTGCTATCTTCATGGATCTAATGAATAGAGTCTTTAGAGACTATCTTGATCAATTTGTGGTAGTCTTTATAGACGATATTCTTGTCTATTCAAAGAGAAAGTAAGATCATGAAGATCACTTGAGAGTTATATTGAAGACCCTGAGAAAGGAGAAGCTTTATGCCAAATTTACCAAGTGTGAATTTTGGCTTCAAAAAGTTGCATTTTTGGGTCACATAATCTCAAAAGAGGGGATATCTGTGGATCCAGCAAAAACAGAGGTTATCGAAAGATGGTCGAGACCAACAACAGTAACTGAGATCCGATTATTTCTTGGATTGGCTGGATATTATAGACGTTTTGTAAAAGATTTTTCACGATTATCTAATCCACTCACCAAGTTGACCCGGAAAGGAGTTAAGTTTGTCTGGACGGAAGAATGTGAAGAGAATTTCAAGGAGTTGAAAAGAAGGTTATCAGGTGCACCTGTGCTCACACTGCCTTGTAGTGGAGAAAGGTTTGTGATCTACAGTGATGCATCCAACAAGGGATTGGGGTGTGTTCGTATGCAAAATGATATGGTGATAGCTTATGCCTCACGACAGTTGAAAATCTATGAGCAAAATTACCCAACTCATGATTTGGAGTTGGCTGCGGTAATCTTTGCATTATTGATTTGGAGGCATTACCTTTATGGTGAAAGGTGTGATATTTATACTGATCATAAATGTTTAAAGTATATTTTCACACAAAAGGAGTTGAATATGCGTCAAAGAAGATGGTTGGAGCTGATTAAGGATTATGACTGCTCAATCCATTACCACCCTGGGAAAGCAAACAAGGTGGCAGATGTCTTAAGTCGACAAGACCATGCTAGTTTATCCATGATGAGGATCACAAAAGATCCAATATTTATGGATTTACAAAGGATGGATCTTGGAATTATAATGGAAGGGGAAAAATATTATCTTTCTCAAATGAATGTTCAACCATCTATACATGTGAAGATTAAAGAGGAACAGAAAGAAGATGTCGAGTTAAAAAAGAAGGTGAGAAATGTTCCTGAATTCAACCTTGATTGTGATGGGATAGTAAAGTTCAGGAATCGGGTTTGTTTTCCTCCCATCCTCGAATTAAAGAAGGATCTACTGGATGAGGCTCATAGTTCATCATTCACTATTCATCCTGGAAGAACGAAGATGTATAGGGACCTGAAAGAGTTCTTCTGGTGGGATGGCATGAAAAGAGATGTTGCTGAATATGTCTCTCAATGCTTGATTTGTCAAAAAGTTAAAGCTGAGAGACAGAAGTCTAAGGGGATGTTACAACCATTACCTATACCCGAATGGAAATGGGAAAACATCACTATGGACTTTGTCACAGGACTTCCTAAAACATCCAAAGGCAATAATGCTATTTGGGTCATAGTTGATTGTCTTACAAAGTCTGCAAACTTCATTGCTATTAGAGAGGATTTCTATCTAGATCAGCTTGCCAGGATATATGTAAAGGAAGTGGTAAGATTGCATGGAGTACCACTTTCTATTATATCTGATCGGGATCCGAGATTTACCTCGAAGTTCTGGCGAAGTCTTCATCATACTCTGGATACAGAGTTGAGTTTCAGCACTGCTTATCATCCTCAGACAGACGGTCAGTCTGAGAGAACAATTCAAACCCTAGAAGATATGTTGAGAGCTTGCTCTATGGATTTCAAAGGAGGTTGGGATCAACACCTACCTTTGGTGGAATTTTCTTATAATAATAGCTTTCACTCCAGTATTCAGATGGCTTCTTATGAATCTCTCTATGGAAAGAAATGCAATAATCCAACTTGCTGGGATGAAGTTTGGGAAAGAAAGCTTTTAAGACCTGATCTCATTGATGAAATGGTAGAAAAGGTCAGATCTATTCAACAACACATAAGAGCAGCTCAGAGTAGACAGAAAAGTTATGCCGAAAACCGAAGAAAAGACCTAGAGTTTGAAGTGGGTGATAAAGTGTTTTTACGAATATCTCCCTGGAAGAGGGTTATGAGATTTGGGAAGAGGGGGAAGTTGAGCCCTAGATATATCGGTCCTTTCGAAATACTGGATCGTGTTGGGAAGGTAGCTTACCGATTGGAGCTTCCACCGAATCTCTCTCAAGTTCACGATGTGTTCCATGTATCTCTCCTGAGAAAGTACATACCAGATCCTTCACATGTACTCAGCTCAGAAGTTGTACCGCTGGAGCAAGATCTTTCTTATGAAGAATAGCCAATAGAGATTCTGGATCGTAGCGAAAAAGTCCTACGAAACAAGACCACTCGCTTGGTGAAAGTTTTATGGAGGAACCACCATCTTGAAGAAGCTACATGGGAGATTGAGGATATGATGAGGGAGAAGTATCCTCATCTGTTTGTTACAAAGTGAAGAATTTCGAGGGCGAAATTCTTTTTAAGGGGGGTAGAATGTAACACCCGAGACTCTTATGTTATATAAATCATCAAAGGAATCTTTTTCTACACAACACTTTCTTGGCTTACTTTACACGCTATCACGACCTTCCTCGATAGCTTGCGTTGTACGCAATACCGAGTTTCACTAAACAATGATATGCTATTAAAATATTATTAAAACTAGCCGTTATAAATAGTAATAACCACTTTTTGAAATTTTATAAATTTTATTTTTCAAAATGGACTTCATTTTTGGATTCAGAATACAGAAATTAGCCTAGGGTGAAATTTTTGGTATTTTTCTGAAAACTTTCAATTTTTGATGAATAGTGAAACCACTAAGTGGTAGGTTAAAAACTGAATTTTGCATAAAACATAATTTTACCGCTTCTCTGAATGGAATTTCGAAAATCCGAGAGACACACTTAATATCAAGGACTAAAATGTGGTTCAATGAGATGAAAATAATTTTTTGGTGAATAGTAACTTTTTACCTTTTTTACCGCGGTTAATAGTAAATAGGGTAACTAAGGGTAAATATGATATTACTATTACCCTAACACATGTCCTAATTCTATTGGACAAGTGTAATTCGACCAAAAACAAACTTAGGAATAAAATATGACCATTTAGGCCCACTTGGATTTGATTAGGACATTTATTATTAATTTATTTAAAGAAGGGTTAAAATAGTTAAAATCAAAGTTTAAGAAGTAAATAATTTTTAATATGGGGTTATACATAAGATAAATTCTACTATAAGTATTAATTAGAAAGCTAAAAAGATTTCCTACATAATGGTATTTTATTTATAATTTTTAGACATTAAATAATATAATTTATTTATGAAACAATTATGATGTAGTAATTATCTTATTTATGAAATATTGACATAATTGATGTTATAAACACCAAAATAAATGTAATATGAGACTTTTCATGAATTACACAAATTTTATAGGTTACTATGATATATTAGTGTTTATTTAATTAACGTGGTTCGAACATATAATTCTGTTATGACTTTCAAAAAAATCATATTTCAAATAGTGTCAAAATTGACACAAAATAGTTCTTAAATCAAATATTATATTATTAATTGTTATTTTATTCCTAAAAATCTAAGGTTCATCAAAATGACTTAGATAAGGATATATATATTAATAATAAACAATTTAGGGTTTTTTTGGCATGTTATAGTAAGTGTATTAACCATATAGTGAAAGAAAACAAAAAGACACGGTAAAAGTTAAATTATTTAACTTAGAGTTAAATCTAATTGATAAGGTTAAAATAATACACTAAACTTGTCTAAATCATATTGGGTGATAGGATTTCGACCCATACCCACTTTATCTTCGAAATAAGACCCTTTGGAACCATTATAAACCGATTTTGACTTTAATATAAAATAATATTTTGAGATATTCCTAAGGTGCCCCTCTCCTCCCTTATAAAAGTGTACCTCCTCCCCCTCCTCCTCACACCAAATTGAGCACTCAAGCTCGGCCAACCCCTACCATTTTCTCCTCTCCACTTCCCTAGAATAATCCTAGAGGTCATGGTCTTCTTCAAAGACCAATATTAGTTCCCTAAGTGGAGGATTCAAAGAAGCGTTCCAAAGAAGAGGTAATATCCATTACCGATCTTTTCAATTTCTTTCTTCTTCAACTTATTCTTCTTTAGTTGTTTCATGATAAAGTAATAAAATCAGTATTAGTTACATACTGATATGTTATTATACTTATGAAACAACCCTAATTCACCTTCTATCCATCCTACGGAAAAATGAAATCACCGCGCGTGCGTACGTACGGAATACCGTCTCCACGCCGTGGTGTAATCTATTTTCCACCATCACTTTACAAGGATGGGTATAATGGTGTAATGAGTAACTATTTATGATTATTATAAAGTAATATTGATACTGAAATAATAATATATATATACTCCAATAAAATTCCACGATCATAGGAACGATATCATCACTCGTGCGTACGTACGGAATACCGTCTCCACGATGTGAAGCGACTCGTTCTACATGATCATCATTACATAATAATTATATAAATGAATTTAATGAATAAATATGATATATGTTACACTAAAACCATTCTGGATATAAGGTATCTATAACCTTAAAATAATAATAAGAATTTATTCGGCAAAACACGCATAAGAGAAAAAGGCAATAAAGACCCGAGTAACAAGTAACTATGAAATATTACTAACAAGAAGCTAAGAATATGACCATATATGATATAATATCAATATGTATGATTCTGGAATAAGTCAATAACATTATTTAAACCATTATACAGGAGCTTCGGACATGTACAAAGAAAATCGGACCTAATGTAAGGGAAATATCACAATCTCATTTTTATCTGAGATTGTTTATACTTTGGAATTTACTGGGGTGTATTTTATCATCCACATCCATGTTTCCAAAATATGTAATATTATTTCCATCCACCTAAAATAGATTATATCCAATTTTACCCTTCGGTAAATTTTTAGTAAAGTATATGAAAGGAATCAATTGTCGTTTTTCGTACGAGGTACTTTTTTTTGAGTTTTCTGAAAAAAAGTACGAGAAGAATGTTTTTTTAACTTATACGGCATGATTGGATTTTTAAAACCTTATTTCCAAGAAGCTTAATTTACAAGTTTTCAAGTTTATTTTTAATCAACTTCTTTTATTTTAATGTCGTATGACATGTTATGAAATAAAAATGTTTTTAAAGTAGAAAGGATATTTTCCTCAAGAATGGAGTTCAAGTATTTTATCAAAATCATTTTCCATCTAAGATAATAAAAGGGTTCTGTTTTTATCCCTATTATTACATGGATTTGATTATGTTGTGATGGAAACATTTTTATGAATTCCTTTATCTTATATGAATTGTTTTATGATGTCATTTTGTTTAAGAATCCCATTTTTATTACATGGATTACGCTATGATGTATGGTTTATGATTATGTGGCACACATAAGAAAGGATTCATTATATGATGGGCGGGACCTATATCTCCCTCCAATGCATTGGGTAAAGATTTTATATCTCATGAGATAGACATGGCTGGAACGGTAGGTTATACCGGTTCAGTGAAACAGGACAAGAACGAGGGTGACTTGGTTCAGAAAGGGACTTTGTCCACTAAGATAGTCTTGGCAATGATTCATGACTAACAAGAAATGATTTTCCATGATTATGTGTGCATGCCACAAAGTTTCAATTTTTATGTTATGATTATGGGGATCTCATTTTCACTTCTATAATTTATTCGATGATATGATATTATGATCTCTTTTGCAGGTTTTAATTTTCAAAAAGATATGATATGATTTTTATTTCCATTATTTTCCTTTGCTGAGCATTTGAGCTCACCCTTTTATGTTTTCTTTTCCCCAGGTCAGGAAGATGGATATTAAGTAGAATATGCTAAAAGGGACCCAAGATATGATGAAATAAATGGGAGACACTGTAGAAGATTTATGAACCAGTTTTTTATGTTTCCCAGTTTCTAAAGACACTATACCTATACGGTCCTTTGTGGTTTTGTCATATGTTGTAATAAGTGTGCTTCAATTTTTAAGTATTAACAATGTATGTAAAGTATGGGTCGTTATATATAACATAGGGAATAGACTATCTAGATCCATCTGTTCAGATCATAGAAGGAAATTCAATTTATTCAACATCCTTATGTTTTATTATTATTCCTAATTTCCTATAATGGTTAAATTAATTTAGTAAATATTTGATATATTTTAAAAATCATTTCACTTATTTTGGATTAATTAATCTTCTATAATTATTTTTAAATTATCTTTTAATTGTATGTTTGATGTAAAATATGTGATGAGACCACCAAACTGTTAAAATAATGATCAAAAGATAAAACATGACCCACTACAATGTCATACCATTAGATCCACCAATGTTCATTCCAATAACATAATACCATACCACCACACTCCTCATCATTCCATACCAAAACAAAAGAGGTCCTTAACACTAGAAACATTCAAATTAAAATATTAAATTATAAAATAACAAAATATGAACTAAAAAGTTATCCATCAATAACATCAGCAGCATCACAGATCTAATCCACCACAAGATATATTACATCAATCCAATGATGTGGCCTGGTGTGATTTTTTTGTTATAAAAATTGGAATAGGGTTTGTGAGTCCTTATCAATAAGATAAATCACATGAAATAACTACAACAGAATAGAGTAATAACTAGAAATCATCAATGAAAAAAAAATCAACAAAGAAGGAAGTCTTCATTATAATGGTAGAAGGTGAAAAATAAGAGAAGACATACAAGGAGACATTCGAATAGGTAAATTAATCTATTTATGAATGATGGGAATCCCTAACCCAAAAATATAAAATGAGAGGTGATCCTGTGTGAGTAACCAAATGCCTTAGTTTGAATAATTATTTTTACTAGTTTCACTATTATAACAGTATTATCATTATTTTAAAATAACAATTTCAATTGATCACATCCTCCATAATTATAAAATATCGAACTAGGTGAACCTATGATGACTATTTCTTAATTTATTTATAATATTCAATAATGACCATCGTTTTGGAACCAAGGACATTGACTCCCAATATTAGTATTTTAGTTTAACTATGAATGTTTCTAAATATCTAAAATGGATGTTAAATTATAATATATTTAAAAGTAAGAAGAATTATACTGGTTGACACTATATTCCAAGAATTCATAGAAACATGGATACATGTCCATTTATTCCAATATTGATACAAGGGAACATTTATAGAACTAGATTTTATTAATTAAATGGGAATTTGTATTTTTATTTAGGGATATAGGTTTATTGTGAATCCAATTAATTGAATCATTTTCAACCTGTGATGAGATCATCATTCCATTTTATGCTCCTTACCACCAGAAGCAGTGAGTCAAACCGTCTGACAGTCATTGTCTTCTTTTTAAAA
Organism: Viscum album; assembly: GCA_963277665.1. NCBI lineage: Eukaryota > Viridiplantae > Streptophyta > Magnoliopsida > Santalales > Viscaceae > Viscum > Viscum album. The sequence goes on along the minus strand of OY728121.1, from coordinate 1,622,807,016 downwards.
GTAGTGCATCAAACTATTTAATGATATTTTTTCGAAGGATTAATTATGAGAATTTAATGGTATGATGGTAACATTGGGATTCCTATAAAGGGGCTTCCCAATATGATTTATAACATAGAGACACATATGCCCCCTCTCCCCCTCCCTTAAAGAGTAAATTTTTTTTAGAATATACTTTGTTGCTTCTGTCTTTCTAGTCATCAAAATTATATGGTATTTATTTTTTAATTTTGTTATTAAAAATTATCTACTATAGTATTTTATTTAATTTTTGATAATTATTAAAATAATATTTTAGATTGAATGATTTAAATTTAAAATATATTAATATGTATTCCATTTATGGTAAATTAGATATCTATTATAAAATTGTGTTTTTAGTATAATTTTGTAATTATGAAGAATATAATTAAATTCCCAGATTAATATTAATATATAATAATAAATTGATATTATAATGTTTTAATTTTAGTATGAATAATTACTTGGAATATAATTTAATTTTATGTAAAATATTAAAATTCATGTTTAATAATAATTAGTAACATTAAATTACATTTTTAATAAAATTGTATAATAAATTATTAGTACCATTTTCTAATTAATAGAATTATATTTTATTCATTAATATTATTAATAAGTTTCGTGTTTAATATAACTAATAATATTAAATTTCAGGATCATAAATGTTGAATGTTTAATTATTTATATAATATAGTAATAGTTTGTATAATGTTTTATTTATAATGTTATAATTATTATTAAGTGTTTAAATATTAGGAATATTATTCCTATAGAAATATTGTTTAATTATTTATCAAAATAAAGAAAAAAATAATTAGTGAAACACATATGGATAAGTATAAACATATGAAATAATCATAATATTTTGTTAAAGGTTGTGTTGTTTCTTAATAATAAAATCCCTTTATGGAATGAAACTATTTGATATAGGATCTAACTCATATGAACCTTGGTGTAAAAACACTAATAATTGTGGGTTTATTATTAACTCAATAATTAATTGGTACATAATTAATCGGTATAATGACACACATAATTTGAAACTCCCAGGGGATATGATTTGGCTGATTCATGTACTCTTTATGAACAATTATGTGTAGATGGAGGTGTATTATTTGGGATTTATATTATCAAATTGACTATACTCAACATAATATCTTTAGATAGAATTATTAAAAAGGACCATTATTAATGTTAAATGATATTCTATTTCAGAATTTTTTATATTTATTTTATCATCTTTCATTAAAAACAAGGTCATATTATAGATAAAAGGATGTATATATATATATATATTATTGATAATATAACATCGAACAAATATTGAGTTATTTATATTAGGTAACCAGAATGAGTTTTAATGCTCAATGATTTCTTAAATTTCAATTCCGTTCAGCAAAAAATTCAAAGATGGTTAAGACTCATTACAAAACATGTGATATAATCCATCATATTTCTACTTGTATAATATAAATATTTTTTTAGTTTATATCATATCAAATTATTGATTATGAGGACTCTGAGATTACACTATCATTGGTTATGGATCAATCCAAAGATCAAATGACGGATTTTTTTGGAACCATATCTACAAGAAAAGATGTTTTGTTGGAAATAGAAGTTGGTAAATCAAAACATTATGATAAAATAATAATATTATAAAGTTTTGAAATATCATAGAGAATATGGATTTTTTTGGACATCCCTCTATAAGAGGTATATCTTATCATCAAAATATTTTAGGTTGATGAAAACTGAGTGCAATAATAAGATATCGTGGATGAAAAACAAGAAAAAAATGTCCAAGAAATTTCTAATCTGATAAATAAGATTCCACACCAACCTTTTAATTATTCTCCAAAATTGGTATTTTAGTCAATTAATGGTATTTTATTATTACCAATAATTTATTGTTAAATCATTAATCCAAACCTATAACATCCACAAATTATTAATTGTACAAATCAAGGGTCAGATGATAGTGTTTTATACATTGGGAGGGTGTTTAAGAGAATAAATATTATGGAGACTATGATTAGAAAATATCACATTGGGAGACATTAAAGTTTCTTATGATAGAATCAAAGAGAGATCATTATATGATTCAGTTGAATTGTTTGATTGAAATTTTCAGATGCATCTTCGAGTAATAGTATATAAAAATTTCATCTATTAGTGAATTTCACGATTTAATTAACATAGTCGTGTGAACCAATTCCTATCACAATGTTAAATGAACATAGATGATGAATTTATATAAAAAATTACTATTCAAATGATAATATCACTGTAAAACATTCTTGTATATTTATTGGTTGATAAAATAAAACAAAATTATTGCAATTTGAATATGGAGCTCTTATGACACAATAATCAGGTTGTATAAAAGTTACAGAAGGATTAAATGTTATCAAAAAAATAATTTACCAAGGTTGATTTATGATATATTATATGGGATATTTTTATCTTGTGTGGCTACTTTGTCACACTGTAAGAAGATTATCTAGATTTTTAGACCATTTTTGTTCATAAATAATACTAAATAATTTCTAATAACAACCATATAATATGGATATCATTCACCTTTTCAATTTTCCTTTTATAATATTGAGAATGATTAATTCTTATTTTAGAGTTTGTTCTTAGATATCCTCTAAGAATATGTGATAAACATTGTAGAATGTCGACATATTGTTTCTGGGAATCATGAGATTGTTGAAGCTATATAGTATCAGGGGATTTCATGGAGAGAACCCATTTCCAATCTTCAATAATATATTTTTCATATTATAAAAAATATTTAGATTTCATTTCAGTATGATTCAATGATGAAATAAATCATTAATAATGGTATGTATATGATTTTATTTTGTTGAAAAAGTCCTCTTGATGGAAGGTAGATTATTAAAGTTACTCTTATTAATTTTTGTATGTTTTAGTATATGATCCTTATAACCAAAAGATGTAGGAAAATTTAAAATGCATTCAAAAATCTAATCAACAAATATACATCTATATGACGAAAAATCCAAAGGATAAATTGGTTCTAGAATATGATTATGGGAGGAGATATTGACACATGATGGCCAATATTGTGGAATTCCTTAATAGGGTATTCAAGGAATTTTGATATCTACTAATCATAATTATTTAGGAATATTAAATTATATGATATTTAGGGGTAGATATTGTATTTTTAATTAATTATTTCATTATATTTATTTTTAATGTGAAAATTTTCATCTGTGGAATCACTTCATACATATTCTCTAGTGACCAGGGGCTTGACGAAAACTATGTTTATTGGGATACCTACAATTTAATCCACTGGATTGAAACTAATGAATATATTTATACACTTATAATTAAAATACTCATAGTTGAAATAAAATCATAATATACGTTTTGAAATTAAATTTTTTACCCAGTGTAAGAAAGATTATATCTCATAATTCAATATTTTAGAGAAAGAGATAAATATGTTAAAGTGTGGTTGTATTAAGATATTTAATATTGGTACAATTTTCAACCAAATATTGATATGATAATCAAAGAATCTACCAAATTTCATGCCCATTTGTAGGACCATTCTAGGCATAAATTTGAGACCATTGAGTACCATGATCATTTTATAGGTAGAAATATTCTCATGATTAACATTTTACTAAATGAGAATAACTATGACTAGGGTAAAATCCATGAACTATAAAATTTTTGTGCACATGTGATCATAGAATGTGATTTTTTATGATTATATTGGGTTCAATTCATTGATATACTGAATTTATTTTCGACTATTTTCAACTGCTACAGTTCCCCATGGATGACTCGAGGGGAATATAAGAAATTCAATTTATACATTTTTTAAACCATTATTATACTAAACATGAATAGACTATGAGAATGTGGGAGGATGAAGTCAACCTGGATTCAAAATTAGATGGATTGTCTTGGAGAATGAAAATCATGACGAAAGTGTGGTTTATATAGCTAGGATGTTCACACGCACACATTTTTCACTAGATGTAATAGGAAGTCTTTAAAAAATCCAAATGGTTGATCTTGTAATTAAGATTATAATTCCATTGAATTTGTAGGTAACTATTTTAATTATATTACAAATAAACTTCATTATATTTTATTACTGATTCTAAAATCTTATTATCATGTAGATATCATAATTTAATACTCTGAATATAATATATTTATAAAATTAAATGAAGTTAACTATGGAATTCATTAGGAAGAATTATTCATGTATCATATATTTAGATGGAGGAGGATCTCTTACAGGACTAATGGTCTCTTGTCCCGTATGAGGTATTGGACCAATGAACTATTTGACATGTTTTGATTAAGAGATATCATCATTTCCAATAGGTATCACCTATGACATCCATCATACCATACATCTAATTTTCTGGGGTTTATAGAGTTTCATGTGTGACATCAAGACCATTGATCCTTAATTTATTACTAATTCAGTCGATATATGCAGACCAGAGACATATAATTTCTATATTTCCAAGGGTGAGATGACAGTTATGTTATAATACATGTAGTTCATGTTGGTTGTATCTATAAATGGGGAGGTATTTGTAGGTGTCACTATAGGATATTATTGCGAGGTCATACCTCATTTATAAGGAATTGATGTAATCAGTCTACTGTGTTTCTTCAAGGAATCTTATTGTGGATGGTATGTCTTTATGACCACTTATCAGTGATTTTTGATGGGGCTAATTGGTTGAAGGTGATTGGACGCACATATGGATATATTATTTGTCTAATCAATGGAAAACTGTGTATTGAAAACACTACCACTTTGGTTGAAATGATGTAATTTCCATTAATTGAAGATCTAGATAGAATAATTAAATTTAGTTGGGGTTAAAATATATTATCATATATGTATATATTCATCAATTCATAAATGAGTGGACCAATATTAGATTGAAAGATGTTTCAATATTCTATAAATGTGGGCATGAGATCTTTTTCGATTCATATCCCCTAGATTTAGTACCCCACATACCCATAACCTATTATGGTGAAATTTTTTAGGACTATAGTATGTGTACTTCATTAGTTGTAGTTGTTTTAAAATTCAATTAGAATTTTTTTATAAACTAACTCTATACAACTTTTTTATAATGTGGTGTCAAATTAAATGCTACATAAATAACCCAATGCATTATGTGAATAGCTTTCAGATGGTTAACACTTTATGATCTTATTATGTAGGGAAAAAATAAATTATGTTAAAATAAACTTTATTTTTCTTATTAATTTTATATTTTATTTTGACTATAAAATAGTTATATTTTTTCCATTTTATGATAAAACTTTATATTTTTATTTGAGGTTTCATGTATCATATATAGAAACATTTCATATAATTTTTCCACTGCAGTACAAAAATTTGGATAGAACCTTTATGGTTGTGGTGCAAAAAATTCATTTCCACATCATTGAGTGGCACCATCTAGAGCATGTGAAGTGACAATTTGGGTACCATTTCACATCCCATGTGCACCATGCCAAATATCTGAATTACACATGATTACACTTATACGTATGTAGGATGTCAATTGTCCATGTTTTCATGATTAGTACATTGATTCATGGGGAATGAAATCCCAATATAATTTTCTTCATCGTGCATATCCCATGATACAAATAAAAAAATAATATTAGGGGATGTACACATATTGGTAGCGATATTACAATATCATTAACCTTATTTGCCATGAGGTGGCCCATCCATGGTGGGTATGTCTATTATTTTTTAGATATTTTGATTAATTTTTTTTATTAACTTGAATTTTATTTATTTTTCAAGCATAGGGGTTAGAGCAGGTTATACATATCTATGATCGTAGATAGGAGGATTTCAGGATTTTCTTTTTATTGATCAGGTGGATCTTAGATATTCTATCAATTCTATATATGATAATGTTTTCTTAGTCCAATAATTCATCTTTCTAATGATACCAATTCATGTTTCATACATTATTATTGAATTATATATTGTAAATCAGTATACTATTCTTTAAAAATTATATGGAAATTTTATAAATGTGTAACTATGTACACATTATACGCATCTACTAAATGAATATTTTATACCTACAATGATAGGTGATCATGCTAGACACACATAAATTTTACCCATGATTAAAATAATACATGAAAAATTGATGGGAATGCGTGTCTATTCAATTGATCACGGAGAAAATTTCATATAATCATCAAGACACTGTAATAGAAATTAGAGTGGACACATGATAAACTCAATTGACCATGCCTTTCAACCAAAAAAACGTTAACCTTTAGAATGTTCTCTCATTGTAGAAGAATAATTTCCAGTAGATATAATGAGAACATAAGAATAAGTCAATCAACGGCATATATAAATAGATTTTTTTCTCTAATTATTTATAAAACTCATATTGAGGAAAAGTGACTAAAATATTACATTATGTAATGGCCCTGACCTTTATGGTCCATTCCTTTGTGGAAATATGGTGTTTGAGGTGTTATCGGAGGTCAAGGTGACATATTTCCAACACATTGCCAAATTTCCAGTTTAGTGAATAGTGAAACAGTAACCTTATGTGAACAGCGCAATGGAGACATTATGCGAACAGTGTCATTGGTATCCATCTGTTAACATTACAAAAGTAACCATAGGTGAATAGTGCAATGGTGAACTTATATGAACAGTTTCATTTGTAACCATAGGTGAATAGTTTCATTGGTGACCTTATCTGAATAGTGTCATCATTAGCCTTATGTGAACAGTGCATCAGTAACCTTAGGTGAACAATGTCATCAGTGACCTAATGTGAACATTGTCATCGGTAGCCTTAGGTGAGCAGTGCATCAGTAACCTTAGGTGAACAGTGTCATCAGTGACTTTATGTGAACAATGTCATCAGTACCCTCTTCCCATTTGTCATTTTTGAGTTTATGAACAATGTTTCCAGAACGGTGAGGTTTCATCAGTATACCCTATTTCCATTGATAGATTTTTAGTTCGTGAAAAGTGCTTCCAGAATAGTGAGGTCGATCGGTAACATTTATTCCTTTGCAAAATTTTGAGATTGTGAATAGTGTTCCCAAAACAGTGAGTTCCACCGGAAACCTCTATTTCTTTTTCCAAATTTTGAGTTGGTGAACAGTGATCCAGCTTCCTACAGTTCACCACTTTGACGATTCCTTTGATGTAAAATGAATTTGAAGAATTTTTTTAATGACTCTATGACCAATTCAATGGCCATAACTCCTATATTAATTTCTATAAGGTTCGAGATTCTTCAACATAGTCAAACCGCATGGTTTAATGTGATCTTCTTTTAATGTAAAATCCAGCATATCTTAAACCACTACTCTATTAAATCTTCTAAAGGGATGATATATCTTCCTCCTTGTCCTCGACTGTGAGATTCTTGAACCATCCATTCCATCCCATAGGAGTTTTGTGATGAATATTTCCTCCTTGGATTGGTTCACCTCTATTTTTTTGTAACCAAGTAGTATGAATCGATATTCAATATAAGGAATGTTCTATTTTCATTATTTTGGGTTTATCTCCTTATATTTGTCCATAGCCTTTTATGGAATTTTACCCCCATGTTCTTAATGTCATTTTCTTGGGTGTTGGACTATGTGGTGGTGTCTTTGTATCCTCGGGTAGAAACAGTTTTCATAAGGGAGGAGATCGTAACCTGTTGTGTGGCATGATCTCGTATAATGAACGTCAAGAGAAGTTTAAGTAAGGGTATTCATTGCTTCTCTTTTCTTTTATGTGAAAATTTATAGTAAGAATGTTTTACCCCACTGGATCACAATGGAATTGACATACTATATATTTGAACCGAATAAATAAATTGATATCGATCATATGTTATTTCCTCTTGTTTTGATAGATAATGTTATATCTATGCTTTCTTTTTTCAGCTTTTCATTCTCGATAGAAATTTTCTAATGAATGTAATTGGAGAGTTAATTGATAATTTTTTGGCTAAAGATAAGGAGGCATGAAAATGAATCAGGTTCTTCTTATTGTAATTTGGTTTCAATCAAAATGGTATAGTAATCATGTTTAATTATATGTGATAGCTTACTAGTTTGGTTTCCATAATTTTGAACCTACGAATTATTAACTGGTTAATCCATGTTGGATTAAAAGAACTGGTTGTTTGATAAAAGATAATTCCTTGTCAGGTTCTAAGTTACTCTCATTCTTGTTTAAGGGAAAGATCCCAATTGGTATGATTTTTTTCCTGTTGCTTTTGTTGTGATGTGAACTTCGATGGCTGTTGTGATATGTGGGGGCATGAAGCCCTACTGTTTTTGGCAGCAGTTGGGACCTAGAATAGATAGATGCATCGATGTATGCATGTGGTTGTTAGGAGGACACCAAGGATGATGAAATGGGTTGGATGTGAATGTTTGGATGCTTGAAGATTCTTATGGGTTGTTTATTTGGTTTACATTTCCCACTATTCCAGGAAGCTAGTTTTTCATACCATTCTTCAGAATGGGGTGAAGACGCGTGGGGCTTGCCATGTGATTTCCATGTTTATCATCTCATTGGTGGATGGGTCTACGCTCTTACTATAGGTGACAAAGACTCGAAGGGTTGTTCATATACAAACATGGTTGAGCCCTATTGTGTTTAGTAGCATAGAATTTCTTTTCTATAATGCCTAGGATTATCAGAAAGTAATGATATAAATAAATAATTGAATTTATGATGTTATCCCAGGGGGTTAGAGATTGCTGGGACGCAATGATGAGGGAACAATTTAAAGGGATAGTGGACTTTCAGTGTGATGATAATGAAATATAATGTGCAAATTGATATTGATAAATCAATTTTTGATGAATTAATTAACGTAAAGTGAAACTAAAAAAAATTAATGAAGTAATATAATAATGCGCATAAAATGGTTTTGTACTTATAGGATACTCGGTAATAGATTTTGTAGTTGGGAGTCCGAGAGAAATTAGCTGTCATTGAGTCGAAGACAAGGTTATTCCCATAGTGAGTCTGTGAGCTATATTATATTATTTAATTTTTTTGATTCTATATGCTACTCCACCCCATAAGTTATGGAAACTGACACCTCGGGGCTTCTGAGCCCAAGGGTGTGTTTTCAACAACATTTCGGTGGGAGGATGGATGGCTGACTACCCCCTTTAGCCCCGGTCTCTTCTATTTGTAGTTACTAGTTCTTTTAGGAACAACGGTTAGTTTTCCATATATATGCGTGTAGAGGATTTCAATGGCTTGTGGTTATTCACACACACATATTTGGGATATAGTATCATATAGAATACTATAGGCATAACGTGTATATGTTGTGACTACAAGAAGATTCTTACTCGGTTTGTAATCCGTAATGGCTACAGGTATAATGCTCGACATATGATACACGTTATGTGAGATATTTTGAGTCCCTGAAACAACTAGTTCACTTACTTGTGTGGATGTGGTGGTTTTGTTTCGTGAGGTTCTTGTTGTGGTGCTTCGCCCAGGTGTCTGCGGGAAAGCCTTTTATTGGAGAGAGATGCTTAGGGCGTGCGATGTTGGGGAAAAGCGGAAACCAGTGGGGAAGTTGTAGCAGGGTACACTTGATATTCTTTATTATATTATATACTCTTGGTTGTGTTACTTGGTGGAAGTAGCCATGTGGAGGAAGGGAACATAGTATACATGTTTAGGTGACGAGTTAGTTTCACTTGATGTTCACCGTGCATTAGAATGATTTCCTTACATTTACACGAGAGGCCTCGAGGAGGATCCTACTGAGTATACTGTTATACTCACCATATGTATAGATGAACTATATTTCTAGTCACTTGGAGAAGGTTGTAGAACAAGATGGGTTCAACTAGTGTGGGGTTGCAGGAGCTCTTCGGGATTGTGGTTGATGCTGTTTTTTACTTTCATTTGGATATTTTCCATTTTCCCTTTTAATTTGTAGTAGATTGCATGAAATTACATATTTTTACATGGGATTTCTTATATATTTCAGCCCAATATGGAGTTGGTTGGTGTAAATCTTATCTCTCTCTTCTGCATGTCTCCTCCTATAGGGTAATGCCTCCCATTTGTGTGTTTACTATACCCTCCGTTCTAGTCTCCAACCTGAGGCCTACTAGAGGCGGGACTCATGGGTCATTCTCTCCCTTTTAACATTTCCGGCCTAGGAGGGGTATACCTTGTGGGGAGGGGGTTGTGATAGAGTTGTATCATTGGGTTAGTTAAGGGATAAGATGGAGTTTGGAGTTATGCACGGGTGGGGTTGCAAGGGTTGGTAGGGAAACTATGTCAGTAACATTTAGAAAATGATTTAAACACTAAATAATAGCTAAGACATAGGTGTTTAGGACCCTATATGATCTGATGTACGGACCATTATGATTACAATGGATACTAAATTATGTGATACGATTTTTGGGGTAGAGTCCTAGGAAAGTATCATGCATCAATATTCTTTGTTCCTATGATTGAATGGGTAGACCTAGGGATTTGACAACCAAAAATGAATAAAAAAGAAATTAATTTATTTATTAATTTTGAGTCTTCAATATTCTAGGTTTAGAAGCTCCAATACTTTGTTATTCAGAAGTTATGGCTCTAGGTCGACCTCCTCATCAGGATCAAATAGAAGTTGTCTAGTAGGATGATCTAGTAAATCGCCACTAGTTAGAGGTTGACGATGACAACAATTGGAGGAGGAAACTCTGAGAGTTTCCGTGACAGAGTCTATAGAGGTATGAGGGCTGCATTTCTGATAAAGTCCTAGTAAACTGGTTGGAGGGGGTTGAGATTTTCTTCAGTTAGATATGTGCTCGGAAAGAGGACTCGGTTTCCTTGGTTGTGATGATGCGGAATGTAGCAACGATGAAATGATGGATCTTGTTCCTTGGGGATTTCGAGGAGTCAACCATCTCATGGGAGGTATTCTGAGACATTTTTAGAGTCTAGTGTCTTTCTTCGACTTTGAAGGCATCTAGTTTCCAAGAGCTTCATACAATTCGATAAGTGATCTCCAGTGTGCAAGAGTTTGGAATCCATTTCATGAAACATTAACGATATTCTTCAGATCTGTAGTCAGATGAGGTGGCCTGGGAGAGGCATTTCAAGGAGGCCTTATATTCAGAGGTCCAGCGCAAAGTCACCCCATTTATGATGAAGACATATCTTGAGGTGCTAGCGAGGGAAGATGTCATTGAGAGGATATTGGCCAGAATGAGATCATTATGAGAGGGGAGTCTTCTTGATTCCTCATTAAGAAGAGTTGTGGAAGGAGGTTCCCGGTTTTCCGGGAAGAAGAGTTTCCATTCTGCTAGGGGTAGGTCCCAGCCCTCATCATCTCATTTCACTGGGGGCAACAGCTCTCAATATTTTTCCACGAGATCATGTACATGTTTTTACTGTGGTGGTCTAGCTCATAAGTAGCAAGATTGACCATCCTTTCAGAGTATTTATCGTGCACCAGGTTTTTTCTCCAGGTTTCTCCATTGAGGCAGTTCCAGCCGAGGCAGCAGAAGCATGTGGCACTAGCGTTATATCAGCAGAGGGTAGACGAGACAGGTGGAGGACAACACCGTGATTCTCCCCGTCCTCAAAGAGTAGAGCACGGCCATGGTGGTGGTCATCATTAGGGACCGACAGGCCATATAGGATGTTGTGGTAGACATCATGCTTTAGTGTTGCTATCTCCAGGCTAGTCAGATGTCGTTCGAGGTACCATTTGCCTATTTTCTACAATGATGTATACCTTGTTTGATTCAAGAATGACACACTCCATCATATCAGCTACCCATGTCCATACATAGGGACTTGATGTAGATTGGATTCCAATGACCTTTGAGTTTACTACGTTAGTTGGAGGTCGAGCTAAGTTTTTTGAAGTTTGTAGAGACTGTGAGCTAGTGTTGGGGTAACACCACTCTTGGGGAGATTTCCAATGTTTACTAGTATAACCATATGATGTAATCCTCGGAATGTTTTGGTTGTATTAGGTTCTGGCTATCATGGATTGCTTCAGGAGGTAGGTTGTGTTCTTCGATGCGGATGGAGAGCCAGTGGTGTTCATTTTTGAGAGAGACCCTCATATGGGTCAGAGGCGTGTTCTATTCTTAACATCCATGATGGATGATATGATGCTTAGATCATCAAGGGTTTAGTAGTTGGTGTTTCATAGGGTTGTAGAAGAGTACCCTGATGTCTTTCCAGAAGTGGTTGTAGAATTACCCCCTCGACGAGAGATAGATTTTGGGATCGAGATACAACTAGGAGAGACTCTTATATCTATGTCTCCATATAGGATTACCCCTGTTGAGTTACAAGAGCTACGTTTATAGCTTGGTGGATTGTTACAGTACGGTTTTGTTCTTCCTAATGTGTCACTGATTAGTCAATGAAAGTGGCTAATATTAATTGTTAAGATATTAATATTAATGTGTTTAAAAGTTCATAAACATCAATTTTAGTCCAATTCATAAATTGAACTTCATTTCCCATCATTGTGCAATTCATGCTTAAAATGTCAATTTGGGCCCACTCAATAATTTGCTTGTGGAAATTACAATATTCATCATTTTAATTTGAAATTTTGTTATATGATTGATCACTTTGGTTGTAACATTTTATCTTTTAGGTCCGATGGATGAATCACAAAGGAAGAAGGATAATTTTGCGCCTGAAGGCAGAAACATGTTGGAAAAAGCATAATGGGCCTAAGGCCCATCAAACAAATGTGGGGCCCAGAAAACAAGCCCAATGTAGCTCAAATTTATACAGTAGAAAGATAAAAATATGAGGATCATTTTATTAAACTGTGGTTGGAGCTAATTCTGAAGTTATCATGATGATAAATGGATCTGAAGTTGAGATTTAAATGGTGGACATGACATTAATGCTCAAAAATCTGTCCCAGCATTTTGACTATAATATCCAAACGGCTGATCGAAATTTCCTGATATTTTTACAGCTCATAGAGTACAGATGGATGAAGATATTTCTCTTCTACAGCCCCTACGGATTCGGCGTTATTAAATTTCTAATTCACACGTCAATGTGGTGGACGAATCTGGACAGTTTTCCGGGTCAAATTCAAAACATCAATTTCCTTTTGATTATTCACCCTCCATTTGACTCTATTAATTGTTTGGGGGTGAATTAATTGTTGGGGGATGTACCTAAGGCTCCTAATATGCCTATATAAGGAGCTAGTGGTGAAGGGAATGGGGGTGTAAAATTTTTCTTCTCATCTTGGATGCTTTGTTTCATTGTAATGTTTTGCTGTCCATTTGATGTTGTAATCATTCTTCATTCTCATGTAAGTTATTTGAATCACATTAGTTCTCAATAAAAGTTTTTCATTTCCTCTTTTTCTTTTCTTCTTCTTATCACTTTGATACTATTTCTTTAAGGTGTGAATTTATTCACACCAGCACTTGTGAATTTATTCACACAACGGTGGAGTGATCATTTCATTGTTTTATTTTTCTTCTCCAATTTCGCTTCTTTGAGTCGACTTCCCGCTTCCATTTATTTAATAGCATAAATGGAGGGCTAAACCCATATGGGTTGGTCCTAGGGAGTTGCATGGGGATGATTGGATGTTATTTTATGATCTAAAATTCTGTAATCAATTCATTAATTTAAGATTTCCATTTGATGATTAATTTCTTCTTCATCTTCTCCAACTTTAACAATAACACATTTCGAGTGCTAGTACGATCCAATTCCTTGGAGTGATCATTAAATTGATCATATAAGTGCATTGGTTATTAGCCTTCTAATTGTGTAGGGATTAAATTGGTGAATGATGTTGAGGAATTATATCATTTTGTGGATACGTCTTGAATTAGTGAAACGAACGTTATAAGATAATAAATACATCCAATCTAACCCTAGTAACAACTTAGGATCAACTCATCTCCATTAATTGTTTTAGACTAAGTAAGTGTATGTTTTAATTTATTTTCTTTAAATTAAATCAGTAGTTATTCAAATAAAATCAATCCAAATAGTTGGCCACTCCATAGCCAAATCCTTCCAAAATCAGAGTGTCTCTCGGTTTCTTCTTCGGTCCCTGTGGATTCGACCCCTACCTATACTACAACGACCGCATACCTGTAGGGTAAATTTGGGCGCAACCAAATTTTGGCGCCGTTGCCGGGGACCAAGTAAGTCACCTTAGAACATCTTTCTATTCTCCCTCATTTCTATTTTCTCATCCCCATTTCTCTTATCTTTTCCCCTTTCTTTTTTTTTGACCCCTGAAAATCATAATTCCAAATTTTCAAATAAATCCAATGGAGTATAATCAACAATATCCCTTCACAAACTCGGGATGGAATTAGTTTGAAAATTCACATTGGGAATCACCAACCTTTTTTAATCAACCTTTGAATGAATACCCCACCCCTGATAACATGAACGAAATTTGTAATGATGACGGTTTAAAAGAACAATTTCCATACCTATCAAGAATGATTCAAAATATGAATAATGAGGAAGTCTGTGATGTCAAAACATCTATCAATACTAATCCTGAAACAATTCTTCAAAAATTGTGTGAACAAATGGAAAAAATGAATTCATAGGTATCAAGTTTCAGACAAGAACTTCAAAGCATTAAAACTTATGTGGACCCCATTCTCACTCAAACCATCCCTTACTCTATATTGATAGAAGAATCTTGAAACACACAAACCCCTATAGCCTTTATTGAAGAACCAACCATTGGATTTGGGATAGTTGAATATAATAAAGGAATTATTGATGGGTGCTTAAATCAAGAGGAAATTAATTTTATGGATTCACAAGGGGAAATTTTGACATCATGGACTAAGTTTCCTGAATATAACTCCATTAATGATTTTTCAAAAACACTAATCACTGAAAAATTGGGAGGAATACCAAACATTGATCCCACACACACTTCTGATATTCAACTGGACAATTTTCAGGATGAATATTATTTTCAAAATGAACCAATTCATTCTAAATGTTTTGGAGAAGAAACTGATTTTGATTTAATTTGTCAATCTCCTTTAGGAAATTTCAATGAAACCGAGATCAAAATCATTATCCTTCCTTCCCCAGACAAGAATTACATCATAGGTGATAAAAAGGACCTTGTAGTTTTAGTTAATTCATCTAATGAAGACAATAATTTTGGAATGGTTATTGATGTCTTAGGAAAGAATATAAGTTCAAATCGATCAACAATTTCAGATATTCCATGGATTTTACCAATCACTGTGGAAAATAGGATTTTACATGAAATAAATTTCAAAAAAATAATAAATCTCAATCTTATTGAAGTGAAAAAAGATGGGTTAATTAAAATGATGAAATTTGGAATTGGATAAGTTGGGGGGTAAAAGTCGAGCCAACGACGTTAAACAAAAGCGCTGCATGGGAGGCAACCCATGGTTTTCAGGTTTCTAATCATTTTGAATCATTTTTTTTCATATAATAAATTACCATAAACTGTTGACCTGTTCTTCTTTTATGAGTATGGATGGGTATGAAAGGGGATCACCGTATTCATCCGTGTCACGCGGTGTGATCCCTGAGTAATACCTTACCCATAAATTTAAAGAAGACAATGTATCATCAGTTTATTTTATTTATGTTTTTTTAGGTTTAAAAAAAATTATTAGACTCTTGACTTTTTCTTCTTTTATGAGTATTGATGGGTATGAAAGGGGAGCACCGTATTCATCCATGTCACGCGGTGTGATCCCTGAGTAATACCTTACCCAAAAATTTAAAAGAAGACAATGTATCATTAGTTTGATTTAAAAAAACATGAAAATGATGGTACTTGGAATTAAATAAATCATTGTGTTGTTTGTTTTGTCTGCATTGTCCTTCTTTTTATGGTTCAGGAACTATTTTTGGTGATACATGTTCAATCAAGGAGGTGCCTACATCCCCAAAGTGATCAAAGGAGTAAATTGGAGTATCATGAACCTCAACTTTAAAAACCAGGTGAATTTGTTCCATGTTTTTCATTCTCAATTTTATTTTTGAACTCCTCTCCTACCCCCTTCTAACTTTTTTTTCTTTAAACACTGGGGACAGTGTTATTCTAAGTTGGGGGGGGATAAATTTTTTTTTTATTTTGAATAAGAACATGCATGAAAAAAAAATTCCCATTAACCATAAACATGATAAAGACACGTTGCAAACTCTAAAATTGGATATCAAATAAATTTTGCATGCCTTGATTCTTATTTTAATGCAAGTTTAAGTTCATGAGCATAGTTTTTGGAAAGTGCGGTTGTCCTATGTGATTTTTCAATGTTTATATTTTCATCCTCTTAATAAAAATGCCACAATGCACGTCTACTGGATCCTGGGTGTAAATTTGAGTTCTTGGGTCCCTTTCATTATAGCATAGGGTTATGGGGTCACTTTTAGTTTAATTTGAGTATCCAAAAAAAAAACAAAAACAAAAAAAAAACAAAAAAAATTGAAAAAAATAATAATGACCACATAGAGCAATGTTTTGTCCAAATGTGTGGCGTCCGGCACTTAGGGATCGTGACTCCATAGTTGCTTTGCCCAGAGTTAGTCTTTTCATATATATTGTGGTTATAAAAAAAATTAAAAAAAAATGGATACTCATTTTAAGGTTTAATGTGATTCCCACCTAGTGCTTCCATTTTTTCCCCTTGAACAATAAAATGGGCCCCATATCTTTTATGATGCACAACACTTTATCATGCTTAATTGGAATTGGATGAAATGTGGCAATGAATTTGAACAAAGGAATGGGCTTGGGCTTGGGATATGCTTATGGACCTAGCTTGTTTTAAATGATTTTGATGGGTTTTCATAATTTTTTTGGTATTAGATATTTGGGTGAGTAATGTGTATTTAAATGTTTTTGGAAAAGGCGATTTGGATTTCATATTTGTAATTTATTTTGCTCGGGACTAGAAAAACTCAAGTTGGGGGGTGTGATTAGTCACTGAAAGTGGCTAATATTCATTGTTAGGATCTTAATATTAATGTGTTTAAAAGTTCATAAACATCAATTTTAGTCCAATTCATAAATTGAACTTCATTTCCCATCATTGTGCAATTCATGCTTAAAATGTCAATTTGGGCCCACTCAATAATTTGCTTGTGGAAATTACAATATTCATAATTTTAATTTTAAATTTTGGGATATTATTGATCACTTTGTTTGGAACATTTTATCTTTTAGGTCCAATGGATGAATCCCAAAGGAAGATGGAGAAGTTTGCGCCTGAAGGCAGAAACATGCTGGAAAAAGAATAATGGGCCTAAGGCCCATCAAACAAATGTGGGGCCCAGAAACCAAGCCCAATGAAGCTCAAATTTATACAGTAGAAAGATAAGAATATGAGGATCATTTTATTCAACTGTGGCTGGAGCTAATTCTGAAGTTATCATGATGATAAATGGATCTGAAGTTGAAATTTAAATGGTGGACATGACATTAATGCTCAAAAATCCGTCCCACCATTTCGATTATAAAATCCCAAAGGCTAAGCGAAATTTCCTGATATTTTTACAGCTCATAGAGGACAGATGGATGAAGATATTTATCTTCTACAGCCCCTCCGGATTCGGCCTTATTCAATTTCGAATTCACACGTCAATGTGGTGGAAGAATCTGGACAGTTTTCCGGGTCAAAAATCAAAACATCAATTTTCTTTTTGATTATTCACCCTCCATTTGACTCTATTAATTGTTTGGGGGTGAATTAATTGTTGGGGGATGTACCTAAGGCTACTAATATGCCTATATAATGAGCTAGTGGTGAAGGGAATGGGGGTGTAAAATTTTTCTTCTCATCTTGGATGCTTTGTTTCATTGTAATGTTTTGCTCTCCATTTGATGTTGTAATCGTTCTTCATTCTCATGTAAGTTACATGAATCACATTAGTTCTCAATAAAAGTTCTTCATTTCCTCTTTTTCTTTTCTTCTTCTTATCACATTGATACTGTTTCGTTAAGGTGTGAATTTATTCAGACCAGCACTTGTGAATTTATTCACACAACAGTGGAGTGATCGTTTCATTGTTTTATTTTTCTTCTCCAATTCCGCTTCTTTAAGTCGACTTCCCGCTTCCATTTATTTAATAGCATAAATGGAGGGCTAAACCCTTATGGGTTGGTCCTAGGGAGTTGCATGGGGAATATTGGATGTTATTTTATGATCTAAAATTCTGTAATCAATTCATTAATTTAAGATTTCCATTTGATGATTAATTTCTTCTTCATCTTCGCCAACTTTAACAATAACACATTTCGAGTGCTAGTACGATCCAATTCCTTGGAGTGATCATTAAATTGATCCTCTAAGCGCATTGGTGATTATCCTTGTAATTGTGTAGGGATTAAATTGGTGAATGATGTTGAGGAATTATATCATTTTGTGGATACGTCTTGAATTAGTGAAACGAACGTTATAAGATAATAAATACATCCAATCTAACCCTAGTAACAACTTAGGATAAACTCATCTCCATTAATTGTTTTAGACTATGTAAGTGTATGTTTTAATTTATTTTCATTAAATTAAATCAGCATTTATTCAAATAAAATCAATCCAAATAGTTGGCCACTCCATAGCCAAATCCTTCCAAAATCAGAGTGTCTCTCGGTTTCTTCTTCGGTCCCTGTGGATTCGACCCCTACCTGTACTACAAAGACCGCATACATGTAGGGTAAATTTGGGCGCAACCAGTCACCATGGGGGAACCCGTTTTGTTCTTGATAAAGGATGAAGATAGTTTGTGGTTGTGTGTCTATTATAATCTCTTAAACAAAGTGACAGTGAAGAATCACTATACTATTTCTCATATTGATTATTTATTTGATCAACATAAGGGTGAAAGTTGTTTCTCAAAGAACAATTTGCGGTTAGGATATCATCAGATGCATATGAAGGATGAGAATATCCTAGAGAATGCATTCTTTTGTCATCATGGGCATTATGTGTTCGATGTAATGTCATTTGGTGTGACAAATACTCCACCTGTGTTCATGGGATTGATGAATGTTGTCTTCCATGTGTTCCTGGACAAGTTCATTGGGGTTTTCATCGATGTCATCCTTGTTTACTCCATGTATTAGTAGAGTATGCAAAGCATCTACATGCCATTTTGGGAGTTCTTCGTCATCATCAGCTGTTTGGAAAGTGGTCATTGTTTGAGTTTTGGGCTTGTTAAGTCCCTTTCTTGGGGTATGTTTTGTACCATCAGGGGGTTTTGTGGATCCATCGAATATAAAAATAGTTGTGTAATGGGAATCCCCCAAGATAGTGTTATAGGTGCTATGATTCATTGGTCTCACATGCTACTACATGAGGTTTGTAGCGAATTTCTCTCGATTTTCCACTCCACTGACAGCTTTGACCTAGAAATTATAGGAATTCATATAGACTGATAAGTGTCAGGCATCATTCGAGTATCTAAAGGAGATGTTAGTAAGTGACTCAGTTCTCTGTCTTCCAGTTAAGGGAGTTCAGTTTGTTGTTTTCTATGAATCTTCACATTTCAGATTAGGTTGTGTTCTGATGCGATGGATATCAGTTGTGTCATATGGATATCAACAGTTTCATCCCCATGAACATAATTATTCCACCCATGATAGTGAGTTGGCATTCTTGGTATTTTCTCTAATGCTGTGGAGACATTACCTCATTTGTGAGCACTTTTTGGTTTTCACTATTCATTATAGCCTGAGGTATGTTTTATCCTAGAATGAAATAAACTTATGAAAACATCAGTAGAGGAGTTCTTAAAAGAATATGACTTCTAAAGATCATATGCACCTAGAAAGGGGAATTTTGTAGCTGAGGATCTATGTCGAATTTCACGTAGTGATGTATTATGTTAATATGGTCATTCCTAGAGAGTAATGGAAGAACTGTCAGCATTAAATCTTGATATGGGAGAAGTTGGGGGATGTGGTTGTCTTTTTCATATAACAGTGTAATCATCTCTAGTGTGGCAGATGGAAGAGTCCCAATTGGGGGATCATGAGTTGGAGGTATGGAGAGACCAATTTGTTTGTGGCGGGGCCCCTGATGTTTGGTCTGAGGATGAAAAACATCGATAGTTGTATCATGGAAGGATTTTTGTTCCTTTGGTGATGCACGAGATAGTTCTTAGAGGGTTTTTTATTTCACTGTTATCAGTGCCTCCTGGCGTGAAAAAGATGTACCGAGCCTTGAGGAGTCATTTTTTGGGGCCTGGGAAAAAGCATGCAGTTTCAGAGTTTGTGTCTCAATGTTTGGTCTGCCATAAGGTGAAGGTCGAGCACCGTGTTCCTGGTGGGTTTCTCCATCCATTAGACATTCCATATTGTAAGTAGGAGGACATCTTAATGGAATTTTTAAGGGTTTACATTGAGCATATGGATAAGATGATGTTATTTTGGTGGTGGTGGATCGTATAAAAAAATAATCCCACTTCATAGAGATCAAGGATTCAAGCTGAGTGGATATTTTGTCGAGGTAGTATCTGGAGGAGGTGGCTAGACATCATAGAGTTCCATGGAAGATCATTTCTGATCGAGATCCTCGTTTTACGTAGAGGATGTGGAGAGGTCTTCATCATGCTTTTGTTTCTCAGTTATGACTTAGCACTGCTTTTCATCCTGAGATGGACGGTCAGACAGAGTGGACCATCTGGACTCTTGAAGACATGTTACGCTCTTGTGCCCTGGATTTTGGAGCTTCATGGATGAGGCAATTACCCTTGGCGGATTTCACCTACAAAAATAATTTTCACTCCACCATCGGTATGGAACCATTTGAAGCCTTGTATGGCTGGCCTTAACGTTTTCCATTAGGATGTATTGGGGTCAAAGAGTCAACAATTCTCACTCCAAAACTAGTAAGAATACAATGGAGATGGTTTTGGTGATTCATGATATGATGAAGACAAAACATGATCATCTGAAATCATATTCCTATCAAAGGAGGAGAACCTTATAGATTGATGTTGGGGATCACGTGTTTCTAAAGCTAACTCCCCATCATGGGATTTTATGGTTTCGTCATAGGAGTAAGCTTTCTCCCAGGTTTGATGGACATTTCGAGGTGTTAGCTCATGTTGTAGCTATGGCGTTTCGAGTTTCACTTCCCCCAAAGATGATCCAGATACACGATGTTGTTCATGTATCACAACACCTTAGTTTTCTTCAAGATGACTCTCATGTCATCGATTGGGGAGACAACGTTGTTGATGATGATGTGACCTCTAGGGAGAGACCTATAGAGATCCAAGACCGCAAAGAGAAGGTGCTTCCTGGGCATTATATACCCTTGCTTTGTGTCTTGTGGCGACATGGTGGTGTAGAGGAGAGTACCTAGAAATGTGATTGGATGATATGTGCTCAGTAACAAAAGTTGTTTGATGTTTAAATCTATTCATGTAATGACTTTTGTTTTGTGGTTATAAACATTTTGTTTTTATAAGTGGTCTTTTTTATGCTTACTTCTTGTGGCATGCTCTCTTTTGAAAGGTATCTTGATGGGTGGCTGTTCAAACTTATTTTCTTTTTCCTTTTTGGTTGGTTTGGAATTCTCACAGACAAGAATGTTTTGAGAGGCATCTGATGTGATGACCCAAAACTCTATGTTATATTCCATTGTAAAAATCTGGTGTTTGAGATTTTTTAGGAGGTCAAGGTGACTTTTCCCAAATAATTTTCCATATTTCCAGTTTTGTGAACAGTGCAACGGTAACCTTAGGTGAATAGTGAAATGGTAACCTTATTTGAACAGTGTCATTGGTGACCATTTGTGAAATGTGCAATGGTATCCTTAGGTGAACTGTGCAATGGTGAACTTATGTGAATAGTTTCATTAGTAACCTTAGGTGAATAGTGACCTCAGTGACCTTATATGAACAGTGTCATCGGTTTCCATAGGTGAATAGTGTATCGGTAACCTTAGGTGAACAGTTTCATCAGTGCCCTTATGTGAAAAATATCATCGGTAGCCTTAGGTGAACAGTGAGTCAGTAACCTTAGGTGAACAGTGTCATTAGTGACCTTATGTGAACATTGTCATCGGTAGCCTCTTTCCTTTGCAAAACATTAAGATAATGAACAGTGTTTCCAGAATGGTGAGTTTCCAATGGTGACCTATTTCCATTTCCAAATTTTGAATTCATGAACATTATTTCTAGAATGGTGAGGTTCCAAAGGTGATCTCTTTCCTTTTGCCAAATTTTGAGTTCATGAATTGTGTTTCCAGAACGGTGAGGTTCAAATAGTGACCTCATTCCTTTTCAATGTTTTGAGTTCATGAATAGTGTTTCTTGAATGGTGAGGTTCCAAAGGTGACATCTTTCCCTTTCCAAATTTTGAGTTCTTGAATAGCGTTTCTAGAACGGTGTGGTCCATTGTTAACTGCTATATCCATTTCCAAATTTTGAGTTTGAGAACAGTGTTTCCAGAACGGTGAGGTCCATCGGTAACCTCTGTTTCCTTTTCCAAATTTCAAGTTCGTGAATAGTATTTCCAACATCCTAGAGTTTCACCCCTTTGATGATTCCTTTGACAAAAAATGCACTTAAAAAATTGTTTTAAGTTCTCTAAGGCTGATTCAAAGGACACACCACTTATATTAATTTCCCTAAGGCCCATGATTCTTCTACTTAGTCAAACTACGTGGTTTAATATGATCCACATTTAAGGGAATATCCAGAATATCCTAAACCATTTCTCTATTATATCCTCTAAAGGCATGATTTATCTTCCTCCCTAGTTCCTCCGCCTTGTTCTTAGTTGCGAGATGCTCTATCCTTCCATTCATTCACATAGGTGTGGTGTGATCAAAATTTCCCCTTTTTATTTGTTCCCCTCTATTTTTGGTGAAACCAAGAAGTATTGATCGGTCTGCTATATAAGGTAAGTTATATTGATATTGTTTTGGGTTCAACTCCTTCTGTTTCTCCTTTCCATCTTATCGAAATTTTCCCCCATGTTCTTAATGGGATTCTCAAGGGTGTTGGCCGATGTGGTGGTGTCCATGTATCCTCGGGTGGAAACAGTTATCATAGGGGAGGAGATTGTATCCCGTTGTGTGGCCCGTTCTCATATGAAGAACATCAAAAGTTGTTTGATGTAGGGGATTATTTAAATCTATTTTCTTTTATGTTCAACTATATAGTTAGTATGTTTTATCCCTCTAGATCATAATGAAATTGACATAATAAATATTTGACCTGGATATGTAAGTTGATATCGATCGTATGTTATTGCCTCTTATTTCTCTAGATAGTGTGACATATATGATTTCTTTGTTTAGATTTTCGTTCTTGATGGAAATTTGTAAAGAACATAAAGCTGGAATTAATCAATAGTTGTTTTCTAAAGATAAAGAGGTGTGTAAAGGAATCTGTTTTTTCATATTGTAATTTGATGTTAATAAAATAGGTGCAGTAAGTATGTTTAATTATTTTTGATAGATTATGGTTTAGGTTTATAAAATTTGGAACCTATGAATTATAAATTTGTTAATCCAATATGGCTTAAAAAATGGTTTTTTGATAAAATATAATTCCTTTTCAGGTTCTGAATTACCCTCTTGCTTGTTTAAGGGGAAAGATCCATATTGGTATGATAATTTTTTCCTACTCCATGTGTTGTGATGTGAGCTTGGATGGATGTTGTGATATCCGGGGGAATGGATGCCTACTGGTTTTTGAAGGAGTTTATTCCTAGTGTGGCCAGATGCATTATTTTATGCATGTGGGTGTTAGGGAGGACACTAGGGTTGATGAAATGGGTTGGATTATAATTTTTCTTGCTGATTCTTATTGGTTGTTCATATGAATTATATTTCCCACTACTCATGGCAGCTAGTTTTTCATAACCTTCTTCCCAAAGGGGTGAAGGCACGTGGCGCATGCCTTGTGCTTTCAGAGTTTATCTTCTGAAGGGAGGATGGGTCAACACTCTTGCTATAGGCGGCATGGAATCGACGGGTAGTTCATCTACTCACCAGGTTGAGACCCCTTTTGTTTAGTATCATATAATGGTTTTCTAGAATTCTTGGGATTATGGGAATATGATGTTGTAAATAAATAATTTAATAAATGATATTAACCAATGGGGTATGATCATAATGGGATTCAATGATCAGGTTACAATTAAAAGGGACTGTGGAATTTGGGAGTGATTCTAATGAAATATAATGTGGAAATTGATATTGGTTAATCAGTGATTAATGAATTATTTAAATTAAAGTGAAACAAATAAGATGGGAATGATATAATTTAATAAAGAACTTAAAATGGTTGTGTTCTTATAGAATACCTAGTCATTGAATTGGCAGTTGGGAGTCTGAGAGACATTAGCTGCAGTTGATTCTATGACTATGTTAGGACCATATTGTGGTTCTAAGATATAGTATATTCTTTAGTTTTTGGGTTTCAATATCCTACTTCACCCCATAAGTTAGTTAAACTAACACAACAGGGATTCTAAGCCCAGGGGGTGTTTTCCCCTACATTCCTATGGGAGGATGGATGGCTAACTACCCACATTGGCACCACTCTCTTCTCATGGTAGTTAATTGTGATTGTAGAAACACCAGTTATTTTTCCCTATATATGTTTGTAGAGGGATGTAATGGCTTGTGGGTATTCACACACATATATTCTGATATTGTATCTTAGAGACTACTATAGTCGTAATGTGTATAGGCTGTGAAGACATGAGGACTTTTACTCGGTGTGTGGGATGTAATGGCTTGAGGTATAATGCCCGACATATGATAGATGATATGAGAGATATGGTGGCTCCTGGAAACTAACTGGTTACATTCTTATGTAGATGAGGTTGTTTTTTTGTATGAGGTGCATGTTGGGGTGCTCCGCCGAGGTGTCTACGAGAAAGCCTTTTTTTGGAGAGAGAGGCTTCAGACGTGCGACATTGGGGAAACGTGGCCAACAAGTGGGGATGTAGTAGCGGGGCACCCTTGATATTATTTATTATATTATATACTCTTGTATGGGTTACTAGGTGAGAGTAGCTATAGTGAGGCTAGGAACATATTATACCTTTTATGGTGACGATTTAGTTTCACTTGTTGTTCACTGTGCATTAGTTTTCTTTCATTACATTGGAAAGAGAGGCTTTGGGGAGGATCCTACTGAGAATACTATTAAACTAACTCTGTGTATATATAAACAGTATTTTTGGTCACTTGCATCAGGTTGGAGATCAATCAAGTTTCTACTATCTTGTGGTTGTAGGAGCTGTTCGGGATTGTGTTTGCCGTTGTTTTTATTTTCAATTGGGTATTTGTAGTTTTCCCCTTTCATTATTATTAGTTTTCATGACATTACATATTTCTACTAGTTATGTCTTATATATTTCTACCTGAGATGGAGTTGCTTTGTGTCTATCTTATCTCACTCTCTCTTATGCATTTGTTCTCCTAGAGGGTAATGCCTCCCATTAGTGTGTTTACTATACCCTCGGTTATAGTTGCCATCTAGGGGCCTACTGGAGGTAGGACTCGGTGGAAATTATCTCTCATCTCACATTGCCGGCCCTGGAGGGTACACTTTGTGGGGAGGGGGTCATGACACATTAAGTGGTAGAAACTATAATTATTGACAAGTCAAAGGAATTAATGATGGATTTCAAGTGACCATATAAATAACGACTCAACTTATTTTAAGGAATTACTAATGAAAATATATCGAATTAAAATTATGAAGGTCAAGCCTTCCATGAATAATTTCTAATAGAAGTCATTTAAATAATCAATAAAATACATTTCGGAGAATTTAAAAGAATCATAGAATCTCTGTATTTCCAGATTTCATGATTTGGTTAATGATTTGGTTATGATAATTCCTCAATTCTAGTTAGAGAATATCGCTACACAAATTCTCTCTTGTATAGTGTGGGGGTTTGGATCAGAAGCATGAAATATTCTAAACTATGGATCTATTATTAATAATGTGATTTTATATATCTAATAGAACCTTAAAAATGATATATTTTCATTTCATATCAAGGAATTATTAAAAAAATTGTTTAAGTGAATATAACCTTGATGATCAATTAAAATTCAATTAGTGATATAACTTCAATACACGTCACTTATCTCTATATATTAATTTTTTTCTTTTAGATTTTGAGTAATTCTAGTATTCTGAGGTATAACTGTTAGTACTTCTCTTGAGTTTTAAATAATGATACTTCTATACTCTATAATTTATTTACATAATTTTTTATCCAATCTAGAATTGTGGAAGGGGATAACTACAACCCAGACCGCCTTGTAAGAAGTTGTTTTTCAGAAAACATGATCTAGTCTGTTGAATAATTATTTAGATTTAATGAATTTCCTTGGTATTGGATTATTTTCATGTGTATTGGGATAATTTCAATATTGATGTTAACCTATTGGTTATTTCTGCTATGTATTTTGAAGTCATATTTTTAATTCATTTTTTAAATTTACATGAGAATCAGTTAAATTTTTACGTATCTTTAAAACTATGAAGGTAAGACATACTCAAATAGTATTAATTTATAATTTATATTTATATTACAGTCAATGAGAGTAATAAAATTTCAGATGTTAATTTAATATTATGATTCACTAATTGGGTTCTGATGTACCATTTTAGATGTTATTTCAAAATACCAAATTTTTTATTTATTATATATTATAACTAGGATGTCTATATAATTGGTTGATTTTAATATTTTAATTCCCAAAGTATTATGTTTTTATGTTGGAATATCAATCCAATCTATCTTCAACATTCCAATGGAACAGATATATAAGGTCATAGAAAGTATTTCTCTACGTTATTCTATTTTCCCTCAACCTTGATAAGGCTTTAGTAATGAGATATATACTTTATATTTTTTTAGTTTGTAATTATGGATGCTAAACCTGATGTTTATTCCACCAATTTAATTATTTATTCCAATGAAACATACAATGGTCATTTCAAAATTAAAATTAAAATCTACATAGAATGTACAAAAATTCATATGTAGGAAATTATAGATTATAAATATGAAATACACATGTCTTCTAGAGTGGAATGAAATACTCCAAATAAATCATATTGTAATTGGAAATATAAACCTATGAGCGCTTTATTTTGTGAGTTTGGAAAATATGAATTTAATGGTATATCTTTATGTGGTACTACGAATGAAATTTGTGAATCTTTATATATATCTCATGAAGGAAGATTTAATGTTAGATAAATGAGATTGAATACATATACAATGATGTATGATTAATTCAAGATTAAACATAATGAATCTATTTCTGAAATGTATTTTATATTTAATGCGATAAAAAACTATGAAGGCTTTAAGAAAACCTATGGATGGAATACAACAATTTCATTGATTATTGAGATTCATATCTTGTATGGGGATAAACTCTACTTTTTTTATTATATAATCCTATAAAATTAACAAGATAGTTGTGAAACAATGGATTGAACTTTTGATAATGTATGAATAGGAATTTAATGATTATAATGAACGTGAATAGGTTAAGAAGAATACCATATCATTCAATAACATTGAGTAAAACAATTAAATTAGATGTCATGGATGATAACTATTTTTGAAATGAATATAATTTAGAAGGTGATGAGAAGATGGATTATCTAGTCCCATGATTAAATGAGTTCTGCAAATAGAATAAATTATTTTCATGTTAAACTTATAATGATGCTATAAAAGGAATAGAAATTGTAATAAATACTAGTGAATGAATGATTCCTCTGGTGACATTACATAAAATGTATATAAGGGTAAATGACACAAGAAATCAAATTTTCACAACATACAATTACCATTTAAAATAATGATATAGAAATGAATAAAATGATATCAATGAAGGAATCCTATAGGGAATATAAAGACACCTCCATTGATTCTAATTCAAACAACAATGATGAAAGTGAAATATATATTTTTTGTTTTAATTCCAATGATCCTAAAGTAAAATATTCATCCATTACTTCTACTTTGTCTAGTTATAGTGTTCTAGATGAAGCTAAAACTTCAAATGATAAACTATTTGAAATCATATTTATACCTGAAGGAAAAAATTAATGATCCCAATGATAAATACAAGAATATGAAAATGTTTCATGATTTATATAGTCATGAATAAAGTTCTCTTAAATTTTAATAGTGAAGAATCCCAACATAATAAATGATATAAATGAGATAATAATAGAAAATGAACAACATAAGATGTATCTATAGAATATATCTAGTGACAGTATTACATTGAAAAAGAATTTCAGAAGACAAAAAACTCCCAAATTTCATACAAAAATTCGATATTTTTTGGTAATGAAAAGAAATACCTATAAGAATAATTTTGTACCTATCTAATATAATAATACCTTTTTATTTAATATAAAACGATGCTATAATTATTCAAATTATTATTTTTTTTATAAAATTTATAATTAATTTCATTAAAAAAAATTCAATTGAAAAAAACTAATTTTCTATATTTTATATATCCATGATATCCTGGTCATAGAAACTAATTTTATTGTTTGACTCTTTTTAGGTGAAATTCATGAAGATATCCTATAAATGTCTAATGTATCTTGATAATGGACGTTCCAAACACAGGAATGAATAATACAAAAGCATCAAGGGTTTAGTAGATAGGTATGCAGGACAGGATTCATTTAATGAAAATATACATGGGAAAATATATTTACATGGAAAAATCGGTAAACATGAAACAAAATGAAATTATAAATATTTGTTTATTAATTATTAAAAACATAAAATTATGATTATATGACAATTTTGTGGTGATGGTTGTAATGATAAATTTGGAACCGATTCGTCATAATTTTATTTGATTCCATGAACATGTTAGTGTTTATTTAAATAAGAAATGAGAATATGCATGATACTAATTTGGATTATTTATTTTACTAAAATATTTCCCAATAAAGTACCTATCAAATATATTCTAGACTATGGCATAGTAGAATAGATTTATTTAATATAAACTAACTTAAATATCTTACTAAGAGAATATTAGTGATCGCCTTACCTAAATTGTAATTTCGAAAAGGAAATGTGTCAAATATATTTCAAAAGGGAAATAAAAAAACATATCATTCAATCCAAAAAATAATTTTAAACTTCCCAACCACTATAATTAGTTCGAATGGATTTTTTGGACCATATACATTTAATAATCAAGGTGTAAACCATTATTGTGCTCTTATTTTTTAGGAATATTCAAAGATTCACAAGGGTATTTTTACAAGATCATAAAAGAGAAACCATTTCCTAATTTCAATAAATTATAATCTATATAAAAATATTTATTGGATTTAACAGAAATAAATATAAAAACTGATCATGGTCATAAATTTTAAAATCATTAATTTGATTATTTATATTCACAACATGGCTATACTCCCAATTTTTTGACACCTCGAAAGCCTCTAAAAAACTAAATAGTTACAAATATAAATAAAACAGTATAAAAAATTACATATACAAGGCTAAATTAATATCAAATAACTATCTATCTTTGGGAGATATAAATTGGTCCATAATTCTATGTAATTAATTATTTTATAATTAGACTTACCATAAAAATAATCTTTTTGATTTTTCTAATTGAAGAAAAGTAGATATAAATTACTATAGAGTTTTTGATGTGAAGTATTTTTTATAAATTCAAAATAGAATTTTTAATAAGTTACTGTAAATAGTTATTTATGAATATTACTAGGAAATTCAACCACCAATAATGTATATTGAGTATTAATAAAAAAAATATAAACTTGTGGAAGTATCCATACAAGTAAAATTTGATAAGAAAGAT
The DNA here is from genome assembly GCA_963277665.1 of Viscum album. Taxonomy (NCBI): domain Eukaryota; kingdom Viridiplantae; phylum Streptophyta; class Magnoliopsida; order Santalales; family Viscaceae; genus Viscum; species Viscum album. The sequence goes on along the minus strand of OY728121.1, from coordinate 1,622,777,088 downwards.
CCAAATGAAACCAATCCATCTATAGAAAACCTTGATAATGAAATGTATACTATGAATATTAATAATACCACTAAAACTTATGACCATGATGCTAATTTTTGGAAAAATAACACAACATAGACTTGGAAGACCAATGTGTCCTTTGTGAGGACTTCAAAGAACCTAGTACATCGATTACCATAACCATTAGGACGCTTAAGAATCACCCAGTAGATATTTTATTTTGTGATATTAAAAATGTAACTCAAAATTTAATATTCTCTTTACAATTTGTTTTAACGTCAATCCTTCTAATCTCGACAAGAAACTAAGAATATCTATAAAGAAATTAATGACTAAAATTAGGTAATAGAAATGAATGAATAAAATATCAGCTACAATGAAATAAAGGTTGTGAAGTAGTTGAAAGTCCTAATAGAAATCATAATATTGTAAATATATGAGCATATATAAGAAATTATTATTAATATTGAAATACAATTAAAATGAATTATAAATTGGTTATAATTAATTATATTCAAGAGGAATGTATTGATTATAATAGTCCTTTTCACTTGTAGATATAACTAGATCCATTATAATACTTATTGCTTATGTAGTAGTCATTAATTTCAATCTATACCAAATGAATGTAAAGATTATGTTCCTTAATACTTATATTATTATGGATGTTTTTATTGAAAAACTGTATTGATTTTTAAACCTTCATTTAACCAATCATGTTTTCAAACTCTCAAATGGACATTATAGTCAAAACATGCCCCAAATTTTTAGTATGATGGGATCATCAATTTCATGTTTTTTATTATTTTTAAATGTAATAGCTTGAAATCAACTATTTATTAATATAAATTAAAAAGATATTTCAAATTCTAATGTCCACTTTGATGATATTATTTTCGGTTCATCCAAAAATTCTTTTTGTATTTAATTTTATAAATTAATGGAAAATTAATTTTAAGTGATATGAACGGGTGAGACAAAATTATTCCATATATATCTTATATTTCAAAAAATAGGGGTTCTATATATGTGAAGGTAAATATTCAAAAATCTATTAATTGTTTGGGATTTTTTGTTAAATTGAAGTTACACAGAAATGAGTAAAAGTTATAAATTTTATTTGGATAAAACTAGGAAAAAAATTTATTAAACAATTTACTATTGTATGAATGGATGTTTACAAAAAATTACTACTAGACATCTTGATATAATATTTAGTTTGTTAATGTCTACATGTTTTCAAGGGAACAAAAATTATTCAAAAATAAATGACGTGAAATTAAATTTTAAAATAAATCAATGATATATATAGTTGTTTATTTTTTTTCCACTAGTGGACATGAATTTTAATTAGTTAGTTACAGTAATATTGATTTGTGCTATTATAAGTTAGATAGAAAATGAATCTTTGGTACATTTCACTGGTTGGGTAGGTCTTTTGTTTCCTGATGTAGTTAAAATAAAATTTCTATTGCATTTTCTACTATAGATGATGAGTATATAGTTGCAGGTAGTTGTTGTGCATAAATTTTGTGGATGAGACACACATTACTAGACTATGAATATCATTTCAAGCATGTATCTATGAAATATGACATCATATGTCCTATTAAAAATTCTAGGATTCCTATATCACAATACATGACTAAACATATTGATATAATATATCAATTTTTCGGATATCATTTTCAAAATGGTTATATCACTTTTGAGTTCAATTGAACTAAATATCCACTTGTCAGAATTTTAAAGTCCACTAAATATAGAGATATTGGATATAATTAGATACAAACTATGAATTATTAATAACATTTATTACTTTATTTTTTGAATAAATATTTTTTATTTAACATATAAAGATCATATATTGTTTTTTTAAATGTTTTTTTTAATAATTTTAATCTTATATTTGATATTTTTATTATTATTTAGAAGTTCCTTTGATTGAACCATAAAACAGTGAAAAATTATTTCCAATGGCCATAGAGAGACCATAAGTTGTCAATATATCTTAATACCATACGATTCCATGATGAATTCTTTATGTAGTTGGTATAGCTACTATGTAACTTCAAGCTGTTATGGAACATATTCTTATTATAGGTGAAGCTAATATTTGAAGAAAAACTACAAAAAATTCAATGGGTTTCAAGCTACAATATCTATTTTATTATGTTTTAGTTTAATGATATATATATTTTATTACCTTTTGCACACATTATTTTATAGATATACCTAAATGACATAAAATAATTCTACATAAGAAATAAAATTGTAACCATTTTCTAACTTGAAACCCTATACCCTTTTGAATCTCTCCCCCACCCTCTTTATTGATTCTCCACTTTTAACTATACCCTAGATGAAATATTTTCAAACCCCTTGGTTAGTTTGATTCATTCACTTTCATTATCATTTCACATAACTACACCTACATCAAAGAAATGAATATATAGTTTAACTGTACCCATCAAACTTCTAAAAATACAACATTCGAATAGAACAGTTTTTCCAAAAATGGATGTTGGTGTTCATCAACTATGATATTATAAATAACTATTTAGGAATTATATTTAAAAGTATATATGGAGTTATTGTTTTAGTAAAAAAATCAATTTATTCCAAACATATTTAGTGATTTTTCAATAAATATGTAATTTCAAGCTAGTGAGAAAAAGATTTTATTTAAAGGATTAAAATGGGGACTATAAGGAATTTTCATCAATGCTATTAGACAATAGTTTAAATACACCAAAAATAATAATTATTTGTATTATTTGGGTTATTATACTTTTAATAATAATATTTTTGATATTGAATAATGTATAAAGGACCTCACTAGGGATAAAATCTGTCAATTTCATAATACAATTGAGGTTAAGGGTATAGATATATCGTTTAATAAATTTATTCCAAATTTAGCTTGTCCAATTGAAATGTATTTTGGTGTAATAATGATATAAAATATTTATTTTATCTATATTATTATGCATTATATATTGATTAGTAATCCTAGATATCTAATGAGGAATATGATTTATCTATGTTTTTCATCTTCCCAAATTAATTAATTTCCATACCCCTTGATAATTTCTATTATGTTGAAATTCAATGGATTTTTTCCCATAAGGGGAGGATGTTTTTAATTATTCTAGTGTGGTTTGTTTGAATCAAATTATTTTTATAGGAATTAAATTGAGTTGGAACATCTTTTGGAATATATTATAAGAGGAAGATTATGATGCATATAAGATATTTTATCTTGTGATGAAACCTATAAGTACAAAAAATTAACAACATTAGGAATTTAATCGGATTTGGTTATAGAGTATTCATATAAGTATAAATAAGAAGATAATTTATACTAAAACTTATGATATTTAGGTGATGAAAATGTGAATATATCTACTAAAATAAATGAATAGAAAAAAAGTTCTTTTAATGAAGAAAGACACTATATTAAGCTTCCGGATGTTGAAATCCCTACTCCAAAGAGTGTTTCCATTGGATCTCAGAAATATCCTTTCTATTTATCTTTTAATGAATTTTATTTTAACGATGTATAGATTGAATAATATTTTCATTAATTAGTCCTTATATATGACGTAACTTCACCTAACAGGAGCCCAAATGTTTGGAGTACAATGAGGACCGAGCAAGGGGGATAATCTCTGAAGGGGGACAAATATGGTTCTGATTGTGAAAATGATCATGATGGTGTTATTCCACCTACAAATGGTGTAAAATCCATAAAATATTTATTTAAAGACTATATGTTATAGCTTGTTTATTATGGTGATATTGATGAAAAAAGTATAAGAAATTCTTCTATATATATATTATAATTGAAGGCGGGACCTTTCGAATAACTATGAAAACTAATACAAATCTTGCTAATAGTAGTAAGTATGAATTATTTGTATCTTTTGAATCCTAATTGATTAAAACTAATGAATTGGAGGAAATTGAAAATACAAAATATTTTATGTTTGAGTATATTGATGAAACTGATACAATGTCTATTTTTATAGAGACAAGACATATGTTAGAGGAAATGGCTGAAGGGATTTCACCTCTAAAACCAAATGTATCATTTCCCAATAATCCTACTTATTCCTATATTACTAAATAATATTCAAGTGAATTAAAAGGTAATTTTAGGACTATATTTAAGGAATTATTCTGTGATTTGGAATATCATTAGAAATTTTTTTAGAAGAAGATATTTTCATGTTTTTTGTCTTGTTTTTTCTTATATCAAACTAATTTTTTTGAAGGGTGATCATAAGAATGATGAGATTTCATGTTTAAGGGATCTTGCGGGAGATCCTCAAGGTTACATAAGCGAAATTATGAGCATGATTGATTATAGATAATTGAATTAAATTGCTTATGATTCATCTTTTAGTACTTCACCTCATCTGTTTCTATCTTTTACTCTTATAGGTAATGATTCCTTGGATGAAAAAATGATTATAATGATTATCAGAGATGAGTTGAATGTCAATTTGGATGACTTTTACTAGAGAATGAAAAAAAAATTATTTATTCAAAATCATATTTCTAAAAAACATGGTATAATAAGTGTTGATTTCTAGTAAGTTGTAAGACACAAGGAGTCATTAGAAGATCTATTTATCTTGACTTGAGCATAATCGCAATGAAATGGGTTTTATTTAATTATATAGAACCATTACCCATAATCATAATATTCCACTAGAGACTCAATCGTTTAAAGAAGATGATAAATAATTGATAGTGATAACATCTCATTTTTAAATTTTTGTGATAGATAAGAATTCATTTTTTTTCAAATTATAGAGCAATGATCATTAGACCTAAAGGAATTAACTCAATTTTTTGAATCTTATCTATAAAGTGTTTATTCTACCATAATTTAACCATCATCATTTCCCCTATATATATTCACTTCATTATTTTCATCAACCATTCCTAACTCAATAAATATTTCTATTACACCTATTTTATTTACCCTAGTGCATTAATTTCATCATTTTTGGGATGTTTATAGTGGAATAACCATTCTGGGAGATTTCTCTTTTCAGTAGTTGACTACACCATAGAATATTTCTTATCAATATCTACAAAATGAAAAATATCTAATGGATACACATTCTATAAGAGATGTTGATTCGTCATATTTTTATTATGATCAATGATATCGATTTTATGTATTTATATAGTGTTATATTTTTGAACCATTCCTCTTAATGATATATATTTATAGTTTATTATATTAAATAATTTTTATAATTTTTTAGGGAAATCATAAAATTTTGAGAAATTATAATATTACTGAAAATAAGAGTTATTTTTCATATATTACACTAATGATTTTAATTAATTATTTATGATCTGATTTATAATTAATTTTATAAATTTATTTATTTATACTTAAATTTATATTTGCACGATATCTGATCATAAAAATGGTGATATTATTGGAATAATCCAACAATTACTTTTTTTAATGTCCCCAAATCATGTTTCTTATATTATGAATGAATTCTATGTGGTAAGTTAGTATTTGTTTTCTGGAAATATAAAACAATTTTATATGTTTGGAAGCAGCAAAAAAATTATATAATGTTTCGACATAATGAGAGTCTACCAAGTATGATAATCTACTATAATAGATAAGTGAAATTGTTTCTATGTGTTGAAGTGAACACATGAACAAATGAAGCAATCACATGACTATTCAATCGATAATGGAGAAAATTTTGATGACTTCAAGTTAATGAATGAATAATTAGAGTTACAACATGAACAAGTCAACCAACCATGCTTATTAAGTAACTATATATTGAAATTTTATGATACTATATGTTATATATGATAAATCGAAAGTAGATATCTTGTGGTTACATGGATATATAGACCGACCACTTGTCAAGAAGGAGAGAAATTTTCTATGTATATTGAAACCACATAATGATTCAAGACGACCACATAAACATATTAAGAAACCACAAGAAAAAATACCACCAACTCGAGTAATCAAAAGAAGTATTTCAAGAGATTTTATGAAGAATGTACCAATATAACTCAAGGATTGGCCAAAGACACCATGACATAGTGGCTTTTTGAAGGTCAGAACTACCATGTTCAATTTACAATTAATCCCATATATATGATATAAAAGATATATTTTAAAGTGTTTAGTGAAAATTAATATAATATAGGTTATTATAGATTTTCTCTTTTCTATTCATATTTATTCTTTATTATTCATCAATGTATTTTTAAAAAGGGTCACTATACCAATTATCTATTATTTAATGTTGTTGTGTGGAACAACTGTTTATATCATTCTATGTTATGAATCTATGATTCCTCTAACATGATATTACATATATGAGAGAAGGATTCACAAGATAATTTTTCAACTGATATCAAGAAAATATTTAAGTAAAATTGTTTATCATAAGATAACCTTACTGATTAAACAAAATTGAATCAAAGATAGAGAAATATCATTATTCCATACTCTCAATCTCCCACTTTATTTCACTTTTATTTTGAGTTTTTTTAGTATTCAATCATATAACTATTGTAACATATCCTATAAAATAACAAGTAATTATATAATACTCCTTTAATATCCATACAACTGTCATCCCATATAGATTTGTTGATGTGGCTAGATATAGCCTACACTTCCTTGTGAGAAATTATATTTATAAAAAATTATCCATGTTAGAGATCATTTGTTATGTTTTAATAAATGTTATTAGTAATGTATTACTATCATGTGAATAGAAAAAGAATCATCTTGTATCTATCCACTTTTTTATTTCCTCGTTTTATTTGAAAACCTATTTTTTCACTTATTTTTGTAATTGAGTTGAGAATATATTGATTTTTTTAAAGTGTTTTTATAACCGTGATTGTAATAAATTGATGGATATTTATAATTTAGATTAATATTAATATTTTGATTTGGGTCAGTAATTTTTTTTCTAAAATACAATGTTATGTAATGTAGTATATTTGGGTTATTATTGGGCCTTTTAGAAGCTATTTCAAGGAACCAAATTATTTTCATCTACTATATTTTTGAACTAATATATGTATATAATTGGTTTGTTTAAATTTTATAAATTTAAAATAATAATGGATTTTATTGGATTCTTAATTTATCCCCTATTGAGTAAACTACTACGGAAAATAGAGAGTGTTTGTGTTGAGGAGCCACAAGCATTTCTTGATGTACATTCTCCCATAGAGGTAGTTGAGGATGAAAATTTTCTTGATGAGAATGATGCAGATGATAAAAAACCACCACCACCACTAGAAGGTGGAAAAAATTATGATTTAGATGAGGATGTGGCCATCATCATCTGAGAGGGGCCCTTATAAGGTATATTTCACCACCTGTACAGGATTTTACAAATGAGGTAGATTGTCTTACAAAAGAAGTAATGGTTCCTATACAACATTTTTTACTTGTAAATCTGATATAAAACATTCATTTTAGACACATATTGTGTCGAAAATCCGTTGATTTAAAATGGGTTGTACTTGGCTATGATATCAATATTTTTCCATCCTTGAATAACCTATCACCTATGGGGGGCTCATTGATGTGTTCCTATTATTATCAACTTCAAGGGAACCTACTAGGAACCCATAATTCTATGTGAACGACTCTATATATGATTTTTCATAGTTATATAGAATATGTATTATAGATTTATCAACTCAATAATATTAATAGGCACTAACAACACGACATTTCAATATTCCACCACCAACAACAATGTTGTATCCAAATGAAATAATGCCACAACCATAGGTGAATCTTGTTAAGGAATATCCATCACACAATGATGTACCTACTTTAGTAAATGTAATATTGGACTATAATTGATGTCTCACTTGTAGTGGGTGTGAGTAAATACACCGATCTTTGTAATAAATATTTGGAAAACATTTATTTTTTCCAATGAAACACATTTTAATACAGTAGTATCTAATTGATCAATTCATTAGTTATCTTTTTATATTATATATTCTATATAAAAATAAAAATAATTAATGAAATATAGTTTTCATTATAAATTAAATTTAAAAAATTCATCATTAATAAATACCCCAATTTATGGAATGATTATATTTATATTTCAATCCACATTTCAATATAAATATTCAACATCCCTTAACAAAATAATAATAATTAATTGAACATTTTAACTATGTTTACAAAAAAATATCTAATTTATAATTTCATTAAATGTATTTTTGAATCTAATTACCTATATTAATTGTGAGAATCACATAATAACTAAAAATTTAACTAATCCATGAATTTAAATACGTTAATATATAAAAATATGTACCTTCTCAAGTAAATAAATGTATTTATAGAATCTATATATATATATAATATTAATTTCAAATAAAAATTATAATTTTAAATAATATATAAATTTAAAAAATTGAATATCAAAAAATATATAATTTATAAGGTAATTTTAATTATTTTACGGATATATAATTCTATAGAAATTTTCATAATCCCATAACTACTACAATTTTAATTACATTAAAATTAAAAAAAACAATATATAAAAAGAATTAATTTATATAAGAAGTATTTAAATTCATCTTAGATAACATATTCCATGAACACATATAACCATTTATAATAAGATAAATTACATGAAAAAGTTATTAAATTGATAATATAAAAACATTTATTTATATATGATAGATTTAAATTTGTAACAAATAACCTATTACATCTAAAACATAAAGGATCACACAATAAAATACCACCCCCCTTATTTTTTGTGGAATCTGGGAATTTATTTTTTGGAAGTTATTCATTAATTAAGTTATATTTAGGGTTTTCACTAATATAAAAATGGTTCTTCCATTTAATAGACTTTGGATGCTAAGTTAATTGTTTTTCTTTAGATCAATTCTATAATTTTGTAGGTTGTTGGTATGGGGAAAAATGCATCAAATATTTTATGTTAAATAATTAATCAATGTAAAAAATAAATTGTTAATTATAATACTTATACAGAGTATATGTTAGGTGTTTAATGATAGTTTTAGTTTGGAATTTATTACTTTGGGGAAAAGATTCTATGTTCGAATCATTCACCTCACCCTTTAAATCCAATAATGGAATGTGATGATGTTTTTAATGTCTTTTTCCCCTATTGGACATGCTCGAATAGAAATAAAGATATAAACTTCATTTATGATGAATCAACCATGTAAGTATGTTTTATTTTGACTGGAATAATCTATCTAATTCAAATATAGTTTCACTTATTATATTTTGTGTATCATATGCTATTGAACATAGATTTTATTTTTAAAATCTTAGGATGATACAGTTGATATTATAAAAATTAAATAATTTTTTTAGTATTATAACTCTATTAAAATAGAATAAAACAATCAAAAACAAATATAAAATCCCGTTTTATCTTGAAAATATTAAGAAAATCAAACTAATTTTATATTTTAACTATAATAAAAAATTTAATTTCAGTATTACTTTAGATGTTCCCAAAATGATCAAATGTATTATTTATAATAAAAATTATGTATTAATTATTAAAAAAATTTAAACATTAAAAATTGATAAATCATCCTCAGTAGATCCTCATACATTCATAAATTGTTCATAAATTAATTTTTTATATGTTTGGAAGCTTTTTTTCTAATCAGTTAGTAAATATTCTCAAAAGATCAGATTTTTCTATATGTACAATTTTGATGTAGAAACAATTTTTTTTCTAAAAAATGGGTTTTAAGTACCTTTTACGCATTTATTTTTTAATTAAATTCTTACACTTATATGGAAATAATTTTCTATAATTGTTTATATTTCATAAATCATCATCATTAATATTAATTAATAATAAATTTTTTTCATTCATGAATAGTAAAAATGGTAAAAATTTATTACCACTATTATGTTTAAAACAAATTTATCAAGGGGGGAACTAAATATATAATGGATAATATGACATAAAAACATACCTAATTTAATTTTTCTTGAAATATTTCTACCTGATATAATATAATAATCAACAATAGCTCATTTAAAATCCATTTGGTGTGAATGATACATTTATATAGTTTACTTTTTTTAAACCATGTGGGTCCACTCCCCCACTTGTAAATTTATTCCTTATATCCCCACAATTACACACATACTTAGACTTCTTATTCTTTAAATATATTCCCAAATACATTTCTTACATACCTACCATTGACCTACAGCTCCAATTTTGGTCAAGAAACCATCATAAGAAGGTTTTAGGTATAAACTTAAAGAGGTTATCCTAAGAAGATGTGTAATTATTAACCACGATTTTTTTTATTTTTACTTCCACCTCCTTAAAATATTAATCAAATATAGTTATATAATAAAATTAGTATTTCAATTATTCTAAGATATTATTATTTTTATGTAATAACCTATATCCATCTCCTCTTTAATCAAATCATTAACAAAAAATTGTCTAAGTGTACGAAAGTCTACCAACTTTCAAACAAATGTAATTAATTTTCCATCATCACCTATCCTGAATATTTATGATTTTATATTTAATTTGTATACACGATATTCTTGAAATATTTATAATTTTTGAAATGAAATTTGTCATATATTTTCTAAACGTCCTATTCCTAGAAAAAAATACAGCATTCGTTCATATTTATAGATTACCACATCCACAAAGAATTTGATTCATTTTTCATTACCACATCACATAGATGATATATATATGTTTAGTTATATATATAATATGTTATTTGTTATATAATCATACTTATAAAAATATAGAATAATTTGTTATATATTTCCATCATGATTATCAAAAAAAGGAAACGTTACTTAATCATATGTATGGCCCACCATCCCAATGATCACGACATAATTTATTTTACAAAAATAAAAATCAGGAATTGTTGAAATTTATTAATTAATTTATAAAAAATATAATTATTTCTTTATAAATATTCTATTGATTATGGAATAATTAACTCTTCTTCCACATTCGATCTACTGAATCGATTTTTGATATATGAGCCGAATATCTCAGAATGTCTTCTGTGAACATTTATAATTATGTAATTGAATATGAAATAATAATAAATAATATAAAATGAATAATAAAAATTTAAAAATTTCATAATAAATTAAATATTTTATAAAATTTTAATATTCATGTTGATAATGACTGCATGGGATGAGTCGGGCTTGAGGTTAAGGATCTCTCTAAATTATCCATTTTGTTGGGTTGTGACCACTCTCGATCTAACTAAATTTATATGCCAATTTATTTATATGGAATTTTTATAAAATATATATATGTGTGTGTGTGTGTTTGTCTAACCTATTTACCATGTATATTATCCCTTCCATTATTGGGTAACACTTTCCATGTGATCATATCTAAAATTCCTTCTTTATCAAATAACTTATTATTAATATATGAGTAATGATTATGAAACACATTTTAATTCAACGAGTAAATATTATATTTATGAATTTTGATTGATTGACTATTTTGTAACACATAATATTGAACATGATATAATTGGAGCACCGATATATCACTTCAATGCATTGGGTAATTCTTTCACCTCATGAGATGCTGTGATTGGTATTCAGGAGTAAACATAATCCAAAATGAGTCTCCATCCACTATGTGATTTAGGCTTGTAAGATATTCTTTACTTCTTCTTATGTTAATTTTTTTATGTTTTTACATTTTTATGATTCTGTGATATTGTGATACCATTTTCTTTATGATTTCTCATGATCCTTCTCTTTTATGATATCATGTTATACATTTGAATCATAGGTTATGTTCCTTATCATGTTTAATCCCTTATTTCAATTTTTATCTCACCTATTTTGTCTATGTATTGCAGAGGTTATCCCTTGTAGTTTGGGGAGATCAAAGTGATTTAAGGTAAAATTATAGAGAATAAACTAAAGATTCTCTACTTTCATGTTTAGTATTTATATATATTTAAATATATATATATATATATATATCCAAATTCGCTAGGCATTTTTTATCATCATTTTATATTAATGGATATTTATGTTTAAAAACCTGACATAAGATGTGTAAAAAGTCTTGGGTTTCTATAGTTGTTATCATAGGATAGTCTTGTTATTTTTGGTAATTAGGGTTGGAATAAATTAATGAAAACCCTTGAGATATTTCTATATATATATATATATATATATATGAAAATATCATGTAACATAATTGATTTATAGGACCATTGGATTTATAGAAATTGCATCCATGTCAGGATACTCTTACTGGATGTGGCGCTTGAATAATTTAACTTAGGGGTAATGTTTATAAAAAGGGGTTATGTGGATTTGATTCGATATTCACTTTATGTACAATAAATAAGAGTTGTTGTAAAACATGTATGAAACTCCACATGGATATGAATTGGAATGTCAAAAACTCTTCATGAACCATTATGAAGGACATCAAAACAAATTATATGATAAAGATACTAATAGGAGACATTACCATGAATAACATACATTAAATCCCAGATAATTATAATGAAGGTTATTATTATCATAAATAATCTTTTCCTCTTATGAATATACAATTATTTTTTTATATTTATTAGTTATTGTATTCTCATGTAGTTATTATTTTTTTCATTAATGGTAGGAAATTGGAGAAAAAATTCCAACAACCAATGTCATCTGAAAGGTGATGAATTCCCAATTTTTGTTCATAAACTTATGGGACGAGTAGATAATAACATTATAGTAGAAATAAATAATGTAGCTCAAGTTATGATTGATAACTTGAATCCTGTTGAACACTCACCGTCTCCTAAGAAAAATAAATTTATAGCAGAGTGTTTTATGAATCAATAGACTACTAAATTTCATATATACTCTAATTCACAAATCAAAAATGTATTAAATCCATTGAGAATATATTCTATATCCATAAATGGCCAAAACATGATAATGTTGTTCTGGCCATTTATTTCTTAGAGGGGAGAAGCAGATCTGTGGTGGGAGACAAAACAAAAATATACGTCCAAAGATGATATTTCATGTACGGAGTGTTAAGAATTCAGGAACAATATTTTTTTATATATATTATACATGAACACTCTATATTATAATGTATAGGGACTTCCTTAGACTGAATAAAAAGGCATATGATTCTACCAATGCATATAAAGAAAACATCGTAAGGAGTTCATGGTATGTTTCGGTCATTTTCATAATCAACATTAGTGAGGTGGACCATTTATTTAGTGAGTAAAATATTATTTAATTAATATATTTAGTGATTTGGGACTTCGAAAACTATAAATAGGTTTTATATTGTTTCCTCAAATTTGAGATAGATATTAGTCACTCTTAGTGGGATATTGGGAGTGGAGATAAAATGTGTAAAATAAAGTTTTCTTCTAGAGTATAAATGGATAAACGTTATAGAGTAATGAAAAATGACCATCCAATGTCTCAAATATGTGGGGCAATGCATCTAAAAGCATATGTGAATGGAACTAGGAGATGCTTCATGTGTAGAAAATAGGTCTTTCTAGATAAAAATTGTTAAGGAAATATAATGAAACCCTTGAATCAGGTAGAAAAAATGATTTCAGTTTAGCAATTTCCCTATGGTACAATGTTTAATCTATGTAGAAAATGGGAAATATTCAATAGAATTCCCAATTCCCTAGGTTTTTGGTGACAATAAATGAAAAACCTTTAATTCCTAGATATAAAGAAATGAAATATGCTATAAGTTATACTCAGGTGGATCATGACAATTATGTGTTGATAGTTATAATGGTTATTTATTCATGGATAGAAAATTTATGTTTTTGACACTATTTCTATGATTTTTTCATATTTTGTCTTCTAAGTGTGTCTATTAAAACTACTACTCAAAACATGGTGGTAGAGCTACCATTCAGATCAAAATATTGATAAATTATGTCATCCCAAGTATATAAATTCTCCATCTCTAATGTTTTTTAAAAAAATATTACAAAAAATCTCACTATAAATTCATTAGTGATGTTTTATTCTATATTAGACATGGATTTAATATCTAATATAAAGTCCACATCAACTATAGGGAGTAGGATATATCTTTCCACATCATATTCAATCATCCAATTATGTACATGTTTAAGAAGGAGGAAGAACCCCCCTATAAAATTCTCCTAAAAAATGGATATTATTTCAATATAAGATAGTAAATCTTTCCCAAATTCACAATTCAATGATTATAATCATGCTAGAATGAATTTCTATTGTGAGGGACTTTACATATTTTTTCTATGAACAATTATCAGGTATTCATCTTGACAGAGAGGTTGTGGTCTCGGTCGAAATTATAATTGGATATCTACCCATATCTAAGAATCCATTAATAATGGCCACCATTGAGTGGGAATAAGTATAAAAGAATTTATATGTGAATTTAGAAAAGGGATTTATACTTCTAAGTGAACAACCCTAATGATCATTCCATTTTCAATGATTCTTAGGGACACTAGGTTTGCTTCTATCCACCCATTTCAGGTCTCAATCTCAATACAGACGAATCCTACAGCATGTGTGACATGTAGTGATGAGGTTTACTTGGGGACACTTAGGGATATGATCTAAATGAATTCACAGGACACTTCGGATGTGATCACTCCATCTAGGATGAAACCATGGAAATACTAACTGGTGTCTATTTATATCGACAATAAAACATAGATATAAGAGTTTTGTAAACAAAATCTATTATTTTAAAATATTCTATAAATGTCCATATACCATCCCTTGGTTTATATCGCGTGTCCTCATAAGGTGGAGGATATTCTTCAACAACCATATACATGTGCACCATACATGTTACAAGGGTAACATGGTAACATTATATCTAGTATCCATGGTATTCTAAGGGTCATGGGTCACCATCTACATAAGAACTAACTTCATCATGACTATGGGGGTGAATATCATAAGTTGGAATTCTCTCAATCTCCACTATTTGAGGCCACCATTGTCCAAATATTTTTAAAATTTTTCTCATGTTTAAATTTTCATACTCTTATTTAATAAATAATTGATTTCTATGATAATAAACTACGAGGGACTCAATATTTATCAAAGGAAGACCATCAAATGAGATATCAGCAATTAATGGTGGAAATGTAATATATTAACAAAAAATCCTTTAGAATGAGGTATGTGAACTATGAGTCTATATAGATGTATTTCGAACTCACTATTTCTCCATAAATATTTACAGACATAATAAATAGAGTCTATTGATATTTCCATAAAAATATGAGGTAATATTTATATATGATATTCTAATATATTCCCTAACCAAGGTGGATGTGAATATTATTTGAATAATATGATAAAGACTCCGATAAATGACAATATATATGAAAATTTATATAAATGGGGTTTTGGATAAAGTAGGTATCATTGTTCTGGTATATTACCACTAGTATATAGATATCTTTGGGGGCCTTCTAGGACAAATTCTATAGAAGATTGGTCCATACATGCCACAATATCATAAACACATTGTTTCAATGTACTATATGGAAATTAAATATTATTTTTAAAAAATATATATTGTTTTTGATACCTACAAACCAAGATAACATTGAAGAGAGTAAATTTTTTTCTTCACTAGTGAATTTGAAGACATCTTAATGGAGCTGAAAAAAGGAATATCACTACACCAATCCTCTTTCATCCCTTATGTGAGGAACATTTCGTGGTATATATTGACGAATCAAAGAAGGGATGGTTTTATTCAAATATAAAATGACAAAGTGAAAGCCTATGCCTAAACATATTTGATAAGTCATGTGAAAAACTATCCAACACATGATCTAGAGTTGGGGACAATGATCTTTTCCATGAATATATAGGAAATTATCACTATGGGGAGAATTATGAAATATATATGTGTAATAAGTGCATAAGAAATATATTCACACAAAAATATATTAATATATACCAAAAAAGATGGTTAGATCTAATCATGGACTATGACTGCTTAATATGTTCCGATCGGAGGAATGAAAACAATACGGACAATGTTATAAGTTGAAAGGATCTGAAAACATTATCAATGATGAGAATTGAGAAGGATGTCATCTACTAGTACATGCATATTATGGACATGGGAATTTTTAATGTTAGAAAATCATCATTTTTTATCAAATTATAGCTCAATCATCGCCACTAAAAAAGATAAAGGATGTCTAAAGAGATGATGTGGAAATTAAAATGAAGTTGAACTCTGAAAGAAGAGGGAAATTATTAGAGTTCAAAATTGATGAATATGGTGTTGTAATATTTTTTTTATGTCTATGTTTATCATAAAATCATGATATAAAAAATGATTTATTTAATAATTATCATGGATCAACTTTATCTATCCACCCAGGAAGCCTGAAGATGTATCGATAACTTCAAGAGCGCCATTGGTTGGAAAATGTGAATATGGAGATCATGGAAAATTCATCCTTGTGTTTATTATTCCATAATGTGAATGATGAAAAAAAACATTAGAAGTGGATGATTCAATAATTACCAATACCTATATAGAAATGGAATAAATACATATAGAATCTGTCACTAGTCTTCTAAATATATAAATAGTAAATAATGACATATAGGTTGAAGTGGATCATATTTAAATGAATTATATCTTTATTGAAATGTATGAGTACTTCTCACTTGACTATATTTCATGGATATACATCATTTATGTGGTGAGGATGCATGTTACGCCACTATCAATTATATCAGACTGAGTTATGAGATTTCGCTTCATTTTATATAAGAGTCATCACCATGATATAATATTTGAGTTGAACATTAGTATAGACTAACAACCCCCAAATGGATGACCAATTTGAGGGGAATATAAAAAAATTACAATACATGTTGATATCATGCTCGATAGATATCAAATGAACATATGAATAACATCTTCTTTTTTCCGAGTTCTCGTATAATAATAGTTTTCACTAAAGAATCCTAATGTTTCCATATGAAGTACATTATTGGATGTGATGTAGTATACCTATGTATTGGCATGAAGGTTTCGAATGTAGGATATTGGGACAAAAAATGAAATATTAAATAGTATAATATGATAAGACTATTCAGTAACACATCGGGGATGATCAATGTCAACAGAGAAGATATTCTCAAAATCATTTATGGGACCTTGAATTTGAGGTAGAGGATAAATCATTTCTCCACCAATATCATTATAAGAGAGTAGTGATACATGGGAATAAGGGAAAGATAGACCCTAGGTACATTGTATAATTTTATATTTTCAAACGCATAAGAGATATTTCTTATCGACAAGAACTTCCACCATCCCTTTTTGAAGTACACAAATTATTCCTCGTATCCCATTTGAGGAAGTATACATTGGATCCCTTACATTTATTGAATTCATTGGTGTTATGGTTGGAAAATGAATTATCTTTTGAGGTCAAAATAGTAAATATCTTGTAACATATACATAAATATAAATAAAACATGGAAACTCAAATAGTAATAGTATGGTGTAGGAACCCTATCTAAATAGAGGAAACCATTGAATAAAAGGAGGCCAGGAATAAACATTACCTTAACATATTTTATCATTATCATATAAAATGATATTACATGTATGAAATATCATAAGGGGGAAATAATTTAACACAATTATATTTTAATAATGAATATACGTTTGATAAAATATATGAAGTTTGATAATGAGACTAAAGAAACCATGAAATATTATCATTTATATATTATAAACGTGAACAATTTGTCAAATTGGACTGTTAGAAATTAATTTAGCACATTATAAAATATATATAATTTTACAATTCAATAAATATTTATTGACAAAATCTTTGTAAATAATCAATAAAGTTTCAGAAAAGTCATTTTATGATTTAAAAATATGTTTTAATCAATATTTATTTTACTGATTTTTGAGAGAAAATAGAATAAAAAATTTAAATAAATTTTATAAATATAATTTTATTAAAATGATGTTATTTTTTAAATGATAATATTAATATTACCTTAGGGTGATTTTTTCAATTCTTCTGTAACGATTGATTTTTCCACCACTAGTCGAAATTAATTTTCTTTGAAACATTAATTTATTTTAATTAAATAATATAATATAAAATTACAAATTTTGTATGAATGAAATTTAAAATTAAAAAATAATATTTATTTATATATATTTTAATTAATTAAATTTTAATCTTCCTGATTTTGGAATATGGTATAAGTACATTTTTGGGTTTCAAAATGCATTTTTGAAAAAAAAATCATAAAATTTTGAAGGTCTAATTTCAAATAAAATTCATAAACTTTTATGAATTGTTTTTGATAAAATAGAATCAATATTATGAATGAAAAAAATAAATTTTAAAAAAAATGGTCAACATATTTTTTGTTAATAATTCATACTAAAAACTGTAAAAAGTTATTTCCGCAGTTAATGTAAATACATGTTTTATAGGATGTTAATCTATGGGAAAATGGTTAAAATGATCTTAATAAATTTTATAATTTAAAATCGTCTTCTTAATATTGTCCTTATTTCATCTATTATTCATTATTGGTCCATTTCTTATCCATTTGGAGTGAATAATAAATTGATATATTTTATTATTTTTGAATTTTCCATGGGCGTCCTCTCTTCCATTCATAACAAGTCATCCCATTTACTCACCTCTCAAATCCTTATGATCATTTTCATTCAAAAAAATATCAAAATAAGTTCCTTAAATCCATACCTATTACCAAGATTCTTTGGTTTTATCATAAAACCATCATAGGAAGGATTTTGGTACAAACCTATCGAGGTTGGCTGCAGAGGATATACAATTCTTGACTATGAATGTTCAATTTATTTGTTGTTCCAAATCCCCCAAATATTGTTAAATAATTATGATAAATTATAATAAATATATTCCATATATATTTATTTTATTATTTTAATGTAATAAACATAATAAATATATGGTTATATCAAATGGGAGACGAAGCCAATATTTGTGTATACAGTGGACTACCACCTCGGAATCTGATGTATTTCATTCTCCTTCATCACATGTCAAAAATATTTATGATGATGGATTTAATATATATATATATATATGTGACATTAATGAAATAATTCTAATTCTATAAAAGTATTATATCATATATTTTGTTACTATTCAACTCATTATAAAATGATAATGTTATTTGTGCGTATATTTGGTTTACCACATCCTCGAAGCTATATGATTCTTTTTAAATTTTGAATCACATGGTTGGTATATATAAGTTTATTCCAATAAATAATAGTTTGTTTTTTAAATAATTATAATTATATAATTATAAAATAATACTTACCTTATTTCCATCTTAATCGTTGAAAAATGGAATCATTATCAATGTGTATGTACGACCTACCATCTGAAAGGTCCAAACATAGTTAATTTTCCATAACAAATTTCATAATTGGTTTTAAAATTTTCATTTATTTAAAATAATTATAATTATTTAATTATTATTTTTCTACATTTTATGTAATAATGACCACTTTGAAAATTTTCAACCTATTGAGGCCATTTTCGTTATATGATCAATAAATTATCAACATGAATGATGTAAAATAAATTTTTCAAGTAATTGAATATGAAATTATAATAAGTAAAATAAGGGGAAAATAAAATTGAATATGTTAATAATAAAATAAATAATTAAAATACGTTTATTATTTATGAAGATAACAAAATCATGAGATATTTCAGGAATGAGATATGGGATCTCACTAAACTACCCTTTTCTGAAGGTTATAACAATTACCTCTCAAACACAATTTTTTATTTATCATTGAGGTTAGTTAATACTTGTAAAATATATATATATTTCTTTCACATATATAACTATCTTATTATCCCTTCTGTTGATGTATTAATATAGTCCTTATGATCATTTCATAATCCCCTTATTTAAAAAATATCATTTGATTATGATATGAGGGAAGATTATACAACACATTTTATTCCCATGGGAAATAATTATGTTTTTCCATTATGAATGATTTATATTTTTTTGGAAAACATGATAAAAACATTTTATAATGGGTTCACTCAGAAAATAGTCCAATGGATTAGGTAAATATTTTGACTCATGAAACATCACATATACGATAGTATAGTAAACCTAATCCACAATGGGACTCTCTTCTCCATGTGATGTTGTCTTAAGGGTTAGTGTTGACTTATTATTATATCACTTTTTTTTGTTTCTTCCACATTTCATTCATATACTTTCCCTTTTCACACTATTTTATTTATAATTAATCATTAGTCTTCTCTTTTATGATATCAGGTTAAACCTTTGAGTCACACATTTTATTTCCTTATCATGTTTATTCCATTACTGGCCTTTTTTTTTCTCATCCATCATGTATATATATTCCCCAGGTTATCTATTATAATTATATTATCTATAAGGGATCTTTGAACTCATCATGGTGATTAAAATATAAAACCATTATTTAAATGTTTATGTTTAATTCATATAGACTCCAATAGACAATGGAAATTTTTAACACATATTATATTTAAATTTATATTTATGTCAAAAATCTAGTACTAATATTTTTATAAAGGGTTGGGTCATTATATCATTAATCATATTGATATGGATTTTTTCTGGTGGATCATAGACTAATATAAGGGAATTATTCTATGTTTTTATAGATAACCATAGATTTTTATATTTTTTTACATTAAACGGACTTCTGATAGTTAGAAAAAAAAGTTATCTCGTAATAGGAACTACTGATCATTATAAGTAAATATGAGGACATATTACATTTTGATTTACTACTATATGTCAAAAATTACATGATCATATTTTTCTATAATTTTCATGACAAATTGATCCTATTTGATTATATTTTAATGTTTATGATATTTTAAAAAAGTATTTATTCTATAAAATTAAATTCAATCTATTTTAGGAAGGGAAACCCCTAGGTTGAAATTTTTTTCCCCACATATAAATTAACTGATGATCATTATCCATAAATTTCAAGCCAAACTAAGACCATTTTATCAAGTATTAATTTTTTGAAGTCATTTAATAGTTATAAATAGATCACCAATATAGAAAAATAGTTTTTAGCATTCTAAGGTAATTTTATATTTGATTAATGATCTGTTTTTTATGATATGTATATAATATAATTGACATTATTAAATAAATTTTTATAATTTTCATGTTTTTTATTTTATTTGGGAACATATTAATCTCTTTTATAAATGTTTTAATAATAGAAAAAGTCATTTTTAATCTTTTTAGAGGAATTTTTTTCATATTGATAGGAGGTTTGTACATAATTTTTAAAAAAAATTCTAAGATATTTATTTATTTTTTCCTGAAAAAAAAATTATTTCATCAATAACGAACATTTGGCCACATTTAAATTTTATGAATTAATTTTAAATTTGATATAAAGAATTTTGATACTTTAGTACATTTAATATAAAATTAAGTTTCTCTTTTATAAAATGGTTATAAATGGAATGTAAATATTTCTTTATAAATTTAAATGAATATTATTTTCAAATTTCATCATTTAGCACACATATAAAAGGGTTTTAATTTTGAAAAATATACATTGAAATTTTTAAAATTAGATGGATTCTATAATTATATGATGTTCGTTCAAATAGTTAAAGATTATTAAAAATCCATAGTTCTTATTTTGTTATTATAAAATGGAAAAATTTAATCAATATTGGAAATTTAATGCACAATAAATGGTTATAAATGAACTTTATCTTACAAAAGATACTTTTAATAAATTTGATAACATCCAATATTAAATTGATGTGTATCTTGAACAAACATGTTAGTAATTATATGAATTTATGTTTCTATGATATTTACCTCAATGAAAAATCATTTGTTTTGTTAAAACAAGAAACATTTTTATATGATTTTAATCCTTAAAAAATACTTATAATGATATGAATATCACTAGTAATAAAAACTATATATTGTTTATCCCATTATTTTAAAATTAATCAAAAATAATTTTCATAAACTGTCATGAAATATTGAGATATTATGGACAATTTTTAACATTAAATTCATATATGATGATTGATAATTAATTTTGACAATAAGAATATATATTTCATAATTTTAATTACATCTTATTTTGTATTGATATATAATTTGTTCCTGTAATCAAAAAATGGAATAAATATCCTTTTATTATATTATAATGATAAAACAATATTTTTTAATTATTTTATGTATTGTGATAATTAAAAAGGAATTTCAATTATTTAATATTTTCGTTATTATTTATTGAAAGTAAAATGTCAAATTGCTGTGTAGTTTTTTCCAAAATGTCCAAAATTAAATTAGAATTAGTTTCCAAAATTATAATGTTAAATCTATATTTTCTTATTATTTAATAATTTATATGCATATTTGAAAATAGAAAAATAATTTTAACTCATTAAATATGGTTTTAATTATTTTTTTCATATTCATAGTTATTAGACATACAATTTAAAATAGAATTCCATGAAATGAACTTTTAAAACTAAATTATATATTTGAATAACCTAAAATGATTTAAATTAATCTATTTTTAGAATTATATATTCATTTTCATGATCCTTAATATATCATTCTATATATATTACTGTAGATATCATACATACTAATTGGAATTTCACCCAAAAATAAAGAAACATTCTATAAATTTGAAATTATACATGACATATTTTAGATAAAGAAAACTTGTATTTATGGTTTATCAAGTCTGTAAAATTTTAAAAAATATATTTAATAATTTTTTACATAAAAGGAATAATAAAAAATTTTAAGGAATTTTGAATATATTTATGAGTGTTCCAGTGGATTAATTATAGGATGCCTATCCTAGTGAAACACATTGATATGAATCAAAGATATATAAATTTTGGATAAATAATAAAGGATTTTTTAATTAATTATTTCATCTATTGGATTATTTTATATATTAAAACAAATCTTATTGTATTGTGTTTGGTATAAATATAGATGTTATGGGGAGGGAGATTAATCTAGGTAATCAAATTACATCTGATCTTGAGATATGAGATAATATAGGAGTATAATTAAAAATTAGTTAATCAAATTTAGATGCCCAGTGGTGGAAATAAAATAAAAACAGAGTAATTAATTGTTGTTTGTACTCCAAAGAGGCCGAAAAATTGATTTTTTAATGTTAAAATCCTCACTATAAAGGGTGTACTTTTCCGTAGTATTTTCAATCATTTGATACATTATATCTTATATATTTATAAATTTATTATTTATACTATCTTAATGGAATTATATATCGACAGAAAATAAAATGAGAAGGAGAGTGATAAACGTTGAACTAATGAGAATGAATGACTTTGGTAAGAGACTCTAGATATTCACACTTATTAATTATATAAGTGAAAAATACCTCTATTATTTGTTAATATTATGCTAATATTAATAATATATGGAAATCAAAATTTATATTGGTGGGTTATGAGTAATTTATTTGTAATATGTATACATAAACATGTTGTTCTATAAAATAAAATGGAAAGCCTTTTTATTGATCAAAATTTGATTTTAAATACCAAAATTGAACTATTTTTATATTATATAAATTTATTATTTTTCTAGACATTTATATGGAAAATAATTTAGTATTCAGAGTGGAATTCCAATTCTATACAGTTGCACACCTTTGTAATAAACTTTTTATTATCAATAAAATTTATTTTATGGATTTAATATATTATTTTTTTCTGGGGTATGATCTATATTTCATGATATCCTTCAAACTAAATATAAAAACTAACTATTTCAGTTATATTCCACTTTAAATTTAAGTAAACAAGTTACATGATTGTTTTGTGACTTATCAGAGGGGTTTGGCCAGACATGGAAATTACATACCATGGATTTAAATATTTACACATGGGTGGTGAACAATTTATTTAATTTATTTACACATTAACACTGAGTTTTGTTGATTTTTTCATGTAGTCTATGATTCTTACTATTTTTTACTATATTTTTCTTTGTTCTCTTTCTGGGTAATATGGAATATCTTTTAGTTTGGTCAAACTACTAATTAAATGTGGTACATTCCTATTTTTGACTTGTAAAACTCTTTTAAAAGTTATTTGGGGATAATATGATAAAATATATTTTTTATTCATTTTTAGAGTGATATATTTAGTAGTTGTTCCTACTAAATATAGGTACTTATATTTTGTTATAATTACAAACAATTATATAAATGTTATTAATTTTGAAAAACTATTATTAATAATTATTCTAATGGTGGAGACTTATGGATTGAAGAGATGGATTATTTAATAAAATAGATAAGTGTGTGATCAAGAATATTGGTATTGATATGGATGCAAGCTAGGGTTACATTATTGGAAACCTGATTAGATCCATAATTTTAAATAATAATATGAATATTATGGTAATCTATATTTTTTAGTTTTGAGTATTAACAATTATGTTGTCAAAAGAAATGATGATCATTAATTCGAATTGTTAGATACCGTCATTAGAATCTATAAATATAATTATTGATATTTATGTCTTCTAACAATGATTTATAGGATATATATATATTATGTTTATGGAGGTATTAGGATAGGAATCCAGTTTATTTTTTATAGTTTCATTTATTTATGTAGTGAATTTGGATCTTTATCAAATGAGAAATCAACACCCAATATTTGGATATTGGTGTGTCCTAACATCAAGTAAGAGATAGTTGTTATATGATGATTTAATTATACATATTCCCGCATCTTCTCTACCATGTGATATATTCATGATTGAGAAAATTTTAGTCTTTTTAGAGCAATGATAATCTAGTTATTTGAAATTTGTATGTCGAGTAACTTCTCTTTTTTATTGATTCTGGTATTCATTTCATGGGGTATATATATATGTATATATTAAACACGAACAAACACACACACAAACACATTTTTTGTGAGGGTTCCTTTTGGATATATATTAATATACATGGAGAAATATAATGGTTATTTTATTATTTTATTCTTATATGTCCCTAATTCATAATTATTGTCTATTCAAATTGAGATTATTTGGTTCATCATAATAACTTTCTCAGTGTATTTATTATCACCGTTTTTATATATTTTTTCATATTTCAAAAAGTGAATTTCCGGAGGTGTTGATCAATGATATATTAGGACTAAGTAACATCTAGTGACCTCTAGTTAAATTTGGTTTGACTTTTTTTAGTATATATTTGTGTGGTTCGTTGGTTCTCAGACCACAAATCATTTTTGGGTGCATGTGATGTATGAAACTTTCATGAACGTTGATCTAAATTTTCCACATAACATTATTTTTTTCAATTATCAAAAGTTTTTATTTTATTTTTTTAGGGAAAATCCTTAAATCTAAGATATTTATAACCTCATTTCTAGTATCCAACAATTTATATATTAAACATTGGAATATGGAATCATAAATTATCTCATTGTAGGATTTAGGGAGTTTCAATATGCTTAGTAAATGAAAATTTGTTATAAGAGATATTTTTTTGATATATTTTGGAGTAGGCACTGGTGAAGTTTTATTTTGGCATGGTAAGACAATAATATAACTTATAATGGGGTGGACCATTTATAAGATAAATTAGAAAAATATTTATCCATATAATTTATTCCTCTAGAAGGATCTTATTTTTATACTTATTATATTTAAGTGGTTTAAATTTTTATATATTTAAATGTAATGATCATGTGATTTTTTATGGAAGACCGGTAAGAATGGAGTAGACCATGATATGTTTTTTCATGTACATTCATAAAATTAAAATTATATTTATGAAATTATGTTCCATCATAAATATTCCTAAAGTTTTTCCTTATCATTATTAAATGAGAGTGGTGTATCAAGAACCAAATTTACAATAGAGAGTAAATGAAATTATAGATACATTGTTTTATGGTTTATAATAAAATATGTTACCAAATTTTAAGGTTGAGTTTTTGATGTGTATACTAAATCATGTCCTGATGAGGTATATGAATACTTTCATATTATATAAATAAAAAATGAACAATCTTAGCTAGTGTGGTTGGGTTATACAGATGAAAACTGGGCAGGTCCAACCGATGATAGAAAATCAACAATATGAGGCTCTTTCAATCTTGGTGGATTTTGTATTTCATGGATAAGAAAGATGAAATATTTTATTTCATTGACCACCAAAAAATATAAGCATATTTTACCCACTCAGGCATGCACACACTTATTATGGATGAAGTAGCAACTTAACGATATGGGAGTTGAAGGGAAGTATCTGATCGGAATCCAACGTGATAATTCATGTGGTATCAATATTAGAAAAAATCTAGTCCATCAGTCATGGACAAATATCATTAAGATAAAAAATCATTTCAACAAGGAGATAGAAGATCAAGGTCTAGTGACATTGGAGTATCTGCCTATAGAGCTACAATTTCTAGTCATTCTGATAAAGGCCTTACCCATTGATGATTTTGAGAGACATTGATAGGCTCCGGGAGTCCAGTCGACTCCCCTCAGTTAAAATAGTGTGGATGTGGATGCCCTCTCTCCAAGGTATGGTGTGTTTTTTCTAATGTGGTGAATTTTGTTTTCCAATCAGTAGCAAACCACAATGGAGTGACATTTGAGTTTTTTGGCAATGGGGGAGAAAGAGTGTCTTCTAAAAGAGTAGAAAATATGGATTAAGAAGAATGAAAATGTCTTAGTAAATGATATATTGAGAAGATGACAGGTTAAGTAGTGATATCTGAGGATACCAACAAGATAGGAAGTGTAGGAGTTTTAAATCTGACAATGTTTGAAGAGATCAGTCAATGATTAGATATCATGATAGGTGTGGATCATGATG
The DNA here is from genome assembly GCA_963277665.1 of Viscum album. Lineage (NCBI taxonomy): Eukaryota > Viridiplantae > Streptophyta > Magnoliopsida > Santalales > Viscaceae > Viscum > Viscum album. The sequence continues at coordinate 1,622,750,047 of OY728121.1, read as the reverse complement.
AACGTAGTTAATTTTTATTTGTGTGGTTTCAAGAATTTGTGTTACGAATGAAGTGATTAATTGAATAATTTTTCATTATATTCTTATTTCTCACACCAAGAATTGCTCATGTGGGCTTAAAGTTTGTGGTTTGTAAATATCTGATCAATATCTAAGTCATAGAAGTTGAATTATAGTATATGGTTGAAGGATATTTAGTGACGTATCAAAGTGAATATAATTGTTATAAGAAGAGTTGAAAACAAACCCAAATGGAGAGAATGTTGGGAAAAATTCCATCGAGGTAACATTGAATCATTTTTTATGTGTCTGTGTTTTTTGACAATGCAGGTTTGCTTGTGATAAAATAGTGTTTCCCATGGTGAGTTGCGATATTCTAGAGATATTTTTGACATGCTCTGTTGACAAAGAACCAGGAAAAAGAAAAATATGACTTGAAGGATGTAAAAAAAATATTTACAAGGTCACATCCTTTTCCACTGTTTTACATATTTTTGGTCCTCAAATTTTCAATGACCCGAGGCGCATTAATTATTTGAAAATTTTCATGAATGATTGGGTTACACAAAATAAACTTGCATGCCTAATGGGATGTCAAATTGGATTTTATGTGTTCGAGGAGGATCTTGCACGACACGTTGAATCTTCCGTGTAGGGGTTAGAAATGCATATAAATAAGAGGTGACCCCCTCCTTTGAAAAACCTCAAGACATAAATAGATTCTGGACTCCATATTGCGTAATAAATTTGTGCAAAGAGAGTTGTGCGAATGATTTTGAGTTGCGTGCTAACTAAAAAATTGCGAAAAATATTTGAGTTGTATGTAATATTGATGTTGTGTGCATGGGGAGTTTCACAAAAAAATTAGAATCCTACTTGTAAGGCATTAAAGTAGCATTCAAGACCTAGTAAGGGTTGTTTGAATGATTTTCAGTTTCCTAGTAAAACATTGGTATTTGTGGTTTCACCGGTGGATGAAATTAGGACATCGATAGAGAATATACATATAATGTAGGATGTATTCATTAGATATATTGAAAGGACCTATATGTATCAACCTAATATTTTAATAATGGAAATTCCTCTTTATATAATTAAATGTATTACTATGTGAAATGGTTATATAACATATTCAATCCTTTGGTTTTATGATTTTTGGATTTTTAAAATAACGTTATGAATTGCGACCTTTGTTAATATATATGTTCAACATAGATCACATGATTAGTATAAATATAGGGATTTAAAAAATAAAATTTACTCAAAGAAAGAAAGTGATGGCCACATCCAGTATACATTACCCATATAAAGCCCATTTGTCAGATCTTGGAAAGTATGTGGCGTCATTGGGATTCGCTCTTGACCAAGACCAAGTCGGGCATCAACTAGTTAAGCTCAAACGGAACCGCCTATGGGAGAAGTGGATGTTGATAAAGATTACCATCTGAGGGATGTTATCCATGCCACCCCAAATTTTTGTCACCATTGCACACCTTACCATTCGATCTTATGTGGGTTTTATAAGGTGTTATGTAAAAATACCACATCCCTGTGAATATGTGCATTATTTTTGTTTATAAAAAATAATATACTTTCATTTTATTATTGTTACACTATAAATAGTTTTTGAAGAACACATAATATTTTTAGTAAATATGAATATAAGGAATATATTTTGATAAATTAATGTATTTTTGAATTAAATAATATTTTAATAAAATTTTAATATTATTAAATTACTTCTCATTTTGTATCATTGGTCATATAAGTTTTATGAATAAAATTGTAATTTTTATTATGGTTTAAAGCTATTTTTTTCAAAATCCATTGACATTTGATAAATATCAGTTTTTATATTAAAGGTAAAAATTTCCATATTTATAAAATTATTTGAAAAAATTTAATATTATTTTTGTTATTAGGACGTCAAAATTATCCAATGGAAATTGTTTTTAATTTTCTGAGATAATCGATTTTTTGTGTAAAAATTAAATACCATTTAAATATATAATCTGTTTTTTGATATCAAAATGACCCAATAGTGATGTAATAAAATACTATAAAAATTACTTTTGGCTAATATATGTTTTAAAATTAAAATATTGTGATCTTAGGTTTTTTTGATTTATTTTAAAAAGCCTCAGTGGACCCTCCAAATCTTAAAAAACATTTTAGATATTAAAATTGATTTCCATGAGAGTGTGATCCACCTACACATAAGAAACCCTATTATTTTAAGAAGTTCTTCCATTGGACATATAAAATATTGGTTTCGACTCCCCTTTGGAAAAAACCATGGGAAAAAACCTTGATCTGGTTAGTGATTTTGATTAGTTTAATTTGTGGTGTCCAAAACCAAAATTATATTCAAATTTCCCTCTCCATTCCTATATAATCCCACCCAAGATCCCACTTCCTCTTTACTAAAACCCTTTTGAGACTTTCTATCCCCTAACCTCATCTCTCTAGAATCCTCTAGAGATGCCCAAAGATCCCATGGAGCCTCTCTCAAGCCTCTCCCAATCATTTCAGATCACACTTCCAGGTATGGGATTCGTTCCTTTCTCATTTTATCCCAGTTTCATAATTTTGTTATGACCCTTTATTTTCATTTATAAATGTTTGTGTATGATTTCTCACCACTCCCATACTGACATTATTTTGTTTTAATGATTAGAGGCCCCTTTTCTCTTCATTAGTATCTCCCATGTATACGTGTTACCATACCAAAATTCCATAATGAATTTCTCTCTACTAATTTACTTTCAATAAATTGTTTTTTATTAAGAATATAAATTCTATTATATATGGTGGGACATGTATCTATATGACCCCAATAATTTCCATTTCATATATGTATGATGAGACACCAATTTTTCTCTTATCAATAATTTTTAGTAATTGTTATGTCACACCATTATACTGCCAAAATTGCACTAATTTTTCAATCAAATGTCATTATGTAGTGAATAACATGCCCATTTCACTATCAAGGTTATTCATCCTTATTAAAATTTACTTACTGATTATAAATAATCTTGTAATAATTCCATATCCATTTTTTTGGAATAAATTTTGATGAATGATTCTATGTTGTATGATCCTTGTGTAACACTTATGCAAGAAAGGAAATGTTTATGAAAGTTGATCCTTTATTGTGCTCCAATGCATTGGGTAAAGATTAATATCATGATACATATTGTGAAATGAGGATTTAATCATTAAAATTCATCCGAAATGAGGTTTTACTCATGATCTAAGTTCAATGTTCTCTAGATCATGTTAATACCATATTTCGTGTTGCTACCACATTTCCATGTTGTGATAATCTTGCTTTACCATGCCTTTATGTTGATTTTTCTCTTATGCTCCATTTATATACCTATTTCCTTTAATTTATTTAATTATTCTTGTTATGAATTTTTTAATTGTTTTGGGGCTTTATCGCTCACCCTTTTCGTATTCATGTTTCTATGGTTATCCGATGCAATGATAATTACAAGGGAATGTTGTGGTCATGTAAAGGATGTTTTCTAAAAAGATGTTGTTTTTTTTATGTTCTACGTTGTTATGTAATGTTACTAAGCACAAATGACACTAGTACCATTGATCTTCTATGTCGTATCAAGTGAATTTTAGGTAATAATTCAGGATTAAGTTTCTAAAAAGAGTAGGGTTGTTATAGTAGGTGTCATCAGATATGTTTAGTTATTTATGGTATTAAGATTATAAAACCCTACTAAAAGCCTTAAGAATACGAAAAAGTATAATAAGAACCTCCCTCAATTTTTGTGAGGATTGAGTAAGTGGTTTATCAAGATAATACATCCCTGTCTGGATACATGAAAGTAGATGAGGCTCTTGTACAGATGTTCCTAGGATTGAAAACATCAACAAGGAGTTTTGAGCAAGACCTAGGGAATCCCGGTACACGACAAGGGGCCTTGCTACTATCTTTGTTAAGAAACTCCTATGTGGTAGTTTTTGGTAAATTCATAAGAATAGTATGATCCAATATTAAGTGAATTAAAAAAAATCCCCAAAGAATATATGATCGAAAGTAGGTAATGGATAACATAGATCAAAACCTATAGATTCATAAGTTAAAGAAATAAATGTTATTTATAAGTCAACCATTTTGTCCACGAATTACCATTTATGTGTTACCCCTAACCTTTCTTTTATTCCAACCAATGATCGATAATAGTAGGACTCAGGATAACAACTAACGTGATGATCAATCTGCCGATTTTTCTAATGAGATTCCCAATCTGATCATTGAGAGAATCTCAAACATTGTCATGATACTCTCTTAGTTAACTCAATATGTGAATAGAAACATGGGTCAAGTTGAAATGTTCATCCCCTATGTATGAACAAGTCGTAATCGAGAGATACATTAGACAATGACCTCCTTATTTTAATGGATCATACGATCCCTCAACTACAGAATAATGGATGAACTCAATTGAAATGATTTGTCCCGTCTTTCAATGTTACAAACAAGAGAAGGTTCTTCTAGCAGCATAGAATATGGAAGGTGAATCTGATTAATGGTGTAAATTGTTAAATATTTTGAGGACTAAGGAGGAGATAAAGGTGTTGGAATCGAAGGATTTCAATAAGATGTTTTTTGAAAAATATTTTCCTCAAAACCACCATCTTATGATAGAAAGGGACTTCCTTGACCTCATGAAAAAAGGAGAAAAATCCATCAAAGCATACGAGGAAAACATCACAAGGCTTTCACGATGAACCTCCATCTTTTTCATTTCCCCCTAATTCAAGGTTGACTTCTTATTTAGTGGGATGAAAACTAACATGTGGAATGCACTAGAGATCTGTGACATCGACACCTATGAAGAAATTGTTGGATGTGCCCCAATGGCCAAAATGGAGATCGCAGAATCTCAAGGGTATCATGGGGAAAAATCATATGATGGAATTCGATTCTAGTGGTCTGATGGATAAATACAATGGTGCTAAGAAAATCTAGAACCCCACATGCCAATGGTGTAGAGATAAAAAACATATAAATTTCCTGAAAGGGCCGAGGAAATGCATTAGGTGTGGAAGAGAAGAGAAAACCACATTATACTCCCTCTCATGGAATTTGATGAAATTATCAACATGGATTGGATTTCCATATATTGTGTGAACAAAAATTGCCGTGGGAGGGAAATCTCTCTTCATATAGAAAATTTACCTCCAATTCTATACATGAGAAAGGAGGACAATGAATCTTTTTTAGCACCATCATCTCAAAAATGGATATTACTGCGCAATGAGAATTCATATCTGGCTAAGATTATGTAGTCTAAAGAGGAAACCATCATTGAAGACATTCTTATTGTGAGGGATTTTTTTGAACTATTTCTGACGGAATTTCCTTGTCTTCCTCCATGTAGAGATGTTGAATTATCAATTGTCCTTATACCTGGGGAATTTCCAAAATCCAAGACTCTATATAGAATGGCTGTTGTGGAGCACGAGGAGCTAAAGAATCAACTACAGGAGAATCTTGATAAAGGTTTTATATGCCCATGTGCTTCACCATGGGGTGCACCGGTCCTCTTTTTCAAGAATAATGATGGGTCAATGTGCCTTTGCCTCAATTATTAAGAGCTTAACAAAATCAACACTAAGAACATGTATCCTCTTCCATGATTTGATGACATATTCAATCAGTTGTGTGGAGAAAAATACTACTCCATGGAAGATTTTAGGTTGGGATATTATCAAGTAAGGCTGATGAAGGAAGATATCCCCAAGACTGCTATTCGTACAAGATACGATCACTAAAAATTCAGAATAATGCCTTTCAGACTCACTATTTCTCTATAAAACATCATGGACATTATGAATGGAGTCTTTTGAGATTACCTCGAAAAATTTGTGGTAGTCATTATAGATGATATTCTAATGAAATATAAAACAATGCAGGATCATGAGAAGCATCTAAGAACTGTACTAGAGACTTTTCAAAAGGAGAGACTCTATGAAAAGTACAACATGGGTGAGTTCTTTTTCAAGGAGGTCTCATTAATGGGTCATATCATCACATGAAATGGGATATCTATGGATCCCTCCAAGACAACTGTAATTGTGGGATGGTCGAGGCCAACATCAGTAATAGATTTCCATTGCATCATGGGGTTATCTAGATATTATCACTGATTTGTGATAAATTTATTACAATTGTCTAACCCTTTTACAAAGCTAACTCTTAAGGGATTAATGATTTCTTGGAGTGACAAATGCGAAGAGAGAATCATTGAGTTTAAAATGAGGATCATCCATGTGCCCGTGCTCTAATTACCCAAGGAAAAAGATATTTTTGTGGTATTAAGTGACGCTTCAAAGAAGGGTATGTGTTGTGTGTTGATGCAGAATGATAAATTGATAGCTGATGCCTAAAGGAAGTCAAAAATCCATGAGAAAAACTATCCCACACATAATCTGGAGTTGGAAACTATGATATTTGTGTTGATAATCTAGAGGAATTATCTCTATAGGGAGAAGTGTGAGATATATACTGATCACAAGAGTGAAAATATATATTCACACAAAAAGAGATTAATAGGCTCTAATGAAGATAAATAGAACTCATCGAGGATTATGACTTCTCAATCCACTATCATCCTTAGAAGGAAAACAAGGTGGATGTTGCTCTAAGTAGAAAGGATCCTACATCTTTATCAATTATGATATTTGAAAAGGATTCTATATTCATAGATTTGTAGAGGATGGACATGGGAATCTTTATGGTAAGAACATAATCAATCCTTTCTCAAATTATTGATCAACTATCCCTCATGGAGAATGTAAAGGATGCTCAATGAAAGGTTGTGGAAATTCTAAAAATGGAAGAAGCTATTGGAAATGGGAAATCCATAGAGTACATGGTTAACAAGGATGGAATATTTAGATTTGGGTAAAGATTATGTGTATCATCTTATAGAGATATAAAGAAGTATCATATGAATGATTCATATAGCTCAACGTTATCTATTCACTCGGGTAGTACAAAGACGTATTGAGATCTCCGAGAAAACTTTTTGTGGGACAATATGAAAATGGATATTGCTGAATATACATCAAAGTGCCTGGTATGTCAGCATGTGAAGGCTGAGTGGAAAACATCTAAAGGGATAATGCAACCACTACCCATTACAACATGGAAGTGAGACAACATTACCATGGACATAGTCATTGGACTTCCATGGTCATCCATAGGAAACAATGCTATATGGGTCATTATGGATCATCTTACGAAGAAATCACACTTTATTGTTATTCGAGGGGACTTGTCATTGGATCAACATTAATAAACATAAATCAAAAAATTGGTGAGGTAGAACAGAGTACAAATATCTATTGTATCCGATCGTGATCCAAGACTAACCTCGTACTTATGGAAAAGTCTTCAAAATTCTCTGTGCACTGATCTAAAAATTATTAAGGACTATCATCCTCAAACTGATAGTCAATCTGAGCAAAATATTCATACACTGGAATATTTGTTTTGATCATGTTATATGGACTTCAATAGAGGATGAGACCAATATCGTCCACTAGTATATTTCTCATTCCATAATAGTTTCCACTCAAGCATTCAAATGGAACCATATGAATCCAATTATGGGAAAAGATGCAGAAACCTGCCTTTATTAGTTGAAGTTAGTGAGCATAATCTTCTTGGACCTGAAATGGTCAAATAAATGTTTGAGAAGGTGAAAACCATTCAACAACATATCATGGTAGCCAAATGTTGACAGAAGAATTTTGTAGATTACTTTTTATAGGATCTTGAGTTCAGTGTTGGAGACATTTAATTTCTACAAATCTCTTTGTGGAATAAGGTCATGAGGTTCAGAAAGAAATGGAAGTTATGTTATAGGTATATCGAATCCTTTTAGATTCTTGATCTTGTCTGGGTTGAGGCCTATCGAATAGAACTTCCACCCACCATGTCCTATGTACATGACATTTTTCTTTTATCACTCTTAACTAAGTACATACCAGACCCTTCACATGTACTAATATAGTACATATGCACTTCTTTGGTATTATGATTTTGGATTTTTAAAATACCATTAATAATTTTGTTCATGGCTAATATAGTTGTTGAACAATGATCACATGATTCATATAAATGTAGGGCTTTACCAAATCCAATTTACATAAATAATTGAAGCGATGACCTCATCCAATAGAATTGCCTCGTACGAAGTCCATTTTTCAGAGTGTGGAAAGGAGGTGGCATCATTGGGATTCACTTATGACCAAACAAAATTAAGCATCAACATTTTAAGCTATAATGGAACCACCTACGGGGGAAGTTAATGTAGATAGAGTTTACAACCTGAGCGATGTTATCCGAGACACCCCAAGAGTTTGTCACCATAAAACACCTTACTATTCGGTCTTATGAAGTTTTTATAATAGGATACGTAACAAGACCTTAGCACTATGGTTATGTGCATTATTTTTTATATAATAATTAATATAGATTCATTTTACTATTGTTATGTTGTAAATAGTTTGTAATGAACAATTAGTATTTATAGTTAATATTCATTGACCAAAAATATTTTGATAAATTAATGGATTTTTAAATTCAATAATATTTTTATAAAATAATATTATTAGTAATTTACTTTTTATTATTTATAAATTATCAAATTAGTTTTATGAATACAGTTTCATTTTTTATTAAGGTTTGAAATTTGTTCTATTTAAAACCCATAAAAATTTGATTAATGTTTGTTTTAATTTTAAAAGGGTAAATTCAAATATTTAGAAAATTATTCGGTTAAAATTAATATTATTTTTTCAATCAGGATTTCAAAATTATCAAATTGTTATTTTTTAATAATTATATAAGACAGTAAAATTTTTGGGTAAAAATTAAATACCATTTAAATATATAATGTGTCTTATTAAATCATAATGACCCAATAGTGATTTAATAAAATAAAATAAGCATTATGTTCAGCCAATATATGTTTTACCAATAGAATAATGTGATTTTAGTTTTTTCAGCTTTATTTTATAGTGCCATAGTAGACCCCCCAGGACTTATAGACCATTTTAGATTTTTTAAATTTCATTCCTTGAGAGTGTGACTAACCTCTACATGTTAAACCCTATTATTTTAAGAAGTTATTCCATTAGCATTATGAAATATTGTATTCCACTCTTATTTGGAAAAAACCATTGGCAACAACCATGTGATGGTTTTTGATTTTTATTAGTTTAAAGTTTGGTATCCCAAACCTAAATAATTAAGAATTCTCTTTCATTTCCTATATAAACCCACCAATGATCCCACTAACTCTTCACTAAATTCCATTTGAGTTCCTCCAAAATCTTTCATCCTCTCTCTAAAATTCTCTCATGGTTCCCCAAGCTCTCAAGAAGCAACTCTCATGCCTCTCCCAAGCCTTTGAGATCACACTACAAAGTAAGGGATTCCTACCTTTCAAATTTTATCAAATTTTCTTAATGTTGTTATGCCCATTTATATTCAATTATAAATGGAGTGGAATGATTTCCAACATCTCAAATACTATTAAATTTATTTTTGAATGGAGAGAGACCCATTTTAACTCTCATTAATTCCCCCCATGTACACCTGTTACCATGCCGAAATTCAGTAAGAAATATCTCTCTGCTCATTTATAGTCAAGAAACTATTTTTTATTATGAATATAAATTCCATTACATATACTAATACATGTATATATATGACCCATTTAATGTCCATTTCATGTACCTATGATGAGACACCCATTTATCTCTCATCATCATTTTTTATTAATTCTTATGTCATGCCATTAAGCTGCCGAAATTGCATAGATTTTCGAAGCCAATGTCATTGTGTAGTGAATACCACACCCATTTATCTTTCAATGGTATTGAAATTTATGCACATTTAATTATTTATTATAAAGATTAATGTATATATTAAACATAACTTCATGTTCGAATAAATGATGATGTACGATTCCTTGTTGTATGTTTCTTGTGGCACACTTATGCATGAAATGAAATGTTTAAGAAGGTTGTTCCTTAATAGAGCTCCAATGCATTGGGTAACGATTAGTATCATGATACGTCAAGATAAATGATTATTTAATCATTATAAATCATGTTAATTGAGGATCTACTCATTAACCATGTTCAATTAACCTTGGCTCATGCTAATACCATGTTTATTGTTGTTGCCAACTTTCCATGTTGGGATAATCATGCTTTATCATGCCTTTAGGTTTATGTTTTTCTTATGATCCATTGATATTCCTATTTCCTTACATGTTTTTTATTACTCATTTTTCCCCTTTTTTCTCCCATACTGGGCTGTATAGCTCACCCTTTTATTATGCATGTCCTTAGGTTGTCCCATGTAAGGCTAAGTACGGGGGAATATAGTGGTCATGTAAAGGTATGTTTCAACAAAGATGTTTGTCTGTTCTATTTACAATGTTGTTTTTTAAGGTACCTAAGACCCAAATAAAAAATATATCATAATATTCTATGTTTTATCTAGTTAATTTTATGAAATAAATAATGTTTATGTGTATAATAAAGTGTAGGGTTATTATACTAGAGGTATATAAACGGTGAGTTGATATTCTAAAGAAGTAGTGAGCACACTTTTTTTTGAGGGATTTGTGAGATTTCAAATTAAGATTTGTTGTACACTAGGAGGGATAATGAGTTCACTACAAAATTTATAAACAAAAGTGTGCTTTTACTGGATTTGGTACATTGACACATCATTACAGTACGCCCCTTTGATGTTGTCCAGTATCGGTGAACCATTTGAAATTGTTTTGTCATATTCATGCATTACGATTTGACCATACTCTATAATAGGAAGGAGAGATAAGAGAGTCTTGTCTAACAAGGAAAGAAGATCAATAAAAAAATTTATTTTAATATTTCATACCTTGACTCACACATATATAACAATAAAAAATGTTTTGAAAATAACATTAATCTCTGATGATCTTTTCAAATATTAGACACACATGAATATCATATAAGAGTAAAAAAATAAATACATGAAATAAGTACATAAACATAAATCCAAATATTAAAAATAAATTAAAAAAAATCATTTCAACAATGTACAATAGTAAATGAAGATAACAATAAACTATATCGAACTTGTTAAAAAACACCCCTAAAAACAAAAAACTAATGATTATAAAAAAACAATAATGTAATCTATGTTTGTTCACCACATAAAAACACATCTAGCCATTGATCTAATGATCTATCAATGAATAGGACAACATATTGGTGACTTTAATGAAAATTAAATATCTTTCAAAACACACACACACACACACAAACACACCAATTTATATATAGGGTGTGAGACAAAAATTCCTAATATTATTCCACCAAAGAGTATATGAAGTTCCTATTATAATATATTCCACAATTGTTTTTTAATATACTTTTTAAAATAGGTTTTTACATGACCATGCATAAGGAAAAAAATTTCATTCCTTTTCAGTTTCATTACAAAAACAAAAGTAAAACCGCTAGAAAATAAATGATTCTCAACTGACCTAAAAAATCATTTTTAAAGCCTATAATTGTAAATAATTATTTACATTAAAATAACATTCAATCCACAAGAGTTGAATTCTATACATATAAAAAAAGTACATTTTTCAAATTTCATTGACCATTTATCGAAAAAAAACATTTATACAAATAAAACATTTCTTTAAAATTAACCCACACTTTCAAAACCATTTAGAAATTAATTTAAATGTAAAATAAAACCAAATATAAAAATTTATAAAAGAATTTCTAGAAAAATTTCTTCAATAAACTATAAGAAAATAATATACAACCACACACTAATTCTATATACTAATAGTATAGGTGATTCAAAAAAGGTATACATCACGATACCTCAAATCATACAGAAATTTATCTTTAATTAGGGGAACACATTTTGTGTTAACATGAATGGAATAGTAATTGGATCAATAGATCACTCCATAGGACCCTATGCAATATGTCAAAATCCAATTCAACACACCATCGGAACAATAATTATTATAAGAACCACCCATTGGATCAAAAATAATTCTTATAGAACTACAAAGTGCACAAAAACCAATATAGCATAGCCCACATCATAAACATATACATAGATAGCTTGGATAATATGATATTTATCAGTGGAGGTTACCATGTAACAAGGCATTATGACATCAAGTGAGTCTAAAGTAATATAAAATTAAAAATAAAACCCATCTCACCACTTAAATACCCATTCGATATGACCTCTATTCACATCCATACATTAGAATCAACAATAAACCTCAACCATGGGGCCCTGATATAAAAATAACCTAACATAAAAATGGGACCAATAATGAGGAAAATCACAATTTCAAATTATTATTTTTTTGAAATGTTCCAAAGAGGATTATTAGAACACACATGGAATTAACACACTCTCTAAAACTAATAAAAATCCATTCTATAAAAAGTTTCCTTAAAATCAACTAGTTCCATGAACACTTTTAAAATCTCCCTTTTACCATTGAAATCAAATTAAGATTACAATGGCAAAAAAATATCTCAAAAAACATAAACAAGGTCAAATTACCACTTCATTATATAAAAATACATTAAAACCCCATAAATAACCAATTATAATGAAACTTGTGTAAAAATCCTTTTAAGAAAAATTTATTCTTTTAAAATAACCACTCATTAATTTTCACAGAGACTTGGTATGCAACAAGTCCATGCCATGTATTTCAACCATTTAAAACCCATTTAAAACCTCCATTGAGTAACATATATATATATATATTAATATTGAAGATAATTTCATTTTAATCACCCCAAAAAATCATAGAATTTATTATAATTGAAAATCATAAAAATACATTCCACTATCCTATTAGAAATAATCCAATACTCATTTCCTTCGATAGGGAAAACCCGATCGAGAAATAATGACCCTCTATGAAAATTTTAAACCAAAATAAACAAGTTTAAACACAGTAATAATCATTTAATAAACTACATGATGATTAATGTTTTTGGGAAATGGAAAATCAAGAGGATAATAAGATGGAAAGAAAGGAGGTTATGAATGAATGAACATACATTTTAACCATGATTTAATCTGAGGAAATGGAACAATAAAGCAAGGATGAAGATGGAGGATCGTCGAGGGATACTCCTATGTCCAAATTCAACTAATAATGGGGAATAAATGAGGATAAAACACATAAAAGTGTTAAGAAATAATTTATAAAACACCCATAATTTACAGAGTCTATAGGGGAATAATGACATGTACCACACTATGGTGTATTCCCATGTAGCATAGAAAGAACCATTTACATGAACATAATGTAGATCCTCTAATGTGTTTTTTATTATCACAATAACTTGATGTTTTTTCCAAACAATTGAGTACATTTTAGTATATTATTATTAGATATCAATATATGAGGTTATTAGATGAAACACAGGAGTTCAAATGGGTTAATAGTTTACTTTTGAAGATTTAGAAAGTTGTCACACCATGAACCCTAATTTAAATAATGAAGATTCACTAATAAATGTAGTTCATGATATAAATGGTTTCTTATTGATTATTGAGGGTGTTATTTTTTGTAACTCTCATTCCCACCATGATGCTTCTTTCATGAAAATAAAAAGGTTGAGCAGGTAGTTAACACCTTCATCCATTTCAGTTAAAAGAAAATTAATCTAATAAATTCCTTCATTGATGAATATTATTGAGTTATATAATATTACAATCATCCATTAATAATATAAATAATCACCATAATAGGCATGAATCTAAGGAAAACTATTTGTGACAACTTCTTACAATAGAATTATTCTAGATAGATTCATAAAGTGAATTTAAAAGATATATCCAATAAATATCCAAATCTAGAATGTTAATCGGGCTTCAACAGCTTCAATTATTTTTCAATTTATTCTCTTAAATTTCATCGTTTATCTTTGATCTAATTTTCTATCTTTTTTTAGTCTTTAAGGCTCTTCCTCTACCATCTCTCTCTTACTAATCATTCATATTTTACTAATTCTTATAGAGATAGTTTAATTCATAATGTTTGTTTTTTAAAAACAAACCTCTATATTATTCATCTTTTTCATTAGGTGAGTATCATCATTAAATTTAGGTTTATTGGTTCCTGGTTTTTATTAAAACAAATAGTATTTTTTGTTTCATTGTTTCCATTAAATCATATGCATTTTTTTCTTCGTTTGGTTATTTGGTTTTCATTAAAACCATTAGACAAATGTAACCATCTTATACATTATATAGGGTAGGATATGTAGAGGCTAATTCATGAAATATTCCAAAATTCCATTATCAAAGTGTTCCTTTTTTAATATCTCTAATTTATTTTCCTATATTAATAATGTTTTAATTTCTACTACAACTTGTTTTATTCGATAATTAATCACTAAAATTGATTTCTAACATGGTAATCAATTTTATTTAATTGAATATATTTATAGTATTTTTTTAATGTAATTCACCCCAACCATAAATATATTATCTAAAAAACATTTTTTTGTCAAATATATTCATAGTTTATTTTTTAAAAAAATCCTTCATTTGGAATATTTATTTTAGTTTTAAATATCGTAAACAATTACATTTTTCAAAATACATTTAATGGAATATTTTAAAATTCACATAGTGATTATGATGGTCAATCTGTTGGCCATGAACCTTATTATGAAGGGTATAATTATATAAATGTGAGGAATTGCATGTTATATATTTTTAGAAGTATTCGTTATCATAAATGTAAAATTTTTATGTATAAATGTATTCCAACTAGTGAAAAAGAAAAATAATTAATGACTAATGATATTGATTCTTTTGAATTAGTTGTTATAGCTAGGAACACCTTGATTTTTGGTCTATAGAAAAATGAGTTTCTTCATATATATACTAGAAAAACTACTCATAAAATATGGAATCCCTTAGAAGATACTCATAAGGGAAAAAATAAATTTAATGGAATTTTAATTTATATATATAATCAGGATTTTAAATGTTATAGTATTCATCCTAACAAGTATGTTATTGAAATATTTATGAAATATACTAATATATAAAATAGAATAATGTTTCATTGTGATACTATTTCCAATAAATATTTATTAAATAAATCTTCTGTACTTATATCTGATATTATGGACATAATGGGATGAAAATCAAAGAAGAAAAAAACATAATGATAATGTAATTAAAGGAGATAATCAGATTTTTCATATCCTATGAGATCACAATGTAGTGAAAGGCCAAACAAGAAGGAAAAATTCATGGATAAAAATACATTATCTTTAAATATAATACATGGTGACTATTATTATGACTGTGATGTGGATTATCTCATAATAAATATTAAAAAATTCCTCAAAATAAATAGGTCCAACAATCATTACGAAAAATTATATGATTAATGAGAACATGAAGTTATTTGATTTGAGTGAAAAAGAATGGGAAACATAAGGGAGTAATTCCCATTCATCAAATAGAGGAATAAGGATAATAAGAATAAATTAATAAATCATTCAATGATTAAATTTCGAGTGAAATATTTGTTGGATTGAATGTGGATGTGCGGGGGGGAGGGGTGTGTAATACCATATAAATTTTGATGTGATTAAAGTGACAAAAATTAATTAATAAATAAAATTCTACAATAAAAAACAAATAATATATAAATTTTATCCCTATTATGAATGAAATTATCATTTGAAATTAGGGGAGAAAGAATAATGGAAAAACATAAATATTGAATTCATACACTTTATGGATATTGACATTTGGATGATGTGATATCTAAAATAAAAGAGATACTATGAAAAATTTGATAACAAGTTTTATAATAGAAAATATGTTTCCTCTATATTTAAAACCCTATATTTGAGAGATATATCATATTATAACTTAAATTTATTTTTAACGAATATAGAAAGAATCCCACATCACTTAATTTTAACGGAATCCGAAGAAACAAATTCCCAGTGTTTTAATCGAATCTAAGGAACCAACATCAAATCAATTTTTGTGGTTATGATAAGATTACCATTCAAAATGATCCCTCAGTTTTCAACATGTGATCACCTATCCATAACTTACTGTTTATGAGGACCCATTTAAAGATTCAATTAGAAAATGAATATTTTCTTAGTGATAATACTTTACAAATTCAGAATCATAAATACAATTATTATTTAATACAATTTATAGAGTGCTGAAGAGAAAAAAAGATATCCATTGATATTTAAAAATTATTAGTTGATCCATGAGTGGATGGATTCTATTTTGGTTGAGATTCTACATCTATTTGACCATCTATTTGTCGCAAAAGTCTGTTTTTATAGAACCAATCACCCAAGGGCTCTATTTTATTTGATCCAAATGAGGTAGGAAACATAAAAAATTCATCATGGGGGTAAAGAAAGCCAAATAGGACAATTATGAATGAACATTTTACCACAATGATTGTATATTATGATCTCTTTCCAAAATTCCAACAGATACTTAGTGGCCACTACTAGGTAGCCGATGGAAATTATAAAGACCACTACTTCTGTAATTCCCCCATAGACTAGTTGGTGCTCCTCCATTGGGTATTCAATGGACTTATACAATTTAGGGATCCCACTACCATCACCACCATTTTTCATATAGGACTCCACTAGATAGTGTATGGGTATTTTTCTCACCTTGGGGGTACTTCCACACCACACCAAATATATGATTACCTGCACCAAGGATTGAGTGATACATTGTGGATCAGGGAAACCTCCTCAGTACATCATTCATACTTAATTCCTTTAAATGACCAATGAAAAATCCTTCCCTGGATTCAATAGGTTTATTTATACCATTCAAAAATCATCAAGATTCCATCATTTTTTCTAATGAGAATATGATTTTTAATTTGATTTGTAGTTATGATTAGAAAAAAACAATAAGAAACATAATTGATTAGTTTTCATTTTTAATACACCATGATATAGAGTTGAAACACTCCCCTCTTAATGACGATAAAAAAATTAAGAAAAAAAGAAATATTAATTTTCAATTATGTGTTAAATACGATATCAATCTAATTGAACATCATATAGATAAAATATAATAAAAATTATCTAGATATAAAATATATTCAATATTTACAATACATAAACATTAATATATTAAAAGTGATCACGAATTAAAAAATATATTCAAGATGATTAATTCCTAAATAAAATACATTCAATATGCCTAATATCTAAACTAAATTCACTCCAAAAACAATGAGACACTCACCGTTTCAAAGAAAATGGTTCTTCCCCTTGTGACCCAAAAATTTCTCATCCTTTTTTATTATAAAAAAGTAATCAAAGGAGGATTAAAAAAAGAGAATTGAGAAAGGTAATTTTCACAAAAGGAAAAATTAATATGACATCTAATATGCACTCCCATTAGTGATTATTATAAATCAAAACCATGATTATGGAATAGGAAGGTAAAATATTGATAATGAAAAAGATATAAAGAATTAAATATAATTTATAAATAAATTAGAGATATAAAATTCAATTTCAAATAATCTCAATTTCATAGTAGAATATGAAAGTGAATTTTACGATTTTAGAAATGAATAGAATGAAAAATAAAATAATAATTATGAAACAATATTTTAAAATATAATGAAAATATTTTCAAAATAAATCCATGAAAAGGAAATAAAAGGGAAAATTAAAAATTATAAAAAAGTAAATATTTCAAAAATAAAATTTGAAAATGATAAGAAAAATAAATTTATAAAAATATATGGAAATGAAATTTTAAAAAAGGAATGGATTATTTTATAAAAATATTAAAATTAAATTGGAAAAAATATCAATATAATTATGATAATAAATAATATATTTAAATAACAATCTCCACATTCATGAAATAATGAAAATGCATGGGAGAGAGGAGATATATTGAAATTAAATTCAATAGTGAAAAAATTTGAAGTGATAAAAAATATTTTTCATATAGATATGTGTTGATTTTAACACATTTAAAAAAGGTAAATATTATTCTCCCTCAATTGAAGCATTTTAAAAAGAGATAAATTTTAAAAAACATAGAAAAATAACTATAATATTGGAAAACCCATTATTATTATGCTTACATCATATGATAAGTCAATGATTCTTGACGAAGAAGACCTAAAAAATCTAAAAATCTCATTCTTTTTAGTACCATTGAGGGTTCATCATAATGATATAATAAAAAATGGGTTTATATCCTATTTTAAGTTCCAATATTATCGATTAATAATGATTTAGTAAACTAATAATTTTTGAATGATATTTCGATAAAAATTTGAGAACAAAGTGGAATTGGTATTGTATATTCAATATTTGGAATTTTTACTATAACACTCATAAATAAAATGCCTAAAATTTTATAATAATTTCAAAAATAATTTTGAGATATCCCTTTTAAAAAACATATTATTGTTTGAATAAATTTCATTACTTAAAAAAAACCATGATAAATATTTTTAGCACATTTATAACAATATATCATTTCATTGATTTTTTCATGATTATTGAATTTTGAATGAGAGATTTTGAGATCCATGATTTCGTATTTGAATTTTTCAATATTTTTTTTATTTTAAATTTCAAAACTAGATCCACTTCTTCATTTAATATAAGATTATTTTCATTTTATAGCTGATTCCTTTATTTAAGAATGCACATATATTTAATTGTAATAAATTTATATTTTGAAATGAATTATTTATAAGAATATTAAATTTAATATTTTTGATAAGAAGGTAAATAAAAAAAAATGGTGAATTAGAGAAAAGAGGGGAATGTGAATTAGAATGACAAATTTGAGAACTACTATCCAAACACACTTTGATATGAACAAATATGATATTTGGACTTCATTTTATTGATTCATATGTCGATAAATAATCTTCACTTGCACTCCATGATGGAACATTAAGAGACATCATACTTATATTGTAAAGACCGTAAAATTCAAGGGAAATTTTTTTTCTTAATTTTCTTTGGATTTTTACAAGAGCGCGATTTCAGACGGCACCTGATTCCGAGGCCCGGAGTGCCCGGAATTAATTTCCGAAGTTTGGCTCGGGTACGTTCAGTGAACGGACGAGCGGGATTTCCTAACTTTTGATCCGGTGCTCGGAATTAAAATCCGAGGGCACCGATGAACTCGCAGCGCCGATATTCGCTTAATGAGACCTTTTCGGGAGTTGCGTTTGTTGCGGGTTGAAAGATACGTTTTGGGGTTTTTCAATTAAGTTAAATAAAATTGTGTAAAACAAATTTTATTTTTAACTTATTAAAGAAAACCTACCTAAGGGGGTTGGAAGTGGGACCCACACCCACTTAACCTCCCTTGGGAGGATTAAGTGTGGTGGGGCCCACACGAACCCCTAAGACTTTTCTTTTTCTCTCAACGTTCTTAACCCCCAATTAATTGGCCTACGTTACCCTTATTTAATTAAGGAAGTTAAAGCCCTTTTTGAATTTCAAATTTTGAAATTCTTTTGTGTTGTGTTAATAAAATAAGAGGTAGTCTTATTTTATTTAGGGTTCTTTTTTTTGCCTTTGGAGAGCCTTCTCATCTTCAAGCTCTGACGAAGAACGAAGAACGTCTTCATCCTCGACGAAGAACGACAACACTTCGTCAAGGATCATCGACTCAGAGACCTAGTATCTTCGGACCTCTGCTTCCTCTTCGGACCTTCTTCGTCGGCAAACGAAGATCCGCCAACAACGTGTCGCATCGGACGTAAATCTTCGTCAACGGATTTGACGAACGACGACCGCGACGCCTGACTTCCGCGACGCCGTCTTCCGCGGAACGTAGAGGATTTCTTTGAATCTCAAACCCGAGGTAGGGGATGTTTTTTTTATTAATTATTTTATTCCATTCCTGAATCGTGGATTTTAGCATGACTAAACGTGAGACTTTTTAGTTATGTTATTTGTTAACGCGAGGGGAGTCGGACCGCACGAACACGGCCGAAACCCCCTCCTTCGTTCATGTTGATTCATGCGGGTGGAAGCAAGAGGCGTGGTGCCGTCGCACCACGCGGATGAACATGCTTATGATTTCCGCAATACCGTCGCGCTTCGCCGAGGAGAGACTTCAAGACCGCGACGCCGACACGCCGCGTTGGGAGGATTCTTGGCACGGCGAAAGGGGCGCGGTGCCGTCGCACCGCGCCGGACGACGAACACCGCGGCCGGTTCCGGGCCGCGGTGAGACGAGGAGACCGCGGCCGGTTCCGGGCCGCGGCGGAAGGAAAGACCGGCGGCCGGGCCGCCGGCGTCGGAAGTCAAGGGCGGGACCGGAAATTCCGGTCCCGTTGGTAAAAACCGGCCGGCCAGCAGGCCGGCCGGATGTCATAAAAAACCGGGGGTTTAAACCCCCGGCCGGTCCATCAAGACCCCCCTCTTAATGAGGGGGCGGTTCTTTTAAGGAGGGGGGGGCAAAGCCCCCCCGGTTTTACTCAACCGGCCCCCATTTGCGGGGGCCGTTTTGTCTCAAACGGCGCGGCAAAGCCGCGCCGCCTTCGGAAGGGCGGGGGCTTAGCCCCCCGCGTGAGTCGCGGCCACCGCCGCCAGCGCGGTCCGCCGCCGCCAGCGCGGCCCGCCGCCGCCGCCACGCGGCCCGCCGCCGCCACGTGGCCCGCCGCCGCCGCGCCACGCGGCCGCCGCCGCCACGCGGCCCGCCGCCGCCACGTGGCCCGCCGCCGCCGTCCGCCGCCGCCGGCCGCCGCCGCCGGCCGCCGCGCCACCCAAGGGGGGGGGGGGTCGGGCCGGGTCGTTCCGGACCCGGACCCCCCCGTTTCGGACCAGATTCGGTTTTTGGCTCATAACTTGAGCCTCGGACCTCCGAATGACGAACCGTCTGCGGCAACGCGATCCTTGGATCGAGACGGTCGTTTCGGTATATCGCACTCAAGGTTTCGGTTTACTTTGAGTTCGGCCGGGTTGGTTCGTTCACGAAACCAACCAGGCCTTCGGAGCGGAAACGCTCATATCTTGAGCTACGGACGTCTGATTGACGCGCCGTCAGTCGCGTAGTGTTCCTCTTAGTGAGACGGATCTTTTGGCATACTCCGCCCGAGGTTTGGACGCAGGTGGAGTACGGTCGGGTTGGTTTTGCCTTAAAAACCAACCGGGCCCCGGAGACAAAAATGCCAATAACTCTCAGACCAGGCGTCTGATCGACGCGCCGTCTGTTGCGTTGAGTTCCTGTTGACGATACGGAACTTTTGGATACATCAACTTCGGTCTTCGTGACAGTTGATGTATCAGCCTCTCGGCTCGTGGAGCGGACCCTCCGTACGAGCTTGCTGTGTGCGGGAACCCTAGTGCTGGCTGCGACTGTTCTACTGCTACGACTGCTACTGTGACTGCGACGACGACAGTACAGAGATCCTGTGTGGATTCAACGACGACAGTACAGAGATCCTGTGTGGATTCGACGACGACGACTACAGCACTCAGCGATCCTACGTGGATCAGTGCTACAGGTTCTGTGTGAGCCCGATCCTGTGTGGGTCCTTGCGCTCAGCGGTTCTGTGTGAGCCAGCGCCTACAGGTTCTGTGTGAGCCCGATCCTGTGTGGGTCTTGCGGGGGTTAGTTACCTATCGATCCTTCGTGGGTCCGACGACTTAGGTGGATCAGTGATCATCTTTATCGTCCTTGAAGAAGTGTACCTGTGTGAGCTGAATCCTGTTACTTTCCTTTGTGGAATACGTATACTTTCCTGCGTGGACTGAGTTATACTTGATCTCGGAGGTTGGAGCGTATTTGAATTGATGACTTAGGTATATGTATGGGCATATACCTAAGCAGTGTTGGTTGTTACTTCGTGATTGTACTTTGCTTCGTGGTTTATCCTTTGTGGATTTTGAGAGACCTTCAGGGGTCTCGGGGTCCCTACTGAGTAGCTTATACTCACCCCTGCACGGGCTTCGCCCGCACTACGTTGTGTTGGTTGCAGACGACGGACAGCGTTGACCTTAGCTGAGGTTCGCGGAGCGGGACGGTACCCGGAGGTGGACCACTGGGCGGGACGAGTACGGAGCGGACGGTGGGACCCGTGGAGCAGAGGAGCTATCTGTACCCACCCTTCAGGTGGGATTTCCGGTGGACAGCTCGGAGTAGCGGCCTTTACTTTACAGTTGCTGTTTTTCCCTTTTCGAGTTGTACTTTACTTTCAGTTTGGGTTTGTATTTTGGCCCATTTACTTTCCCGCACTTTCAGTTGTTCTCTGCTTGCTCAGTGATTACCTTCCGCTTGTTTACTCTGTGGTGTGTGTTTTCTTTTCAAAGGCAATGCCTTCCCTTTTTACCGGGATTTACGCCTTGGTGCTAGTCGCCAGCCCCTGGCCTATGGAAGGCGGGCTTGGGGTAGTCACGGCTCGGACCCCGAGGGCGGGTCGTGACAAATTGGTATCAGAGGAGTTCGGTTCTACCGCGAACTCTGATCTTTTCTATGTGAAGCAATAATGTTTAGCGTATTGAGTGTGGTTATCAGTCCAGGGAGTCCAGTGTTGGTGCGGCGGCCGACGTATCCACACACCAGGACCCTGACGTCTGATTTCCGACTTAATGCACGAAAACATTGATTGCGTGTGTGTTTCAAAGTTTTCTTTGTGATTACTTATATCAGCTCACCAGGTATACTGTTCTAACCGTGGCGCACCTGTTTCCTTTTCAGGATGGCCCCACGACGGCAGCCAGCTAGGGTTCCGATGGTCGAGCGAGACGACAGCCCACCGAGCGACGAGGCTTCGGTGCAGGGCCCTTTTCCAGTAGTGGCACCGGCGGTAGCTTTACCCGCCGAGCCCCCGATGCTTCCAGCAGCAGCCGCTGACGATGCACGTCGCCTCAGCGCACTGCATGAGTTTCAGCGACAGCGACCGCCCAGGTTTCGCGGGGAGACGGATCCCCAGGCAGCAGAGGACTGGCTGGAGGCAGTTGTTCGAGTGTTTAGGCTAGTGAGGACACCAGCAGACCTCATGGTGATCCTCGCTGCGAGCCTACTACACGCAGCAGCAGGACGATGGTGGAGCCTGATGCTCCAGGTGCACGATGAGGCATCTCTTCTCTGGACGGATTTCGAGAGCCTCTTCCGCTCTGAGTTCGTCCCGGCCACCCTTCGAGCGGTGCGTATCCAGGAGCTTCTACAGCTGCGGCAGGGCAGCATGACGGTCGCCCAGTACTCGGCGAGATTTACCGATCTCTCGCGCTACTCGACCGACATAGTACGGGACCCATTCTTCCGGGCCCGGACCTTTGAGCAGGGTTTGAGACACGAGATCAGGGCATCGCTGATCTCCCTCAGCATCCCGACTCAGACAGGAGTACTGGAGCGGGCTCTTCTGATCGAGAGCTTCCTTGCTGAGTCTACACCAGCACAGCGACCCACCGCAGGGCGGCACGTGGCAGAGTCATCTGCAGCAGGCAGTCGACGGATGACTCAGGGGTCCAGACAGACCAGACCTTCAGGCCGACGACCTCAGGGCACTGGCTCAGCAGTGCGGGGCACACAGCGCGGAGCCAGTCTTCCGAGAGGCAGACAGTGCTACTCATGCGGCGGACAGGGCCACATGGCTCGTGACTGCCCGACCCGCCGTACCGAGGAGCAGCAGTCAGTAGATGGACCACCGAGGCAGAGGCAGAGGGTCGACCGTGGCGGTCCGCAGGGAGGAGGCGGACGAGGCAGAGGAGCTGGACGAGCAGCTGGTGGTGGCCGACGCTTTGAGGCTTTACCACCACCACCACCAGGAGGTCCACCCCGACCACAGGGAGCTGGCGGGCAGCGACAGGCACAGCTCCAGGCAGCAGAGGCCTACGACCACGGCGCACCCGAGATGATTCGAGGTACTATCTGTGTCTATTCCACCCTTGCTGCAGTTCTTATAGACACAGGAGCGAGTCACTCTTTCATAGCCGCTGCCCTTGTTCGGAGCTCGGAGATTCCGACTGAGCCGTTGGCTCGATCCTTACGGCTAGAGACTCCTACGGGAGCAGACTCGACGATTACGCACTGGTGCCGGCAGTGTGAGCTTACTCTAGGAGGCGAGAGCTTCGGCTGGGATCTTCTTGTAGCAGCGTCGAGGCCTTACGACGTCATCTTGGGCATGGATTGGCTGTCTACGGTCCATGCACAGATTGACTGTTTTAGGCGCAAGGTGCGATGTGTACGCACCGACGGGAGCAGGTTCACCTTCACCGGCGAGAAGGGAGCCTTAGCAGCACAGGATGGATTTCCGCGGAGGAGAGGACAGCCCATCACTCATCAGTTGGCTAGCCTTATCCTTGGGGCAGTTGACGTGCGGAGTCCTGGTTTTCCTGCAGTGGTGGATCAGTATGCGGACGTTTTTCCCGACGATGTTCCAGGGCTACCTCCTCGCAGAGAGGTAGACTTTTATATTGACCTGTACCCCGGGACAGCCCCGATATCCACTCCAGCATATCGGATGGCCCCCGCCGAGCTTAGAGAGCTACGGGTACAGTTGGAGGACTTGCAGGGCAAGGGATTCATCCGACCCAGTGTTTCACCCTGGGCTTCCCCGATATTGTTCGCCAAGAAGGCGGACGGGAGCTTGCGACTTTGTGTTGACTTTCGTCGCCTGAACCAGGTGACAGTGAGGAACAAGTATCCGCAACCGAGGATTGATGACCTCTTTGATCAGCTCAAGGGAGCACGGTGGTTCTCGAAGATAGACCTCAGGTCAGGCTATCATCAGCTCAGAGTCAGAGACGAGGATGTGCAGAAGACGGCCTTCAGATGTCGGTATGGCCACTATGAGTTCTTGGTTATGCCTTTCGGTGTAACCAATGCTCCAGCAGTGTTCATGGCTCTCATGAACAGGATCTTTCAGCCATACCTCGATCGGTTTGTCGTGGTTTTCATCGACGACATTCTGATTTACTCTACGACAGAGGAGGAGCACGCCTATCACTTGCGAGTTGTTCTTGATACACTCCGAGAGCACCAGCTTTATGGTAAGCTCTCGAAGTGCCAGTTCTGGATACGTGAGGTCCACTTTTTGGGACACGTAATCTCTGAGGCGGGAGTTGCAGTGGATCCCGCGAAGATTGAGGCTGTGTTAGCATGGGAGCCACCCAGGAGCGTGACTGAGGTTCGGAGTTTCTTGGGACTAGCTGGATACTATCGGAGATTTGTGCCGAACTTCTCCAGAGTTGCGGCATCACTCACAGCGTTGACGAAGAAGGGGAAACCCTTCGTGTGGTCAGACAGTTGTCAGCAGAGCTTCGAGGAGCTGAGGCAGAGATTGACTAGCGCACCTATCTTGAGGTTTCCTGAGGAGGGAGTAGGGTACGTGGTCTACTGCGATGCATCAGGGACCGGACTCGGATGTGTTCTGATGCAGGAGCGGGCAGTGATCGCCTATGGATCACGACAGTTGAGACCGCATGAGCAGAACTACGCTACCCATGACCTGGAGTTAGCAGCAGTGGTCTTCGCTCTGAAGACATGGCGACACTATCTGATGGGCGAGCGCTTTACGGTCTTTTCCGATCATCAGAGCCTCAGGTATATCTTCTCGCAGAAGGACCTGAACCTGAGACAGCGACGATGGCTCGAGTTCCTCCAGGACTATGACTTTGAGATAGTCTATACTCCTGGGAAGGGGAACGTAGTAGCTGATGCCCTCAGCAGGAGGACGGGCATTCAACTACTTGAGGAGGCGACAGAGCAGCTAGCCTCTTTGCAGATATCCTTCGTGGATAGAGATGGAGCAGCCTTTCTACAGTCTCTCACAGTCACTCCTCCACTACTGCAGCGAGTCAGGGAGGCACAGCATGGGGACGCTGACTGTGAGACACGGCGTGCACAGATATCCTCGGGACAGACACCTGATGGTTTCTCCCTTGGAGCAGAGCACGACATCCTTTTCAGAGGACGTACCATGGTACCAGTCGCCTTGCGAGAGGAAGTGCTGAGGGAGTTTCACACTTCTCCTTTAGCGGTACATCCAGGAGTGGCAAAGATGTACCAGGACCTCAGACGACAGCACTGGTGGCCGGGCATGAAGAAAGCTGTAGCAGAGTTCGTTTCTCGATGCCTTACCTGTCAGCAGGTGAAGGCTGAGCATCAGGTACCAGCAGGCTTGGTACAGCCCTTGGAGGTTCCGGAGTGGAAGTGGGATGGCATATCTATGGACTTCGTGACTGGACTTCCACGCACTTCCAGAGGTCACGACTCCATCTGGGTGATTGTTGACCGACTCACCAAGTCGGCACACTTCTTACCCATCAGAGAGCAGGGCTCGGTGGAGAGCTTGGGACGTCTCTACGTTCAGGAGATTGTGCGGCTCCACGGCGTGCCATCATCTATCGTTTCCGATCGAGATGCCCGCTTTACTTCCCGGCTTTGGAAGGGGTTACAGGAGGCGTTCGGGACGCAGCTACGTCTTAGCACAGCCTTTCACCCGCAGACGGATGGTCAGACGGAGAGGACCATTCAGACTCTCGAGGACATGCTCCGCGCATGTGTCCTCGACTTTGGTCGTAGCTGGGAGGACCACCTCCCCTTGGTGGAGTTCGCATACAACAACAGCTACCACTCCACCATCGGGATGGCACCGTACGAGGCGTTGTACGGCCGACCTTGTAGATCTCCTTTGTGCTGGACAGACCCTGGGGAGTCAGCACTGGTGGGACCGGAAATGGTCCAGGCCACGACAGAGAAGGTCCAGGTCATCCAGGAGCGGATGAGGACAGCTCAGAGCCGGCAGAAGTCATATGCTGACAGGAGGCGGAGACCACTGGAGTTCGAGGATGGCGACCACGTCTTCTTGCGGGTCTCACCTCGACGTGGTATTCGGAGATTTGGCCGAGGCGGCAAGTTATCTCCGCGCTTCATCGGACCTTTTCAGATTCTCAGCAGGATTGGCGAGGTGGCTTATCGCCTGGCTCTACCACCTCAGT
Source organism: Viscum album (assembly GCA_963277665.1). NCBI lineage: Eukaryota > Viridiplantae > Streptophyta > Magnoliopsida > Santalales > Viscaceae > Viscum > Viscum album. Next base: position 1,622,722,987 of record OY728121.1, on the reverse strand, counting down.
TGCACCGGGTGCACGACGTCTTCCACGTATCCCAGCTGAGGAGATACGTGCACGACCCGACGCACATCATTGACCATGGGGAGCTTGACGTTGACGATGGGGCGACTTTTGCGGAGGTCCCAGTGGAGATCGAGGATCGACAGGAGCGGGTCCTACGTGGACGGTCGATTCCTCTTGTGCGCATCAGATGGCAGCACGGGAACCTCCAGGAGAGCACTTGGGAGCGGGAGGCTCAGATGCGTGCTCAGTACCCCCATTTGTTTCCCTAGTTTTTGTTGTATCTTTACGGGGACGTAAAGCCCTGAGGTGGGAGTAATGTAAAGACCGTAAAATTCAAGGGAAATTTTTTTTCTTAATTTTCTTTGGATTTTTACAAGAGCGCGATTTCAGACGGCACCTGATTCCGAGGCCCGGAGTGCCCGGAATTAATTTCCGAAGTTTGGCTCGGGTACGTTCAGTGAACGGACGAGCGGGATTTCCTAACTTTTGATCCGGTGCTCGGAATTAAAATCCGAGGGCACCGATGAACTCGCAGCGCCGATATTCGCTTAATGAGACCTTTTCGGGAGTTGCGTTTGTTGCGGGTTGAAAGATACGTTTTGGGGTTTTTCAATTAAGTTAAATAAAATTGTGTAAAACAAATTTTATTTTTAACTTATTAAAGAAAACCTACCTAAGGGGGTTGGAAGTGGGACCCACACCCACTTAACCTCCCTTGGGAGGATTAAGTGTGGTGGGGCCCACACGAACCCCTAAGACTTTTCTTTTTCTCTCAACGTTCTTAACCCCCAATTAATTGGCCTACGTTACCCTTATTTAATTAAGGAAGTTAAAGCCCTTTTTGAATTTCAAATTTTGAAATTCTTTTGTGTTGTGTTAATAAAATAAGAGGTAGTCTTATTTTATTTAGGGTTCTTTTTTTTGCCTTTGGAGAGCCTTCTCATCTTCAAGCTCTGACGAAGAACGAAGAACGTCTTCATCCTCGACGAAGAACGACAACACTTCGTCAAGGATCATCGACTCAGAGACCTAGTATCTTCGGACCTCTGCTTCCTCTTCGGACCTTCTTCGTCGGCAAACGAAGATCCGCCAACAACGTGTCGCATCGGACGTAAATCTTCGTCAACGGATTTGACGAACGACGACCGCGACGCCTGACTTCCGCGACGCCGTCTTCCGCGGAACGTAGAGGATTTCTTTGAATCTCAAACCCGAGGTAGGGGATGTTTTTTTTATTAATTATTTTATTCCATTCCTGAATCGTGGATTTTAGCATGACTAAACGTGAGACTTTTTAGTTATGTTATTTGTTAACGCGAGGGGAGTCGGACCGCACGAACACGGCCGAAACCCCCTCCTTCGTTCATGTTGATTCATGCGGGTGGAAGCAAGAGGCGTGGTGCCGTCGCACCACGCGGATGAACATGCTTATGATTTCCGCAATACCGTCGCGCTTCGCCGAGGAGAGACTTCAAGACCGCGACGCCGACACGCCGCGTTGGGAGGATTCTTGGCACGGCGAAAGGGGCGCGGTGCCGTCGCACCGCGCCGGACGACGAACACCTTGGCCGGTTCCGGGCCGCGGTGAGACGAGGAGACCGCGGCCGGTTCCGGGCCGCGGCGGAAGGAAAGACCGGCGGCCGGGCCGCCGGCGTCGGAAGTCAAGGGCGGGACCGGAAATTCCGGTCCCGTTGGTAAAAACCGGCCGGCCAGCAGGCCGGCCGGATGTCATAAAAAACCGGGGGTTTAAACCCCCGGCCGGTCCATCAAGACCCCCCTCTTAATGAGGGGGCGGTTCTTTTAAGGAGGGGGGGGCAAAGCCCCCCCGGTTTTACTCAACCGGCCCCCATTTGCGGGGGCCGTTTTGTCTCAAACGGCGCGGCAAAGCCGCGCCGCCTTCGGAAGGGCGGGGGCTTAGCCCCCCGCGTGAGTCGCGGCCACCGCCGCCAGCGCGGTCCGCCGCCGCCAGCGCGGCCCGCCGCCGTCGCCACGCGGCCCGCCGCCGCCACGTGGCCCGCCGCCGCCGCGCCACGCGGCCGCCGCCGCCACGCGGCCCGCCGCCGCCACGTGGCCCGCCGCCGCCGTCCGCCGCCGCCGGCCGCCGCGCCACCCAAGGGGGGGGGGGTCGGGCCGGGTCGTTCCGGACCCGGACCCCCCCGTTTCGGACCAGATTCGGTTTTTGGCTCATAACTTGAGCCTCGGACCTCCGAATGACGAACCGTCTGCGGCAACGCGATCCTTGGATCGAGACGGTCGTTTCGGTATATCGCACTCAATGTTTCGGTTTACTTTGAGTTCGGCCGGGTTGGTTCGTTCACGAAACCAACCAGGCCTTCGGAGCGGAAACGCTCATATCTTGAGCTACGGACGTCTGATTGACGCGCCGTCAGTCGCGTAGTGTTCCTCTTAGTGAGACGGATCTTTTGGCATACTCCGCCCGAGGTTTGGACGCAGGTGGAGTACGGTCGGGTTGGTTTTGCCTTAAAAACCAACCGGGCCCCGGAGACAAAAATGCCAATAACTCTCAGACCAGGCGTCTGATCGACGCGCCGTCTGTTGCGTTGAGTTCCTGTTGACGATACGGAACTTTTGGATACATCAACTTCGGTCTTCGTGACAGTTGATGTATCAGCCTCTCGGCTCGTGGAGCGGACCCTCCGTACGAGCTTGCTGTGTGCGGGAACCCTAGTGCTGGCTGCGACTGTTCTACTGCTACGACTGCTACTGTGACTGCGACGACGACAGTACAGAGATCCTGTGTGGATTCAACGACGACAGTACAGAGATCCTGTGTGGATTCGACGACGACGACTACAGCACTCAGCGATCCTACGTGGATCAGTGCTACAGGTTCTGTGTGAGCCCGATCCTGTGTGGGTCCTTGCGCTCAGCGGTTCTGTGTGAGCCAGCGCCTACAGGTTCTGTGTGAGCCCGATCCTGTGTGGGTCTTGCGGGGGTTAGTTACCTATCGATCCTTCGTGGGTCCGACGACTTAGGTGGATCAGTGATCATCTTTATCGTCCTTGAAGAAGTGTACCTGTGTGAGCTGAATCCTGTTACTTTCCTTTGTGGAATACGTATACTTTCCTGCGTGGACTGAGTTATACTTGATCTCGGAGGTTGGAGCGTATTTGAATTGATGACTTAGGTATATGTATGGGCATATACCTAAGCAGTGTTGGTTGTTACTTCGTGATTGTACTTTGCTTCGTGGTTTATCCTTTGTGGATTTTGAGAGACCTTCAGGGGTCTCGGGGTCCCTACTGAGTAGCTTATACTCACCCCTGCACGGGCTTCGCCCGCACTACGTTGTGTTGGTTGCAGACGACGGACAGCGTTGACCTTAGCTGAGGTTCGCGGAGCGGGACGGTACCCGGAGGTGGACCACTGGGCGGGACGAGTACGGAGCGGACGGTGGGACCCGTGGAGCAGAGGAGCTATCTGTACCCACCCTTCAGGTGGGATTTCCGGTGGACAGCTCGGAGTAGCGGCCTTTACTTTACAGTTGCTGTTTTTCCCTTTTCGAGTTGTACTTTACTTTCAGTTTGGGTTTGTATTTTGGCCCATTTACTTTCCCGCACTTTCAGTTGTTCTCTGCTTGCTCAGTGATTACCTTCCGCTTGTTTACTCTGTGGTGTGTGTTTTCTTTTCAAAGGCAATGCCTTCCCTTTTTACCGGGATTTACGCCTTGGTGCTAGTCGCCAGCCCCTGGCCTATGGAAGGCGGGCTTGGGGTAGTCACGGCTCGGACCCCGAGGGCGGGTCGTGACATATATTATTATTACTATACATGTTTTGATTAAGGTAAAATCTCTCTATATGTGGCCCTTCATTTGGAATCCAATTAATTTTACTTTTTATACATGAATTTTGTTTGTATTATTGGCATGACAGTTGGAACTATTATTTCTCTTCATTTTAATCATCCTTTGTTTCAAGAATTCAATCATGGATTCATTATCATAGTCTGGTCTAGAAGGCTAATCATCATTGATTAATTTAAAAGTTATATTCATTTTGGTTTCCATAGAATTCATCACTAAATTAACCTCTTAGTATTCCATTGTGATTTAGTATGTTAGGGAACATCTGATGAGGTCCTCATGAGACATGTTTCTTAGGGTTTCCAATGAATATAAAGAAAACATATATGCATGTTTCTAATAAAAATAATTTAAACCGTCAAAGAAATTATTTGGGCTATAATATCTACATTACATTTTGAATCATAGCTTGAAATTGATAATGAATTTTACAATCAATAACAATTTTCGAATATTTTTTTTATTTTTAAATAAATACAAATATATCTGTTGACCAAGTATTTTTATGAGTGAAAATGGTTGGGAGTAAATTTTATTTTATAAAAATAATCTGAATAATGTGATGGTTGTTGGAAAATAAAATTATTTACATATGATGAAATAATAAATTTGATCCATATTATAAATATTATAATAAAAATTAATTAAGTGAGTATGAACATATGGAAATAAAACATATTGAATCTATTCACATTATGATTTTTGAGATTCAGATTATATGATGTGTTAAATAAAATAGATAATATAAACAATTTGATAATGAGTTCAAAAATATCATAATAGGTTCCCCAATAACTACACACCTTGATTCGATATATATGAAATATTATAAGGGTGATTTATTTTTAATAGAGATAAAAAGAATCAAATGGTTATTAGTTTTAACTCATACCCAAGACAAAAATTCTCTTGGTTTTAATGGAATCCTATGTCCCATATTGCTTAAATTATGACGGTTATGACAAGAGACCCATTGAGTAAGGTCCCATATTTTTTGGGTATAATTACACATCCATCACTTTGTGTTTGTGAGAACCCTTGAGAATATATGGTGAGACCAAAAATATTTTATTAAAGAAAATCATCTAAAGTAAGTCTATTATTTGTAACGAAATGAAAATTTCATCTACGAATAATGAATCTATTATTTCATATTTATTTTGTTATTATGTTTTATAATATATGTAAAAATAAATACTATTATAATAAATAAATAAATATTACATTTAACTTAATTGTAACACCCCGAGCTTCCATTATACGCTTCTCATTCAATAATGCAATAGCGTGTGTTGTACGCAACCTCGAGCTCTAACACACACCACAACGAATTAAACTAGCCGTTGTGAATAGTAATACCTACTTTTTGAAATTTTATAAATTTAATTTATCAAAATGGAATTCATTTTTGGATTCATAATATCGAAATTAGCCTATGTTGAATTTTTGGTATTTTTCTGAGAACTTCTATTTTTTATGAATAGTGAAAAATACTTAAAAACAGCTTTTTTAATGAAAATAATTTATAGTGATAAATTATACTATTTAGTGGTTTTAGAGTATAATTAGAATATATTTTTACCATTTTATCCAATGGTGGTCATTAGAATTAATTTAACATTGAAATTGGACATAAACAATTGCCAATATTTTCATATAAATTGTTTCTTAAAAACACGCTAATTGTCGTAACAGCGGGAATTAATTATAAAATTAATTAATGCAACTTATATGTTTGGAATTTTGTAAAATAGACATCATTTTTGAATTTGGAATATCAATTATATCTTAGGGTGAAATTTTGGCCTTATTCTGAAAAAACTTCAATTTTTGATGAATAGTGAAACCACTAAGTGGTTGTTAAAAACTGATTTTTCGTTAAAATGAAATATTACCACTTCTGTGATTTGATTTTCAAAAATCCGACATACATGGTTGTCATTAAAAAGTAAAATGTGGTTCAATTAGATTAAAATAATTTTTTGGTGAATAGTAACTTTTACGTTCTTAATCGCGATTAGAGGTAATTAGTGTAGTTTAAGGTACAAATAATGTTTTAATAATATTAGATGAGCATGAAACTTGTCCTACTCTTATTGGATGAGTCATGGAAGACCAAGAAAACCCATGGGTCAACTTAGGGACCCCATGGAGCCACTTTAGTTGGAAAATGACATTATTATATATTTATTAAATGTTAAAATTAAATTTACTCAATCATGAGTTGTTTTACTAAAATAGTTTTTATGTGGGGTTACACAAGTCTAAATTTTGATTATAAATATTAATTAGAAAGCTAAGAAGATTTCCTACATCATAGTATTTTTTTTATAATTTTTAGACATTAAATAAATTAAATTAATTATGACATCATGATGATGCAGCGATGACCTCATTATTTAACAATTTAAATAAAATAGAAAGATAATGTAAAATCCAAAGCGTACACTTGTAAAAAACCTATTGGATGAGCATATTTCGAACCCTTATCATCTTATCCTCGAATTATATAAGTGTGGGACCTCTAAAATCCGAAACTCATTTTATAATAATGTGACTTTTCTTTACTTTCCAAAAGTGCCCCTCCTCTCCACTTATAAAAGGCCCCCACCTCTCCCACCTCATTTACACTTTAAAGCCATTTGGCTCGGCCAAACTATTCCCAAATACTCTCCCAACTTCCCTCTCTTACTCCTAGAAGCCTCACTTTGGGCAGAACTCTTCCCAAGGAAGCCTTTGGCCCAAATCAAAAAGAGTTACCCGATTTTGAGGTAATGTCTTCTCTAATGTTGTTTTGTTTTATTTTTCTTCTCCAACCCCATAAACTCTTTTTATTCATTTCTTTTGTAACAACACTAGTATCCTCAATATAATAGGATGTTGTTATAATAAGGATTCGAGCTACACTTACACACACCAACATCTAAAGGTTAAAGAACATACGGTTTCTGTGGATGGCGAATTTCTCCCTCACGAAACGATGATTGTTCAACACTCATATAACACCTTCAAAGGTGTCCATAAAGATGTCAATATATTTATATATGATATATAATGTGTTTATGTTTTACTTATGCTTCTTTATTTCTCATTTATGGCATACTTTATGATTTCCATTATGGGTAAAACGCGATAATTTCATTTTAGGAAGTGCGGACTACCGCCCCCTCAAAGTTATTTGAATCGTTAATGCCATATGTGGGATGTATAAAGGATGGAGTAAATGGTATTATACACTATATTATACTAGAATTATATTATACATTTATATCATTATGATTTCATTCCATTAAATATGGAATTGAAATGAAAGTAGCGTTCATGCGTACGTACGGCTTACGGTCTCCATGAACGGTGCATTTCATTTCCTACCGCTAAATGTTATGTAATATTATAAATGAATGTATATACTGGATATATAAAATATATATGACATCTAGATCATGAATATAATTCTGGATATAATGGATATTCTACCACATAAACAACTTGTAATTATAAGAAGTTTATTGTTGACTCAAGTACCAAAGATCGACAAAACGACCGTTATTAACTTAAATAATTACATAATGTTCATATCATTGTAATAAGTGATATAATAAGGATAATGAAATTTAAAATGGTTCTTAATAAGGTATATATTAACTCTAGTTTATTATTCAGGAGGTTAAAGAACGGTTGAGTCAAGTCAGACACCAGGTAAGGGTTTACTTCACAATCTCTTCATTATCCAAGGTTGTTTATACATAATTATCTACTGGGACCTCGTTATCATCCACATCCATGTTTCTTCAAAATATATTTCAAAACATTTTTATTATTTACAAGAATATGGGTTAAAATCATTTATACCCTTTTTGACTTTTTATAAGAGGAATCTTTCCGTCGTTTTCAAAACAAGGTCCTTTTTAACCTTTTCGACAGAATTAAGGTAAGAATGTTTTTTTAAACTTGTACGGTGGGTGCGGTTATTTTCCGCCGTTATAAAATCTTCAAAGCTTTCCTTACAAGCTTATAAGAATATTTTCAAGAAAATGTTATATTTTATGATTTCAAAAATAGAAAGAGATATTTCTCTAAAATATGTTTTGATTTCATCTATGTCAACATCCTTTGATGGATTTTACGCTTATTTGAATTTGATTTATTGTGATAAAAAACTTCTATATTGTATTGAAGGTTTTCTGATATGTTTGAATGTGGATGTGCTATTTTTATACCATTCATAGTTTATGGTAAAATTATTGACATTTCGTATGCTATTTTTAATACGAATGTTTATGTTATGTTTAAACCTTTTCATATGGGAATGCATTGGACTTAATATGTGACGGGTGGAGCCAGCTATAGCTCCTCGATGCATCGGCAGGTCTCATGAGACAAACTAGTGTCTTGGCACGAGGCCTTGACAAAATCTTATTTGTGGTCTTGGCACGAGGCCTTGGCTACGTGGTTATGATAGTCTGGCATTATGCATTCCATTATTATGAAAGTGGTTATTGATATTGCATGTGATTATTCGACCAGTAGAATATCCATGTGAGGAAGTGAATGGCATTATCCCATTTTAATTTTTCCATATTATGTTGATGTTCAAGTTTAAAAGGCTTTTGTTTTAGTTATACATTGCCTTAAATTTTTATGTTTATTTATGAAATCTTCCCCATTATTGTTATCCTTACTGAGAATCAGAGCTCACCCCTTTCAATGTTTTAATATTTTCTAGGATGTGAAGAAGTATTTTATGAATGACCTGCAGGGATAGTCCGAAGAGGATAGAAGTGTGGACTATGGAGACTCTGTTATTTTAGTTTTTCACTTTATGATGTAATGTAACGTTTATGAATGTATCTAGTGTTTCCAAGGCTACTAAACTAATCGGTCTTTCGAGACTTGATCTATTGTGATCATGCCAATGTTACGAAGTAATGCACCGACTCCGGGTAGCTGGGGTCGGGGCGTTAAAGTTGGTATCAGAGGCAGTTTAGTACTAACCTTGGAGGCTAGATTTTGATCAACTCTGATTATAGAACATAGCCCAAAGATAGACTTTAAGGATTAGTATAGAAGAACTTCCTAGAATTTTGTTATTGTAGAGATTTTGTGAGTTTTCAGAGCAATACATCCCTGTCTGGATACGAGCAAGTAGAGGCGGCTCTGGCACAGATGTACCTAGGGGTAAAACCCGAAAACACCACTTTGATCTAGACTCGAACGGGAACTGGTGCACGACAACGGGCCTTGCTGCACTCTTGGTTACGACACTCCCGGGGGATATGCTTTGGATAATTCTCGTTTTCTTTATAAACCACTATGAAGGGTTATGAGTATATACTTCCTCAAAGAAAACATTTTTATGGATTATATCCATAAATAGTTCAATTTATGTTAAGTATCTTACAAGTATGGAATTATGTATTTTGATTTATAAACTAATATAGTTTATGCCATTGTTTAGAAATGGCGCCTAGTGGAAGGAATGGAAACCGTATCAATGCACGCACTCCGTGTAGGGATTTCCCTCCTGCTCAAGATAATTATTGTGGAGCTGGAGATACAACTGGTGCTGATCAACTTATTACCATACTGGGAAAACTCACTCAGGTTATGAATAATAACCTTAATCGTATGGAGCACCCTGATCCGAAACATGGAGGATCAATGTTAGACCGCTTCATGAGGCAACAACCACCAACCTTAAATGGGAGTACAAATCCTATAGTAGCTGAGCAATGGATAAATTCCTTAGAGAAAATATTCCATGCCTTGTGGAGTAGTGAAAGGGAGAAGGTTGTCATGGCAGTTTACCGCCTCACTGGATATGCCGATCAGTGGTGGTCGCTGATTCAAAACACAAAGGAAGATGATGACGTATCGAATATGGAATGGATGGAGTTCAAAGAGCTTTTCTTAGAAAAATACTTTCCTCATGACCATCGAGTAGATATGGAAAGGCAATTTCTGAGTCTGAGGCAGAAGGAGGATGATAATGTCGCAAAGTATGAGGCTAACTTTACAAGGTTAGCGAGGCATGCTGCCGATTATATACGTAACCCAAGGAGTAAGATTGATCATTTCTTTGATGGGTTAAAAACATTTCTCCATCGAGATTTAGTATCACAATACTTCTCATCGTACGAAGATATCGTCTCGTGTGCTATCAAGACAGAAAAGGAATTCTCTAAGTCTTATGACAACAAAGTAAAGCAAGAGAAGAAGAGAACGGGGGAATAAGAGACAGATAAAGGGAAAAAGGGAAAGAAGGATTTTCCATTATGTGATAATTGTGGGAAGAATCACCCTGGTACTTCCCTAAAAGGAATGAGAGTTTGTTATAAATGTGGAGAAAAGGGTCACCAGGCTCGTGATTGCAAGGGAAAGAAAGAGGCTATCAAAGTTGAATGCTACAATTGTAGGGAAATGGGGCATTATGCAAATTAATGTCCTAATCGTCAGGGAAACATACCTCAGAAAAGGCCAAGGGATCAAGGACAATCTTATGCTGTTACTACAGTTGAAGCAGAATAACTAATGTATTGGTGCTTTTGGACTCATGGATTATATTTTGGTTATTAGAATAATGTGATATATATATATATAAGGATTGTACTGTAGTACTTTTTGATTTCAGTAAGGTTTTAATATGATTAAGGTAATCATATTTTTAGTATGTGACAATAAGAGAAACTTTACTTTGTTTGGGGAATCTGATGTTACAATTGATTTTGGAATTAAGAGACCTTTTAGAGAATGTCTGGACAGAGGTATTTTGGATAACTATAAAGGATGGATTGGATTAAGTTGATCTTTAGATAGTATTGTTTAAGGTTAAAAAAAATTTATGAAGATTATTTTTGGAATATTATGATACTATAGTTTTAGGAAAAGGACAACCTGCAGGGTGGGGCATAAACCGTCGCGTCGGACAAAGCTGCAGGAATCGAACCCACAACCATAGTGCGATAGGCCTTTATTTCCTACCACTAGCCTACAGGAAGTCCCTGGTTATTACAAAATAATTTTACTAATCTAAATGGTATGTGTTAACATTTGGAACCTTATACAATTAGGATAAGTATAATATTTTTGAGTTCTATTATCTTTTTGAGTGAAAGATGCGTTGAAGGTTGAAACTCTAGTTGTCAAGCATAAATATATATATACCTATCTCTTATTCAATGAATAAATTTATTCTTAAACTTTAGTAAAGGTATATTAAAACAAAAAAAAATGTGTTATCCTAATACCTTATGTCTTGTTGAACTGATGATATTTTAAATCAACATAGATTGAAGGCTTTGAGGCCCTCAATTTGACAGTTGACTGTGATTGATGACCTCAATCACTCCCTACAAATATTTACGTTTTTCCTCAAATTATATGTCTCTAATTGCCACCAATGTTCTCCTTTTCGAGATCATAATTTGGTGGTGACTTTCTTATTTCCATTTCCCTCTTATTAAGGCTAAATTTTATTAACCTTATTTCCGATGAGGGTTTTCCACAAAGGTATTTTCTATTTTCAACCTTTTATTTTCAAAGAAAAATTTCAAATTGCGAGGACGCAATTTATTGAAGGAGGGGAGAATGTAACACCCCGAGCTTCCATTATACGTTTCTCATTCAATAATGCAATAGCGTGTGTTGTGCGCAACCTCGAGCTCTAACACACACCACAACGAATTATACTAGCCGTTGTGAATAGTAATACCTACTTTTTGAAATTTTATAAATTTTATTTATCAAAATGGACTTCATTTTTGGATTCGGAATATCGAAATTAGCCTTTGTTGAATATTTGGTATTTTTCTGAGAACATCTATTTTTTATGAATAGTGAAAAATACTTAAAAACAACATTTTTAATCAAAATAATTTATAGTGATAAATTATACTATTTAGGGGTTTTAGAGTATAATTAGAATATATTTTTACCATTTTATCCAATGGTGGTCATTAGAATTAATTTAACATTGAAATTGGACATAAACAATTGCCAATCTTTTGATATAAATTGTTTCTTAAAAACACGCTATTTGTTGTAACATCGGGAATTAATTATAAAATTAATTAATGAAAATTATATGTTTGGAATTTTGTAAAATAGACATCATTTTTGAATTCGGAATATCAATTATAGCTTTGGGTGAAATTTTGGCCTTATTCTGAAAAACTTCAATTTTTGATGAATAGTGAAACCACTAAGTGGTTGTTAAAAACTGATTTTTCGTTAAAATGAAATATTACCACTTTTGTGATTTGATTTTCAAAAATCCGACATACATGGTTGTCATTAAGATGTAAAATGTGGTTCAATGAGATTAAAATAATTTTTTGGTGAATAGTAACTTTTACGTTCTTAATCGCGATTAGAGGTAATTAGTGTAGTTTAAGGTACAAATAATGTTTTAATAATATGAGATGAGCATGAAACTTGTCCTACTCTTATTGGATGAGTCATGGCCGACCAAGACAACCCATGGGTCAACTTGGGGACTCCATGGAGCCACTTTAGTTGGAAAATGACATTATTATATATTTATTTAATGTTAAAATTAAATTGACACAATCATGAGTTGTTTTACTAAAACAGTTTTTAAGTGGGGTTACACAAGTCTAAATTTTGATTATAAATATTAATTAGAAATATAAAAAGATTTCCTACATCATAGTATTTTTTTATAATTTTTAGACATTAAATAAATTAAATTAATTATGACATCATGATGATGCAGCGATGACCTCATTATTTAACAATTTAAATAAAATGGAAAGATAATGTAAAATCCAAAGCGAACACTTGTCAAAAACTTATTTTATGAGTATATTTCGAACCCTTATCATCTTATCCTCGAATTATATAAGTGTGGGAACTCTAAAATCCGAAACTCATTTTATAATAATGTGACTTTTCTTTACTTTCCAAAAGTGCCCCTCCTCTCCCCTTATAAAAGGCCCCCACCTCTCCCACCTCATTTACACCATAAAGCCATTTGGCTCGACCAACCTCTGCCCAAATACTCTCCCAACTTCCCTCTCTTACTCCTAGAAGCCTCACTTTGGGCAGAACTCTTCCCAAGGATGCCTTTGGCTCAATTCAAAAAGAGTTACCCGATTTTGTGGTAATGTCATCTCTAATGTTGTTTTGTTTTATTTTTCTTCTCCAACCCCCTAATCTCTTTTTATTCATTTCTTTTGTAACAACACCAGTATCCTCAATATACTAGGATGTTGTTATAAGAAGTATTCGAGCTACACTTACACACACCTACATCTAATGGTTAACGAACATACGGTTTCTGTGGATGGCGAATTTCAGCCTCACGAAACGATTATTGTTCAACACTCATATAACACCTTCAATGGTGGCCATTAAGATGTCACTATATTTATATATGATATATAATGTGTTTATGTTTTACTTATGCTTCTGTATTTCTCATTTATGGCATACTTTATGATTTCCATTATGGGTAAAATGCGATAATTTCATTTTAGGAAGTGCGGACTACCGCCCCCTCAAAGTGATTTGAATCGTTAATGCCATATGTGGGATGTATAAAGGATGGATTAAATGGTATTATACACTATATTATACTGGAATTATATTATACATTTATATCATTATGATTTCGTTCCATTAAATATGAAATTGAAATGAAAGTAGCGTTCATGCATACGTAGAGCTTACCGTCTCCATGAACGGTGCATTTCATTTCCTACCTCTAAATGTTATTTAATATTAAAAATGAATGTATATACTGTATATATAAAATATATATGACATATAGATCATCAATATAATTCTAGAGATAATGGATATTCTACCACATAAACAACTTGTAATTATAAGAAGTTTATTGTTGACTCAAGTACCAAAGATCGACAAAACGACCGTTATTAACTTAAATAATTACATAATGTTCATATCATTGTAATAAGTGATATAATAAGGATAATGAAATTGAAAATGGTTCTTAATAAGGTATATATTAACTCTAGTTTATTATTCAGGAGGTTAAAGAATGGTTGAGTCAAGTCAGACACGAGGTAAGGGTTTACTTCACAACCTCTTCATTATCCAAGGTTGTTTATACATAATTATCTACTGGGACCTCGTTATCATCCACATCCATGATTTGTCAAAATATATTTCAAAACATTTTTATTATTTACAAGAATATGGGTTAAAGTCATTTATACCCTTTTTGACTTTTTATAAGAGGAATCTTTCCGTCGTTTTCAAAACAATGTCATTTTTAATCTTTTCGACAGAATTAAGGTAAGAATGTTTTTTTAACTTGTACGGTGGGTGCGCTTATTTTCCGCCGTTATAAAATCTTCAAAGCTTTCCTTACAAGCTTATAATAATATTTTCAAGAAAATTTTTTATTTTATGATTTCAAAAATAGAAAGAAATATTTCTCTAAAATATGTTTTGATTTCATCTATGTCAACATCCTTTGATGGATTTTACGCTTATTTGAAGTTGATTTATTGTGATACAAATCATCTATATTGTATTGAAGGTTTTGTGATATGTTTGACTGTGGATGTGCTATTTTTATACCATTCATAGTTTATGGTAAAATTATTGACATTTCGTATGCTATTTTTAATACGAATGTTTATATTATGTTTAAACCTTTTCATATGGGAATGCATTGGACTTAATATGTGACGGGTGGAGCCCGCTATAGCTCCTCGATGCATCGGCAGGTCTCATGAGACAAACTAGTGTCTTGGCATGAGGGCTTGACAAAATCTTTTTTGTGGTATTGGCACGAGGCCTTGGCTACGTGGTTATGATAGTCTGGCATTATGCATTACATCATTATGAAAGTGGTTATTGATATTGCATGTGATTATTTGACCAGTAGAATATCCATGTGAGGAAGTTAATGGAATTATCTCATTTTACGTTATCCATATTATGTTGATGTTCAAGTTTAAAAGGCTTTTGGTTTAGTTATACGTTGCCTTAAATTTTTATGTTTATTTATGAAAGCTTCTGCATTATTGTTATCCTTACTGAGCATCCGAGCTCACCCCTTTCAATGTTTTAATATTTTCCATGATGTGAAGAAGTATTTTATGAATGACCTGCAGGGATAGTCCGAAGAGGATAGAAGTGTGGACTATGGAGACAATGTTATTTTAGTTTTTCACTTTATGATGTAATGTAACGTTTATGAATGTATCTAGTGTTTCCAAGGCTACTAAACTAATCGGTCTTTCGAGACTTGATCTTTTGTGATCATGCCAATGTTACGAAGTAATGCACCGACTCCGGGTAGCTGGGGTCGGGGCGTCACATTAATAATGATAATTACTGTAGTTAAAAGTAGTATCGGGATATAAAAACTGAAGAACACAAAAATTCAATGGTGTAACCCATCAGATAATACTCTCCCATGATGGTCAAACCTAGCATAAAAAATGTTAAATGAAAAATAAGCACTAAAAATATATTTTACACTATAAAAGGAATTATAAAAACCTTCATGAATCAAGTAATAAATGTAGATGAATAGTGTAGTCTATAGAGAGGGAATAGTGGTCATTGGGATTTGACCATTAAATAACGGTTGGCCAATATGAACATTGTACAATATTACAATTTTCCAATATGTTCACTAGCTAATAATTTGGTAAATAAAACTATTTTTAATTTTTTTACCAATAGAATTAGTTTTTATAGAGGATAATGAAAAATAATAGTGTATGTAGAAAGGATAAATTGTGGACTAAACTATTAGAGTCATGTCCGTTGAATCCTATTTATAAAGATTGGGAGTGAGGTAGCATCAATGGGGATTTCCCTAAACCAATCCAAAAATGTGGTTTAACAAGTGAGTTTTGAATGAAATTGACTATGAGAGAAGTTCATGTTAGATGAGATTATGAATAGGCCAATATTAGCTTAACCACCTCATTAATATAACACCATCACACACCTTACCCATTCACTACAAAAAAACATGGTTTTTGAAGTTCCACACATTAGTAGTGCTGAAATTATATTGATAATGGGGGACTTTATCATCACTAAAAAATCACTGATAAAGGGTATTTTTAATAGCTATACAAACGTGTTGTTAAAAGTTCCCTTTATTAGCTATTTTTTTAGTGCTGACAAAGAAACACTATTTATTAGTTCTTTTTTTGGCACTATTAAAGGGTCCCGATTTATCAGTTCTTTTTTTAGTAGCGCAGATGGGGGGGGCTTTATCAGAGAGTTTTTTTGTTGTGATGATAATGTTTATATGTAAAGAAAAATTATATTTCATAAAAAATAATATTGATATATAAATATATAACTATATTAATATTGATATAAGTAATATATATATATATATTTATATTAAATATGATTTTGATATGTATAAATAAACATTTTCACATAGTATATAATATAAACAGTGAAAATAACTTATAAAATATCTTTAAAATGTTTAAATAATAATTTTATATTTATCATTGAATAAAAATCAATTAATATCTATTTTATGAACCAATAAAGAAAAAAATAAATAAAATAGAAAAAATATGTTGAAAACGTAAATCAAATATCAAATAACCATAACTCACTACTATAAATACGGCCTTTATCAACCGTTATATATATATATTTATATTTATATGTGTATATATATATATATTTGTGCATATACATTGACAAACTAATATATATTATCTGTATATTATACAAACATGTATATACATATTAATATAATATAATTGTAAATATATATAATGATATATAATTATACTTACAGATATAGATATTATATATATTTTTGTGTGTGTGTGTTGTATATATGTATTTATTTATTTATTCACACACACCCAAAAGAATATTTTTTTAATGTATTTTAAACTTATCTTATAAATATATATTAATATATGGGTATAACTATATGTATATGAATATAAAGATATATATATATTAATATAACAAAAAATATATATATTAATATAACTAAATATATTTACTAATATAAATAAATATATATATCTATATAAATACATATATGTTAATATAAATATATATTAATGTATAATTAAATATAACTATATATATATAAATAGATATATTTTTAAATGGGGAAGAAATCATTATTGTAGAGTGGTAAAGGTTTTGGACCACATGAAAGATGTTCTCGGTTCGAATCCTGGGGGAGTTAGGGCGTGCACGCTGGTGGAAATGGGACTAAGCACTGTTAATGGCTAGGAAGGGGTGATTTTTGGGGCATGCGGACAGGGGGGGCTATTGTAGGGGGTTTCAAAAACTATTGAAGGGATATTAAAGTGCTATTGAAGCCCCTCCATGAATAGCATAATTATTATTTTTTTATTTTTTATTTTTTTTACTTTTATCAACGCTAAATGTACTGTTGATAAATGGCCCATTCAGCAGCACTTTTTATTAGCCCAGATAAATGACCAGTTTTATTAGTGATTTTATTTAACTCAAATAATGTTTTCCTTATCATTGAATTTTTTAGCGCTGATAAAGGGGACCCCTTATTTTAGCGCCTCAATTAATGACACTATTTTAAGACTATAAATGGACTTTTATAGCGTTGATAAAGAACATTTTTTGAAGATTGTTTGGGAATATGATGTTGTAACAAGGGGTTATATATCTAGACCATATCAGTTAAAATTTTTATATTTCCATTTTTAATAATATAACCGTTATATTTATCCATTTTTTATTACATTATAAATGATTATATAATGTTTTTCAATAAAATTATAATTTTATACAACGAAATGAAAATTATATTTTAAGGATATATATAGTTTTTATCAGAAACACTTTTAAATAATTATTTTTTTGTAATAAAATTAAATTTATAAAACATTCCTATTAAATTATATTTTTAAATTATAGATGATAATATAATCTTAGGAAGTCAAATGTAATTTTCAAAGGGCCCCAAAATATTATCAACCCAAAAAAGGGAATTTTATAATTTATAGGATTATTTAAATAAAAATTTTAATTATCATACATAGATAATTATTTTGATAATATACATATTAATTTTTAATTTAGCATGTCAAAATTATTCAACGGTTAATGTTTCATAATTTTCTCTGAACCATGAATTTCTGGGAAAAAATTATATGTGGTATAAATATACGGTATGTATTGTGACGTCATAAATTCAAAAAAAAAACATATGAAATGAATAATATAAAAACAATAATTCACTATACTAATATATATATTTTAAATTAATATGTTATTAAGGTTTTTTAATTATTATTTTAAAACCTCGAAGAATACCACAACACATATATAGTACATTAATGTTTGAAAATCAATTCTCTTGGAACATAAATCACGTACCCAAGAACATGGGAAATATTTTAATTAGTTCAGTTAAAATACTTATAAAATACAAAAAACCACTTCCATTTTGTAGAAACCATGACCAAAAACCATAAGATGTTCTGTTTATTGGATAAATATATCATATTGAGCCCAAAAAATAAAAATAGGAAATTAATAAATAATTCACCCTCTTTTATTATAAATACCCACCCTTCTCCATTCATCTCCAGTAAAAATGATTGATCCCTGAGGTTATAGTAATTTTACATCACAAAATGTCTTAACATGAATTCCTTAATTCATAAAGGTTTCATCCTCATGTTTTAGGAAGCAACTCCTCAAGGTAAGGGAATTCTCTGCTTATTCATTTCAATTCAGGTAGCTCATTTATTTTAGGTCTTTTAAATGTTAAAATATATTATTTATTATTAAAATTATTATCATTTCATTATTGTAAAAAAAACTTTTTGATCGATGAAAGACCCTCTTCAACTATTATGGTACTATTTCCTTAGTCCATGTTTATACCCTTCAAGCGGCTGAATTCATTTCCCGAATTTCACTCTTTTTCTAGATAAATTATCACACTTTGGATACCCAAATACATTACATACACATTTTCATTTACATATATGTAAATATAACTTATCTATTCTACGATTTACATGTTAAAAACCCACATTACATTTATGTTGTTTAAAACTGTTGTAATTTTTGATTCATTAAGAATGCATGTAAGCAATGATTTTATATGAACCATGTTCTTCATTATCTATAGATTATTGATAAATATATTTTTTATGATCAATATGGATCTCATGAATTTATAAATATAATGGATTCACCCATATTTCACTTCAAATCATTTGGTAAATAATTAATCATTAGAGATGACATGTTTTATGATAACTTTGTGAATAACCTTAGTAATAATGATTTATGTGACCTTTGGGATAATCCTTGGATATTTTCTTATGAATGTATAATTTTTCTATTATAGTAACATTTCCATTATATTTATCTTGAAATTTTTATTATTCTATCATTTTATGTATCATGTGTAACACCCAAAGCTTCCACGGTACACTTCACTCTGAATAATACAGTAGCGCGTGTTGTACGCAACTTCAAGTTCTAACACACCACAACCAATCAAACTAGCCGTTATGAATAGTAATACCTAATTTTTTAAATTGTATAAATTTTATCTTTCAAAATGGTCTTCATTTTTGGATTCCGGATATCGAAATTAGCCTAGGGTGAAATTTTGGTACTTTTCGGATAACATTCATATTTTGATGAATATTGAAAATTACTAAATTTCAATTAAAAATACATTTTAAATTGAATTAATTAATAGTGATAAATTATTAATTTGAGTGGTTTTAAAGAATATTTAGAATATATATTAACCATTTAATACTATGTTGGTCATTGGACGTAATTTCACATTTAAACCAGACATAAACTTGTGTCAATCTTTTGATAGTTATTATTTCTTAAAAACATGCTATTTGTTTTAACAACGGGAATTAATTTTTAAATTAATTAATGAAACATATAAGTTTTTAATTTGGTAAAATAGACAACATTTATGAATTCATAATATCAAATATATCTTAGGCCGATTTTTTGGAATTTTTCTGAAAACTTTCAATTTTTGATGAATAGAGAAAAATACTGAGTTATAGTTTAAAACCAAATTTTTATTTAAATAATAATTTATTTTAATTTAATTTAATTAAGGTCAATATAGATAAATAATACCTATATATGTTCAATGTAATTCATTGGAGTTAGTTTAGAATAATTTAAGATATATAAAAAATTTATTGAACTTTTCACCGTTTTTTTCCCACCTCCTAGGAGAATTTAGAACTTCACTTTAAACTTAATTTTACCACTTCTATGAGTATAATTTCTAAAATATAAGAGACACGGTTAATACCATGGAGTAAAATTTGGTTCAATGTGATGAAAATAATTTTTGGTGAATAGTTTCTTTTTACTTTTATTTACTTTGGTTAAAGGTAAATTGGGTAATTAAGGGTAAAAATGATATTAATATTACCCTAAAACATATACTAATTCTATTGGAAAAGTGTATCTCGAACAAAAACAACCTAACGAAAAAAATATTATCATTTAGGTCCACTCGGATTAGATTAGGACATTTATTATTATTTAATTCAATGAAGAGCTATAAGAGTTAAAATCAATGTTTATTTACTAAAACATTTTTAATATAGGGTTATACATAATATAAATTAGATTGTAAATATTAATTATAAAGATAAAACAATTTACTACATAATTGTATTTTTTTATAATTTTTAGACATTATATAATTTAATTTATTTACCACACAATGGTGATGCAGTAATTACCTAATTAATGAAATATTAAAATAAACGATATTATAAATATCAAAATAAATGTAATTTATTCTTTTTATTAATAAAACTAATTTTATAGGTTAATATGACATATGAGGATTGATTATATAAATTTTTTTTGACGTAATAATGCTTTTATGAATTTATCAAAAACAAAATACACAATAATGTCAAAATTGACAAAAAAGAGTTTTTAAAACAAATATTATGTTATTAATTGATATTAAATTCCTAAAAATATATGGTTTCGCCAAGATACTTATATCATGATAGGTGTATCATTAATGGACCACTTGAGGGTCTATTGGAGGTATATAGTTGTTTATTAACTATATAATATAAAAATACAAAGTGACATGGTAAGTGTCAAACTAATCAACTAAGAGTTAAATCTAAATGATGAGGTTAATATAATGACACAAACCTGTCTAAATTAAATTGTTTGAGTGGATTTTGACCCAACCCTAGATTAACCTTTAAATAATCCACTTTTGGGCCATTATAAACCGAATATATATTTATTATAAAATAATATATATAGCTTTTCCAAAGGTGCGCCTCACCCATCTTATAAAAGGGCACTTCCCCTTCACATTAATTCACATCTTAAAAGCCATTTGAATCGGCCAAACTCTTTTCCAATATCCTCCCAACTACCCTCACTTCAACCTAGAGGCCTTATATTGATCATAAATCCAACCTAATGTGGAATTTTGATCAAATCAAATAGAAGAACCTGAAGAAGAGGTAATGTTTTCACCACACTCTTTCAAGTTCCTTTCATCATCCACATTTTCATTCATTTTTATTCTCATTATAAAATAATAACTCCAGTATCTTATATATAATTTTCTGTAATTATAAATATGGTACAAAAATATTCAGTATTATATCCATCATTTGAATGACATGTCACTATACGTGCGTACGTACGGCTTACCGTCTCCACGACGTGGTGTAATTGTTATTCAATATATTATTAGTTGGATGGGTATAATTATGATGTTTAATTCATGTAAATAATAAATATAACATGATAATTATTCTGTATATATGATATACCCACAAATTATATATTATTTTAATATCAAAAGAATGATATTGTCACTCGTGCGTACGTACGGACTACCGTCTCCACGAACGCGATGAGATTCATTCCCCATCGTATCCATTAAAAAATAATTCACATTTGATGATTAAAAATAATTTTAAGATACATGATATGATTATGGATATGAATAAGATACATCACATCCATAACAAATATAGCTCGCATAACAAATAATATAAATGAAAACGAATCTGTTAACACTCGAAAAGATGATAATACAAAGATATTATTAAGAAATCCATGCTAAAAGATCATATATGATATCATATTAATTTAAATGATTTTTTATAACTCAATAAAAATTATTTCACCATTATACTGGAGGTTAACCTAGCGTCTACCAAGGATAAAGTACAAAGTAAGGGGTTTCTTATCTCACTTTTAATTCTGTGAGATTTCCATTATTCACCACATATTTATTGCATGTGGTGTTTGTACTATCCATGACTGTATTCATTGTGTAATATAATTTAATTTATGGATATTTATATAATCATTGTATTATCCTTATTTCATGGGTGCATGTTTCATAAGTTACCAAATCGATAAGGGAATTTTAAATTTCAATTTCCACTCATTCGGCTTTATGCATACTTTATTGATAATTTTACTCCAAGATTATGTGTGGAATCACTATTCATTTGATTATGTCATAATTTCCACTCCCCTTTCAATGGATATACTTTTTATTTACATAATCACTCCATTTATAAATTCTAAAGTCATTGGTATGAACGTGATTAGAGTAATTTTTACTCAATCTCGATTTGTTGATATAAACATCCAATTCATTGGTGTTGTTTTTACAAGAATATATGCGAATGTCATTTGATTGTTTTACACTGAATATCCAATCATATTTAGTGTATTTATATTTTTCACACATAACTATGTCGTTGATTTATCCTTAACATAAGGATACAAATTTTATGAGATATTTCATCTCAATTTACATTCCATTGAGACTTCTTTATTGTTATACACCAAATCACTTTTATGTGGTGTATATAATGTACTTTTACAAAGTATATCATGAATCCCTTTATTCTCATGATATTAAAATGTTTTGATTACCTAAATTATTTCTATTCAAGTGTCTCTCTTTTGGTTAGAAACTCTAACTAAAATACCTTTTTTAAATGTTTTAAAAAATTATTCCTATAAATATTTCTCATTAATGTCCATGTTTTAAAAATGGTTTTAAGGATTTATTTATATGGACATTAATGTTTTAAAATTAAAACTCTTTTTAAAATTTTCAAAGTGGTATGGTACACTTTGATTCAAAAATCTTTTTTTAAATGGCTTCTTGACAAATAGTGTGACTTTTAAATGATTTCCAGAAAAAGGGGGATATTTCTCTCAAATTGTTTTGATGCTTATTTTCATCTATGTCAATATCCTTCATTATTATCGATTGAGGTTAATATGATACAATACAATCTCCCATATTATAGTGAATGAGTTATGTTTGACTGTGGATGTGCTATTTTTATACCATTCATGGTTTGGGGATAAGTATTGACATTTCGTATGCTAGTTTTAATAAAATGTTTATGTTATGTTTCAAACTTTTCATATGTGGAATGCATTGGACTTAGTAAGTGACGGGTGGAGCCTGCTATAGCTCCGCGATCCATCAGTAGGTCTCATGAGACAAACAAGAGTCTTGGAACGAGGCCTTGAAAAAATATTAATTGTAGTCTTTTCACGAGGCCTTGGCTATGTGGTTATGATAGTCTGGCATTATTAATTCCATCTTTATGAAAGTGGTTATTGATATTGCATGTGATTATTCGACTAGTAGAATATCCATGTGAGTAATTAAATGGAATTATTTAATTTATCATTTCCATATTATTCTGATGTTCACGTTTAAAAGGCTTTTCTGTTAGTCATACATTTATTTAAGTGTTTATGATTATCTATGAAAGCTTATACTATATTGTTATCCTTACTGACCATCTGAGCTCACCCCTTTCAATGTTTTATTTTTCCCAGGATGTGAAGAAGTAATTTAGGAATAACTTGCAGAGATAGTATGAGGGTATGTGAAGAAAATATGTTGTTGTAGTTTTTTTACCTTATGATGTAATGTAAGACTTATGAATATATCTAGTGTTTCCAAGGATACTAAACTAATCAGCCTTTCGAGACTTGATATTTTTTGTGTTCATGCCAATGTTATATAATAATGCACCATCTCTGGGTAACTGTGGTCGGGTCGTTAAAGTTGGTATCAATAGAAGTTTAGTACAAACCTTGTGAGCTAGATTTAGATAAACTCTGATTAGAGCACATAGCCCTAAGATAGACTTTGAGGATTAGTATAGAATAACTTCCTAGAATTTTGGTATTATAGATATTTTGTGAGTTTTTAGAGAAATACATCCCTGTCTAGATACGAGTAGGTAGAGGCGGCTCTGGCACAGATCTTCCTAGGGGTAAAACCCAAAGACACTTCTTTGAGCTAGACTCGAACGGGAACTGGAGCACGACAACGGGCCTTACTGCACTCTTGGTTACGACACTCTCGGGGGATATGCCTAGGATAATTTACATTTTCTTTACAAACCGATTTGAAATATTATATATAAGATGAGAGTAAATGACCTTGGTTAAAACTAATGTGTTTCAAATTAAGAATATGGTGACATGATATTCTCTAAATGGTTTTATGACTACTGTTACTCACACAATGCTTTCCGGTTTTAGTCATTGGATGGATTTTGAGGAAGTAATACTGACTTTGAGAGTGATGTACAAGGTGGGAATGGTGGTGGCAATGAGTAACAAAATGGAATGTTGATAGGCGTAAAAGATATCTTCTTCATGAAAAATCAATTTTCCTAAAATATGATCAACAATATATATATTAACCAATTCCTGGACACAAAAAAGAAGCGAAAGGTGATGAATGATAAGAGCTCCAGAAGGGGAGACAATAGAGAAAGGAATCCTCAATTTCCATCATGCAGGAAATGTGGATGGAGACACCCAGGAAAGTGTCTCAATGGGACAAAAAATGCTTTACGTGCGGGAAGGAAGGACATAAAGTGAAGAATTGTCTAATAAAAATGAAGAGTACCATGGAAGAAGATAAAAATGATCCCAAGAATCCATTTACAGTCATTTTCCGTAAATGTGGGGGACCTGGCCATTACCCGAGTGAATGCCCTATCCTATAGGATATTTTATTAGTCAAAGAAGAAGCTATGTGGAAATAAATGGTTGGAGAAATGTTTAAAAAGTATTAGTGCTCCTTGTTAAAGAGTTTACTTTGGAATAATTTTCTCTTGTATTTGTAACCCTACAGTTTTCCATTTGAGAATGATATTTGAAGAAGAATTATCTTTTCTCTTGTTGAAAAATTTATAAATTACCATTTGGTTTTATATGATCATTGTGTTTGAGGAAATTACAAGTTATTATAATTTGGGAAGGAAATGCAAGGTATGAGATAAAATTTGTGGTTAAATTATGTTATTGTTATTTTGAGGAACTTATCTCATTTTGGTAATGTTATAAAATATTGTTTTTGAAAAATGACAACATGCAGACCATGCGAAAACCCATCGCGTCAGAAAATGCTATGGGAATCAAACCCACAACCAAAGTGTGATTGGGATTTATCTCCCACCACTGGACTACATGAAGTCCCTGGTTAGTGTGACTATTATCTTTAGTTTAATGATTTTATTGATCAATGATAAGTTTATTTGGAATCTTATGACTTATCAAATGAATACCCTTAGTATAAGAAAATTATTTGTTGATTAAGTGATGAATGTTTTTTTGAAAGATGTTTTATTTGTTTGGAACACTATATTCCCAAGTAAAATAGAATTCTATGGGATTTAATTTTATGAGTAATTTTGGAATTTTATCTATGTTTTTATTGTGGATTTATAGTTACTTGGGTTATTTATGGAAATGATAAACCTATAATAAAGAATATGTGACTAGGTTAATTGATTTTATGTATGTTACTTTATGTGTAGTTCATGTCATTCAGAGATGCAATTTAACGTGGAAGACTACATAACCAAATTCTTATAAGTTTTGGGTTTCAATATTAGATTGGATTATAATGAATGATTTTAAGGTCAATTGATTATTGAATGGTATTTATTTAAATTTGGGGTATTGTTGGTTTAATTTTAGAAATTAAGATTAGTTTTTTTTCTCTAATGGAATATCCATATGGGGGATCATCAGATCTTATACTATCGGTTTTGGTTTTGATTAATCACTAAAGATAGGGTAAATATATAGTTTATCCTATGTGGATCATGTTATTCTATAGAATTTTATTCTAGCTCTTCCTGTGTGACCAAGTCTTCATGAATACTCATTGTTCAAAAAAATGAGTTAGTGGTAGAATTTAATTAACGAATGAATCTATACTTAAAAAGTAAGTATATCTCTCTATGTTCTTAGTCATTATCATATATTAATTCCTCATCTTTATGTAATGTAACTTAAAACAAAAAAAATGTTTTCAGTTTAATTTTCCTACTGGGAAACTAATTACCGTTTGTCCCATCACAAGTGTGTGGTTTTCTTATTGTTAACTTTCTCTTGATCATGTTCTCTATCCCTCTCCAACATAACTTGAAACATATTTTATCATCCATATCCATGTTTTTCTACATGGAATCCTAGTATAGATTATCTCAGGTTACCTTTGTACTTCTCTTTATTTCTTTTAAAGTGACAGTTTTATTGACTCTTTTTCCGATGTGGGACTTTCCATTATATTTCCAAGCCCAATTTTGAAAATTTAGAGGATTAAATTTATTGAAGAAGTGGACATTATGAATAGTAATAACTACTTTTTGAAATTTTATACATTTTATCATTCAAAATGGACATCATTTTTGGATTCTGAATATCGAAATTAGACTATGGTGAAATTTTGGTACTTTTCGGATAAATTTCATATTTTGATGAATAGTGAAAATTACTAAATTTTAATTAAAAACCACTTTTTTAATCGAAATAATTAATAGTGATAAATTATTAATTGGAGTGGTTTTAAATTATATTTAGAATATATTTTTACCATTTAATACAATGTTGGTCATTGGACATAATTTCACCTTTAAACCAGACATAAACAAGTGTCAATCTTTTGATAGTTATTATTTCATAATAACACGCTATTTTTTTGACAATATGAATTAATTTTTAAATTAAATAATTCAATTTATATGTTTTTAATTTTGTAAAATATACATCATTTGTGAATTCATAATATCAAATATATATTAGGCCAAATTTTTGGTATTTTTCTGAAAACTTTCAATTTTTTATGAATAGTGAAAAATATTGAGTTATAGTTTAACACCGAAATTTTATTTAAATAATTATTTATTTTATTTAAAATTTAATTAAGGTAAAAATAGATAAAAAATACCTATATAAGTTCAATTTAATTCATTGGAGTTATTTTAGAATAATTTTAGATATATAAAACTTTTATTGAACTTTTCACCGTCTTTTACCCACCTCCAAGGAGAATTTGGAAATTCTCATAAAACGTAATTTTTCCACTTCTGTTAGTGGAATTTCGAAAATCCTATAGACATGGTTAATATCAAGTAGTAAAATTTGGTTTAATGTGATGAAGATAATTTTTGGTAATATTAAGTTTTTACTTTTATTTACCACAGTTATAAGTAAATAGGGTAATTAAGGGTAAAAATGATATTAATATTAACCTAAAACATGTACTAATTCTATTGTAAAAGTGTTTCTCGACCAAAAACAACCATATAAATAAAATATTTTCATTTAGGTCCGCTTGGATTAGATTAGGACATTTATTATTATTTAATTCAAAGAAGAGTTAAAAGAGGTAAAATCAATGTTTATTTACTAAATCATTTTTAATATAGGGTTATACATAATATAAATTCTATTGTAAATATTAATTAGAAAGATAAAACTATTTCCTAAATAATGGTAATTTATTTATAATTTTTAGAAATTAAATAATTTAATTTATTTATGAAACAATGGTGATGCAGTAATTACCTAATTAATGAAATATTAACATAATTTATATTATAAATATTAAAATAAATGTAATTTGAGCCTTTTTATGAATTTTACTAATTTTATATGTTAATATAACATATTAGTATTGATTATATAAATTGTTTTCGAAGTATTAATTTTGTTATGGATTTATCAAAAACAAAATTCCCAATAATGTCAAAATGGACATAAACGAGTTTTTAAAAAACAGATTATATTATTAATTGATATAAAATTCTTAAATATCTAAGGTTCGTCCAAGAGACTTATTTCATGATAGTTTTATCATTTATGGACCACTTTAGGGTCTATTGGAGGTATATAGTATGTTTATTAACTATATAATATAAAAATACAATGTGACATGGTAAGTGTCAAACTAATTAACCAAGAGTTAAAACTAAAAGATAAGTTTAATATAATGACCCAAACCTGTCCAAATTCTATTGTTTGAGTGGTTTTCGACCCATACCCACCTTAACCTTTAAATAATCCACTTTGGAGCCATTATAAATCGAATATAAATTTATTATAAAATAATATTTCTATCTTTTCCAAAGGTGCCCCTCACCTCTCTTATAAAAGGGCACTTTCCCCTCTCATTAATTCACAACTTAAAAGACAATTTTCTCGGAAAAACTCTAACCAAATATCCTCCCAACATCCCTCACTTCAACCGAGAGGGCTTATCTTGATCAGAAAGCCAACCTATGATGTCATTTTGATCAAATCAAAAGGAAGAACCCAAAGAAGAGTTAATGTTTTCACCACCCTCATTCAAGTTCCTTTCTTCTTCCACTTCTTCGTTCTTTGTTATTCCAATTATAAAATAATAACTCCAGTATATTATATATACTGTGATTTTATTATAAATATGGTACAACCATATTAATTATTATATCCATCCTTTGAATGACATGTCACCAAACGTGTGTAAGTACGGCTTACCGTCTCCATGTCGTGGTGTAATTGTTATTCAATATATTATTATATGGATGGGTATAATAATGATGTTTAATTCATGTTAATAATTAATATAACATGATAATTATTCTGTCTTTATGATATACCATCCAATTATATATTATTTTAATATCAAAAGAATGATATTGTCGCTCGTGCGTACGTACGGACTACCGTCTCCACGAACATGATGAGATTCATTCCCCATCGTATCCATTCAAGTCTAATTCTCATTTTATGATTAAAAATAATTTTTAGAGACATGATATGATTATGTATATGAATACGATACATCCAACCATAACAAATATGGCTCTGATAACAAATAATATAAATGAAAATGAATCCGTTAACACTCGAAAAGGCGATAATACTAATATGTTATTAACAAATCCATGTTAAAAGATCATATATGATATCATATTAATGTAAATGATTTTTTTATAACTCAATAAAAATTATTTCACCATTATATAGGATCTTAAACTAACATCTACCAAGGAAAAAGAACAAAGTAATGGCTTTCTTATCTCACTTTTAATTCCGTGAGATTTCCATTGTTCACCACTTATTTATTACATGTGGTGTGTGTACTTCCCGTGATTTTATTCAATGTGTAATATACTTTAATTTATGGATATTTACATCATCATTGTATTATCCTTCTTTCATGGGTGCATGTTTCATAAGTTTCCAAATCGATAAAGGAATTTGAAATTTCAATTTCAACTCATTCGACTTTACGCATACTTCATTAATTAGTTTACTCCAAGATTATCTGTGGAATCACTATTAATTTGATTATGTCATAATTTACAATCCCCTTTCTATAGATATACTTTTTATACACATAATAAATACATTGAAAAATTCTCAAGTCATCAGTATGAACTTGATAAGAGTAATTTTTACTCAATCTCGATTTTTTGAGATAAACATCCAATTCATTGGTGTTGTTTTTACAAGAATATGTCTGAATGTCCTTTGATTGTTTTACAATAAATATCCAATCATATTTAGTGTATTTATATTTGTCACACATAGTTATGTCGTTGATTTAACCTTAACCTAAGGATACATCCTTTATGAGAGATTTCATCTCAATTTACATTCCATTGAGACTTATTTCTTGTTATACACCAAATCACTTTTATGTGGTGTATATAATGTACTTTGACATAATATATCATGAATCCCTTTATTCTCATAATATTAAACAGTTTTTATTACCTCAATTATTTTTATTCAATTGTCTCTCTTTTGGTGAGAAACTCTAACTAAAATTCCATTTTTAAATGTTTTAAAGACTTATATTTCTAAATCTTGCTCATTAATGTCCATGTTTTAAAAATAGTTTTAAGGATTTACTTATATGGACATTAAAGTTTTAAAATTAAAACTGCTTTTAAAAGATTCAAAGTGGAATGGGACACTTTGATTCAAAAATCTATTTTTAAATGGCTTCTTGACAAATGGTGTGACTTTTAAATGATTTCATGAAAAAGGGGATATTTCTCTCAAATAGTTTTGATGATTATTTTCATCTATGCTAATATCCTTCAATATTCACGATTGAGGATAATATGATACAATATAATCTCCCATATTGTATCGAATTAGTTATATGTGACTGTGGATGTGCTATTTTTATACCATTCATGGTTTGAGGATAAGAATTGACATTCTGTATGCTAGTTTTAATATGAATGTTTATGTTATGTTTCAAACTTTTCATATGAGGAATGAATTAGTAAGTTACGGTTAAAGCCGGCTATAGCTCCTTGATGCATTGGTAGGTCTCATGAGACAAACTAGAGTCTTGGCACGAGGCCATGATAAAATAATAATTGTATTCTTGGCACGATGCCTTGGCTACGTGGTTGTGATAGTCTGGAATTATGCATTCCATCTTTATGAAAGTGGTTATTGATATTGCATGTGATTATTCGACTATTAGAATATCCATGTTAGTATGTAAATGTCATTATTTCATTTTATCAATGCCAGATTATTCTTATCTTCAAGATTAAAATGATTTTGTTTTAGTCATACATTACCTTAAGTGTTTATTCTTATCTATGAAAGCTTCTGCTATATTGTTTTCCTTACGGATCATCTGATCTCACCCATTTCAATGTTTTATTTTTCCCAGGATGTGAAGAAGAAATTTATGAATGACTTGCATGGATAGTATGAGGGGATATGAAGACAAGATGTTGTTGTATTTTTTTTACCTTATGATGTAATGTAAGACTTATGAATATATCTAGTGTTTCCAAGGCTACTAAACTAATCGGTCTTTTGAGTCTTTATCTTTTTTGTGATCATGCCAATGTTATGTAATAATGCACTGACTCTGGGTAACTGGGGTCGGGGCGTTACATCATGTGTTATCCATTATCATTATTCAAGTGTTTATTACCTTTGTTTATAAATTATTGTGCTTTATTCACACATTTTTCTATTGATCAATGTCCCAAGGAAATTACATTTAGTGAGGTGACCTAGGATTAATTTAAAAAAATATTTGAAAAGTATTAAATAATTTTTATGTTCACTATTTAATATTTAATTATTTTATTAGGCATGTTGTTTTCAAGACACTAGACCTAAAAATTCCATTTCATGTTACTAATTTAATATTTTCTTAATTTTGGTTAACAATCATGTAATAAAAAAGAATGATGCCATAGTTGGTATTGAAGTTTATTTTTATTTATTTCTGGGAATTGTGAATTGAATAAACTTGTACGATCTCTAGGGATATTAATAAATAGTGTAATATGTCATAGAATTTTTGTAATGTATTATGTCAATGGTTTTCAAGAAATGAAATCTAGGTTTGGATACTACATGTGGATGTGTCTCAATAAAATTATTACGTAGGTTAATAACCCTAAAAATGGTGCATTGTGAATTGGATCGATCATCACATGGTGCATGAAAATGTGCCTTGATACACACTAGGTTTAAAACTCCAAAGGGATATGTTTGGTGGATCACATGATTTCTATAAACCATTATTAAGGGTATAGAGAAAATTTTATTATTATTAGAGGATATTAAAAGAATAAAATTTTTTAACAATTTTTTTTGTTATTAAACATTATTTAGAAGTATTGGATTCCTAAAATTATTAAGTTTATCAATATAGTTTTCTTAATTTAGAAAAAATGTATAGATATACTAGTTACTACATAAATGATTAGTGTAATATATGATACAATTAAGAACATCCTATCACTACAGATTCTAGAATGGAAATCTTCTTGAGGTTGACGTACCAAATAACTCGGGTTCTTAATAATAACCAAAATAATTTTAAATTGATAGATTCATCATAAACCTAAAGTCATGTAGTTGATTCCTCCATGCAAGGACAACCACCGTCATTTAGTGGATTTTATGAACCAGTAATTAAAAAAAATTATTTCTACTATAGAAAATATATTTTTTGTATTCCGTTGTATATAGATAATGAATGTCACATTAAAAGTATATTTCATAAGAGGATTTGTTGGTCAATTGTGGAATCTTTTTAAGTACATAAAACAATGATAGAATATTAATGGGATGTATTTGGAAGAGTTTATGAGTTATTTTTTTAATAAACTCATTCCCCATTCAATGATAAACAAATATAAATGGAATTCTTAGAGAGGAAGATGAAAGCATATTAATTGATGTGAAGCTATGAAATGGACTTTTCAAGACGACACAATAAACCGATATATTTTTTATTGATCATAAGGGAATTTTTAATAGGTTATTCGGTGGATTGAGAGCCCATATTTGGAGGAATTAAGATTATCAATACTATGTAATCTTTTAGGAGATTTGTTTGACGATTTATGTATGTCAAAATAGAGTTTAGAGAATAAATGTGGTCGCATAGGCCTAATAAAAATAATTTTTTATTGAAGATAGCCTCATGGAATAATTATGATCCTGGAAGAGGAGGAATGAAAATGATAATACCATGTTTAAAAAATGATGGAAGAAATATTCAGGGAACTACATTATAGGTAGTGGATTGTGATAAATGTGCATGAAGGACATAAAAATATATCAGAAATATCTTTTTGAGTTAAACCCAAAATATCATAATGAAAATTAAAAAGAAAATATTCTGCAAGAATATTGTGAAGTACAATGATTCAAGTGTGGATAACCTAAGATCATTAAAAATTAATTCCCAAATTAATAGATAATATAGGGAATTCTCCATCCTCTCCATAGGAAAAAGGGGAAAGGTCATTATTTTTAAATAATGATGGATAATGTAGTGGCTCCAAATGTTTTGGTGGTAGGTAAATTATTTTTTATCCAAAACATAACAAGTAAATTGTTTGACACAAGGATTTTGGGCCACCCAAGTCCTTTGTTACAATTGATTTTGAAGGTCTTCGGGCCACCTTAAGGCCATTGGGTCACCCCATGGCCTTCAGGACGCATTCAAATGCAGAGGTACCAGTCAGACTACAATGGACAAGGCTTTTGAGGAGGATTTAGGGCATGCACATCCACTGGATCAGAGCTAGCCATAATTGGATGAAAGAGAGGGTATTGTTTTTCCATCCGTACCGGGCCTGTGCAGCTTTGCTTTGGACTGCTTGCCAACAAACCCTGCAACATTGGAGTGCTGATATCATGACATATGTTGGGGAGGAGAAATTCAATGTTTTCTTGTCTTTGTGATTCCCTCATTGACCTACGTATCATGTAATTGTCTCTAATAATTTGGACCTTTCAAGGGTTCTACCTCACCCCACAAAGGTGTATTATAAAAAATAAAAAAATGAAGCCCCTCGTGCCATTCTGGTCTATGTATTCCTTTTTTTGTCTATGTTTGAAAAAATATAGAATCAAAACCGGAACTACAACTGGTATAACTATCACTTAAATTACAAGAGGAGTTATCAAAAAATAAAATGTGTATAGAAACTATAGTATTAACTTTTCAATGTTTTATATATTAAAATAATTACCAATCATTCCCATGGTTGAAATAAACACTATACTAGGGATTTACTATCTCAAGAAGAATATTCCTAATATAAACTATAGAAGGATGTTTTCGTATTATTGAATGGGAAATATAGATTTATTACGAAAGGAGATATATCCAAACATTAAATTTTATCTAGAAGCACCTTCTATATCCTTATTTAGGACAATTATTTGTGAATATTGAGAATAAAAAGAAATTATGACGGTTGAAAATATATCCATTTCTTAGGTATACATTGATGTATTTCGGGAAGTGTTACCTGGAACTACCCTAGAAGGAGAGGTAGAGTTATCCATTGAACTAATACATAGATCCATGACATCATAAATGTCCTTATATAGAATTTAATATAAGAAGTTAGGGGGATTATAGAATCCAAATAAAGATCTTTTCTATACTACTTTTTCTATCAAGGTGTGTTTCTTTACGAATAACCCATTCACTTTATGAATAAAAAGGTTATATAATTGAAGCTATTTATTGATTATAGAGAACATATTGGGATCATGGTGAATGAAAATTAAAATATTTTGAGCATTGATGGTTTGTTAGAACCGTTATAGGTGGATCAATTCATCTCCATTATTGACTTCTGATCCGGGTATCCTTAGTTAGTGTTAAATAAAGAAGATATCCCAAATAATGAATTAACAAAAAGATATCGACATTACTTTATTTGTGTTATATCCATAGGCTTTAATAATTCTCATGAGTTATTATTATTAGATGAATAATGATTTTTAATATTTTGTTTACAAATTTATTGTTGTATTTATTTATGATATATGGATATATTTTAAATGTCATGAAAAGAAACAATAAGGTACATTTTAAAGACTACGAGGAAAGATAATCTACTTGGTAATGTTATTATATGTGATTTCTAGTTATAATGAGTTTCATTCCTGGTGAACATCATATGCAACGAAGGAATAACGATTATCCTTCCATGATAGTGGCAATGGATATGTGTCCACATCCTTCTATTGTAACTGATATTCATAGTTTTATTGGTATAGATGGATACTAAATTTTTTTTGAAATAAAATTCACAGCTTCCAAATCCATGAACCATGTTAAATAAAAATTAGATTATGATTATCTAGATAGAATAATGTGAATAATGTTTCAATGAACTAAAGAAGTAGTTAGTAGTTGTACATGTTCTAATAATACCCTTTGTCATGGAAGGATTTCATATCTATATTTATGCATCTATGAAACTGATTTTATTTATTCTCATTAAAAATAAAAATTTGATCACATATTTACATTTATTATTAAATTACCATGAAACAAATTAGCACACTTATGATCTTTAGTCAGATACTGTCATCTTTTCCCTGAAGATATGGACAAAATATGTTCATGGGTAAAATTCTGATATATACATTGATTACCAATGATTGAATTATATATTCATACAAAAGGAACTAAATATGATAAAAATGATATGGATAAAACTACTTAAATGCTTCAATTTTTCAATTAATTATAACCGTAGAAGATAAAACAATATTGTAGATTCGTTGTGTACAAAAGATTATGTTGTTCTTGAAATAATGAGTATTAAAAGAGATCCACTGATCAAGGACACAATAAGGATGGACTTGAAATCATAAGGGAAGAAAAATCATTAATCCTATCCCAAATGATTTTCAACCATCATTACTAGAGAAGATCAAGAATTATCACAGTGATGATAAGTTATTTCAAAAGGAGATAGAGGATATGAAATATGAGATGTTTCTTGAATTAAATGGCAATCAAGAAGGTGATTTTAAATATGATACAAATATGTATCTTCTATATATTTTGGAGATAAATAAATATATTATTTATTAATATTATAGATCAATATCCTCTATAATTTCTAGAATTTCAAAAATAAATTGATACATTCATGAACTCTAATGGTGGGATAATGTGGAATATTATATTGTCTATTATACAGCAAGGTTCTTGGTGAATCACCAAGTGAATTAAGAGAGACAAATACTTAAAGGATTATTACAACCACTACCCATGCATATATTAATGCAAGTAAGATTACAAAATTGTTTTTCACGGGAGTTCAAAATAATTACATAGGAAACAACTCAATGAGTTTAAACATTGTTAGATATAAAAAGTCATCCCATTTAATTTCCATAGTTGTTGATTCGTCCATTGAACACCTCACTCATATTAATATTTACAAGTTAGTGACAATCAAAGGAGTTCCATTATAGATTGTTTTAAAAAAAATATTCATGATTTATTTCTAAATTATGGATGAGCCTACAAAATTATATGAATATATATGTAATCCTGATAACAAAATTTCTTGCACAAAATAATGGAAAGTCTAAGAGTACTATACATACATTAGAAGAAACATTACTGGATAGCTCAATTAATTTTATTTTAAGTTGGGAACAATATATTGCACTAGTTTAATTATGATATAATAAATTTTTCTATTCAATAATTGAAACGAAACCATTAGAGGACCTCTACGAAAATAGGTATGGAAATCCAAAATGTTGGGATGATCTAAGGTAAAGGAAACTATTAGGGATGCACATGGTAAAGGAGTCTACAAAAGATACAAGTAATTCATAATCAAATCAAATATAATTAGAGTCGATAGAAATGATATACTTTCAAAAAAAAGGATAGACTTATAGTTTCAGGTCAGCGATCATATATTTCTCAAGATATCACCATGAAAAGGGGTCATCAGTTTTATAAAGATCAAGAAATTGAGTCTATGGTACATTGGATTTTTTGGATTCTCAATCATGTTAGAGTGGTTTATTATCAATAATCACTTACATAAATTATTTCTAATTTCCATGATGTATACCATGAATCCCTATTTAGAAGGTATATGTCTCAAAAAATACATGTAATTGATACTAATGGTGTAGAGTTGGAAGGTAACTTTTCATAAAAATAAGAAATGATTTGGATCCATTAAATATAGGAGAATGTGTTGAGGAAAATGATAACATGACATTTGAATATCCTATGGATAAATAAAAAGTTTCATGAGGTGACTTAGGATCCGAAAGAAGCAATAGAGGAAAAAATATATAGTTTTTTAGAAAAAAGTGTTAAATTTTAAAGATTAAATTTCATAGGAGTGGGGGGGGGGAATGTAACGCCTAGAAAAATTCTTCTAAAATTAATAAAATGACTTTTTTTATAATAAATATATTAATAAGTTATATAATGGATGTATATAGAATTAATATTACAATAAAATTTTGAAATATTACATGTCTTTAATAATACCAATAACCAGAACTATGAATATTTTAGGGATATTAGAAACAATGAGTTCAACCACACAAGGGTGTAATCAACAAAATTGGAATCTCAACAAAATATTATAAATTCTATGAAAACCATTAAAATAAAACTAAATGATTGGAATATAGTCAAAATTATCAGTGTAATTTTGAAATAATTAATGGTTGTTAATTTTCATAACTTGTAAATATTTTAGAAAAAATTATAGATGGTAGAAATAAAATTTATATATTATGATAAAAAAATTTCCCAAAAGTTATTTTATAAATATCATAAAGAGTATCCATGAATTAAATCTATGTTATCCGTTAACATAATGTTTTTTTTATTTTATTTTATTAATTTTATAAACCCTTAATGAATCCCTAAAAACCTATATTATATTTTAATGTTTTGAAAACTATTATCATTGCTCATGAATCACCTCAGCATCAACAAGTGTAATATTTTTATGAGTTAGTATATGAGAATTATAAAATACTAAGAACACACCTATTTAGTTTAAACCACTAGAATAAACCATGGGATTATCTATGGGTTTGATTAATTTATCATATAGTGTCTGATATATAAAATAATAAATTAATAAAAAAATTCCTCACAATTTTACTCTAAATGAAAACCCATACATCATTCCTCAAAACTCAAAATATGCATTCAATGATGTAATGGTAATTTTATTGTGTATAGAGTCCCTAATTGTTTTCATTAAGTCATAATGGTTTCATATTCAAGTTTTATGAAGCTACTCATCATGGTAAAGAAGTTTTCCTATTTTTCATTTAAATTCATGTGCTTCCTATTTGTTTATTTTCCTGAAATTTCCAGAGTTATTTATTTTATATTTTTTTTTTTCTAAACATCACTTAAAAATAATAAGGTTTTATTAATGTGAGATACTCTTCAATTCTTATATTTCATTTCTCCATAATACCCTTTTTATACATGTATTGTTTCCAAATTCATCTCTGGAATTTTTATTCTTTTCATGATAAATTTTCGTGTTCTGAATAAACAAATCCCTTCCTTATCAATATGTGTTATCCAAGATGTAAAAATAATTTTATTATAAATTACGTGTAAAAAACTTACAATCAATTTCATTAGGTTAAAAATGATGTAATTTTTGAGTCATTTAGAATTTATGTACAAAATGATTTTATATGAAACCCATTCCTAATTATCCATAGGTTATTGATGAAATGAAGTTTTATAATAAATGTGGATCGCATGAATTAAGTGATATTATGGGTGCACAGTGATATCCTCCTAATGTAATAGGTACATAATTGATCTCTATAGATGACATGTTTTATGATACCTTGTTGAATAACCTTATTAATTATGTTTTATGAATCCTTGGGGATAAATTTGGTTATAATATTTTTAATGTCTCATTTTTTATGTTTTATCCACATTTAAATTTTATTTAACAAGTACTTATGATTAATATTTGGTTGTTTATATCATATATAATCCATGATAATTATTTATGTCCTATTAAATTTCTTTATCCCTTAATAGGATTCATGCTCACCCTTTTATATATATGTATGTCCCCTGAAAATTAATTGTAGTGAGGTAAAATCAGAAGGATTAATTTTATATTATTTTAAAATGATTAAATAAAATTTATGTTCATTATTTCCTAGAAAAATTCATTTATTATGTAGATAGATTCTCTCATACTAGATTTCAGAAGATCCTTTGATGTTATTAATCTAATATTTTATAAAATTATGATAAAATTATTTTATTAAAAAGGAGGGATCCTGTGTTATATCTCTAGAACAATTGATAAAATTGATGGTGATATATAATTATTGATTACGGAATTGTATTTTTAGAAATAAAGAATAAGTCTTTGAGAACAAGGATTAGATATTGCTAGAGATTCAACATCGATTTGATCAATGTGTACTTAAACTTGTCCAATGTTATAATATAAAAACCCATGGCCCCTATTTATAGGATCCAATATAGATAGGAATCTTCAAAATTCTATAGTGGTAGTGGACCCAATTAATACAATTATTAATTAAATTTTTACCATAATAAATGTTTCATTGGAGAAGTTATCCTAACAAAACTAGATGCCTAGTATCCTTCCAAAGGTAGCCGATGGACCTTTTGGAGTCCACTACATCTTGAATTCCCCAATTGGGCAGCTAGTTATGCATTACTAGGTATTAAATGGATTATTCATTAATGTGGATCCCTTTTCATTCACCACTACCTAGCCAATGGGATTCTACCAAGTATCCAATGTGTCATTTTCTCATAAGGTGTTATTGCCACATGGTATTTTCTGGTCTATTCCCTACACCATCAATTCAATTTTTTACTAGTTCTAGGAAACCTCCATAGACAATTTCTGGTTCTTTAAACCTATAAATTTTCCATTAATAAACCATAAATGGATTCAAAAATTCCATTAGGACCATTAAAATATCATCAATATTTTATCATTTGTTTCAATAAGAACATGATTAAGAATCTGATTTCCGTAATTGAGAAACACTCAATGAAACCATTAGATATATATTTTTGAATTTATGAGCATTATAAAAAAATGGGAGAGGTATATAGATGTACCACATGGAATTAATGACTCCCTTGACTAAAGAAATTAATGCGATGATATCACTATGTGTCTCATAGATGAATTCAAGGTTTGTAATGAAGTAACATCTAATTCTACTTACGCCACCTCCTCTTAAAGTTACTCCTCTTTCTATTATTCACACAATATTATAATCTATAAGGATATAATATATGCACCATATCAAAAGGAAGACATTTAAAAAAAACTAACATTATTATACAATGTGATTTAAATGAAGTATAATCAAGAATTTGAAGAAAAGTATCAACTCATAATTTAAAAATATAAATCATCAAAAAAAATATAGATTAGTCAAATGTGCATGACTTACAATATATTATCAATGATCTCAAAAATTATATCTTGAAATTACCCCAAGGTGAAAAAATATAATATTTTGCATTCTAGAAAAAATACAAAAATAATTTTTTGTTCTTTTGAACTATAATAGTTATTTAATAAAAACATTATCAAAATATAATTCTTAAAAAATGATTTATAATTACTTTCATAAAACCAAAAATATTATTCATGAATTTAATTTTAAAAATCATTATCATTTTAGAAATAATGTATCTATAATTCATCCTATATCATATCTCAAAAATAATTGAGAAAATAATTTTTTTTGGAAAAATTCAATCTCAACTATCATTTATTGTACCAAAATTAGTATACCATGAAGAATAATTTCATTATTTTATATGAAACATTTAAAAAGTGTATATCCAATAAGGTAACATGGTGCATGGATATTGTATTCTCTCAACTCATTGAAGTTTAAACCCCTAGATTTAATTTACATAAAAAACTCTACATAGGATATTTGATTGATAGTGAAAATTTTAGATTTAAAATAATATATATAGGTACAATAAATTTTATCAATCCAATGACTAAAATTTTCATTATTCATTGAAGGATTAAATCAATATTTTCTATGAATTAGTCAATTATGTGATAATGGGTCTAAATTATCTTTTAAAAATGTTTTTTGTAACGCTTTTAATATCAATGGAAAAAATTTTGTTTTTACAAATTTTCATTTCATAATTATTTATTTTATCAATTTTAAATCCCTTTATTCTAAAATTGTAAATTTTATTTTTCCAAATATATTGAGTTTTATTTATCACATATTCCATGAACACTATAGAACATGAACATTCAATAATCGTAATTGATATAGCATATTACTAGATTTTAAAAATATTCATTTTATTGATAATATTAATTGTGAAAATTTCCAAACTGGTAAGAAACATATAAAATATTTTAAATAAAAACAAGAATTTTTATCCTCTAATGACATTTAACTTAATTATTTGATATTTTTGGACACACAAAACATTAATGTATTAGAGAAGAATCATTCAATTTTTAAATTTTTATCATTATATATGATTCACTTGGATATTTTTATTGGAAAAAAAATAAGGGTTGTAAGATCATCATAATCAGCACCATGTATGTAGAAAATGAAAAGGTTGAAAAAATAATTTCCATTTAAAGGGGTAATAGGGTAGAGTTTTATAATAAATAGTTTCATTATCCTTTTGATTCAGAAGTCTATTATTATAATTTTTCTCCTCCATGAAAACCATAATAATATGGTTCATATTAACGATAGAAACAAACACTTCATAAAACATCAATATCCCTCTTGAATGATTCTTATGGGAAAGAGTGAGTAACTCATGATAGGGGTGAAATGAGTTCCTAATAAAAACTTATGTTCAGAAATTTAAAATTAAATCCACTTAAAATTATAAAATCAACTAGTTAATGAAAATAATATAATTATTTAGGTTTGTTCCATCAAATAATTTCTCAAATATAGATTAGGTATTTGTTAAAACAATATTTGGTATTACATTTACATTTGAAACTAAATGACTTAATAATAATGATTATATATACATAGGATATGAATGACTGTTATTGTAATTTTTTATTCTATATTTTAATAACAGATATTGTTTTAAATTTGATATATAAGAAAACAATACTAAAAACACAATTGAATAAAAAATGGATTCAGTCCCATGCCAATAATTCCCCCCCCTATATAGAAATTACATACTACCAATATTTCTATTAATAAAAAAACAGGAACCACAACTAGGATCATGTTTTACAATCAAAAGATCACAAGGATATGGAGGCTCAGAGCATATTCAATAGTTATATGTGTGTGGATGAAAAATACAAAACACGCTTGAACTCTTAGAAATTTATTCATGTGAATAAAAATAAATTATAGATTAAGGTAATATCAAGTATTCTCATATTTAAGTACAAGATATGGCGTGTACAAATAAATCGAGTATTACAACATAGTAGACATATGTAATGAAAAATTGGTAGAAATTTGACTATATAAAAAAAATGTTTAGGAATCTCAATTTATGATGGTTTTATTGATTATAGGTCTTTTAAATTTTTTTTGAAAAGAGTTCTAACATGTTCTTCAAAACGTGATGGAAGAAAAAGTGTCATGGTTTTCTAGAAAGTGCTATAATTTAAAATATTTCAATTTCCAACATTTTTTCTTCATAATTAGACAATAATATCTATGAATTTAACAGTCTAACATCTATCTTATTTATAACACAGATCACCTATTTTTCACCAAGTAATGATCTTATTAATATATTTATTTCCACAAATAATTATTTACTGAATAATAATAGTTAATATATTTTGTATCATCATACAAGTTACTAAATCATGAAACTATGACATAATATTCAATAAAATTGTGGGGTACTTTAAGAATAATGATTCTAAATTCCATGTGGGTCTTTAATGAATTAAAGTTTGTAAAATAGAAATTTTAGGAATTAAATTTCAATTAATAATCTTAAAAGGAATGGTATAACTAATGAAATTAAGTCATATTTTGTTGTTGATTATAATAATGACACTATAGTTCAATTTTACATTTTTTATGTATAGAGCATCAGATATAGAGGTACATCTTGTTTTTAGTTTATCTAAATTAATGGTAGAACTCGTATTATAGGGGATATAGTCTAATGGTTAATCTTGTCTTATGGTGGCTCTGGTCTGATTGTAGATTAACATTAAAGGTAGATTAACTCTAGTGGTATATTTCACAGGTGGTTGATAATGTTCACCAAAAAATATTGTTTGATCTAATGGTGGATGTTATAAATGTTTGATATGTTAGTGGTAGAGTCTAATTGTAGATGTAATCCAATGATATATCAAATTTATCTACTGTTATATCATCACAACCAATGGTATATGTTACTTTAACTAATGGCAGTGTAGAACGTAGTAATGTTTCGCAATACGAAGTCTTGGAAAAAGATTCCCTATCATAAAAAATTAAACATGTTATATATATAAAAATAAAGACTATTCAGAATTAATATAAGGTGGTTACAATAATTTATCACTATTTAAGGATAATATATAATGGAATTTAATACCATGGATATGAAAATAAATATGGACATAATACCATTATGTAGAAAAATAATAGTCTATTTAACATTTGAAATTACTAACTTTTGATAATTTATTTATATTTTGAAACAGAATTACAAACATAAATTCCATCCAACAAATTTCCCATATATTAGTATTCTCAAAATGATTTCATAAAGAAAAATAAGACAAGGTAAGAATATAATGATGAAGAAAAATGAGGTGTCCTTACAGTTAAAAATCAACAATTACATCCCAAATATTTTTACAAGGGAAAATAGAATCCCAATAAATGTAAAATATGAATGATAATATCCATAATCATGAAAATATAATAGATAAAAAATATCATTTTATTTTCCAAATATAGGAGGAACACTGTTAGAGGCTAAGGGTTCAGTGGTAGAATTAGTAACCTCTTGGATTCCAACTAGACTGAGACATTTAAAACAACATCATTAAATTGAAAAAAATCCATAATTATGTTTACATATATCTCTATCATGGTGGATAAGTTCTTTTTCCAAAAAATAAATAGTTTGAGTAGATGGGATAAAAATATAAGCGAGTTCACTTTCTCTTTGAATTACCAATTAATAGGATATATCCATCAATTATGAATAAGAAAATTAAAATGATAAATTTGATGATTATTGGTATAAAATATAGAAATTTAGTATTTTACACCTTTATATATAGTCTATATAACACTTTTAGATTCATTTCATCTCATCTAAACCAATTTATAGATGTGATCACCCAATTTAATGATCA
Organism: Viscum album; assembly: GCA_963277665.1. NCBI lineage: Eukaryota > Viridiplantae > Streptophyta > Magnoliopsida > Santalales > Viscaceae > Viscum > Viscum album. The sequence goes on along the minus strand of OY728121.1, from coordinate 1,622,679,163 downwards.
TCCAAAGTTTCTCCTCATGTGAAGTTGTGTGATCACCCCAGAGAGTATGAAACTAGTCCCTTACAATGTATCTTATAATTGTGTCAATAGTTGAGGTATGATATCAAGAAGATGTAGTTTAAGGACTAGATATAGGAATGTATTACAAACTCTTAATACAACTATTTATAGATTTCATCAAAACATGATCTGATATCTTCTATATTTGACATCACTACTTCAATCTAATAATGAAATTTTATATTATCAATATCCTCATTTGGAATAATAAAAATCAACATTGGATGAGAGTGGAAGGTAAAAAACTAAAATATATGTCTTTTATATTATTTACATGGATGATTTACTCAAGGATATTGTGATATTATACATCCAATAAAATCATAAAGCATCCTCATTATGAAAATTTCCAAATCATCCTTATACATATATTCTCAAGGTAGAGGAGAAATAAAAAGAAGATATGGAATCCTCTTTGGTATAATAGCCTCAACATACTCAGATCTAGGAGGAGCAGGAACATTTTAATGAAAAGATTACAACATTACACCATCATCAATATTTTCCACTAGATATCCCTTAGGATATTTTCCATCAAGAGGGATGTAATGTTGACCAGGCCCTAGTGGGCCACCATGGCCATAATTATCACTATCAAAAATAGGGTAGGAGTGGATAAGAATCTTTGAACTAGGAGATGGAAACCACTTGTCTTGTTTATCATCCTCAATTGTTTCTAAAATAGTCGATTCATCTCAGTTAAAGAATTTTTGACATGTAGAACCTGAGGATTCCTTCACCTTAGTAGATACTCTAGGATCACCTCTAATAGTGGTAGCATCCATAGTAGGCTAAACAAACTAGTTCTATCCCCATTTATAAGACTACCTAAAACAAAAAATCTAGTTTTGAATGTGACTATAATCTCTCAATAGAATCTCCATCATCATCAGGTATTTATTAGGCCTGGGATATATAAAAAGTCTCATGTTCAAATAATTCGTAATAGTTTAGTAATTTTGAGGTATCAAAAGAACTCTCACTCTATAAGACTCTTAAGGAATATATCTTTAATTCTTCTCCTTCAATCAATTTTATCTCTCTTTAAGGAGGAGAAATAAAAGGGAAAAAAACTCTAAAGGAAACATATGGCTCTTAAACACATATGGTTCACTCTGATCTAAAACAAAAATTTCAAATGAAATTTCTTCTACAAAATTATCTTATACATCTTCCACATACTCATCAGAACAAAAAACACCCTCATCTGGCACTAATATAGTGTAATGTATATTTTTAGCTGTTGTAGGGTGCTGAACAGGATTCAAATCCTCATATAACTTATCATTTTGTTTCACCGATTTCCTTAACCATGGATTCCAATTTATGTACATCCTCTTATCTGTAAAATAGCATAAAACCCACAACATTTTACTTCTATTTCTTAATTATCCTCTTCTATGTTCATGGATTCAAATATGGAAAAGTTGATCTTAGGAAATATCAAATAATTTTTTCTTGAAAATTAATTTCTTATCTCAATCATATGTACCATTAAATATCAAAATCAATTCATTTTTTCCTCGTTTTTCATAACTAATAATATAATAACACATTTGTAGCTCATTTTGATAAATTTCCCTTTAGTAAGTCATATTATGTGCTTGGAAAACATAAAAAAAGAGTCTACAATAACCATCATGCTCTATAAAAGATTGTTATCAAACAATACTGTTTCAAGTTAACTCCAAAAGAGATTTCTCTTATAAAAATATCCCATTATCACAAGGTATAGGAATGTAAAAATCATTAAATATTCTAATATGAAGTAAATTGATTCACTTATCCCACTATACTGAAGAAACATTGACCTTTTTACCATCAACCATACTTTTAATCACATATTTACTATCCCACAAGATATAATATAATTTTTTTAATTAGTGAACCATCATTGGAAGAATAATATATTATTTAATTGAACCATTCCATCTATCCATTTTCAGAATCAACTTTAGTAAAAAAATATTTTCTAAACATCATCCATTCCATATATATCACTTTTTTTCATTGATAACATAAGTCACAAGATGGGGTTTTTTTGGATCCACTTCAACAAAATCAATAGAATCACCTTCAGACTTCTTTGCGTGATATAATACATGAGGAGATAAAACTGAGGGGAACTTCACTATCACCACTTCACAAAATTAAAGAGAGAGGTACAAACATTAGGAAGATATAATTTTAGGATAGAATGGAATTTAAAAGGATAAATGGAGTCATTACATAGAGTGTTCCCAATGTCCGATTTAAGGATCGATTTCATCATATAATGATTTAGAATAAATAGATTAAATATATATAAAAAAATCTAAAAAATTAATACAAAATATGTGCATTATAAAATAGGACAAATAATCATATGGTAGATCACTAATGGTGGACCACCCAAAAGTAGATCTCCCAACGGTGGATCACAAATAGTGGATCTCCAACGATGGATCTCTAAAGGTGGTTCTTCCAATAGTGCATCTTCAAAAGTTGGATCCCCAAAGGTGGATCTTCCATTTCTGTATTTTCCAACAATATAGTTTTTAAGATAATGGAATAACCCTAGTTTATCATTATATGTTCATGTTTTATATATATTAAACTCTCATATTTCAAACGCTTTGTAAAAATTCAAGCAAGATGATGTTTAGTTAATATGAACTAAAGATACATATGAACATTTAGGAAATTATATCTCCAATAGGGATGTTTTATATCAATATGTTTTTTATATAATAAGATACATTATTCTTGGAAATATTTATATCTCCTTTTTATAACAACTTATAGAGACATATCTAAATTGATATCCATAATCTAGAAATGTGTGTTTCATCCACATTATTTGTTCACAAAATCCTTCTATAGCTACTTATTCATCACCATTAGTAGATAGTAAAATGTAATATTACTTTTCACCATGCCATGATATTAGTGACCTTCCCAAAAGTTGACATGTTCCATAGGTTATTTTTCTATTTAACTTACAACCACTAAAATATGAATATATGTAAATCAATAAATCAAATGTTATTTCCTCTAGGGTAGAACATTATTAAATTGTTTCTTTACATGAGGTATTTGAAAAGAATTTTTGAAACAAGTAAATCAAATTAAATAGGATTTTATTGAAAAAAATCACAGATAACTTCAATGAACATAAAATATAGTAATCTAGTGTTAAAATATATCAAGATTCCAATCATACCTCTAAAATTGGTTTGTTCTACTAAAATTCCAGTTTCATCATGATGCACCTTATAGATTCCACTCATGTGAGTACCACTAATTTTTGTTCTATCCAAAGAAACATGTTCTATAGGGTCTTTATTGTTCCAAAGTTGATTTAAAATAATACCATCATTATTTTGAAATCTTTTAAAACCTAGAATGAATTTTAACACACCCATTAAACTCATTTCATTATCATTTTTTATAATTCCAAATAAATCATTACAATTTTTTTACAAGATCCAAAAATAACATCACCAATATAATTTTGAGATACTAAAATATATGTTTAATTTTTTTAAATATGATAGGATTAACTATTTTTTTTATGTTTTTTTATAATTTTGAATAGATCTGGACCTTTCATACCATGCTCTAAGATATTTTTTCAACCATACAACACTTTAGTTAATTTCCAAACATGATTTGGTAAATTATGATTTGGTGATCGAGCAGTTTCATATCAAAAAAATTATAATAATTATAACCATTTAGGAACTAAATATTAACATCCATTTGATATATTTTGAAATTAATATTTTTTAATAGGAATGCAGTAAAATAATGGATTCATGTCTAGCCACTACTGCAAATGTTTCCACATAGTCAAAACCCTCTTTATAAATATTTACTTTTCAAACCAATCCAGCTATGTTTCTAACAAAAGTGCCCAACTAATCAACATTATTTATAAACACCATGTTAGTTCAAATGGTTAGGGTGTTTTTCAGTAAATATACCAGTTCAATTGAATTATTCCTTCCAAATTGATTAATTTATTCATTCATTTACATCTCCCAAAATTCAATAATTATCGCATCATATATCTTTTTTAGGTTTAAGCCATGATAATAAATATTAATTGTTAACATGACTTCAATGATAATATTTAGTTTGTATTCCTTCATCTACATCACTAACCAATACATCAAGTGGATGATATTTATGATTCATAACTATAAATCCCCATAACCTAGTAGCTCATAGATGGATCCTTACTTTATTATGTATACATGATTACAAGTAATCACGCCCCAAAAGAATAAATTAATTAGTTATCATGGAAAAGTAGATTCACATTTGAAACACAAATTACATTTTAGACATAGAAAAAAATAATTATTTTCTTAGAGAAATCCATTATTCCCCTTAGCATAACCCTGCATATCAAATAAAAAAACATTTTAGAAACCTAGGGAATAATATAACATAAAAAAAGCTGATATTAGATTCTCTGTAAGGGTAAAAATACATCGATTTATATCAAAAAATAAAAATGAAAATTAAGTCAAAATGAATAACTAAAAATAAATTCCATTACAACACAATATTGAGAAAAATATTTCTGAAATAAAGCGGATCAAACAACTACATATGAAACAAATTATAATGAAACCAAACAATGCATATTATACTAGTAAAATAATCACATGGATTTTAAATAAATAGTCTCATAATTAGGTAAGAAATTATACAAGATATCATAAACAACCTATCATGGTGTTACCAATGAACTTAATACCTATGATTAAGGCTTTATCGAAAACCTAGTCATGTATGTCTCATGAGACCTACCAATGTAACAAGGTGTTACAACAAGCCCTGGCTGACACTTACTAAGTCCAATGCATTCTTATTATGAATGGGGTGAAACATAATGAAAATATATATATTTGTATCCAAACTAACATATAGAATGTAACTAACTTTCAAAAATTATTTAACATAATAACAATCATTCTAGAGTAATATGGTGAATGTTATTAAATATTATATCCATAGAAACCATTTAATAAAATATGGTATATATTATCATAAGGCTTCAACCTCAATGATGCATAATTTTCAAGAATGTATTTTACACAGATGAAAAAATAATTAATGATATTATTGAAAAATTATTTTGGAAAATACTATTTCTCACATTGGAAATCACATACGATTAAAATGTCATGCAATTATAAAAGAATTTTTTTTCATTTAATATGAAATTGTGAAATGTAAAACAACATTATATGTGCATCAAAAAATGATAACATAATTGTAAAAAAAATTTAAAATTATTTTAGTGAAAATGAATATAGATGAAAATGTGAGTTTTTTGTGAAATTTTAAAAATATAATTTTTAATTAATGTCTCATGTAAATATAGAAAAAATTATTAATAAAATGAATTGAATATGTTTATCAAATATAAATTAATAAAAAACATGTGGAAATAAGTAAAAAGATACTGAAAATTCATTTCAAAAACTGGCTTAATATTATATAATTAACGAAATATAAGGTTTACCAAATGATTTGAAATTAGGTTAAGAATTCCCTTACCACTTGGTAATCAATCGAATCATATTCCCCATAAAATTAATAATTAAAAAATGAAACATTAAATAACATGATAATAATGAAAATAAAGATATGATATATAAATGTGTTGTATACACACAACACACATAAAATATGTTGTGAGTATGGTAGATATATCACATTAGCATAAGTGAGATGAGTAACCCATACCTTTTGTCAGAAATCATTCTGAAGTTGAAATTAACTTACTCATTAAAAAAATTGATTCAATAATTACATAATAAATAACAACTTCAAAGTATATTTTGTTTATAATAATATTATTAGGTACATTTATGGCCAATGTGATGAGTTATAATGTTTAATTTCATTGTTTTGGGAGTGCTCTTTTAATGGTTTTATGATTTGTTCCATTGAGTATAAATATAAGATTCATTAGAAATTGGAATAACAAATGTAATTGGAATGTATTGATATTAATATAACTACAAAATTTTAATTATTTCTCTTATATTATTCATATATATGGTATGAATATGATTCGTCTGATGAAACACTAATGCAAGCTGATTAGTTTATTTTTGCAGTTATTGTGACCAACACAAACAAGTATTCGATTTAATTAATATAATGTTTATTCACTATTTCCTAAACATTGAATAATTTGTAGTACACGTATAGTAATCTATTTTACCCATAAAAATGGTTTTGGGACCAATCTTGATGTTTATAATGAAAAAAAACTCATCATCCACAAAGGTGCTGAATCAATACCTCACAAATGATGTTTTAATATTTAGAATAAAATGAATGAGAAGAGAAATTATAATGGATATTACATTAACATAATGAAATTAAAAAATATAAATAATTGTAGAGTTCTCGTTCCACATGGGATAGGGGTATGAGGTAATGTTAACAAAAGAAAATTAATTAATTTAGAAAGTGGTGGCTTTAACCTCTCGAGTGTCGTCTCCATGATAACCTCTTTTGGGACTTAAAAATGGTCTATCAGTGGGACCTGAAAGAGCATAATGTGTGGAATAGGTTTGGGAGAATAATTTGGTAGATTATATGAAAAATCCAAGGCATAGAAGTTAGGGGTAGAATATATAGTGAGGGGTGCAATATATAGTGGAAGATAAGGGTGGGTTTTTATTATTTTATTCATTTGTCTATTATTTAGATCCAGAATCTCAATAGAAATGATTCCTATTTTTTTGTATAGTAACTATTACATGTGAGTTTGAACTAATGGTTCTTAAATCATCCATACACAAACCATGACTCAATAATTCATGTATTTAGCATATAATGTAAAGTATCACAAATTATATTATTTCGTTATTCAAAAAAAATTCCCCCATTATAGAAAAATCCATAAAATCAAACCTATCAATTTATTGATGTGTAGATTTAAAAAATGGAATAAATTTTATATTGATAATTTTATAAATAATATAAATATAATTTTTAATTAAAACTATCATTGATTTGATTATTTCATTACAAATAATATATTTTTTCATCATTACTGTATAATTATGTAAGGTAATTATTTATTTATTTATAGTTAAAAATAAAGTAATATGTGGAAGATAAATATTTCATCAGTGAAAATAATATCTATATTTTAATATATGTTCATAATACCGCATTATTTAAGCAATTATTGTTATTAAAAAATTGAATTTGATATTTTTTGATTTACATTATTCTAAATAATATCAAATACATTTTATTAGAATAGTATTCATTAAATAACACAAATTAGAACCTTAGGTGTTATTTTTATAATAAAAACAATATAGTAAAATTTGGGGTATTTTTTGGTAATTTTATTATCCTTGTCAAATTTTTTTGAATAAATTTGAAAATTTACCCTTTATCTCTGGTAATAAAAATTACTAATGTTATTATTACTATTGATTAAAAATAGAAAGATCATATTTAATCATTTTTACATTATAATTAAAAATTTTAAATCCATTTATCCAAATTCAAAACATAAAAGTGGCGGAATGTAATATAAAATTAAAATCATAAAACCAAATTAAAAAAAAGGTTTCTTGAAAATGTATTTTTAAGCCTCAAATGTACTTATTCGAAAATAATGTGTTATTCAGATTATAATTAGTATTTTTATTACAAAATATTATTTATGTTTCATTGAGAAAAATTTAAAACCATAAATATTCCCTTAGTATAATGAAATTTACAATTTTATAAAAATCAATATTTTTCACTGTTCTCAGAAAAATAAATATTTTCCATAAAAATAACTAAAAATCCCCCTAATATAATTTTGAAATTGATTTTTTAAAAATAACGGTTATTTTTAATATTTAATTTATAAAATTTTGGCAATTTATATTTAAAACTTGTGCACCATTAAAAGGCTGTAAAATTTAATTTTAGAAAATATTACTTATTATGCTTAATAATGGATTTATTGTTATCTGAAGTTTATAATACTTATCTGTAGAATATAATTTTTTTTAATGAATATGTGACATATAAATATTATTTTCATATTTCACTTTCAGTGATAATATTAATTTATTAATAAAAAATTCCATTGTCATTATAATAATAGTTTTTTTATAAAAATGCATCATCTTTGTTAAATTATTTTTATATTCCTCTATAATTAATTGGTAACAAATGAACTAATTTTATAAACATGTGTAAACTATATTTTCATAATTTAAATTATCTTATATTATTCCCTTCATATCCATAGACTAGGTGATAACTATCATAATTAAATAAAAATATTTAATCATTTGTTTAAGCTCAGTATTCTGGGTAACGTAACTTATTGATGAAGAAAAATTTAGAAAGGGAAAAAAATATGTTTTAAATTATCCCCTCCTTCAATTAATTTCATCCTCATAAATTTTAAATACCATATCCAAAATCAATGGTAGATTCATGAAAATTCCTCTATAGAAATCCCACATGATAAATTAGAATAATAAAAAATCTATTTAAATAGATGGAAAATGAAATGTGATCATCACAATAAAACTAGGTTTTCCTATAAGAGAAATATATAGGTATGTGAAAACATATTCACTAAAGATAAATATAACTATCATTTTTTGATGGAGAGTGATAGAGAAAATGGTTATTATAATGTATACCATCAGAAATCTATAACATTGTTATTAGTTAAATGGCCTTTGCTTCCTAAGAAATAAAATGAAACAAATGAAATTATTGTCCCAATGTCCTTTCCTAGAGTAGATGGTTTATTTTATTATCGATAAAGTCACTTGTAAAAATAAACATACTTGATTCCTTTCCAATTCATAATCACGTCCTTTTGTAGTGCATCGATATTATGCATGAAAATGGATATTCATGATAAATGATCCATTCCGGGATGACATTTAATGAATCATATGATACATAAATCATTATTTCATCCATTAAATTTTTATTTAAAAAAAAGTACTGAATATGTAATCATGAAATAATAATTTTCAATGTTTTAATTAATCCATTCAAAAGTATTATATTTTAAGACACATCTAAAACATGACTGCTCAAATTCAATGAAAAAAATTTTAGAAGGAAGGTTAATAAATTTATAAGATAAAAATAGCTTAATATTTCTCAAAAATTTATTTCACTTTTTTTACATAATAAATCTATGAGTAACTTGATATACATTCAACCATTATGAAAACATTAATTCTTCCTATAGTAAAATATTAGGATCCTAAATATATTCCTCAAATAAAAACTTCTAATAATCCCAATGTAAACAATCAGATTACAAACCACCTACACAGTCGAAAACAATATCCTATAAACATATTCATATTATTATCTAAAAAAGAAGACTATATTTATAGTTATCTTTCCCAAGTCACAAGTTTTTCAATAAGACCAACTTACAATAGAATAACTTCTATTGATTAGAGAATCTATTCATCACATGCATCCAATTCCATAAAGAAGAATTATTGTATTAAGATCCATATATATCTAATTATTCATGTAAACATATAATTATTGATAAGATACAAAAATAAACATAATTATTTAATCCAAAATAAGGTATAAATTGCTTCCTATTTATCGAAGAAAATAGGATATGCTTGACCATGAACCATTATTATCTGTTGTGTTATATTAATTTGATACAGGAGATAATTATTTTCATAGTGTCCCATCTCCTTACTGTTGAATCGTTGTACAAGAAACAATTTTCTTTTACCCATGAAATTAGATGCACAATGGAATTTTTCTCCACACTTGTATCAAACTCAATTTTAATTTTAAGAATGTACCAGGATATTTCCTTCCACAATTATCACATGTGGGAAAATAATTATTTCTCTAATTTACTTAATACATCCTATTTCTAGCAGTACTGTTGTCTTCATTATTTCTTTGAAGCTACAATACTTATATAATTTCTTCTTTGTCTCAATATGATGTGATATAATATCCTCATATGATGAGAATGTTTGGGAGACTTTTTCCCTTTGTAATATCTCAATCAAACCATAAAGGATTTTATCCTCCTTGTTATTTGGATCTTGTGAATTGGTGAGGATCCCATTCCTACTATGAGTTAGAATTTATTAATTAAAAAATACAATATATTATATTATTTCATTTTGAAACATAATTAATAATCACAAAAAATAATGAAATACCTAACATAAATAATATAATTTATGCATATATAAGCTCATAGACATGGTTTGTTTGGGTTGTTCTTCTATAACCATCCTTTAATTTTATACTTAGTTTATGTTACCTAACATAGGATTTACTAAACATAATTCCCAATTCCTCTACTAAACATCTTCTCACACTAATTGTGAAGAACCTGGATCCAGGAGCGTGATTCTAGTGTCTTGATTTGTTATAATTGCATGATTATAAGAATCCATATCTCGATGGACCAAATAGTTTAGTATTCTTTAAAAACTGTATATATTTTTAAAATTTAAATTACATTTTATACATTAAATAAAAAATAATTTTCTTCGAGAAGCACCTAATTCCACTAAGCGTATCCAAAAACAGCAAATCATAAAAAATAATTTATCAACCAGGGTGTAATAAAAAATAAGAAAGTGGTGATCTATGATGTACAGTATGGTTGGGAATATTTTTAAATATATCATAAATTAACACAATCAAAATGTAAACATTAAAAACTAAAAAATACCCTTAAACCGTAATCTTGAGAATAATATGGCAGGAATGAAAGATGATAAAATAATTCCATAAAAATAATCACATGTAAAAGGCCCGAACCTTAAATGTTAAATAATATTGAGTTAATTCATTAATATACAATGAGTATCGTTTGAGGTTTAGGGATTTAGATAATTATATCACAACTATTACATAATAAGAACATAGAAATACATTTTTGACACTTCCAAAGGAATCATTTTCTTCTATAACATGAAATCTTCTAAATATAAACATGCTTTTATTTCATGATTATTCCTAAAAATGTTTCTTTTATTCCATAAATGACTCTATAATCCCTCAAATCACATGAAAACATTTAAAAACATGGTTTCGACATAGAAATCTCAGAAAGGGGCAAAAAATAAACAGAAACCATTATTCTAGTTTAAACCTGATGAATCATTAAATGTTCTATTAGTGTATGAATGAAAACATTTTTACATGAATATCCATGATAATTTTTTCTAAATGAAAAAAATAAATCCAATAGAATGATATTAAAACTCATTTAGGTGACATATAGAATAATATACATTAAACCCTTTAAAACATCATCCAATTGGAATAACCATATGTTTGAATTCTAAATTGGAGATATATAATGGGGATAAGACTTCGTATAAGATATATCGGGCTCACCCGTGTGGTATAATGAGGATAATCTCATTGTATAATCTCTTTTATGATAACCCTTGAGATATAATGAAGCTAAACCCTTTTTATAAGAAATATAAAGATCACATGTGTTCTATAATAGAGCTTAATCCTTCGTATAATCTTTTTCATGCTCACCCATTAAATTTAAATCTCATGTACCATTTCATGAATAAAACAAATTCATCACAAAACCACTTTTATGGATGCTTCTTATAATCCCATATGAAAAGAATTTCTATTTGAAAATACCAGTTTCATTTAATAACACATTTTCATTACCAAAAAAATCCAAATAAAGGAATAATGGATTTATTTTCATTTTAAAATATATTATGGCTTATAGTGGAATCCAAATATCAAATAACAGTTACGGTGGAGGAGAATTCATTGTCATCGTATATTTTAATAAACATCACTTTTGTTATTTTGTAAAGAATTTAAATTGATTGATATAAAAATATTCCATTTGAAAACATGGAATGAAATTAATGATTGACATTAAATTTCTTATATATTCGTTTTATACCGAAATAAATAATTTTTTAATTTAATATCACAATAAAAATGATTAGGTGATTAAATCGTTAAATATTCAAGGTCTCCCATTAAACTTTAAAATTTTAAATATTAATATCATTTAATTAATAAATAATGATATTATAAATAAAATATAGATAGTAAAAGTCATTATGGCTGCATATATAAATTAAAATATAATAAAGGTGAAAATTATCATGAAATGCATCAATGAAAGTAGATTGAGGCGAACTCCCTTACCTTGAGTCTATTTGTCTCTTTCGTTCATTAATTTTCCGAATAATAGACTTCTGATATATTATTATTTATTTATAACCATTTTATTGTTTATTTTTCATTTAATATTTCTTATTACTATGTTATTGAAATTGGTTAATTATTTGAGTTCATATTAGACATTTTTTTGATGTTCTGTATTTGAGTAAAAAAAGATCATGTTTTGATGCAAATTATCCATCGAGTAAAAGGTCCATTTTTTAAAGAATATTATTCAGGATTTAAATATCATATATAAATATTATATATTTATTTTATAATATATTATAATATTTTTAGATAAGTAATGAAATTCACTATTCATGGAGATGATAGGTTGTACGTACGAATGAACAGTACATTCATTTCATTGTCAAATTAATGGAATAAAAACAAAAAGATACAATGGTATATTATAATTACATTATAATATCTATGTAATATATGTAATATATGTTAATTAACTCCATCCTCAAAACATTTCATGTATTCCATGAATGATTCATATCACTTTGAGGGAGCAGTAGTCCACATTTCCTCAAATTAAATTATCATGATTACACATTATGGAAAGCATAATGGTATTTAGTAAATAAAAATTACAGAAAAATAGAGACAATATAAATATAATATATATCATATATTTATGTAGTTCCATAATAATTTCCTACAAGAGATGTTTTAGGATCAAATGGAACAATCATATTTTCGTGAGACAATAGGTCGTTGATCATAGAAATAGAATGTCTGTATACGTTAGATGAAGGTGTGTGTAAGTATATATAGACTAATTCTCATAAAATAATCCTAGTATATTAAGGATACATGTGTGGATATTTAATCATATAATAAGAAATGAATAGGAAGTAGGGAAGGAAAATAATGGAAAGGATCTTGAGAGAGGACTCTACCTCTAAATTGGGTAACTCTTTTTGATTTGAGCCAAAAGAAATTATTTAATTTCCTTATGCATATGGTAAGTATTATAGGAGGATTGGAGGGATGATGGTATCTTATTTGAGTAGAATTTATTTGATCCAAGGGGCTTGAGGGGTGTGTGATTGTGGGTAGAGTTGGTGGCCTTTTATAAATGGGGGAGGGGAACTTTTGAAATGTATTGAAATATTAGATTAATATAAATTAATTTTTTAATCCATGGGACCCCAACAAGAGATATAGTGAATAAAAGATGATTCTAAATCTAAATCATCCCATAAAATAGTTTTTATACTTGTATTGAGTTTATTTTAAACCGTATATTTTCAGTTTACCCAAAATTATTATCTTTTAATTTTAAAAGAGGTAACGATATTTTAATTTTCATGAAGAAATTAATTTTATTCATATTGGTTCAATTTTCCATAATAGGGTGATTAATGAACTTTTAGACCATAAAATTATCTCTTTGTGATTTTAAAATATTTTTAATATTTTTAAAGAATTTAATAAATTATTTTTCTCTAAACCATCAATTATGTAAATTTTTACATAGTTCACATTATGGAATTTAAATAAAATCCAAATCGAGGGTAAAATTGGAAAAAAATATATAATATTATAAAATAAATTCATATTAATATAAAAAAATCATGGATGACATATAATTATGTTAAAATAATATTTATTTTAATATTTATAAAATCATTTTTAAATCTTTTATTAATGAAGTAATCACTTAATCATCTTTGTTTCATTAATAAATTTATTTATTTAATCTTTAGAAATAATAAATAAAATTTCATGATGTAGTGAATAGTTTTATTTTTTTAATTAATATTTTTATTTAATTATATCACTTACATAACGTCCCCATAACTTTTTTTGTAAAAATATTCATGTTTATATTATATTTCCCTTCACTTTAAATTAATTATTATAACTTTTCATTTTCACACCCATTTAGATCCCAAATTCCAAAAGTTCATTTGAAGGATTATTTTGATCTCAAATCACTCATAAAATAATTTTATTACTCATTTTAGGGTAATAATATAATATTAAAATATTATTCTTACCCTTATTTACCTAATTTACCAATTAATCTTGGTAAATAAAAATAATTTCAAAAGTTTCAATTCATAATATCCAAAAATAAATGGTAAATATATAAATAATTTGGACCTTATAATTCCAAATATTGAATCCATTTTTCAAAATTCAAAACACATAAATTTCATTAATTAATTTAAAATCAATTCTCATTGTCAAAACTAGAAAGAGGATTTTGATGAAACAATCACAATTAAAAGATTGACAAGTTCTTATGTCCAATTTAAATGTTAAATTACAAACAAGAACTAAAATTGAATTAAATTATAAAAAATAATATAATTACACTTTTAAACAAAAATATATATAATCTATCTATATAAATAAATTAGATGAAAATGTAGTTTTGACTTAAAATGTGCCATTTTCACTATTCAATTAAAAATGAACATTATTAGAATGTTATTGAAAATTTATCTAAATTAAAAATTGGCATCACAATTTTATATAAGAAGTTAATTATTTCAAATGAAACATATAAATGTGGAAAATAACTATATTTAAAAATGTTGATCGATCAAATGTTTGTAAAAGTACCTTTAAATAATATTTGAGTATTTTATGCGTAAAATTGGATTCATCCTCATTTTGAGCCACTAAAATTAACTTGCATAAATTTAAAAACATTTAAAAACATGTCTAATTATATTGTGGTTAGTTATTTTTATTCTTGGAAATACAACATCTAGGATTTATCTAATGTTTTAAATAATAATAAAAATATTTTATTATTATTCGGTATAACACAATGTTGTTTGCAATGTATTGTTTCAGAGAAACCCATTATTGTTTGTGGAGTATGCTTTCAGACAAAGTGTCCACTTTAATGTAATATTAATATCTTAATTATAAATATTAATAAATATCACAATGTATCATTCTATAAAAACCTGGGATGTTACACCATTCCACCCTTTGGGATGTTCCATCCGCACAATTCAATAATTGGGTTTGGTAGCATCACTAGAAAAACAACATAGGAAAATGAGACAATAAAAATATTACTTTAATAGAAATAAATTGAAGTAAAAAAGGTCCCACGATACGAAAAATAATAATATTCATAGTAGTAAAACATGGATATGTAAGAGAAACTAACCATCTTGTTCTAAAGGAGAATTATAGAAAACATGATTATTAGAATGTTAACATCAAAAAAAAAACAACAAACATGTGATGGGTTAAACTATCATTGAATTATCTATAGTAAAATTAAATAGCAATGTTTTTGTTTTAATATCATTTTCATAATGTTGGGGTTTTTCATTATGAACTTGACTAAGGACATAAGGAAACATAATTACATGTCAAGTAGAGTTTCGTCATTTAATAGATATCCACCACAAACTCATATTTCCTTCAAACTATGAGTATTCTAGATGACTCAGTCACACCTGAAGCACTAGAATCAACTTCTAAATAATCAAATAGTCCGAAAAAGATGAACAATATATTTTCATAATTAATTTATATTAACCAAAACAAAACAATTTAGTACATGATCATATAATCCCCAAAAAGAATTATACTTTATAAAAATAAATACTACTCTTAATCTCCAAATTTCAACAATAAATACCCAAATTCCAACAAATACCATTAAATAAACTATTGCCCTCAATATTCTTTACAATAATACAAACCAAGATTGAATCCCCAAATTCAAAAGTATTTTATCACATAGTTTTCCATGAAAAATAAAAACATTTATCAACAAATTACATCAATTACCCTTAATGTATCACACTTAAAAGTAATTAATATAATTAAATGTTCAATGTGGTAGGTTAATCATTTACATAAATACCACAAATCATCATAGGTCTGCAATAAAATCATAGATCTTTCCGAAATAAATTTCAATCACCACTCCATAAATGATATCCCATACTATTTTATTTTCCTTAGGCATATAGTTTTCTCAAATGAGGTAATTTCTTCCAAAATAACATTTATCACATAATCAAAAAATAATTTTCCTATACTAAAACTATCCTTGTGATAAATCCTGAGATCCCAAAATCACCTTATTCTTGATCCCAGAAATCATTTATCTAAATCTTATAATTCATACTTTGAAAACTATTACATTACTAGACGTGATAGGTTATCTCCCATCATGCGTGTTGTCCCATTTATAAAACAGCAAAATAACCCAAACATTTTTCATCCTATATGGTTGTCTTATACCTATAATTTTAATCCCAACTCATAATGACCACAACATATTAATTGATTAAGTATTATATATATTGATATTTTTATGATTTCACCACCATAAGAATAAATAAAACTATTCAAAAAGAAATAACATTGTACCTTGATTACAGTGTCTACATGGATTCATCATCATCTAGATCACGTAGATAGAAGGTCCATTCCTTGAAAAATTGATTTAGTGATCATTAAAAATAATTTTCTCCCTTTATCCAAGTACACCTTGTATGACTTCGGTCATACTGGTGTTCATAGAAAAATAAATTTGAAAATAATCATGCTTGACTTGTAATTTCATAAAATCCAATAAAACATGATTTTTATAAAATAGTTTGACATAGTTTGTTTCAAAACATAAAATCAATGTTCCTTTTAAAATACAATAAGAATGTGATGAAAGAATATATTTTAAAATAAAATATAACACGGTTGCGCAAGGGACTCATTCTTCTGCACAATTTTCAAAATAATAATATGATAAAAAATATTATCATAAGGTAAAATATTTGGAAATGCACTGATTATGTTTAAATTTTCAGAAAAAATGGGAATATTGAGAAAATAGGATTTTATTAAATAAATCTCTTGAACCATAATGTTATCTTCGTACAATGGAGGTGTTTGATATCCCAATTAACTTTTGGAAAATAAATTATATGCTATAAAAAGTTTTATAATCATCCAAATAAGAATTTATAATAATAATCTTAAGAATTTCATTAATAAGTGGTAGGAATTTTCTATTTGATCCTCCCCCTTCCATTTTTATCCGACATTCCTTGAACTAAAAAAGTTATAAAATAAGGATTTAACAAAAATAATAGACATATAGATATACAATGAATTTGTCCCAAAATCCTAATCCCAAATGTTTTCAAAACCATCCTCTAATACCAACTATAAGGTCCCAACCTTAAATGTAACATTATATTGATTTATATCAAGAATTCACATTGAGGATCTTTTCATGTTTAGATATTTAGAGAATTATTCCATAACAATTAAAAGACAAAAAACATAGAAATACTATGTGGAAACATCCAATAGTATCTGCTTCTTCCCAAAAGTAAAAACATATAAAATGAAACATGGGTTTTTTTTTGCATATTTAATCATCACAAATTTTCCATGATTCTATTATTCCTTCAATTATCCCTCATATCCTATGAAAACATTTAGAAACATGGGATGATCAAATTAGATCAATAAGGGACATAAAAATAAATAATAACCATTAGCCTAGTTAAACCCTGGTAACCCATTAAATGTTATTTGGGAGGATGAAGAAAAACCTTTTCATATGAATAAACTTCATAATTTTTCTCATTAAAAACTCTAAAACCAATTTCAAGCAATTAAAACACCTTTTTTTCAACGAGAATCATATATATTAAACCCTTTAAAAAATATTCCATTTGGAATAACTATAGAGTTTAATTCCAAATTGGAGATCTATATTGGGGATCACCCTTCTTCTAAGATATATTAGATCAGCTGTGAGCTGTAATGGGGATCGACCCTTTATATAAGTTCTATCAGGTTCACCCGTGAGCTATAATGGGGAAATATCCTTCGTATAAGTTGTGCCAAGAGATCATTTCATGATTTTGATAAAATAAATTCATTATAAAAACCATTTTAAATTCGATAATACATTAAAATGGATTATGGAATTTATTTTTCTTTTTAAACTATTACAGCAAGTAGAGGAAGCAAAATATCAAATAATGGTTATGACAATGAAGAACTTTTTCTCGCTGTATACGTTAAAAACATTCCTTTTGTTATTTAGTATAGAATAAAAAATGAATGGGATAAAAATTTTCCATTGAATTTTTTTTGAAATTTATGATTGATGTAAAATTTCCTATATATTCCTTTCATACCTGTATAAATAAATATATAATTAAACATCATAATAAAAAATATCTGATAATTAAATATTTAAATGTTCAAGGTGTCCCATACCACATTGAACATTTAAATATGAATATCCAATTTTCAATAAATAACATTACTATAGATAATATTTGGATATGAAATGTCATATTGGTTGTATAAAAAATAATAATAGAAAAAAGGGAGAATATTATCTAGAAATGACTCAATGAGTGGAGATTTAGACAAAGTTCCTTACATTGTGTTTGATTTGTCTCGTTAATTCATTAATTTCTAAATAACAAACATAAAATAAGTTATACAAGATCTAGAAACTTTTTAAATAATAATATTCATTTTATATCACTTATAACCATGTTATAATAAATTTTTAATTATTTGAGTTCATATTGGACATTTTTTTGATGTTCTATTTTTATTTCAAAAATGAACTTTTTTTTTGTTTCAAACTATCCATTTTGTCATAATTACATTATTTCTAAAATATTTTCCATCATTTAAATATAATATATATTCAGTATATATGTATTATAGGATAGTCCAAAACATTCAGAGATAAGAAATGAAATTCAACCTTAATAGAGACGATAGACCTTACGTATGCATGAATGCTACTTTAATTTATTTGTCGTATTAATAGAATGAAAACTAAATGATACATATGTAAATTACAATTCCATTTTAATATAAATGTTATATTTGATACATAAGTTCCTTAAATCCATTTTTTATAGGTTCTATTTATGGCATGATCAAGTCCTATCAATTTGAGGGGGTGGTAGTCCTCACTTTATCAAATGTACTTATTGTATTCACACATTACAGAAAGCATAAAGGTATGTTCTAAATAAAAATTACAATAAAATTGAGACAATAAAATATAATATATATCATATATAAAGATACTTCCATCATAATGGACCCCATGAGAGGTGCTAGGATAAAATTGAATAGTAATCATTTTTTGAGGAATCAATTCACCGCACACAGAAACAGTGTGTTCATATCTATTAGATAGAAATGTGTGTATGTGTAGTTATAATAACTACCATAATAATTACTAGTATATTTTGGATTCTACTTTTGTTATGAAATCATATAATAATTAGATAATATAGAGTGGATAAATGATATATATGAAATGAGCTTGAGGGAAGATGCTACCTCTAAATTGGGTAACTCCTTTTGATTCAAGCAATAAGGCTTTCTTGAATTTCCTTATGTCCAAGTTAAGGATTCTAGGTGGAAGTGAGATATGTTGGGATATTATTTTAGTATAATTTTTATGAGGAAAATGATCTTCATTTATGGGTGTAAGTGGGTAGAGATGGTAGCCTTTTATAAGTGGGAGGAGGGGAACTTTAGAAAATTATTAAAATATTAAATTAATATAAATATATTTTTTAATCCTAGCGGATCCAACATGAGATATAATGAAGATAGGATGAGGATAGATAGAAATACTCTCATCGAATTGTTTTTAAAAATTTATTGGGTATATTTTAAACTTTATCCTTTTGGTTTATCCTTAATTATTTCCTTTTAATTTCATAAGTGCTAACAATATTTTAATTGTTAAGAAGCTATTTTATTTGACTTATATGGAGGAAATTTTCAATAATTAGAATCATAATGAAATTTTGGACCACATCATAAGAAATTTTTCATTTTAAAATATAAATTTTTTTAACACTTTAATAAATTATTTTTTTTATAAAACATCAACTATATCAAGTATTACACTATTTTAGTTTGTTAAATATAAATAAAATCCAGAAGGAGAGATATCTTCAAAAAATAATTTAATAGTTTAATAACATGTTATATTAGTCTATAGAATTCTTGTATTACCTAAATTATGTAACATAATATTTATTTTAATATTTATAATAACAATTACTTGAGTTCTATCAGAAAAAAGTTCCCTTAAACATTAAATTAATATGTTATCCATAAATTTTAATAGATATAAAAATGTATTATTTTATAAATACCATAGATGTTACTTCATGAGAATGAATCGTAACCCTAAATATTCTATAATTCAAATAGTCCCATGTATTTTAAATAAATTATATAATAATGAGGTACTACCTATTGAGGGACATCATAAACATTCCATCACAACCTTGTATAAAAATACAACCTAAATGGAAAATTCCTTTGAAAAAACTTAGTAAGGTTTGTCTCTTGAGGCCTACTAATGCATTAGCGGGGCAATATGAAGCCCCATTCATCACTAACTATGTCCAAATCATTCCTCTAAAGAAATGCGTTAGATATAATGATAATATAAATTATATCTATACAATCATACAATATATAAATAACAATCCAAATTAGAAAATATAATCATTAACTGTCTAGAGTAATATAATGAATGGTATGGAATACTATATACCCGTGAACCATTTAATAAAATATTGAATATCGTATAATAATATATCAACCTACTTGAATCATAATATTAAATAAATTCTGTTCACTTATATGAAAATATTAAAAATAATATATATTATTTTTTTAGAAACATACCCTTTCTCATTGAAAATAACATATTATTAAAACACACATAATTATAAATGAAAAAATTGTCAGTTATGATGAACTTATAAAATGTAAAAATAGTGTAAAAATAAAATAAAAATAAATGATATAATATAATGTGTTTTTGAAAACAATTTTAGATAACATTGGATTGGGGAAAAAAATATTCTTTGAGGGAGATTTTAAAAGGTTAATATTTAAATATTTTCCATTACTAATATTAAACTGATCATTAATAAAATGAATAAAATATTTGTATCCACTATAAATATGAATAAAATATTTATAAATAACACATATGATATTTAAAATTAATTCAAAAAACAATCTTATTATTAAATAATTATGTAAGTAGAAGATATACCCAAATAATTGAAATTAGGTTTTGAATTCCCTTACTACATTTTAATCCGTGGAATCAAAGTCCACATAAAAGTAATAATTATCAAAAAAACATTAAATAACATTAATATAAAGAAAATAATGACATTTTATATCAATGTGATTTCTAGACTTGACACACAAGAAGTATGTGTTGAAGAAGGATGATATCTACATATGTTAAAGTGAGATGGGAAACCCTTACCTTTTGTGAAAAACATTTTACACTTGTACATAATATCCTAGATAACAAAATTAGAATAAATAATTACATAATAAAAAATATAATGAAAATATATTTAATTTATTTTAATTTTATTATGTTAATTTATTATCATTCTGATGATTTATAAAATTTAATCTCCTTTTATAATGAGTGTCATTTCACGATTTTACAGTCACATTCCTTGAGTATAAATATGGGATTTCATGTGAAATGGAAGTAACACATCATAAGTTCAATTGAATGAAATTAATATAAATTTTTTATTTTAAATTTACATCATATATAATTTTGTTATATGGTATTAGTAATATTCATTAGATAAAATAAAAACGGAAAATGACTAGTTTATTTTGGCAGTTTTCACGACCATCACAAACTGGTATTCATTTTATATAATTTTATTTTTATAAAGTAGTAAAAAAGGTGAATAAATTTTAATGAAAATATTATAATATTTTATAAAAATAAAAATATTTTTATTTCCATCTATGAAGGTATTAATGAATAATTAAAACTCATCAACCATGAATTCAGTGATTCTTCAACTTACAGACAATGTTTTTATTTTTTGAATAAATGGAGAAGAGAAGATGATTGATGATAGATATTACGTCTACATAATATAATTAAATTATATTTATTATAATTGAGTTATAATTCAATATTTAATAGAGGAGGTGACAGAAGGATAATAAAAGAATTTAAATTTAAGGAGAAAGAGGGAGGGGTTTACCTCTTGTGTGTCGTCACCTTGCGAACCTCTATAAGGAACTTGGAAATAGACTTTTAGTGAGATAAGTAACAAAAAATGAAATTATATTGTTGGGAGATGAATTTTTATAAATAGAATAATGATCAATGTCTTAGAAGGGGTGAGGATAAGTGGTGTTGAAGGGTGGTATAATAGTGGAGGAGATGGGTGTTTTTTGATAATTGTATTCATCATTTTATTATCATGGATTAAGACAATCAATATTGATGGTTATTCTGACTATGTATAATAACTATTTCATGTATGTTCAAGCTAATGGTTATTACATCATCCATTCACCATTCAAGTCTCAAAAATTCATGAATTTATCATATATTGTCAAATACCATAAATTAATGTATTTCACTATTCATAAAAAATTAAACTATTATTGGAAAATATAAAAAAGTTACCCAAACAATTATTAAATATTTATATTCAAACATTTGACTACATTTTATTATATTAATTTTATAAATGTTTGAAATAATATTTTTAATCAAAATCATGCATTATTTGATTGTTTCATTAATAAAATAATTATTAAATCATTATTGTTTAATAATGTAATGTATAAATTTATTCACTAAAAATTAATTATAAAATAGAAATAAGTGTATAAATATTTTTGATTTCAAAATAATATTTATAGTTTAATTTATATTTATAATAACAACATATTAAAAATAATATGGTTATCAAAAATATGAATATGAAATTTTTCGATTTCCATTAATTAAAATAATATTAAAGTAATTTTGTTGGAAGATTTCCCATTAAATAACTAAAATTTAAATCTTAGGTTTTGAGGGTAGAATATAAATCAAATAACAAAATGTGTTTAAATTTTAGTGTTATTTTGTAATCCATATCTTTTTATACTTAGCCAAAATTTCCAAAATTTCCCTTCAACAGTTGGGGAAAAATTACCAAAGTTACTGTTCTTATTGAAAAACATTAAAGGTTCCTATCTAATAAATTTGGGCATTCAGATTACAAAAAGGTAATAAGTTTTTAATAATTCATAATATAAAATTGAGAGGATTTCTTCTAATGTTTAACTGATTAAACACAACTAAAAATATTATTCATGGAAATGCATTTTTATGCCAAAAATGTACTTATAATATAATAATGCTTGATAATGATAAAAAATAAAATAATTATAATTGTATAGTATTTATGATACATTGATATCAAATTTAAATTATAAATATACATTTAATATATTTAAATTAACAATTTTATCCAAATAGTAATATTTCATTATTCAATAGAAAATACAAATTATCTGAAATAATAATAAACATTCAATTTATGGTAATTTTGTAAATATGAATTAAAAAAACATCTTTTTTAAATTATAATTTATAATGGTTGAAAATTTATATTTAAAATATGTTTTCAATTTAAGGGAGGTAAAATTACATTTTGGAACATATATTTTCCTATTCTTAAAATTGGATTTATTCTTATATTATGTCTACCAAAACTATTGGTTGAATGAAGGAAATTTTGGGTCAAGATGAAAAATAGAAATATTATTATGATATTTACAAAAAAATATTAATTTATTTAATAATGATAAAATACTCATGTGGGTATAGAAATAATTTTTTATAACAAATCATCCTTTTAAATTAGTTGTTAAAATTAATTTATAATATATTAAAATCCAATGAATTATTTCTATAAACATTTTTAAAATATATTTTCATAATGTAAATAACCTCATTCATTCATTGTATTCCAATAGTTAGTTGATAACTGTCCTAATTAAAAAATTATATTTAATCATTTGTTTAATCTTGGGAATATGTGTAATGTAAAATACCTAAGTGTTAAATTTAAAAATAGACATAACGAAAAATATTAGGGCATTACATTAACAATTAGAGGGAAATTAGTTCTTCTCATCTCATTGTCTTTTACTAGTTCAGGTTCATATTATTCCTCAAAACATGATGATTTTCTATCTTATTTCAAATAAATATCAGAAAGATAGAAATTAATGTTCATTTTGACAGATCATCTTCATTGTCTTCTAATGGGGGTATTAACCACATGGAGATATTTTTCATAAAATAATTCATTAATAAATGATTTGAAAATATTATCCCTTTTATTGAACAACCTATATAATTTACTGATTTATTAATATCCATATAAAATTTTCTTCATCACTATTGGAAGAAACTTTTTCCATATTATACATAAAATATAGAATAATTACTTTACAACCAAAAAATCTAAAGCAATTATACCTTGGTTTTATTATATCCCATAATTAATAATGTTTTTTTATTAAAATAAACATTATTAAAATTCTATTAATTATATAGACACTGTATTAGCAGCTTCTACCCAAAATAATAGGTATATCATACTCAGTAAGAATTTTTTATGAAATTCTTATAGGTTTTTATTTATCTATTCAAAAGCACCATTATTTTATGGGGTCCTAGGAGCCGAAAATTTATTATTATGTCTATTTTTGGAAAAAAAATTATTCAAAATATTAATTTTAAAACTCATCCCAACGATCACATATTATTATATTAATATTATATCCATTATGATTTTCTATAGATTTATAATACATGGTTATGTAGGAAGAATCTATAATTTTGAGAGTAAGAAGGAATATACAAAGATATCTATAAAAGGAATATACTATAAATAAATCATAGTTCATCCAATTTAATCTATAAAATCATGATGTTCAAAAAACGTACATGTGAACTACCTCAAGTGGTGGAAGAGTTGAATATTCTTTATCTGAGTTGAAATAGATTTTGTGTTATTTACCTTTTTGGAATGTGTCACAGAATTTATCACATGATAATTCTAGTTTAGGTAGATCCTTCACTAACCCTTTCATATTCATCATTCAAATTAAATTAATACTATAACTTCTATGAATCAAATTCGAAAGAACTAATTCATTGTAAAAGGCTCAGAGACTGGAATATATTTTGAGAACATGAGGAACCTAAATTTATAGTATATATGTTATCATTTATTAAACTAGTAAAAAGTAAATATTTTTTGTTATCAAAAACATTTTTGG
Organism: Viscum album; assembly: GCA_963277665.1. Lineage (NCBI taxonomy): Eukaryota > Viridiplantae > Streptophyta > Magnoliopsida > Santalales > Viscaceae > Viscum > Viscum album. Next base: position 1,622,653,756 of record OY728121.1, on the reverse strand, counting down.
AACAATTTTCAGGCTTTACATGAAATCCATTATCACATAAAAATTATATGATACAATGATTTTAATTTAAAACATTAGAATAATTTATTGAAATTAATATATTAATAGTTTAACCAATTTGACCTAGTCTAGTAATTTTTTTATTCTAGAATTTTCAAAAAATGTGACTTTTCCACTATCAACCTTGATTATGGTCACGAAACATGAATATTGCCAAGTCATGTGTTTGGAGTATCCACTATATAGATACCATAAATTCTTACAGGATATTTTCATGTGGGATTCGTGGAAAATATTGTTTAAATCATTGATGGATTTGGTACACAAATCATCTTGGGTCTACTAATGATAAAAATAAATGCCTTAGGAATATATCATTGATTAATAGGTTTCATAAGTAAATATTTTATACTATTATAAAGAAATTTTTTTCAGTTAATAAAAATTAAAAAATTGCAGATTTTATAGAGCTACAGTTTCGAATAAATTTATTTTTAATGATAATTCTTTTTATAGACTGATAACATCTTCTTGAATCTTATTTAGGTGAAAATGTTCTTCTATGAACATAGGATAATGTATTTTTTAAATATTTTAACCTCTTAAAATCCTTATTTAATTTCTCATTAGATAGTTTCAACTAATTTTTATCTTTCGGTAAATGATCATTTTTAGTATTCTATATAGTGAGAAATGTTTTAAAACTAATAGTTAGAGAAGGTTTCATCATTAATTTTATATATTTATCTTTGATTTCCCTGATTGTATCGAAATAAATATGATATTATTCAAAAAATTCTTTATTAGACTTTTTTTATTCACTATTTTTATCTTTAGATACATTATATTTATAATCAGTGGAAGCATAAATAATAATTGATACCACAAATGCTTTTTCATAAAACACATGATCAATCTATCATGGTTGTATTATTTTCATGAATCGAATTAACATGTGATATTCTTAGAAAAAATCCATGTTAATTTCATATATTTCTTATACCTCTTATCCTTTTCATCATATTTTTTATTAAATTTTAACATAGGGAACTCATCATTGACATGTCATTTTCTATTTCATTAATAGAAGACTATCTTACTTGTAGTATCCAATTACATCAATATTCATACTTTCCTTTAGAAATAAGTTTTCTAATCAAATTCTTCCTTTTGTATAATTTATTGAATATTCTATCCTAGGTGTCCATTTCATCATAAATATCAGCATGTGACTCTTTATCACATCATCTATCTGATTTTATCTCCTCGTTTTTCATTGAATTAGTAGTTTTGGAAGCTATAAATTTACTCTTTTTTCATCATCTTCTTCTATGTTTACCTTGAGATCTTATTCATACATCACAATCATTCTTATCACTTATTTAACAGGTATATTCCTAATGTCACATGACACTAGAATTGAAACTGAAGTCCCACTCCATATGTTTGGTAAACACCTCAACATGTACATCACATGTTCTTTATTTGGAATCAGATTTCCCAGTGAATTCATTTTTTTTCAAAAAAACATTAAACATGATATAAATATTATATATAGGTTTATGATGTTTCAACTTAAAGGTATAAAAATTAATTTTATTAGTATATAATTAAAATTACATGGAATTCACTGGTTCATTATGTGAAATATCTAACATATCACAAATTTAAAATATTGTATTGTATGTAGAAATTATATTAAATTTTTTATCTCTTAAGAGAAAAATATAATGAGTTTAATACTTTATATTTATTTATATGTTTATTTAGTAGGATTAATCTATTTATATGTTACGGTTTTGGGTAATTCAAATTTTCCATCAATAAAAGTCAAAATTTTGAAAACATTTCTTTCATTAAGAATATTAATTTTAATCTTACAATAAGAATATAAAATGCCATTAAAATAGGTAGTCCTATTTGTAAGACACCCTTATTGTCTATTATTATTAATAAATAATCATATTTAGAAATAATATAAATTTAATATCATTAAAAGACAATTAAATCCTAGATTAATATATATTTTAAAATTTTATTTTGATACCAGATATTATTCATAGTAAATAACTTAAGTGGGAGAGAATTGAGTTTACCATAAAAATTTTATTTTAAATAAATTTAACATAATTAAACAAAATTGATTAAAAACATATATTTTATAATAACAGTATAATTATATAAGCCTTATATTTCAAAGAATTTCTCAAATTGTGATTAGGGGTCACATAAAACAATATTTAAAATCTTTTTAATTGTTGATCTAAATCACCTAATTAGACTATTAATATATATATAATATAAGACTAACTATCAATGTAATTTCTTGTTTCATATTTGAATAAAAAATATAGTTTTTAAATTTGAAATATATAAAAAAACTAATACACACAGTGGAATTAATCAAGGGGTTCTGTCAAAAGTTGAGACATAATCTAGTCGACAAGAAAATAAACCTCTTCCAAGATGTTTATAAAATAATTAACTTGATAGGAAACCTGAATCAGGTTGTAAATCAATAAATCACAAGAATTCCAAGTCTCAAATCCTCTAATATAATTATACTTGAGAATAAACACAATATTGGCCATGTAGTATCTGTTCCATTGTTATTTAAGGGGAACAAAATAAATGATAGTTTGAGGGAATATGATGAATTCTCAAGTTTAAGTGAATGATAAAATGTTTAAAAATAAACAGAGAAATACAACACATTTCTCTAATATAAATCACAGACAAAGATATCCAAATTTTAGAGTTAATAAAGAATAAGGCCTCTGTTATGGTAAAACCATCACCCCATTCCATATATGGAATCTATATGAATCATGTTGGAATAATCCACATATATATATTTAATCCTTTTCAAATGGATGTTAAATGTTCATTTCCAAGTGGTTTTTTTTTGCCTTTTGTTGAATAAACCCCTTATTTTGAAAATTTAACATTTTAAATTTCTATTTTCATGTCAACTGTGAATTATATTTTCTAAAAAATCACATCAGTATTGATATGAAAGTTTGAAAAGTTTTATTTTATCAAATTATTAAAAAATGGGAAAACCAAATTCAAAAATAATTTTTTTTTCAAAAAATATTTTAGTTATAATAATATACGTCGATGAAAAATGTTTTTTATTAGAAAATGAATCTATTTTTAATCATTTTTTAATATGTTGGGAAATTAATTTGAAATAGATTTTATAGTTGAGTTATAGTTTTTCCTTGGATTTCTAGTATCTTAAAATGAGGATGATTCCATGTGAGACAAAACAAAATAAAATTATTAACATCTAAATTAATTTGGGAAGGATAAATAAATGAAAATTATTAAACCCATGAGTATATCCTATAAGAAACTATTAGATGAAAATAGACAAATAAATGAAAATAAACATTATATATGTTTTATTGGGAGTCCAATTTTTCTTACTATAAGCCATCTATTATTTTTTAGCATTTTGGTTTCTGCTTGTTTTCATTCCAATCTAATATGATCATATTAAAATATGTTAAAATTATATTTTATTAAAATATTATCTTAATAAAGGATTATTTTATCATTAAGGAACATCATTTAATATTTCAATATTTCATGACACTGATTTTAGATGATCAAAACTGTATATTATTAATATAAGAATTTATTGGTTACTTCTTAGACATTGCTTAATCTCATAGTTGTACAATTAAATATTATATTTCCCTTTTAATAATTTATGTGGAATATATAGTCACAGGGAGTTAATGCACACAAATTATATGGATGAAAAAAAATCCCTTACATTTTAATCCATAATTTACTTATGTTACAATTAAATTCGTCTGTTTTAGTTCCATGTGAATCTTACGAAATCATAATCTGTATGAATGCAGTAAACAAAATGATATTTTGCATCACTTTTTGAGAGACCACATTCAAAAAGCCGATATTGTTATAGAAATATTATCACAGATCCTAAATTAGTCAATATCTTTACATTACCCATTCCATTATGTTGTTTTACTTTTATTATAATGTATATATGACTATAAATCATGAAATTATATTTCTAATATTTTCATTAAAAAATCACAATTATTCATATAATCATTTTCATTTTTTAAACATCTTGTTGAAGTGTTCAAAATCAGATTTTTATTATCACCTAGAATATATTATGCATGTTTTTCGTATAATATATTTTTCCCTTTTGGTTTGTAAATATTTTTATTGATAAAAAATGAGATAATATTTTTTATGGGTATAAATGGATTAGTTTTTATAAGGATAATGGAAGATAAGGACCATGTTTAAAGGGGGAGACAAACACATTCCTAGAAAAATATTTTTCTACATCCTTTGTCTATTCCCTTTTAGATGTTTTTTCATTCCTATTTAATATTCACCTCCATCATATTTCTTATAATTTATTTTAATCTTAAATGAGTGATTTGTATTCACAAATGTGTGACATTATTTTTCCTATAATATTTATTTTCGATGAAATTCACTTAATGTTTTGTCAAATTTTGTTTTGTGTATGTTACATTTGATAGGTTTAGATATCAAGATAGGGAGACACCAAATATATTGTGGAGTTTAAATGAATTTCAATGTTAAATATTTCATATTAAATCATTTTTCATGACATGATTAAGTCCCTAATTCTATAAAACCTTATTCATAGGATGAACGTTTACTAGTAATTTCAGTTTAAATTTTAAATAGTATTCATGGAGAGTAGTTATGATGTCATTATTTCAAAAATCTCCATAATTTTCTTAATCTTATTTCACATCATTAAAAATATTGAGTTGGATATCAACTCCATAATCCATTATATTTAAAATCCAATTGGTCTAATATCTTTAAAAATAATTTAATCAATAAAAATTTATAATATTTCCCAATACCTGTAAAGGATATAAATAGACATTGAGGAAGTCTTGTATCAAAATCAAAAAATTTTATGACAACCTATTTCCATTGAATGATTTTGTATCAATAAAAAAATTATTTAATAAGTGAACTACAAGAAACTATTAATTCTAAAAATGAATTCGGTCTTCAATTAAGTCAATCATTTTTAAATTTCATTTTTATCATTGAATCATTTTATCTCCCATGTTATTATTATTAAATTAGTTTCTTTTGACTTTTGTAATTCTATCATTCACTCTACTGAAATGTGATATTCCAATAATTATTCCTGATTATTTTGAGTTCTCCGGAAGGGGTTTATAAAAATAAATATATACTTAACAACATTTCACTTTGGGTTCTCACTTCTATTAATGTTAGGATTCTTTATTCCTTGTTTCCACTGAATCTAAGGGTCTTATTTTTTGTTCTCGGATCCTCTTAAAACTAAAAGATTATATACTTTTTTCTTTTGGTACTGCATTTATATTAAAATAAAGTGCGAAATCTAACACTTTCAATCATTCTTATAGGAAAGATATGTAGGCTATTTTTATTTTTCTATTCTTGAACTCATTCATCAATATATTATTGTTTAATTTTTTTCTATTTATTTTATGAAATGTATAATGATCTAATTCCATATACATTCATTTACTATGATCATTTTATAAATAAATAAATTCCTTTAATGATATTATATTTTATTTTATTGGATCACATTTAAATAGTTCTTAAAGGGAATTCAGGTCTTATTTCCTTCTTTTTCATTGACGAACACAACCACCATGGTAAGGCACATTACCCCATATTATTATATCCTACACCAATAATTATTATATAGTGTTTAGAAAAATGTATTTACATTATGGAAAATCCCTAGATTGGAATTTATTAAGAAATAACTGACCTAGGATTCTCCCACCTCCATATATTCCAAAAGTAATCCCCAAAATTAAATGGCCAACCTTAAAATTTTATTCGTATTCTTTTCTTATATCGAAAACACCCATAAAAAACATGTTCTTTGGGAGCCACTATGTGGTGAGGTTTCATATCCTAAAAAAGACACTATCTAATCATAACATGTCTGTAAAATATGGAAAAATTCATGGTAAATGTAAAATTACTTAAAATAAATTAAATCAAAACACTATAGTGACATTTAGGAACTACAGTCTACATGGTTGGATTTAGTATTGTTTTTAAAGAATGCATATAATGGAATGAGATTGTGTATATATAATTAGTGATTAAATCCATTGAAAATTAAGAATATCTAAAATATTCCCTATATATTTGATTAGTTTAATTACATTAAAGAGAAAATTCATATTAATAAATTTTATTTATAATCTCTATGACACCATATGAGGATTAAGGATGAAGATATTACTAAGACTTTTTTTGTTTTTGGTATGGTAAATTTAAATTTTTAACAATGTTTTTTAGAGTTATAAATGTAGAATTTGTGCTTATGGGGCCTATGAATACAGTTTTTTCTTCTTATCTATATGTTATTGATTTTTCCTTTTTTGATAATTTTATTTTATTAAAATAAATAGGAAGTTAAAAGATATAAATCAAAATAATTTATTAGTTTCTCAATGATTATAAAATATATAGGAATATATCCATTTGGTTTTTTCTAAATTTATGAGATACATTATCTTGGTTATGTTATAACAGATCAGGGTATAATGGATAACCCAACAAATATTGAGGTGGTTGGTATATGGAACCCAAAAAAATGTTTTTATTTGGATATTTCTTTTTGTTAATTAGATTTTATAAGAGGTTTTTTCTTCAATTTTATAGACTATTGATCTTTTATATTTATTTATTATGAAATGTAATGTTTTTCCTTCGATGGAGGATTTTGTGTAAATTTATGAAATTCTAAAGGCGATGTTTATATGTGATCAATAAATTTTTCCTAAAATAGGGTTTTATTTATGATGTTTATTCTTACACATATCACTAATGTATGGGATATTTTTTATTCATGAATAAGTAATCATTTTATATAGTTATAGACAATTAAATTAATCTGAATTAAAGAATGGAACACATGATTTTCATCTTACTGTTGTGGTGTTTGTGCTTAAGCTTTAGAGGGATTATTTTCATAGTGAATACATCATGGTTTATTCATATCATAAAATATTGAGATATATATTTTTATAAATGTTTTTAAATTTATAGTTGATTAGGTGAGTTGAATTTTTAGAATATTATGTTTTATATATCACATAAACTCCATTAAAGTGTAATTTGATTGTTGATTATTTCAATCAAATATATTATGGTGAGGATTTTTAGTGGATGAAGTAGAAATGGAGTGTAATGGTTTATTAGAATATCTTCTACTAGGTTGTGAGTAAAATTATAATAAGGAATTTCTTTACTATATAATAATGAAATCACGCTTATTGTTGGAGGAAAATGAATCAGAAATATATGATTTCGGAGTGGATAGTTGATTAATAATACCAAGTATATTTTCATGGGATGGTGTTCATTCAAAGGAGTAGGTAAGTGATGTGATTTCATAAATATAATATTTAATATTTAGTGGTTCATTTGGGTTTTTCAAGGGTGTATCAAGATTGAAAGATTTATTTTTTTCTAGATAGATATGATGATAATTGTAGATAAGTTATTTTAATTATATCTTATGTGGAATCATATGGTGACCAAACATAATGGCCATGAAGAATTGTTTCAGAATTTTTATATAATCTAGTAGAAGTGGGAGAATATTTCAACAGATGTCATTAGATTTTTTTTCTCATACTATTAATGTGTTTGATTCTATTAGGGATATCTTGGATTGTTTGATAAATACTATTAATTTTTTCAATTAGGTAATTAATTTTTTTATTATTTAAAAACTATTTATGTGTTGGTGTCAGTAAATATTCCTGGTGTATTCAATATTATAGTGTTTTATTGTGATGGTTGGTTTAGATTTTATATTTGTAAGGGTTTTCAAAATTTCATTGGTACATAGTTATACATTAAAAAATTGTTAAATTGAGTGGATGATCATGGTGTTAAAGGATATAATGAGATATGTCATTCTTGATTTTAGAATATCAGGGATAGAGAAATTATCTTTTTTTATATTTAATATAATAATTGTCTTCACTAAACTAGTGGATTGGATTTTATTATAATTTCTATTAGTGGCTATGTCATCTAAAACATGGGCCATTATTAGTGAGGCAATAATGGTTAAGCCAGATTTGAAAGATTATATAAATTAGTGTGTTCATGTTATATTTAATGAAATGTATGTTGATAATATGTTATTCTTATATGGTTTGTAATGGATGTTTTTTTATTGGTTTCTTCATGTGATATTCTTTTTAATTGTTTTTAAAATTTATTTAACACGTGGATTCATTAGCATTATTTCTTCACATAGACAAATGAGAATTCAGGGAAGTAACATGTTGAGTATATTTATATTCTCACCCACAAATATATATATATATATCAACATTATATAATTATTCATGAACAAGTTATTGATTAAATGGAATGAGGTTTTAGTTATTTACTATTCCATACATATTATGCCTTATTTTCACTTGAATTATTTAGCTATATATTACACTTATAAGGTATATAAGATGACCCTATTTTTTTCCATTCCCAATGATATGAAGAATTAACCCTTGAATGATTTCATGTTTTTAAAATATTTATTCTAATAATTTTGTTTATTTTTTTTCAAAGTTTTGTGGGATTCAACTAGGAATCTGTTTAATCATAACTATAATAATATTATTTCCATTAAGATTATATTTCATGTATCTAGTTCTAATATAATAAATTCACCACTGGCTCATGGCTACTATGGTATGGAATTTATATCTATAAATCATGTTCAATTAAATTTATATAATGTCTTCCATTGTGTATTTTATGGACTACATATTAATGTGAACTAATTCCCCTCGTTATTTGAGAGAAAATATGACATAGTGAACATTAATGATTACCTTGTAATTTTACTGAATTTCTCTTCCCAAAATTAGTGGTTCATGATTAAAAAACCTATCATCTACCATATAAAAGTGGCATATGTCCCTAGGAAAATTAATGAAACTTTGTTAAACCAAAACAACTTTTTTAACCCTAGATGTTGTTATTGTACATTGGGTGTCAAATAAAATAAAAAATATAATAGGTTTTAGCTTTGGGACTCATTAATATGGATAATATTGTGAGGTGTGAAATATTTTAAAGATATTATATATACCATGATAACATGTAATTCACAATACCCAATAGTTTAGGGAATTCTAAAATTAGCTAGATATGTTCATTTAACAGTAATTTTACACTAATAAATGAGGAAATGTAGATTCCTATTTTTTCGCTCCTACTTTTAATATTTTATCAGGATAAAACATTTTTAAAAAAAAATTACATTAAATCATTATTCCATGTATCAAGAAATGTGATATTAATGCGACCTTTTCTAATTGTTTCTCAAAATTCCTTGTCAAAATCACTCTCCACACCCATTATCAATGGTTGCATGGATCTATTTAAAGGTAAAGGTATTTTGTAAATCTATTCATTATTTTTAGCACAATTTTGATATGTATATGTTCTTATACAATTATATAATATTTTTTTCTTCCCTCAATAATTTTATATTACACTCACACTTATTTTTATTTCAAAATAGGTTTATAATTTTCAGAAGGTTTAGCAGTATTTAGGATATATTTAATAGGGTAAAAATTTGGGAGATTGGGTATTGAAATATATTATTCATTTTACATTTAGAAATTGGATTAAAATTATCATTTTGGTTGTTCTTAACTTAGTTACACTCATAATTTGTTTAGTAATTATTTATCTTTTTCATTATCCTTATTGTATTCATTAGGGTGTGATTGTTAGACTCCACTGATTTGTTTTTTCATGCTTCTAAACATAGTTTCTATTTATCCCAATTATTTCCTCGAAGTGTTAATAAGGATTTAATTTCTCTCATTGTTTTCTCAAGGACCTTTTCTAGTCTTGAAGTGGGGTGTAAAGGATATATTTTACTTCTAGGGTAATAATTTACGTAATCCTAAAATACATGATCATGATGTATCAAATCTCTTATGGATATACCTCTAACACTTCTGAGGGAATTCCATTTTCTCATTCATTATCTCCCATGTCTCTCACACTATCTAATTATTTTTATAATGAATCATTCAACTTCTTCCCTCCCCAATCCTTCAGTTTATCTGATTTATTTTTACATTCTTATTAGTTTTAGAATTTTTTTTTCATTTCCCTCCTCTACATTTGCTTTGAATTCCGAATTACTTTATGTACAATTTCATATATTCCCTATATTCATTATATCCTTTTTCTTTTATTAAACTATTTTCATCGTAAAAATTATTTCATGGTTTTAATGAATGGGTTGAGAGGAATATTTGATATGGGTCCCATCAAGTGAAACATTTTTTGGTCCCTTCAGGTATGGCAATAAATCAATCCTACCCATTGAGATATTATTCCGGTTCCCCTTAAACCACAGTGATATTTATCTTTGGGATTCTGAGTATCTCTTTTGGAATCTGATGTTTTCTTAGGAGTTCAATTTATTGGTATATAATTATGATTCCACATCTCTCTTCTTTTATTATATGTTGTAGTTTTTTTAGTGGAAACCGCTTTCTTTCACCTTTAGCCACTACTATATTTTAGGTCTCATAAATGTCAGTTTAACAAAGATCCTATTACCTATTGAATTTATTTTATTATAATTTTTTTATATGAAAGGATATTTTGGTTCACTAATATAATTTTTCAAAAAAATTAATGTAATTCAGTGGTATGGGTCGGGGCCATTCTCAAGGAGTCATGGGTTCAATTATTCACTATATATATATATATATAACTTATTAATATTTTTTAACTGCTTCCTATTAATAATTAAAAAAGTTGTTTGAAAAAATGTTTTATTTTTTTGTGTTAATGTTAATTAAAAAATAATTTAGTAAAAATCAAACATAAGTGTTTATTACTAAAGGCACACTCCATGATTAAGAGAACATAATACATTTAAATTACAAGATAGATACCCATGATCCCTTATGGATTCAAAAAATACCATTAATGAATTAGAACTCTAAAAAATTACTTGTTATTCATGGTAAAATTTCAAAAATATCCTTATCGCATCATGTATTATATCTTATATAATATTGAATTAGTAAACAACCACAACCTATGTATCCACTATTCAAACAACAAAATCCAATCATATATTACTAATCCCTCAATCTAGACGACCAAAATTAGATGAATTATAAAATGAGAGGAGGTTAGGGATTTTTGTGTTTGAGATTGGATTTTCTCAATAAAAATTAATTGGAGAAAATGAGAAATCACATCAAAGTTACTAGAAAAATTCATTGATCCATCGAAAAAATTTAAATTATATTATATTAAATGTGAAGAACATGGCATAACCATGAAATATCCAAAAATTAATTTCCTTATAAAAATAATCATTGATAATTTATTTAAGTGATTCAACTAACAACACAAATGATTAGAGTACAAAATGAGAAATATAAAATGTCATAGAATAATAGTATTTTAATTATCATGAAATAAAAAAAATTATAGAAGTAAGAGATGAAATTTTAAGATATGTAATTAAATAAAATAAAGATTCCTTTCTTTTTAACCATAATCCCATTTTAATAACCATACTAGAACATTTTCCATGAATATAATATATCCCCTACCAAAAATACCATGATATATCATTGTACACATTTGATAAGAATCAAAGTAAAAGTATTTCAGTTCTTCATGAATAATTTGGAATTCAAGTTCAAATGAAGATATTATCATTGAATATGTAAAGAAATACTAATATGGGGAAATGAGTTGATTTACATGCCACTATTGATTTAGAAAATTATTATTGTACTTGGAACACTTAGAACCAATCAAGGTTCCAACTATAATTGGGATTTAAGGGAACAATGTGAATGTTGCATTCAGCATCTATGACATCAAGTGAATATGGGATTAATTTCAAAAATAGGATTCTAAATGATGGGAATGGTGCATATTTTAACTGTTGATCTTGGTATTACATGGTGCATGGATTGAATTTTACTATTAAATGGTTTTAAATTATCTAGTATTGTAGAGATGGTGTTGGAATTGGGTCTTAAATAGGGGTTAATGCACATAGTCTAAACATATGAGAGTTTTACCAACCATGTTGATAGTCATATTAATAGAAGATTATTGGGACATAATTTATAATTTTCACTAATAATGAAATATGTTTGTGATGTTCTCACAGTGTGATTAAAGGCCTTAGGGTGGAATATCACTCTGGAACAAGGTAATGGAGAGGCTAACATCATGAAAGGGAGGAGCTGTGAAGTTATACACTAATTCATTAACTAGAATACACTAGTTTTTAGATTCAAATTATTTTATAAATCATACCATTTTTGTGAATTTCCTCAATTTCACTCAGTAGACGTGATTTTTTAATATATGCGATCTCATAAGCTTGAAACTCCCCATGTAGAGGCATCTGTTCAGTTTTATTTTGAAAACTCGTCACCTATGAGTTTATCCCACTTCAACATCCTTTTTTGAGTGATTTATATTTATTAATTGTGTTTATACCATTAATCAAATTTACCTTGGGTGTGGTGAGATTGATAAGGTGTGATTATTGAAGTGATTTAGTGGTGGGATCGATTATTATATTGAATTTGGTGGACACTATCTCATCTGTGTTATCATTTTTATCCATCTCCTATTATGGGTTCAACATTGAATTTTCTCCATAAATACATCGATAACCATGAATTTATTTTTCACCAATTAAAAAACTATCACATTATTATAAAAGGATTACCTTTATATTTTTACATAAAAATTAGAAATTAAAACCAATGAAAATATACATAATTATTCGATATAGATGTTTATAATTGAGATTGATAAAACATTCAATTTCCTCTACATTACTCAATAATAATATCTAAAAATAAGTATAGGGAATATTTCTCATACCCACATATTCACATGTTTTAATTCTATCATGGTGTTATTATTATTTACACAACATAACATTAGTTTATTTTACTCCACTTGGCATCAAATTTAATTTATAGAATATTGTATTCATCATCCATTTTACTATAGATCAGTTTTTAGACTCTGTTCCATATGTATTTAGATGGAATATAGTCCTATTAAATATCATTAAACAATGTGATAAGTACAAAGGAGAACAAGTGGTTGATTAAAGGATTAGTCATAGTCGATGAACTTTACATATTGCGGAATGTTTGGGGAGGGAATAACAGTTTCATCATTATGAAGTTAGTTGAGTTATGATGAGATCCTCATTTGGAAATATAATTTTATTGTAGAGGAAAAAAATTATTTAGGTTCATTATCCAAATGATACATCAAGTTATAGTTGGTTGTGTATCAGGAATTAGTAGCTTGGGGAGACTCCGTTTGATTGACTATGGGGTGTAATATTATTGTAGGTGTATAAAGAAAATTGAGTTTTCATGAGGTAGTGTGGTATTTTTATCCTTGCGGTCAATTTACAATGAACCGATGATACCAAAAATCATTAAATCAATAACTATATATTAATAAAATCGATAATTTTTCATATTTTATATGATACCATTTTTACAATTAAATTCCATCTTAAATATTAAATTTAAAAAATCATCAATTTGGAACATTTTTATTTATTAATGGAAAATATTTGTTAATATAGAAATGTTGGACTGAATAGAATTCAAATAGAGTTTTAGATAATTAAATAATAAATTTGACATAAAATATTCAATTAAATTTCATTTAATCACTCTAGCACACATAGAAATCTATACTCCAGGAATTTTTTTCATTAATGAATTAAATTATTAAAAATTTAATATCATACTTTGGTTCAAAAATTAATTCCATAAAAGTGGAAAATCACTATCTAATTTTTTTTGAATTATCTCCCTCCACATTGAATTTATCCCATTTTCTCTCTCAAATTGAAGCACAACTTATAGTTTGATGTTACAAATAAAATAGAACCAAGAAGATTCAATATTCTATCATGTAAAATTGTCTTAAATATCTATACCCAATGATTTCTCTGGAATTTTTTATTTCACTTTTCATTAGTATTTTCTAAATGAGATTTAGATAAATTATATTTTACTTATACATCCACTTTAAAATTTCCTTAATTCTATCCTTCCCTTTTGCTGATTATAATTTACTTAATTATTACCATCCTTATTTATGAAAGGAACTTATTAAATGTGTTCATATAAACCTATAAAACACCATTCCAGGATAGTGGGTATCCCCAAGGATAATTTTCAAAGTGATGGAATATAATAAATTATTTGGAATTTTACTTTATAGTATATAACATATATTTGATTGATAATATTTACGTGTGTGATTATGTTTTCGGGGAAAGCATTTTATATCAGTTCGCATATGATTGTTTTATTTCTATTCAAATGATCTATTTGATTTTCTTTTATGGAGGATCCATGAGGATCTACTAGATGGCTATTATTTGGTTACTTATGTTGACTTATCAATCTAGTTTCCTCATTCTATGATTCTGGTCTGAATAATTTCATTTTCATTTAAAATTATATTCAAAATTCCAAACCAAATAAATCCCATGAAATAAAATTCATTAACTTATAAATCATCAAATTATTACATTTTCATTATATAATTTCATTCTTCCATAATATCATGGTATATTTACTATCTGAGACATTATTTATATAAAATATAGTTTAAAAAAAACAATACCCAAATTGGTTTGTACATAATAGAAATTATATTATGTTTTATACAAATATTAAAAAATATACTCACCAAAAATCTCATTAACATAAACTTAAAACAAACATGGAAGCTAGTAGTTATCCACATCTCCACACCCAATCATTTCTCTATCCTCAAATAAAATCTATAATAATCATGTATATTTCCACCATGATTGATAATATTTTAGAATGTATATTTAGAATGTCATAAGGAGTGAATAGAGGTGACTGTTTTCCCATCCTATGGATATTCTTTTAAAAGAGAATTTCCTATGTTTTATTCTGTTCTTATTGTATTAAATAAAATTTTTAAGCAATTGTACACTTGTGTTATAGATGGATGAACAAACATAATTTTACATATTATTAGAAATGTAATTACCAAGTAGAAAAGAAAATAAAAGTGAATTAATGTGGGAATAATATTTGGTAAACACCACAAATAGAAGATAGATTTTCTCATATCAATACACAAAAAACATTGGGATTATCCCTGATATATCAGTGTGATGGGTTCTTGAGGTGGGAACCAGAATATCCCCTTTTATCCAAATAAACTCTTCATCAGGTTATCTTACATGTCTCCCAGTCACGTTTTCTTTATGACCTATGATTGACCAGTGTTGTGTATTATATAATATGGGGGTGTAAAAATTATATATGGGGTATCTTTGGCCACAACTTCTTTGGTTTCCTCCCCGATCAATAGAACCTACAATACAATTTTGACACATTCAATTTCTTCTTGGTTGTCATGAAGGGGATCTTCATAGGGAATGTATATAAATTAGTATTTATGTATTTAAAATTTTTACCCTAATTCACCCACTTACTGGGTGTATGTTTTATCAAAACTATTTTATTAGATAATAAAAATTTTCCTGTATCCCACTCTTCTTCATCAGTTGAATCACTAGGGACATCCACGTCATGTATGAAAACTGATCCTCTGATTCACTAACCTTTTGGTTTATCTTGAATGGATTCCTTAATATAATGGTTTATTTTTATGAAAACTCACTCTATAATCTTGATGAGTCCTAGATTGATTCATCAATTCCCTCTCCAAAATAGTGTATATCCAATGATTCGCTAAAATCATTGAAAATGGGCAAAAAATTATATGAATATTCTATAATAGATCAATGGTGGTTTGATTACAAATTAGAATGAAAAAAAAGTGAATTGAATGTTTAATATTTATGATGTATCTCCATATATTATCTCAGTAAATTTCTTATATTCTTTGTGAAATGACTCATTGAAGTCTTCTCATATGGATAGGGGTGACAAAGTGAATTCAAAAAATTCATAAAATATATTTCTAATCATGTCTCCATATCCAACACATGGGGATATACATATTGGTTTTTATTACGAACTCATATAATAACAAGAACAATAAATTAAATGATATTCAATAAAATATAATGAGAGTAAGAAAAAGGAAAGAATATCTCTATAATTAATTACAATATTTAATTATACCTCTATGTGTTGGGAAACATGTAATATTAATGAGGTTACAAACCATGGTACTGTATCCTCTTCTTAAACCTCTTTGAGTTATCCATCCACCATTATTATTATGACAAATATGATCTTCAATTTAGGTCTACCATCTTTAATCACATCAAAATCCATATATTTTACAAATTCACACTCTTTTGTGAATTTATTATATAGGTACATAATTACATATATAATGAATTCCTTTTAAATATTATATCACTTCTCAATAAGTTGCATATGATGACCTAATTTATTATTATTCAATATTTTATTTTCAATAAAAGAGAGTTCAAGAATATTCTTTGACAGGACATCCATTTTCATAGATTATAAATTCAGAAATAATAATTTATTTACAAAGTTAATTAAAACTAATATGTTTATACAATAAATCTATATAAACAACACCATTAATGTGGAATTTTATTGTAAGACATTCATTAATTTTATTAATACATTTAATGATATCTAATGAAACTGACAGTGGTCGTCCTTAAAGATTCATCGGATTAGTTCTTCACTATCACAATCACTTATTAATAATTTATAATGTTTCCGTTTAACATTTTAATCAAATAAATCTAGTATTATGTTCTCATTTGTGAGTTTTCATGATAGATAAAATAATACTGTATAAAATTCAACAAATGTGCTAGCGTGGAAAGGATCAGTTCGTGAATTGGCGAGCACAAGTCATTTTATTAAATCATTTTTGTAATGTCAATTGATTATTCACCAAATAACCTAAATAAACATCCACCCTAAAAATGATTACTAATTATTAGTGAACATTATAATATATCGAATGCATGCCAGTCCTTACCTCCTCCATAGAATAGAACCAGTGAACACACATAACTAAGGTATATACTATTCCAAAACAAAACTCCCATCATGTTATGTTCATTTCATGATAAAAATGAATCCATTTTTTTTAGTTTATACATATATAAAGAAGGTGAAGTTATTTGGTTGATATTAAAATTAGTCTGTTATAATTTTCATGATAATGTTGGATGTCACTTCACAATTCCTACGAAATATCCAAGATCATTCAGAATATAATCAAAAAATGTGAGGAATATGGGAGAACTAGGAAACATCCAACAAGTAATTTCCTCTTATATACATTCGATGGTTACATATTTTTGAGATAATATTCATAACATAGTGGAGGATTAAAAAAATTAATAAAAAAATTAATTGAGAATGACGATCACAATTTCAATAAATATAACATGAATAAAATTATAGAATCAGAGGAAGTTAATATTAGGGAAGACATCTAGTGAAGGGTATATACCATTATAACTCACCATAGTAACCTTAAAATAACTATAACATTCCATATTTTATGATAATAAAATATTTACCCAACAAAAATCCCATGATAAACTCTAGACACATTTTGGAAAAATATGTTCATAAGCGATTATGTGATTCATGTATTTAATGGATGCGGAGTAATGTTTGATTTATTTTAATAAAGTACGACACTAAAAGTTTCATGCTAGGAGATGAGGCAGTCAATGTGCATCTTATGACATAGAATTCTAATGTTGGTCTTAAACTTCTTAATAATAGGTGTTGTTTCACATCACTTTTGATTTAAGGTATCAATGTGAAATAAATATTTTGTGTATCTTATATAGAGTGAGGTTGGGATAAATTTTAAAATGTGATTCTGAATATAACATCTATTATGAATTTAAAAGGGAGATATATTGTATAATAGGGCTATGTTCTAAGGTAAATTCATGATTTCATAGAAAGGATATACACATTTAGAAAGGGAACTAGACTTGGATATTCAAAAAAGTTTCCACACACATGGTGTAGATAAGTGATTGAGGTGTTTTTTCTCATGATAGTATTCATTATTTATGTATAAAATTACATGAGCTAAGATATTCACTAATTAAGTGTGTATGTAAGTTATTTTTCCATGTCTGAATAGAATCCATAGGGTGGCATAACATGCTAGCTCAATAAAATGGAGAGGCTAACTTCATTCAAGGGAGGCAGTGGGTACTACTTCACTGCTTCTTGTGTATGAGAACACTAGTTTGTGCCTTCATGTTCATTGTAGAATTTCATTTAGCATTATTAATGATTCCTCCCCCACACTCAAAAATAATTAATTTCTAATTTTCACGGTCTAGTCCTCTTTGAAAACCCCTATATTGACATTAGTTTGGTTCTTGTTTCATAGATCATTAGATGTGATATTATCCCACATTAAAATCCATAGTTGAGTGATGCTTTATTAATGATTATATTTGTCTGTTAGGAAATAATTTTCCTAGTTATGGTATGATAAAAAAGAAGTGAGTCTTTGGGATATTCAGTGGAAGTGTAGACTAGATAGGCAAAATCAATAGTAAAAATCCTCAACTATGTGATCTGTGGTGTCCATATCCAAATGTATCTACTAATATAAATTATTTTATATAATACATTGACCCCAATTCAATAATTTTTCATCAAATCTATAGTAGTATTAATGTATAATATGGGGCTCTAATATTATGTAACATCTTCACAGGGAACAAAAACAAATAATTATTCAACATCCATGATACCTTCAAATTTCAATCAGTGAATTTGAAGAATAATTGCAACTAATCTACATCATTATATCAAACAAATTTATAACCAAAACATATGATTCTTTTGTATCCCCACCTTATCCCACACATGAGTTCACAATTTTTTTTCAAGTGATGGAATTATTATTAGTTCAACTGATTAACCATAATTTATTCATATTATTTTGGTTTTATCTTGTGTTTACAGATTATTTTGTTTAATAGAGTTTTAGGTGTGGATCAATTGGTGTGGTAACACACTTATGTGGTTGGTTTTTTTAAATTCTAATATGGTATATTATAGTGTAATGATAGGTTTCAAGGATGGTTTGACGGCTTGGTTGATGATCTTCAATTTATATAGTATTATTGGGGAGGGAAGGACAAGTTGTTGGTCATGTAGTTATGTGATTGAGCATGAGATCCTCAAGATAAAACTAAATCAACCAAAAGTGGTGAATAATAGATTTTATCCTTATCCAAATGATTCATATATACATGGTATGTTGTTTTCCTTTATGTGGACTCTGGGGGAGGAACATTTGTTTAATCATGGTTCGTATTCTTGCAGTCTATGCATGTGGAAAATATATCTACCAGGATGCATCATGGTAGGATTGATCTGACCATCTATTCACCATGAAAACTACTTCTTAAAATAATTAAATCTATTTCTAGATATCAAAAAATTCAATAAATATATATATTTGATTATCCAATCCCTTAGATAATTTAATTACAGATTAAATTCATAATTAAAAAATCATCAGTTAAAACTATGTTTATATATTCATATAAAATATTCATAAATGTAAAAATATAATAATTACCATATTTTAAATAGTGATTTAGGGAATTAAAAACCCAATTATAGGATTGTATTTTTGTAAAATATCATTTCACTCCATTTTTTAAATTCTTTTAGGGTACCTACTTCATAGGTAAAATAGATGGATTTTAATAGCATAAGTGGGGTTTTTTTTAAAGTTGACTATTCATTTGGTGGTGGTACCGAATATGGTTATAATGCACAGTGAATGTAGTTCAAAATTTTTTTCTTTACTTTTGGTGTGCTGAAAATCGAATAGAAGGTGGTGTTCTGGTTTTTTTTATCTTGTGATTGTTTTTTTATCTAGTTATGGGATTAATTTGGGTGTTACTCATGGAATTTCATTATTTTATTCTTATTAGGGTTATTTTTATCCATAGTGATGTGTTTTTATTTGTCAATGGATTTGGGTTTTAATGATTGGAAATATTTTGTGTTATATTCAGAATTTAATCAGTGATGTAAACGAAGACAGTGTTGGGTTTTTTTATTAGTAGCCGATGTAAATAATTCACTAATGTTGAGTAATGAGATTGATGAATTATTTTGGTAGTTGAGAAAAAATGGTAATAATTTCAAACATATGGATCATGTTCTTATGTATCTAATGTGTTTTAGATTTTATTTTGGATTTTTTTTATTATTATCAATTTTAATTTAGCTGATTCATAGTCATTCTTATCGACCAGCTTGAACTCAAGTAGCCATTTAAGGTTTCTATTAAATTTTAATGTTTTTTTCATTGAAGGTTGTATTATTCCAACTAGGTCGTAAAGCGTATTATATGATGTTTTTTAAAAAAAATATAATTGGGGGGGATTCTACTATAAGTTATTTATTTTATAATTTCTTGATTGTCCTAGAAATAATATTCACCTTCATTTAGGTCTTATAAATATATAATTAAATAGATTATTGCAGCCTTGATTACAAATTTGGTTGGGTTGGAATTATCTTTACTTATTTGGCTGGAATGGTTTTAATTAAAAGAGAATATTTCAATTTTTAAAAAGTTCTTTCATTTGTGGAAATTTATCACAAAAATGATCATTTGAATATAATATTCCATAATGAACACATAGTCAAAAAAAATTTAGGTTTGGTATGGAATTGGGAAATATTGGAAAATATAATTGACTTAACAATAATGGAAATGTCACTGATTTTACATTTAATCGTGTTGTTTCTAAAAATGTTTGAGGTTACATCATTAGATGATTTTCTATAAACAATTCATCTTCATCCAAACTATTGTAATTTTTAGGGCAGTATTTCTATAAAAGTTATAATATTAATTACTGTCTTTTAAACTATGGAATATATAGTAGTAATATCTATCATCCTTATATGTTTAATAAAAAATTCATCCAATAATTATTATATCAAAACATGTCCCCAGATTTGATTATAGTGGTTAACAAAACATAGTCTCCTAAATCATTCGAAAAATTATAGAAATTCCACACCTTGGGGTTTTTCTAATTCCATAGATATCTTTCTGAAATTCTAGTTGTGTTAGAAGTAGTGGAAAATATATAATGAAAAATATTAATCAACTCATTCCAATCACTAATAAATATAGACTGTGAATATAGGAAGCATTCATTGGAAATCCCTTCCAATGTGAAAATAAAATTCTATCAATTTAATTTGATCACTATTTACTCCTAGTGGGATCATGTAAGGAAAATGATAACTGAATTTATAATGAAATATTTGTGGACATCCCCTATTGTTTCAAAAAATATTTTAAATTTATGATTGAATATAGATTTGATTTAAAAACAACTATTATCAATAGTGTATTACAAATGGAATTTTTGATTTCCATAAAATAATGATCCCAATTTTATGATAGATCAGTTATAATCCATTATGATTATAGGTTCTAAAATATTTCTTCTTGGTGTGTTAGTGTATTAATAAGTAGAAATGGTGTAAATTATAATAGATCATTATTTGATGAAATATTTCATAAAAATTTCATGTTCTTAAGGTGATAAATTTTCATCTGAATATAAAATTATAAAAAAATAGATTATTCCACTTAGATAACATTCACATAAAAAGTATGAATATTGAATTAATTTATTTTTCATGGTCCCCATTTCAAAAAAATTGTCTCTAAAAAATGTAATATAACATCTCTAGGGTTGTATCTCGAGGTTGTTATTGGTTGAGTTCAAAGTATTTGTTGAATCTTTGATTTTTATTAATGAAATATATGAATTTGTAATTTAATGGTCTGATTAAAATATAAGGGAAACATTAAAAAACTAAATTATAAAAACTAAGAGTGATGATTTTAAACAAAAATTGTAATTTTTTATGCAATGTACAGTAAATCTATATTTGATTCTAAAATAATGGACATGTTTCAACCATTAATACACTACCATATTCATATTTTATAAAATTATTACCTCCTATAATTCCCTAATTTATTCTTCAAGACCTCAATATATATACATAAATCAACCTATGATCCATATTGAGACCTCAATATGGGTATTGATACTATTGTTAAACCGACTTAGTTATTGAAAGACAGACAAGAAAAAAAATTAATTAATCATATGGTGATAAAAATGGATACCTCATCAAATAATATTGAAAAATAAGAACCACCACTTCGCATTCATGTGTTGAAAAATAATATAGAACAATTTAGAAGAATTTTAATTCCAGAACGAAAATGATCATCATTAATCATGAATAATTAGTTCTCAACCAATTATAATGTATTAAAATAAAAATAAAAAAAAATCTCAAAAGGGAAGTATCCATTGGAATATACTATACACAACTTATTGAGTTTTTAACCCAACATGGCTTGATCATGCCCCATAATAAATTCAATTTATCTCTCACTATCAATTGAATGACCATAACTGTTTCATCCATGTAGAAAAATCAACCCTATGTGTACCCACCTTCGTTTTTATTTTATTTCTACCCTCCTAATACATTTATGAATGAAGGGGAAGTATATTAAAATTATATAAACCATAAAATCCCATCTATAGAAGCATTAAAAAGTGCATAATACTTCGTGATCATTATCAAGATAGAATATATATTAATTATTTAAATTTATCCCTATGTGTAATGTTCATATTAGAAAAATTATTTTCATTATCTAAAATATCCCATGAAATTAAACACTTCCACATCCTTCCAATGGTATTTCTAGGATGATGTAGTTTTTGGACCAAAATAATTTCAAGGGGAAACATTTTCTTTATGGGTTTTGAATATTTTAAAAATTAAAAAGTCTAACGATAATGAGAAAAAATATAATGGGATAAAAAATAAATTCAATTTCGAGGTAAAATTATTTGGGTCTGTAAATTGTATCACCATAGTTCATAGTCATAACAGGTTCTAAGAAACGTCCATCATGAAATCTTGAAATTTATTACAAGTTTAAAATAAGTTATAATAATTGGTTGTGAAATTCATACAGAGGGTAATATTATTACAATATTTCAAAAACAATTATAAGAATTATAATAATTATTATGGGAAAAATGTACATGGAAATATAGAAAATGCATTATGGGAAATGTAAAAGTCATACAAGACTCTATAAAATATCTTATTGGATCGCTCAATAATCATAAACATCTCGAAAAAATATTACGAGGCAGGAATTCTTAAAATATTATCCTATTTGAAGTTCAAATTAAAATTTTCTTGAAACAAGTAAAAAAATATATTGCTAAATTATTTAGAAATATTTTTGGAAACACTTCACAACCATGAATTTGTATATTTTCATATTAATTCCAAAAAGAATCAAAAAATTTATATGGGATTTAATTTCAAGGAAAATTTAAAAATAGAGTGGATCCAATAATTTATATTCCAATTAAATTTAATGAAAATATATTACCTATCAAATATTTTTGGGTTAATACAATCTTTTCATGTGTAATTACTGATATGTAAATTGATGGTCAATATTTGAGATGTATTGATCCCCTCATAGTTTATAGGAAAAATTTATCTATGGGAATGAGGCCACATTATATTGACCAAAATCATTTTATGATTAATATAATCAATACAATGACATACTTCTCTAACTTTATTTTTATTAAAGAGATCTAGTGCACACTATATTGAAGCACTTGTGCATGTAAAACCCTTCTATAGATAATCCTCATGTCATTTTATCAATTACAGTAAATTTATTTAGGCCATTCTATAGGGAATATTTTATATAGGTATAAAATTGGGTATGACTTATATTAAATAAATAAACCACATAATCTAGGTTAATTCCTAACATATCTTATGTAAACATTCCGATGAATAATTTCAAAATAGTATTTCCTTGATATTTTATTTATCTCTGACCATTTATGTTATATAAACCTCATGATTGGGTTTTGAGATCCATATAATATACGTAACATCTATATGGGTTTCTTGGACAACCTTTCATTGATCGATTCTCATATGTTGATTCAGTATTCGAACTATGAATTCCCTATATCGATATTTAATATTTCCTCTATCAAAAGAGAGATAATCCATGCACTTAATCACATAACATTATCCTAGAGTGAGAATTATAATATTATTATAGATAATATTCACATAAAACTATGTAGGGTAATAATTATATACATGGGATGAAATTCCCATACCCCTTGGAGTTTAAATGTATTGAATAATATAAAACCATTGCGGTGGTGATTTGATACTATTAGATAAGATCCATGAAGTGAAGGAGTGGGTGTATCCAGAATCATATAAGCCATTTTTAGTTTTATATTGGATAATGAGTTTATATTTGGACAATTATTTTTTTGAACTGCTTTAGCGGATGTGATTGCAAATGTTTTCCCACTTCTACTAAGATTTGGTGGGTTTTTACATCAATTATCACCATTTACACCTGTATTAGTGTATCAATTGTAATAATGTCCATAGACCCTAGAATTGAAGAATTTTATTGTTTTCGGGGAATTATATTGATAATTATTATCAATCACCATATTACATTTAAATTTATTTTTTTGATTGACATCCCCTCCCCACTTCTAGAATTTTCCAGTTTCATTGATAAATTTCCCCCATACATCATCCCATATAATTTCTATATAGAAATATGAAAATTATATCATTCATGGAATTTATGAATTTATTTTCTATGAATATCATATTTAAACATGTTTTCCCAGAAACATTGAAAATAATGGGCATCTCTAATTTCCACATTAAGATTACATAAAAATATTTATTCACATCAACAGAAGTACATTATATACAATGAATTTTGGATTCATATATTTAAAACAATAATGAAATGATTAATTATTCTTCTTATTATCTATGATATTCCTCTAAAAATGCTATTGGAATTCATTAATGATTAATTTATAGGTACCAATGGATTAGACCTCATTTTTTAAACTTTTGGAGTTTTCTATTCTTTTTAGTATGATGATTTTAGGGAAGTTACTTATTGGAAAAACAATTTCTTAAACACCTCTTATTCAGTTGAGTCAATCATTCCTCTCACAAAATATTATTAATGAAATTATATGGTTTCCAAATTAACCCTCCAAAGTATAAATATCTATAAAAACCTTTTCATTATATTTGAACTAGAGAATAAATAAAATAATTTCTATGGTGTTGATCCATTATGAAATTATTTATATGTTGGAAGGTCCATTAATAGAGGGTGAAAATTTCCATATTAAGGAGACTATAAAAATTTGATCCCCTTATAATTTTAGTGAGTTCAATATGTTTTTTATCTTATTCATAGATTGGTAATGTTGACTATAAATCACCTCTCTATTTTTCACTACATCTCCAATACCATTTCGTTGAAATCTAGGTCAATAAATTCATTATACATTACATTAATTTTAAACCGAATTCCTCCTTGTTCAAAATATTGACAAAAACATTAAATGATTTTGTGATTATCTAAAAATAATAAATAGAGTAATAAATAAAATGACAAAGAAAATAAATCCTAATATTTATGATAATATGTTACCTTCATTTCAACATATCACATTTTTGGTTGATCATATATTATTTATTTTGGTTCATATTCAGTTTTAAATTTTTTCTACATAATCATTATATCTTATTCCCAAGAAATAACTATACCCAAATTAAAACAAACTGAGACATCCCAAGCACATCATAAATACATATTACATCATTTCACTGTATTATTCATTAAATATCACAGTTTAAATCCCATAACCTATTTGTTTAGTGTATTTGGATACTAGATATAAAAATTATCCTATTTTAAAATAGTTATTCAGAGTCCCCTAGAAATATTATTCACACATGATAACCTTACAGTTATATCAAACATTAAACAATTCTTCATGGCTGAGGGAATGTAAGCATAGTAAATGGTGATCTAATATACTGAATAAGGGTTTAATATGAGATATTTCAATATAAGATCACATGTGAGCACCAGATATGAATATATGAATTATAATATAATCATTGTTTGTTTACAGAACATAATAAAATCGTACTCAATGAAACCAATACTATAAAAATGTTTCCATGAAAATGGACACTAGTATAACATATGAAATCGGTAGTATGTGTATGGAAACATAAATCAATTATCATGATCCATGAGAATATAACACAGGAACTTTACATATAAAATTAATGTGGTAGAATCATAAGAATAAAAATTATAACATGCGTCATACTTATCAATTAATATATTCATATCACAGTGGACTATGGTATCCAAAAAACCATATCATAGTGGACATTGTCTATCCAACCACACCCCATAACATTTTCGACATGATTTTACTACTCAAGCACCATGTTGATCTCTTGTGATATATAAAATTACCAAATTAAATGGATAAAAATAAAGGAACCATACATTAACTAATCATATACCAAATATGTGTGTGCTACATGAACATGAAAATTTTCATAATTTTATCCTAACATTGTCAAATCATGGGAGATATTTGGGAATTTTGTACATTTCAATAAAACATGGTCATATTAAATTTTTAAAAATGAACTGGATGGTGTAATTAGATCATATCTTCCACTATGCCTAAAAATATTAAAGGATATTTAAATATATGTTAATAAAATCTTTAGAGAATTAAGAATTAGTTTGATAAATGATAAGAAATATTCATTGATTATTTTAAAAACATTTAAAATATAGTAATTTGTAATATAATGGAAAAAAGATTACATTTTAAATGTTATAAAACATTGGAAGGAATATTTTAAAATTTAATTTTAGAATTCAATAGAAAAATTCAGTCATTCAAATATCGTTAAAAAATATTCCATTAACATGATTAAAAATAATTTCTAAAAATTGAAAATTTAACATTATGGAATTTTTTAAAAATATTTCCTTCAAAAGTAAATAAATTAAGTGGTGGGGAATAAAAAAATACCTTAATAATACATAGTACTATATATAATGACATATATAAAACAAAACAATGAATATGTAAATGGAGGATAATGACTCCAAAACGAAATTAAGTGATTTATTCAGATCCAATTATGAGTATATATTCAGTTTAATTATGAACTAAAAGAAGGTAAAATGGTATGACAAATAATGAAATTATAATTTCCCCACATGGATGTCCAAAAATATATTGTCTCTATTTCAAAATGCTATATGTACTGAAACACTTACCGTTACTCATGAATTATTATAAAGTTACATATCCTCATGCATAATAAAGTTAATCATATTAATCATTTGTTTATGAAAATATTTATTATCTTTCACCTTTTATAAAAATCAATTATAATCATTCATTAATCATATATCTGTTAGTTAATTTTTATTTTCATCATTAGATAATAGTAATGTTGATTCTTTAAAAAAAATTAATAATGATTATATAAAATCTGTGTTATTTGGAACAATTTTATTATTCGTATATTATTCAAGGAACTGTAATAATTATTATATAATTTTTAATTCATTTTGATGGAGATTTTATCTATTGTTCACAAGAATATATTCTATGATGAGATTGTTTCAAGTAATTTACCAACAACATCATTTAACATTCTAATGAACATTACAAATTTTTTACACATAAAAAAATATATTAGTAAAATAATAAACTAGTTAATATCATATATTCCCAATATTAGTTTTTTAAACTTATTCACTTTGAAAATGATTATTCGGGTATATCATTTTTCTTGTAGGTGGTTGAACCGACCCAAAAAAGAAAATGATTATACAAGTCACTGAGTAAGAGTATGATGTTATATAGTTATAATATAATTTTATCAGAAGAATAATGATGTTAATATAAAAAAAATAGTGAATTATGAGATTTAGAAGGAGTGGGTATAATAATTAAGTTAAAAATACAGTGAAAAATAATGATATTTTATGAATTCACTCTATATCCACACACATTCATTCAAAATGATGGATTTAGTCCTCCTTATTGGAACATGAATCTACCCAATTAGTTGTAATTATTTAGGATTGAATAAATTGGAAGGAATATAAGAGAAATATTTTTTGGAATTTTTGGTGAGGGGAATAGTAAGGGACCTATTATAATAGTGTTTTGAGTGGTATTTAGGAAAATAATTTATCCCTAAGGTGTAATGTTAGAATTTTAAAAGGGGCATGAATAAAATGTGTAACATGAGGGACAGTTCATTCATACCATCATCCAAAAAATTTAAAAAATGGTATCATGATATTATATTACATTACCACTTTAATTATAATTAGCTTATTTTACGTTCTAGTGGTATCAAAATGTTTTTCCTCGATAAAATTTTAATAACACAAAAATTAATATAAATTACTAAATAATTTAAAAATTATGATTAAAATTTTATAATATATTCAATAAAAATCAACATTTAAATATAGTATATTTAAAATTGATCCAATAATAGATAATATATTAAAAAAATTTATTGACAAATTACTTTTTTCCATTTTGTTTTCATAATAATGTTTTTTATTAGTTCCATGTAAAATGAGTTTTATTATATTTTTTTATAAATTGAAAAGTAAATTTACAACAATCATGAAAAATTGATTAATTTAATTTATAAATATAATAATACAATAAACTAATAAAATGATTTATTTATAAAATAGCCCCCTTAATAATCACATTATTTCAATCAAATCCATTGGTGAACTGAGTTTTTACGGAATTATAATTATCTAAATTTCGAGATTTATTGCTCTAGGACATCCAAAAGGGTATAATGGAAAATTTACCACAGTATATGATATCATAATAGTAATTTTTTGGTTAGTTGATCCTACGGGTGTGATGTTTACACCATTTTTAATATGGCATGGAATTATGGTACCAAAAAATGTAAGTAAAATTATATTAAGTATAAAAATAACATTTTTACCCATCATCAAAATTTAGGTGATTTATTACTTAAAAATCATAA
Source organism: Viscum album (assembly GCA_963277665.1). Classification (NCBI taxonomy): domain Eukaryota; kingdom Viridiplantae; phylum Streptophyta; class Magnoliopsida; order Santalales; family Viscaceae; genus Viscum; species Viscum album. Next base: position 1,622,624,597 of record OY728121.1, on the reverse strand, counting down.
ATAGAATCTCATGTCGGAACATTGAGACTAGGGTTGAGTTTGGTATAGCGGTTTTCTCGAGGAGTAATATATTTTGAGTTCGTACTGGTTCCCAGGATTAATGCCATCACACATGAGAAATTTAATAAATAAAATACTATCATATTTATATATTTATTCATAAACCATATGATGATGTTTATTTTAAAATAGTTTTATTACCTCTCCATGGTGAGTCATTTATAATTTGCATAAACTGTAGAGAGAGGGGGGTGGGGGTGGTAGTGTTAAAGGTTGTGTGGATACACTGTTTGATCAAGGAATAAGACTAGATATAATGATGAAGATGAATGACAACATGGTATTTATAATGGATTGAAGTGTCTTCATTTTTTCAATTGAGGTACAAATTTTTAATATTTAGTTATCCATTCATCAAGAGTCTTGTAAATATTGATGTATTAGAATCTGCAATCATTTTGGATATTATCTCCATGATTATTAAACCTCATTATTCATTAATTTTTCTCTAAATAACAATCTTAATAAAATATATATTTTCTTAGTATCCAAAATATCATGTTGTCAAATTTTAGGGTAGATATATTTCTAATCTAACATTATTTTTGGTTGTGCAGATTCATTGATGTTAATCAAATAATAAGAAAATCATATTTTCCTTTTATCCCATACTCTCTATTTCTTCATTTTAACTCCATTTTTCAATATTATATTTTTTATGTGTATTGAATGGGACCGCATACCCAAGGATTAGAGAAGGATACTATAAGTGGTTAGTGTGAGGAGTTATGATGAGAGGTAACTCACTAGGCTGTGATATTGTGAGGATGAAATTATTATGGATTGAAAAATGGAACTATCATGGAGAACGATAATAGTTTCATATGAAAATGAAATAATTTGCGGAAAAGAATGAAAAAATGCTAGGGGGAGTATGGATACAATCATGAGTAATATTGGACATTGATTATTGAAATGGGGAGGGGTGTTTTGTGGTGTGATTGGGGATCCATGCCCATTTGAGGCGTGGAAGTTCTGTCGCATTCCATGGTTATAAGCATTTCACTTATTTATTATATGAATAATGGGGGATTATATGTGAAACATCACCCATGCATTTTCCTAAGTCTATATTTACAATAATAATAATAATAATGATAATAATATAATAATAATAATAATTAAATTATTTATATGAAAATGTGGGAAGATTCCATCCTCCCCCCATTCATGACAACTCCCTATCATGTCACAAATAAATATGATTACAATATAATTAAATAAATAATATTATTATTATTATCGTATATATGAAAATATTATAAGGATTTGAGAAGATATTGTATGCTTCCTCCCCCTCAATTCGTGTGATAATTATAAGAAATACCTACCCAAATCTCCAGTCACATAGAAATAAGATTCATTTTTAAATAAATATGTATCACTAATAATAATATATTATTATATATGAATATATAATCTAGAAGAAGGATGATGTTTAATGTTTCCTCCACTTCTATTCTTGAGAAAATCATAAGAAATACCTACCACTATGTCTGGCTACTAATCTTCTAATACAATAATGGTTACACCACCCCATTCTTAGAAATTCAATCCCAACACTTATCAACCATCACAATCCAATATGACTCATATCATCTCACCACTCATTCAATCCTCATTTCTTGAAAAATACTCCATTATTCTCTCCTCCCATAAAGCTAGTATCATACTCCCTCCTACCACAACCTTCTTTACTACTCCACCTACCACTATGGGTCCTCAGACCTCGATAAGTTCCTTAGAATTTTCCATCATCCCATTAGAAACATGTCACATTGCCACACTGATCCAATGGATAAAATATTATTCTACCCATGTGAGAATAAAATATAATGGAAGGGAGATAAATCTGAAATATATAAATAAATATAGGGAGACTAAAATTTTCTTATTTACACATTCACTAATATATATAAATGTATCCTCACAAATCGAATATTTTTTCTTATATCTATCTACCCTAAAATTCAATGGAAGTATATATTAAAAAATAAAAAAAAGATATCCTTTAACAAAATTAGAATTATTGAAAAATATATGAATCATCATGTGGAATAATCAATAGGATAACACCTATGTAAAATGGTGATTCTAATCAATAAAATCATTACAGGACTTATGATGAATAAAGAATCAAATGTAACAAAACCTCACCTCAATGGAATGATGAAAAATAATTCAATTCATGACTAAATTAATGTTCTCATATGTTTCATCGCATGATATGTTCTTATTCTTTGATCAAATTACATAACCACCCATGCTATGGTACCTCCACCCTCCCTCTATATAGGGTTCATGCAAAAAATGAACAACTCTCCATAGTGAGGGAATTAATATGGTATAAATTTAAATTACCATACAATTTTCCAAATATAAATTAAATAATCACATATCAATAAAAAAATTTAGTCACTCACTTGTGTTGGACTAGTCTATAATACATTATTTGAACTCTAAATATTTCGAACCATAATTATTCTATCATGATCAAACCTAGGATACAACTATATCTAGGATTCTGGACTACCCATCATATATCCATGGTGTGTCCTCAGTCACACTAGGGTAGTGAAAGGTGAAAATGATTTAATGAGTTACATTGTTAATGATTTAAGCTAAAGAATAAATATAAATGACTGGGGATCCATTAAGAATCCCAAAATGGCCATTTGAGATGTTGGAAGGCCTCATATTGAAAAACATTTATCCAACATATAAAAAAAAGATGATGTATACGTCAAATAGAATCTAAGAATAAGAATAATAATAGACAATAATAAAGTAAGAACTATGTAAAAAGTACTAATAGAAATCATGAAAGTTTGATAAATAAAAACATTTAAACAATTAAAAAATATTAAATTAGATTGTATTGGATATATCCATGAGGATGTAGAGAATCTCCTCTAACCCCCACCATCTCCATATAATAAGAACCCAATACTAACCATGAGTTAGATACATTTTATTTCATTTATGAAGAACCTAGTATCATATAATTATGATAGGTGTAGTATGTACAACCTATTAGGAAACTAACTTCTTGTCAGTGCACATTCTATAAAGATGAAATTATTTTATACTATTTTGAAAATTCACATTCATTGTATGGTTTTAAATTATCTTTTAAAAAATTATAATTATAGTGTCTTAAAAATGTATTTTAATATCTAATGAGAAACAAATAATTTTGAGATAAAATCATTATAAAACAATTGTAAAGAAATTTTTTCATGTGGTAAAAAATAATTAAAATATAAATAATGGAGATCATTTTATAATAAATCGTATTTGTAAATATATTTACATAGTAATTGAAAATAACAAACTCAAAAACTATTTTCATTGTAACAATAAAAATATTATGAAAATCTTGGAAAATGATATAATATAAAATAAGAGAATTCAAGATAACATCAACCTTCCATAACAGTAGATATTTCTCACATTGGATTAAATGAGGGGAATATTACATATGTAAAATAATATATCGCTAAGGGACAGAACTTGAGTAAGATTGTATCCAGAACAACATGGGTACATAGAACTATCACCAAGGAATATATTATTACTAATGATTTAAGAATGTGGGTGATTGTATAAATATTTCCAAAATAAAATATAAATTTATATCATATAACACAAAAACATTCCACAACATAACCTCTAATGTCCCCACATGCATGGAAACATAATCATTTATTTTATAAAACACATGGAATGTTTTCAAAGTGATTTTTAATATCTAGTGAAGACACATTGCATGTAACAATTAGGCACAATGAGAATTACCCAGAAAATGAATCCATAAATAATGATTTCAAAAACAAAAAAAATCGATATAATTCAACTAATTTTTTTTAGGTTCTAACCTGATTTTTGAATGAACATTTAGTAAGCATTATTTTTTGGAAATAAAATTATACATTTAAAAAATGAAATCCCATGAACATTTGATGAAATAAAAAGTGGAGCTACCACCCCTAAACAAAATCAATTATTTGTACATTCTAGAATTTTTTTAACTAATAAGTCATGTACATAAAATAACAAAAAATGATATATAAAAGTATAAAGAACTATGAGAAGCACCACACCCCATTAATCATTTCAGTTTTTCAAACAGCAGTGCTATTCCGCCTCAACCAAGAGAAAGTGAACCTAGAATACCAAAAAAAGCCAAAATATTAAGAAATCCATACAAAATAAAATTTAGATACAAGGAATCCTAGATCATCAGATCAAACTAGTGTTAGATATAATGATCTAAAAAATAAAAAATGGATGATGGAATAGGAAAAAAATGGTTTAACAAGGATATATTACAATAAAACATTAATAATCCATGATACATCACCATGAAGTGTAGAGGGAACCATGGGTGAGATCTGTTAACCATATGACACAAATAAAGGAGAAATGAATCCCCTAATGGATTTACGTAATGAATGGAATAATTATAAATTCACATTTCAAATGAATCTTTTTATTACATATGATTTGGATGCATGGTTGTCCAAACCATGAACCAACTATGCCTCTCTTACGTGAGGGTCTAGGCACATTCATGATTTTAATGAATATATTGAAAAAATTCAATAATTATGAAATTTGGATCTATCAAAACTACTATTTCTATCAAATAGCTTATATAATTTTTGTACTAATTGTCCTCAAACCATGTGTTGAGAACTACATACCAAATAAATCTAAATTTCAATGAAAAAACATCAAAAAAGATAAGGAAATAGAGGGGAATAATAAATATAAAATATTAGATTTATGTAAGGATGATTTGTTAAATATATCCCTACCTTAATTATAAATGACTATTAAAATAACCAAATATGATGTGTTGATCATGATTAGGATGAGATTACCATATTATCTAAAGCAATAAAATCATAAGAAATAAAAATTACAAAGCAGAAGAGTCCATCCTTAATGAAACAAATTAATCACTAAAATTAAATTAGGAATCCCAGGGGTACCTAATTCCAAAATAAAATTCACCTCAATAGATATGATACTTACTCATTAATAGAAAACAGTTGAAAAACAGAAAACCTCACGATAGGTAAAACAAACTCTCTAACACACGATATTTTAAAAATAAGGAGAACCCATACTAGAGAATAACAAAACTAATAGAAACATGTTATTAATTGATATATATAACTATAAGGGAATCAATAAAACAATAAATGATCCAACGATAGAAATATTTCTATAACCTAGGTTGGGAAAGATGAAGACAAAGAAAATTCCCCTAATTAAAAGCTAAAACTCCTAAAAGGGAGGCTGGTAAAAATAATCCATGGTTTTGGAAAGGGATTCCTATAAGGTGTCCATCCCAAAATATTAAGAAATCTCACTACAAAATAACAATCACGGATTCGATTGGTTCATGGATCCTATGAGTCCTAAGACCTCTAAAAAGAAGGGGAATGTATGAAGATCAACTGTAAACCAATACCAAAATTTAGGGACAACCATAAATTTTATTAGATCCACCACATTAAATTCCCATCACAACCCGATTCTCATATATCCTAAAAAAATTCAACAAAAATTATTCCACTACCTAAAATAAGTATACAATACAGGTAAATGATGAAATAATTAAAAAATATAGAATAAAACCCAGAAAAACCTTAGGCATATGTTCCTTCACTATTATATTTAGGGGGTTTAACCAGAGGATATTTTGAGGATGTTGATCAATAATCACTCTTATTATGATAAACTATTTGATAAAAACATTATTGATGTCCCAAATGGCTACAATTATGATAGGTTTATGGTACTTTTAGACCAGAAGGCTTCCCATGTCCTGCCTTCCTCCATGAGTTTTTTACCATGGATTACTTCTATAATTTTTGAGTTTCATGAGAGTATATGTGAATTATATGCCAGATAGAGACTTCATATACTTCATTTTCTTCAACTTCTATTTATTGTAGAATCATCCACCTTATCCAAGGATAGGGGAAACCGTGAGGGCCTTCTCCACTACTTCCCAGCAACATGAATCCTCAAATCCCTTTTCCAAATGCATTAATGAGTTTTGAATCCATGACGAAACAACTGTAATATATGATTTTTTTGAATACCAATTTCAAAATATCATGCCATAATGTATTCACCCAAGTCCAAGTTATGAAGGTATGATATAGATGCTTTGAATCTATAGACTTATTCCAACACTAATCCACAATCATGTTGGGGGTAATATAACTCCATAACCTTGGGTATTTTCACAATGTCAGGGACGTTATTCTATATGTAAAAATTCATATTTTTAATTATTATATTGATATAGAAAAATTGAAATGAAATTAAATAAATTTTCATCTATTGTTTTGTGCATTATATAGAGTATTATAAAAATGAAAAAAATATAGTTATCAAAAGGTCAACTAATAGGATTTTAATTTTATTTTATTTTATTTTCAATGTATAGGACAATTGAAGAACAAATTTTGTGGCACAAAAGTAAATACCTACATGAGAATATCTCAAATAATGTTTGAAAAATGAAATTCACCTCATGAATATCATTCAAAATGTGAACCATGGCGAACATATAGTGCGTAAAATAATATCTTCCCCCACAATACACAAAATTATTCCTATATTAAATAGATGAAATCTTTTAGATATCAGATTTCTAGTCCCATAACTTACATTTTATGTAGCACTAACATGATATGAAGACATGTAATTGACTCAAAATATGCACACCTGATAGTAATTGACAGGAGATTCCATCTTCAGAATCTGGGATTACCATGCACCCCATGGGATTGACCCAAAAAAAATTATAATTTCATTATGATTCCACCTGGTTGTGATAGAGGATTATAAATAGAGTACTAATATAGTCACCCAGGCTTAACATTCATGCATATTACATCATATTAGATGAATACTATGTAGATTAGAAAAATATATGTTTGAGGACTATAATCATTTAGACTTATATGAATACATGGAATATAATATAATATCATGGTGAAATATCATCAATGTTTCCCCAAATTATATTCCTCTTTAGAATTTCTACTTAATTTTTTTTTCATATCATAGGAGAAAAAAGTGGTGAGCTCAGATGCTCAGTAAAGGTAAACTAAGAAGATAAATAACCATAACATTACCTTTAGGGTATCTGAACTAGTGAATGAAATTAGAAGATCAAACCCTTCATATAAAATAATATATACAAGAGGTAGAAAATAAATATATAAAGTTCTTAAGACATGAATCACAAGGAAATGAAGACCCCAATCCATGAAATCATAACATTTTAATAATAGATGGAATTATAGAAGACATATAAGAATAAAAATAGATTTCCATAGCACTCAAGGTATCACTGACAATAACATATTATTAGTATGGGTTCACACCCTATAAGATCTTAGTAGTCCTAGATTACACCCATGACTGTTTATGTAGTCAATGTTTACTCCCAAGATCATCATACTAGACTATATCCATTACTGAACTATGTATAATCAATGTTTTAACTGTAACACCCTGAGATTTTATGAAAAATATTCTTTTTAATTTCACTAATGTCTTGTGTTGTACGCTACACCAAAAGGAGCTTGCACAACATGCACCCTTGATTTGCCTTGCATTACACGCAATCACGACCTTCCTCTATAGCGTGTGTAGTACGCAATAACGAGTTTCACTAAACAACAATATGCTATTAAAATATTATTAAAACTAGCCGTTATGAATAGTAATAACCACCTTTTAAAATTTTTTAAATTTTATTTTTCAAAATGGAATTCTATTTTTGATTCTTAATATCGAAATTATCTTAGGGTGAAATTTTGGTGATTTTCAGATAACTTTCATATTTTGATGAATAGTGAATAATACTAAATTTTAATTAAAAACAACTTTTTCAATCGAAATAATTAATAGTGATAAATAATTAATTTGAGTGGTTTTAAAGTATATATAGAATATATTTTTTCAATTTAATACAATGTTGGTCATTGGATGTAATTTCACATTTAAACCAGACATAAACAAATGTCAATCTTTTGATAGTTATTATCTCTTAAAAACACGCTATTTGTTTTGACGACGAGAATTAATTTTTAAATTAATTAATTCAACTGATATGTTTTGAATTTGGTAAAATAGAAATCATTTTTGAGTTCATAATATCAAATATAGCATAGGCCTAATTTTTTGTATTTTTTTGAAAACATTCAATTTTTGATGAATAGTGAAACCACTAAGTGGTAGTTAAAAAAACTGAATTTTTCATAAAAATTAATTTTACCGCTTCTGTGAGTGGAATTTCAAAAATTCGAGAGACACGGTTGATGTCAGTAAGTAAAATGTGGTTCAATGAGATGAAAATAATTTTTGGTGAATAGTACCTTTTTACTTTTATTTACCACGGTTAAAAGTAAATAGGGTAATTAAGGGTAGAAATGATATTATTATTACCCTAACACATGTCATAATTATATTGGACAAGTGAAATTCGACCAGAAACAAACTTAGGAATAAAATATGACCATTTAGGCCCACTTGGATTAGATTAGGACATTTATTATTAATTTATTTAAAGAAGGGTTAAAAGAGTTAAAATCAATGTTTATTTACTAAAACATTTTTAATATAGGGTTATATATAATATAAATTCGATTGTAAATATTCATTAGAAAGCTAAAACGATTTCCTAAATAATGGTATTTTATTTGTAATTTTTAGACATCAAATAATTTAATTTATTTATGACACAAAGATGATGCAGTAATTATCTTATTAATGACATATTGACATAATTGATGTTATAAATACCAAAATAAATGTAATTTAAGACTTTTTATGAATTACACTAATTTTATAGGTTAATATGAAATGTTAGTATTGATTTAATTAATTTTCTTAGAACTTATCATTCTGTTATGATTTTCAAAAAAATCAATTACTAAATAGTGTCAAAATTGAAATAAAATAATTTTTAAAACAAATATTATATTATTAATTGTTATTTTATTCATAAAAATATAAGGTTAGGCCAAATGACTAATATAAGGTTAAATAAATTAATAATAAACAATTTGGGGTTCGTTTGTCTTCTTATAGTAGGTTTATTAACCTTTTAGTATATGAACACGAGAAGACACGGTAAAAGTAAAATTATTTTACTTAATGTTAAATCTAAATGATAATGGTTAAAATAGGAACCTAAACTTGTATAAATTATATTGGATGAGATTATTTCGACCCATACCCACCTTAGCATCGAAATAAATCAATTTTGAGCTATTTAAAACCCAACTTGACTTTATAATAAAATAATAGTTTTAGATATTCCAAAGGTGCCCCTCTCCTCGCTTATAAAAGGGCACCTCCTCCCTCTCTTCCTCACACAACATTGAGCCTTCAAGATCGGCCAAACCATGTCAAATTCTCCTCTCCACTACCCTATCTACATCCTAGAGGTTCTGGTCTTCCTCAAAGACCAATTTTGGTACCCTAAGAGGAGGTCTCAAAGAGGCTCTTCAAAGAAGAGGTAATTTCCGTTACCAATTCTTTCACCTTTATTTCTTCTTCCACATCTTCTTCTAAGGTTGTTTCATTATGAAGTAATAACATCAGTATCACTCATATACTGATATGTTATTATAAATATGAAACAACTCTAATTAACCTTCTATCCATCCTACGAAAAAGGGAAATCACCGCGCGTGCGTACGTACGGAATACCGTCTCCACGCCGTGGTGTAATCTGCTTTTCCACCAACACCTTACATGGATGGGTATTATGGTGTAAAAAATAACAATACATAGTTATTATAACATAATTATGATTCTGATATATTGTATCATCCACTCCAATTAAATTCAATAATTATGGAAATAATATCATCGCTCGTGCGTACGTACGGACTACCATCTCCACGACGCGATGAGATTCATTATCCATGTTAACCATTTACGAATGATTATAAAGTATATATAAGCAATAATAATGAAATATATGACATTATAAAGCTACTGTATTTATGTGTATATATATGTATGTCATCTACTTAATTCCATTCAACTCAATAAGGAAACGAAAACAACGTTCATGCGTACGAACGGTCTACCGTCTCCATGAACGGTGTATTTCATTCCATTTACTGATTTATTATATATATGTATATTATGAATATATATATATAAATAATGTTTTATATTCTGTAATTAAGTAATCATGATCTAAGTAATCATATGAATAATTACAAGTCAAAACACGGACGACAAATGAAACAATTTTACCCAAAATTCTCTTTAACATGGAATTTACAAAAGAACGGGTAATATAAAGTCATAAGTGAACCATATATGATATCATAACAATGAATATGATTCTGTAATAAGTCAGTAACATTATTTAAATCATTATACAGGAGGTTCAGACACTTACAAAGCAAGTCGGACCTAAGGTAAGGCAAATATCACAATCTCATTTTTATCCGAGATTGTTTATACTTTGGAATTTACTGGGGTGTATTTTATCATCCAAATCCATGTTTCCTCAATATGTAATATTATTTCCATCCACCTACAATTGTTTAAATCCATTTTTACCCTTTGGTTAGTTTTTAGTAAAAGATATGAAAGGAATATTTTGTCGTTTTTCGTACGAGGTACTTTCCAACTTTTCCGACAAAAGTACGAGAAGAATGTTATATTTAACTTATACGACATGAATGGATTTTTAAAACATTATTTCCAAGAAGCTTCATTTACAAGTTTTCAATTTTATTTTTAATCAAATTCTTTTAGTTATAATTTTATGACATGTTAAGAAATGAAAAGTGTTTTTGAAGTAGAAAGGATATTTTCCTCAAGAATGGAGTTTAAGTGTTTTATCAAAATTATTTTACATATAAGATAATAAAGGGTTCTGTTTCCATCCCTATTATTATATGGATTTGATTATGTTGTGATGGAAATATTTTTTATGAATTCCTTTATCTTATATGAATTGTTTTGTGATGTCATGATGTTTAAGATTCCCATTTTTATTACATGGGTTATGCAATGATGTATGATTTATAATTTTGTGGCACACATAAGAATGGTATCATTATGAAATGGGTGGGACCTATATCTCCCTCCAATTCATTGGGTAAAGATTTTATATCTAATGAGATAGACATGGCTAGAACGGTTGGTTATACCGGTTCAGTGAAACAGGACTGAAACGAGGGTGACTCGGTTCAGAAAGGGACTTTGTCCACTAAGATAGTCTTGGCAATGAGTCTTGACTAACAACAAATGATTCTCTATGATTATGTGTGTATTATACAAAGTTTCAAGTTTTATGTTATGATTATTGTGATTACATTTCACTACCATGATTTATCCCATGTTATGAAATTATGATCTCTTTTGCAAGTTAAGATTTCCAAAAGTTATGTGCTTGTGTATACGATGTGATTGATATTTCTTTTGTTTACCATTACTGATCATTTGATCTCACCCTTTTATGTTTACATTTCCCCATGAAATAAAGAACGGTTTTAGGTATAAAAAAAGAGGTTGATCATTATGGGAGATGTTGAAGATCTTTCACCAGGATTAGAAGATTATGTTCCGAGTTTCCAAAGACACTAAACTATTACGATCCTTGTGTGTGTGTTTTTGTTATGTAATAAGTATTACGCAAATGTAATGTAATGTCAATGTACATCAATCTTTGGGTCTCTAAAGTTGGTATCAGAGGAAAGGTTTAGTCAACCTTTGGAAACTAGTATGCGAAAACGTTAGTGAGATCCCTAGAGATATTTCTAAGGTATGTCTAGGGATGTCCCTAAGGTTAAGAATACGTATAGGTTATAGTACTAGAATTACGCTATCGATCATAGAATTAAACCTAAGATGTTAGATATTGAATGTACTCCCCCTTTATTATGATGTTTTCCCTAGCATGATTTTTGCCTCTCACACTAGTCTTTTTTGGTTTTAGACAATGGCTGGAACCCAAAGGAACCGTGTTGATCAATGCAATGGACAATGCAATGATTTCCCTCCCGAACAAACAAATGTTATGGGAGATGGAGTGAAAAATCTTATTGCTATACTTACACAAGCTATGAATCATTTTGGACTTCCAAATGAGCAGAGAAGGGAACAATATTCTATTGAGTCCTTCATGAGGCAACGTCCACCTTCTTTCAGTGGGTCTTCTGATCCACTTGTTGCTGAACAATGGATCAGTACCACTGAAAAGATATTTTTAGTTTTTCAATGTTCTGAGCATGATAAAGTCATCTTAGCAGTATATCGTTTGGAAGGTGAAGCTGATCAATGGTGGAATCTTATCAAGAATACGAGGCCAAGAGATGAAATTGAGTCCATGGACTCGGACGAGTTCAAGAACTTGTTTTTCAGTAAGTACTTCCCTCGTATTCTTCGAACAAAGATGGAAAAGGTGTTTCTTGAGCTGAAGCAGAAGGATGATGAATCTGTTGGTATATACGAAGTGAATTTTACAAGATGTGCAAGGTATGCATCTGGCATTATCATCCAACCTGAAAGTAATGTTGATCGATTTTTCAGTGGCTTAAAACCAAGTCTTCGAAGGGCCTTAGCTATAAGAGACTTCAGTAGCTATGAAGAAATTGTGCGTTGTGCTATCAAGGTAGAAATGGAAGTTGGTGTTACATATCCATCTCACGGTTTTGACAAGAAACGAAAGATGGAGTTCAAGGAGAAATCTCAGAATAATGGTGAAAAGAAGATGAATGTTTCCTTATGCACAATGTGTGGAAAGAATCATGGTGGAGATTGTCTTAAATGGACTAGAAAATTTTTTAAGTGTGGAAAATAAGGTCATCGACCAGCTGAGTGTCGAAGTAATGGAAAAAGGGTTTCTAATGATGTGAACAAAGCAAACACTGCAGAGAACGCACCACCAACACTTCAATGCTTCAAGTGAAAGGAAATGGGGCATTATGCTAATAAATTCCCTAATCCAAGGGTTAGTGATGATCGACATGAGCAACCGCTTAAGGCAAAGGACAAAGGGAAGTCACATGCGATCATTATTGGCGATGTTGAATATGACAACGATGTGGTGAAATGATTAAGTGTTTATGTAATGGGATTACAAAATAATGTTGTATCATGGAGTATTGGAATATTTATGTATTGGTCTAATTGAGATATTTTTGGAAATAAGATGATATGCGCATAATGAAGGGAAAATGAGAAAATGAAATGTTAAATAGTATTCATGAGCTCATGATTGATATAAGGACTAAGTGATATCATGATTTGAGTATATAGAATTTTGAGGATTTTGGTATGTGGAAAGTGTTAACTTTTAACTGCATTCATGTTTTCACTAAGGTTCAATGGGTATTCATTTTTCAAGAAAATACATGATTAAGGTATTCACATGTTTATAATTTGACCATCAAGATATATCTTATGATATATGGGGGATAAATTATTGCATTCACGTGATTCTTCTGTGACATTTCAAGTAACCATTTTCTTTATACTATGAGCTTGGACCGAAGTATTTTAGATAAGCTTAGAATGGATTATGTTGGACATAAGTTAGGATAAAACGTTTTTTGACATTATTGATGGGATGTTATAGTAATATAGCTTTAGAAAAAGGAAAACCTGCAGGACGGGCGACAGCCCATCGCGTCGTACAAGGCTGTGGGAATCGAACCGACAACCGAAGTGCGACTGGACATTATCACCTACCACTGGACTTCATGAAGTCTCTATTTAGTAGAAACTAGTTTTATTATATTAAGTAGTATGATATATGAAGTATAAGTCCATTTTAGGAACCATATATGATTAATCTCACTATAGAATGACTTATGTATATTTATTAACTTTTGCTAACCTTTTGTTTGAGACAGATGGAATGACCCGTCATTCTATCACATGATCTGCTAACACTTCATGAATAACAAATTCAACTTCATTTATTTAAGAGATGTAGTGGAAATTGTTCAAGGCACGAACAAAAGTGAGATTGTAAAAAAGTAAGTATTTATTTTAATTCAAATTCTTCAACTTTAGGGAGACGATCTTGAAAACCAAAAATGTTGTCCTAGTACTCTTATATCTGATTAATCGGATGGTACCTTAGATCGTCACAAATTTATGGATTTGTGATTGTTGGCTTTTCCATAGCCATGTTCTCTACCACTCTCCATCAGAACATGATGGTTAGATTTTTCTTCCATATCCATATTTTCACCTATGTGGAAACCCAGTGGTTAGTTTATTTGGGTAATGGTTACGTTTCATACTTTCATTTTTAAAGATTGGTTTTGGTATTCCTTTTTACGATGTGAGTTTCTATTAAAGAAACTTTCGAATAGTAAACCATTTATAACCCCGATAAATTTCGAGGGCGAAATTCATTTTAAGGGGGGTAGAAAGTAACACCCCGAGATTTTATGAAAAATATTCTTTTTAATTTCACTAATGTCTTGTGTTGTACGCTACACCAAAAGGAGCTTTCACAACACACATCCTTGATTTGCCTTGCATTACACGCAATCACGACCTTCCTCGATAGCGTGTGTAGTATGCAATAACGAGTTTCACTAAACAACAATATGCTATTAAAATATTATTAAAACTAGCCGTTATGAATAGTAATAACCACCTTTTGAAATTTTGTTATTTTATTTTTCAAAATGGAATTCATTTTTGGATTCGTAATATCGAAATTAACTTAGGGTGAAATTTTGGTGATTTTCAGATAACTTTCATATTTTGATGAATAGTGAAAATTACTAAATTTTAATTAAAAACAACTTTTTCAATCGAAATAATTAATAGTGATAAATTATTAATTTGAGTGGTTTTAAAGTATATTTAGAATATATTTTTACAATTTAATACAATTTTGTTCATTGGATGTAATTTCACATTTAAACCAGACATAAACAAATGTCAATCTTTTGATAGTTATTATCTCTTAAGAACACGCTATTTGTTTTGACGATGAGAATTAATTTTTAAATTAATTAATGCAACTGATTTGTTTTGAATTTGGTAAAATAGAAATCATTTTTGAGTTCATAATATCAAATATATCTTAGGCCTAATTTTTGGTATTTTTCTGAAAACATTCAATTTTTGATGAATAGTTAAACCACAAAGTGGTAGTTAAAAAAACTGAATTTTTCATAAAACATAATTTTACCACTTTTGTGAGTGGAATTTCAAAAATCCAAGAGACAAGGTTGATGTCAGTATGTAAAATGTGGTTCAATGAGATGAAAATAATTTTTGGTGAATAGTAACTTTTTACTTTTATTTACCACGGTTAAAAGTAAAATAGGGTAATTAAGTGTATAAATGATATTATTATTACCCTAACACAAGTCCTAATTCTATTGGACAAGTGTAATTCGACCAAAAACAAACTGAGGAATAACATATGACCATTTAGGCCCACTTGGATTAGATTAGGACATTTATTATTAATTTATTTAAAGAAGGGTTAAAAGAGTTAAAATCAAAGTTTATTTACTAAAACATTTTTAATATAGGGTTATACATAAGATAAATTCTATTGTAAATATTCATTAGAAAGATAAAATGATTTTATACGTAATGGTATTTTATTTGTAATTTTTAGACATCAAATAATTTAATTTATTTATGACACAAAGATGATGCAGTAATTATCTTATTAATGAAATATTGACATAATTGATGTTATAAATACCAAAATAAATGAAATTTAAGACTTTTTATGAATTAAACTAATTTTCTAGGTTAATATGACATTTTATTATTGATTTAATTAACTGTTTTAGAACTTATCATTCTGTTACGATTTTCACAAAAATCAATTACTAAATAGTGTCAAAAATGACATAAAATCGTTTTTAAAACAAATATTATATTATTAATTGTTATTTTTTTCCTAAAAATATATGGCTCGGCCAAATGACTTAGATAAGGTTATATAAATTAATAATAAACAATTTGGGGTTCGTTTGGCTTCTTATAGTAAGTTTATTAACCATATAGTATAAGAACACAAGAAGATGCGGTAAAAGTAAAATTATTTAACTTAATGTTAAATCTAAATGATAAGGTTAAAATAGGAACCTAAACATGTCTAAATTGTATTGGATGAGAGTATTTAGACCCATACCCACCTTATAATTGAAATAAATCAATTTTGAGCTATTTAAAACTGAACTTGACTTTATAATAAAATAATATTTTTAGTTATTCCAAAGGTGCCCCTCTCCTCCATTATAAAAGGGCACCTCCTCCCTCTCTTCCTCACACAACATTGAGCCTTCAAGCTCGGAAAACCCCTGTCAAATTCTCTTCTCCACTTCCCTATAAACATCCTAGAGGTTCTGGTCTTCTTCAAAGACCAATTTTGGTACCCTAAGAGGAGGTCTCAAAGAGGCGCTTCAAAGAAGAGGTAATTTCCGTTACCAATTCTTTCACCTTTATTTCTTCTTCCACTTATTCTTATAAGGTTGTTTAATTATGAATTAATAACATAAGTATCACTAATATACTGATATGTTATTATAAATAAGAAACAACTCTAATTAACCTTCTATCCATCCTACAGAAAAAGGAAATCACTGCTCGTGCGTACGTACGGAATACCGTCTCCACGTCGTGGTGTAATCTTCTTTTCCACCAACACCTTACATGGATGGGTATTATGGTGTAAAAAATTACTATACATAGTTATTATAACATAATAATGACTCTGATATATTGTATCATCCACTCCAATTCAATTCAATAATTATGGAAATGATATCATCGCTCGTGCGTAGGTACGGACTACCGTCTCCACGACGCGATGAGATTCATTATCCATGTTAACCATTTAAGAATGATTATAAAGTATATATAAGAATTAATAATGAAATATATGACATTATAAAGCTACTGGATTTATGTGTATATATATGTATTTCATCTACTTAATTCCATTCAACTCAATAAGGAAACGAAAACAGCGTTCATGCGTACGAACGGTCTACCGTCTCCATGAACGGCGTATTTCTTTCCATTTACTGATTTATTATATATATGTATATTCTGAATATATATATAAATCATGTTTTATATTCTGGAATTAAGTAATCATGATCTAAGTAATCATATGAATAATTACAAGTCAAAACACGGACGAAAAATGAAACAATTTTACCCAAAACGCTCTTTAACATGGAATTTACAAAAGAACGGGTTATATAAAGTCATAAGTGAACCATATATGATATCATAGCAATTAATATGATTCTGGAATAAGTCAATAACATTATTTAAATCATTATACAGGAGGTTCAGACACTTACAAAGCAAGTCGGACCTAAGGTAAGGGAAATATCACAATCTCATTTTTATCCAAGATTGTTTATACTTTGGAATTTACTGGGGTGTATTTTATCATCCAAATCCATGCTTCCTCAATATGTAATATTATTTCCATCCACCTACACTTTTTTAAATCCAATTTTACCCTTCGATGAGTTTTTAGTAATAGATATGAAATGAATCTTTTGTCGTTTTTCGTACGAGGTACTTTTCGACTTTTCCGACAAAAGTACGAGAAGAATGTTTTTTAACTTATACGGCATGAATGGATTTTTAAAACATTATTTCCAAGAATCTTCCATTACAAGTTTTCAAGTTTATTTTTAATCAAATTATTTTAGTTATAATTTTATGACATGTTAAGAAATGGAATGTGTTTTTGAAGTAGAAAGGATATTTTCCTCAAGAATGTAGTTCAAGTGTTTTATCAAAATTATTTTCCATCTAAGATAATAAAGGGTTTTGTTTCTATACATATTATTACATGGATTTGATTATGTTGTGATGGAAATATTTTTTATGAATTCCTTTATCTTATATGAATTGTTTTGTGATGTCATGATGTTTAAGATTCCCATTTTTATTACATGGGTTATGAAATGATGTATGATTTATAATTTTGTGGAACACATAAGAATGGTATCATTATGTTATGGGTGGGACCTATATCTCCCTCCAATTAATTGGGTAAAGATTTTATATCTCATGATATAGACATGGCTGGAACGGCAGGTTATTCCAGTTTAGTGAAACAGGACTGAAACGAGGGTGACTCGGTTCAGAAAGGGACTTTGTCCACTAAGATAGTCTTGGAAATGAGTCTTGACTAACAAGAAATGATTCTCTATGATTATGTGTGTATGCCACAAAGTTTCATGTTTTATGTTATGATTATTGTGATTAAATTTCACTTCCATGATTTATCCCATGTTATGAAATTATGATCTCTTTTGCAGGTTAAGATTTCCAAAAGTTATGTGCTTGTGTATACGATGTGATTGATATTTCTTTTGTTTACCCTTACTAAGCATTTGAGCTCACCCTTTTATGTTTACTTTTCCCCAGGATATAAAGAAAGGTTTTTGGTATAAAAAAAATAGGAAGATCATTATGGGAGATGTTGAAGTTCTTTCGCCAGGTTTAGAAGATTATATTCCGAGTTTCCAAAGACACTAAACTATTACAATACTTGTGTTTGTGTTTTTGTTATGTAGTAAGTATTCCGCAAATGTAATGTAATGTCAATGTACGTCAAGCTTTGGGTCTCCACATTAACCATGTCTATCTCATGAGATATAAATCATTAGCCAATGAATTAGAGGGAGATACTTATCCCACACATCTCATAATGAAATCATACATAAATGTTCTAGAAGGTTTTAAATAATCATATGATAACACATGGCATTAAATGAGTATCATAATCATTTCAACATAACATGATATATGGAAAACATGTAGTTTTCATAATCATTTCATTAAATAATAACCTGTGAAAAGATGTGGTTTTCATAATAATATATCCCATGAATGAGAAACATGTTTCATAAACATATAACTTGTGAAAGAGAAATTAGATTCCTAAAAATAATTCCATCTAAACATAAACCATTAAGTGAAATAATATGAGTAGAACCCTTGGATAATATGACATTAAAATTAATGAGTAACACACACATATATTATATTAGATGGAAAATAATTTATAAATATATTTAAAAAAAATTTGAGGAAAATATTCTTTGATCATTGAAAAATTATTTTTAAAACATAAATCAATTTGAAAATCATTTTCATTTAAAATCTACATGAAATAGTATAGAGGTACCTCGAAAAAAAAATTAAAACCTTTTTCCTTGAAAACATATAAAGAAATATTGATTTTTTGTTTTGAAAACTTATTTATTTGAAAATAAAAAAATAAATGTTGAAAACATTTTTAAAACATTTTATTTTAAAATAATTCGAATAGTTACAATTAATTGTTGATTCATTATTGAAAACCTTGATTTTTTAAAATACAATAAAAAAATATGAATATTTTATGAAAATATTTTTTAGCATTATTATTTGGAAATACTCTTTTTAAAATATATAAAGAATATATATAAAATAATTTAAAACACCTTTTAAATATATAATATTTATAAAAGACATTTATTTTGAAAAAAAATTAAAATAGAATACTATGAAAACATTTCTGTTATGAATAGACAACTAAACATACAAAATGAAGCTTCATGGAAATTTTGATCATGATGGATGTTAATTCTGTACATATTGGACATTCCTTTTTCAGTTTAAAATGTTTTGAAAAGTTCATTGTGTGAAAATCAAAAAGAATATTCAATTTAAAATAATTTTTAAAAAAGATGAAAATATATAAAAATTTCATTTTTATATTGTATAATAATATAAAGACATTGTTTTCGTTTTATATAAAACAAGACTACGAATGAACAATGATTTATGACCGAAAGGAGAAACATTTTCATATTTTCAAAAAAAAGCATTTTATTAATGATATTAATTATAAAATAGTGGTATAATGGTAGAAATACATGATGATATCATGAATAACCTAACGGGATGAAAATTAATATGTTTTTCTGATATATGGATCCAAATACTTCATCAATGGAAGCACAATAAAAAAAATCATAATAAAATTTGATATTTTTGTAATAAACTATTTCCTCTTTTTAACATTTAATTATACTCCCCATGTAAGAAAATGGAATTAAATAAAAATTATAACATCCAGAAAATAAATATATTTATAATATAAAATGTAAAATAGAAGTGTATACATATTGTAAAATAGTATAGGTGCATATTAATACATGTTCTAGTAAAAAGGTATTTGGAGACAAAACTACCCTTCTTGGTTGATAAATGTTTGGCTGTAAAACCATGTGAAACTGGTATAATAAAATGTAAATATAAATACAAATAAATTTAAATAAAATAATCAAATCATATATCCATGGTATGTATTACCTTAACTTGTATGAAAATTAGAGGTGAATATGTATTGCGTCTCATGGAAAATGAAAGCGAGATGAGAAAACCCTTACTTTATGTTTCAATTTTTTCATACATGTTAAAAACCACAATATAAAAAATATTTATTTATTATTAATATTACCAAAATAACATATTATTATAAATAATAATATATAAAATATTATTATGACTTTATATTACCCGTTTAATAAAGAAACATGTTAATGATACCTTTTAGGTAATAATAATGTTGCATTTCATATATGATTTTACTTGTTATTCATGATAGTATTATTTATTTCCTAATTTAAAGATTTAGATAAAGTATGTAATGAAATTTTTATTATATATATTCATCAAATAAATATTTATTATAATATATAAAACATTTTATAATTAAATTGAATACACCATTAATCGGGACAACATGCCTTACGTACGCATGAACGTTGTTTCCATGTCATTTTTTATAGAAAGATAGAAAAAAATAAAATATATTTATATATATTTATAATATTTAAATTACCATAATTTTTTAATATATATTATATAATTTCAGTAAACCCATCTTTAGTACCTTTCATGTAATGTTTGAATTAATCCTATCACTTTGTGGAAGTGGTAGTCCCAACATTCTCAAACAAAGTTATCGGATTTAAACAAAATAAAAATCATGAAGTTATATTTTATAAAATATTTAAATAGTCTTACATACATCATAAATAAAATATATATCATATATAAATAGATTTTCCCATCCTATTTCTTAATCATGATAGGTGGTAATTTAAACACAAACTACACCATTTCGTTTTGCAGTAATTCTCCATAGACAATAATGGTAAGATTATTACCCATTAGACCAAAGTGTGTATAATTGTTTTTATATAACAAAGAATAAATAAATCTTAGTATATTTAGTATATTATGTTATTATATACTAATGTAATAAAAATATTTCAGTCGATGGATATTGAAAATAAAACAAAAGAGATTGATGAAAGATGTTGCCTCTTCTTTGGGTAACTCATATGGGTTTGTACCAAAGGGATTTATTGGATGGATTTATGATCAAAGCGTGGATTATAAAATTATATTATATATGTTGGGAGACTATTTTATCATAATATTTTTTATTCAAATGGCATGAGAGATGTGAATAAGTGGTACGGGTGTGTGCCTATTTATAGAGGGGGAGGAGAAAAATTCTTCTAATATTTTTAAATGGGAATTAAAAAGACATTATCTCATGTAAATTGTTTACAATAATGGTACCAATTAGAGAAACGGGGGTATTTGGTATAAATAGTTCCATCCAAGGAATTGTTGACAAGTTTATTTTCCATTTGACCCATACGTTTAATGTATATTCTTTTATTAAGATAATTTTTCTCTTAATCGTTGTAAATAATTTTAATGACATTCATATTGTTTTAGTAAAAAAACTAATTTGGCCTGATTATACATTATAAATTATTATTATTCAAAATATTCAATCCATTAATCCAAATTCCAAACATAGAAGTGGAAAAAATTAATTTAAAATTAATTTGGTAGACAAGATGACAATGTAGGGTTTTAAAGGGAAAATGAATCATATATTAAAAGGTTTTATATGAAATTTCATTCTGTAATTAGTTAAAATTAAATAAATTGGATTAATTCATGTATATTTTTTCTAAATTAACCTAATAACAAACTAATATATAACATAACTATATAAACAAATAATATCAAAAATGATTTGTAATGAATAATATTTTTATGGTTTTATTTTTAGAATTTATTTGGGAAAATGCAGTGACCAGGTGCTGAGATGACGTGTGATTTCGACGAATGGTGTGCTCGGAATTGTTTGATGAAAAAATTTATGTTATTAATTACAAACATTTGAGGATTTCCTAAAAACTTTCAATAATTCATAAATAGGAGACCGAACCAAAAATTTGATTTCACGGATTTATTCAAGATGGTGGGTTTACCCAAGGCGAGATATATTATTAGTCGATGGAGGTCTCTAGTGAGAGACCCAAAATAGGACGTACCCATAAATAAAATAAAAAAATTATTTTATTTTGGAATCATTATAACTCATAGAGACTCTAAAAAGTGTTTCTTCATATAGCCTCATGACAGGGATATGAGATCAGATTGAAAATCCTAGAGAAATTCGTTAGTATCTATGGAAAAGATAAGTCATTAGTGAAGCCTCTTGGTGGTGAACAAAAAATAGTGATGAATTCCAATGATTCATGGATAATGATTCTCGGATTAAGAACTAAGGATTAGGGATCGATGAATGATGGTGGGGAAAATCTGTTCTTCACCAACGTCAGATTAAAATATAAGGTAGGAAGTTTATTTCTATGTGACTTCTTTCATCTCGTCCTTCTTTCAAATGTCAAATGTGGGTTATCCCATGAACATGATGATCCACGGATCGATCATTCATAGAGTATTTGTGTCTTTCTACGAGGATTAATTTGGGATTTAGATCATTGTGAATTTTAATTCTTTCGCTGTGAACCTACTAACATGTATGAATTTGAGTGTACATGAACAATGTCCCAGATACCTTAATTTGGTATTCATGTTTTTATCATCCCCCCTTGTCAATTTCTTTCTATTTACTCTTCTTGAATATTTATGAAGATTTATTGTTGCATAACTGATCCATGGCACAAAAATCCCAATGATGAGAATATAACACCGCATCAACCCTGTAGAGGTGTGATGGAAGACAGAGCTACCGATGGAGAGGATGCTAGCTGGAGCGGCATTGTCCTGGCAGTTCAGCATGTCCTGGCTTACGGGCACCAACACGGTGTTAGTGATGGTGGCATGTCATGGTCCAATAACCTACAGCATAGGGCTTCAGGTGGTGGAGCATAAAGCCGATTGTGGAAGGGCCTGCGGAAGTGGTGGATGGCCACGTCCCACCAGAGCTGTGTTGAATGGAAAACTCCCTGCTTTTCTGTGGGTGGTTCTATTCACACAGACATGCCATGTAGACTATGGACCGACCGCGTTGACCAGGGAGGGGTGTGTCCAGATGGTTGTATCCAATGTATGAAGACTGACCTAAATTTTGCGGTCCATGCTAGAGAAACCAAAATTCCCTAGGAGGCCACGCGACCCTGTGGTCGGGGTTGGGCTAGAACCGACCCCAACCACAAACTTTTTACTTAAATGAAAATAACTCTCAAACCATGTGTCTATTTGATGATATACTTGTATCTTTGGGAATGTCATGAAGAGGAAGTTCTTTTTAGATACTCTATGTGTTTTTTCATGGAATTTAGTGTATGGCCTAATGGCTTGAGGAGTAGGGGCTCTAGGAACGAGCGTGCTAAAGATATAATCATGTGGATGGTTGTGAACTAGACTATGTGTCTGACATAGAAAATGTGTCTAGACTAGAATGTGTGTCTTACATAGACTATGTTTCTTAACCTTGACTGATTCGGTAGTCCGCTGTCTGAACTGGGTGTGGGTCTTATAGTGTTTTGTGACACTATGTTTTTTACAGACAATGTGTGTGTTACCAATTCTCCATTTATTATCTACAGTCTTTGTGTTATGGACACACTTTGTGTTACTACATGATGGTTTTGTTGATTCATACAATTGTCCTATTTATGTACCATAGACCTATATATGGTGTGAGATGACTATAGATAATCTAATAGTTGTGATATCAATACATTGTGATGTAGAGAGAGCGAATATCCCTATGAAACTTCATGGTGTATTGAGAATAATTATTTTCATGGATAATTTTGGTATACTAGTTCTAAGTGTGTACTTTTAGATAACTCAAGGAGTGAGATCTCCTGAAATAAATCATGTTATGAATAAGAGCATATGGATGGCAGTAGATGATACATTGAGTCTTTGAATCCGTTATGAGTGTACCTGGATGTTCATGATATATGTGTTGTTGACTTATAACTATATTGAGCATACTATTTATTCATTGTGGTATTTCCATTGTCGTCTTTTACAGTTTGTTTTGATGTGGCCTACAGAGTTTTGTGTTACTCACCCCTGCATAGGCATTTCCCAGTAATGTCATATCTTGTGCATTCGGTCAATGCTTTGACGATGTCTTTTGTGGACCGGGTTTAGGTGGTTCATAGAGTGACCTAATAGACAATTTGTTCTTCTGTTACTCCAAATATTTGTTTCAGTAACTACCCTTTAGGTAGGGTTTTTTGCAGTGGATTTCCAAATACTTTTAGTTTTCCTTTTTGTTGGACTGGTATTCTAGCCACGTTTACCATCATCTTTCTACTGTGGTACCCTGTTAGTGTTAACATAGTTTTCTCACATTCTATCATCTGTGTATTAGAGTTGTGTGTTTTTGTGTAAAAGTTATTATGAAAAAGACAACTATTTTTTGGGATATTCCAACTCGGCACTACTTTCCAACCCCTGGCCTATTGGAGGTGGGCTTGGTGATATCACGGCACATGCCCTGGGGGAAACCTCAAGATAGAGTGGTATTAAAGGTAGTTCAGTTGTACCTTAAAAACCCAGAGTCTATGAGTTTGGTTTGGGGTAATAGTGTTATGTGTTTCAAGTTCAACTTTCAAGACATGGAATCTAGTTCCTGGTGGAGCGGCTGAAATATCCATACACCAGGACCTTGGATTTTGATTTTGGAAAAGTACATGAAAACTATAGTTATAGGGAAGAAAACAACAGTACTTGTATCATATAAGAATGTGATATTTCTTCCATGTCCTTCTTGAGTCATCCCACAAGGTATAATCTATTCATTATGGTAGATATTGATTTGTTTCAAGATACTTCCACATAGATAGAAAGTTAGGATTCCACAATCTGATCACACGGATAATCCAAAGTGTGATGAGATGAGTAAAATTATTTGTACTAGGGACAACACCTCTGGGTGGTGTGCCAGTTTTACCACATCCTATGGAGGAGCACATTTTAATCTTAGTACAAGTGGATGAAATATTCATGGTGAATGCACTTCATGTATTTTAGAGATAGGGACCCCATAGGTTTCAAGCCGATTATGTCTTTTGGGAGGCTAAGGACTGGCTTGAGGTGGTTTCTATGTTTTTTGTCCAGTCTTGGCACTAGCAGATCATATGGAGGTCCTGGTGTTGAGACTTCTACGTGGATCAGTAGGGTGATGGAGGGGTTTTGAATTCCTAACAATACTATGAGGTGATTCTTCTATGGACAGAGTTTGAGAACCTTTCATAGAGTAGGGTTTGTCATGATAATATCTAAGGGATATGCAAGTCGAATCTCTTATATAGATTCTATAGAATGACATGTAGGTAGCTGAGTACTCATAGAGGTGTAACGACCTTACTAGTTACTCAATGAATAATATACAACTAGAACATCAGTTCCCAGACCTATGAGTGGGGTGTTTTCTGAGGCATTATATCAAGTGTTATTTTTATTTTCACTCCTTCATATAATAGGGTGATAGAGAGATATTTTGTGGTTGAAAGTCCATTGGATGAGTGGATACAACCAGTGGATATCCGTAGTGTCCAAGTAGAAGAAGATATATTAGAATAAAGAAGTTGACATCAGTCTTAGAGATGAGTATGTGTGAGATTTTATGAGAGGAGGTATGAACATTGGGGATCTACAACTTAGGGATCATAGGGTGAGTCTAGTCAGCCTATGGAGTGGAAATTCATTTCTTAAGACAGAAGGGGATATCTCAATAGATATTTTCCATCCCATCATGCTGCTGACAATGAAATGTTGGATATGCCACTGAGGTTGAGATACTGACAAGATCATATGGATCATTAGGAAAGTGGACTTGGCCGAGAATATGGGAGTGCATCATGAGGTGGTATTCATTTTGAAATTTTACGACCACCACCCCCATGTGGTCCGTAATAGGCTCTGGGAGCTAGAGGATATGGGAAGGGGAAATAGAATGCAGTCAATTCATATGTACCAAGGTCTTGAAGAATGATTCAAGGTACAATATGTGTCCACTCTTAGGTAATGTATTAATTGAAATAGGTGACATGCATTCTTCCTTATCATGGATCTTGATCAAGACATAGATTTTCTGGTTAAACTATTGACATGACCCTTACATCTAGAGATACCTATGGGAGAAGACTTCATAATCACATTTATGCTGATAGTATGATTTGACCCTTGAGGTGAGATATTTTGTTGGAAATTCTTTGTGATAGTGTCCAGGCCATACGATTTAATTCTATTTATGGATTAGTTATCGATATTCCAGGAACATATTTATTATTTTAGGAAAAAGGAGTTTGGTATAGCCTTATTGATAGAATAGTCTTTTCCTTGGCTGATGAAAAAGGAATCCTAGGCAGCACATGAGAGACTCATGCATAGGATGGTGTAATTGTTCCCTCATAAGTTATCTAGCCTTACACTTAGTGTAGTGGATGTTATGAGTTTTTAGTTCCCAGTAGTAGTGGAGAAGTATGAATAAGTTCTTGGATTAACCCCCAATAGGGATATGGACTTCTAAATTGACCTACACATTGGGATGGAACCGATATTAGCATCATTATATCTTATGGATTTCATAGAACTTTGGTAGCTAAGGGTGCATGTGGAGGACTTGCAATGAAAGGGATTAGAAAGACATAGAGTTCAAGGATATGTGTGTATTACCATACCATTAACCATTTGATCATAGAAAACAAGAATCCACATCCAAAGGGTCGATAAACACATTGATTGACTGAAAGGTACAACCTATCACATGGATAAAAAAGATTCTCGTATGATTTTTAGTGGTTAAGATAGAGATTGATGAGAACCCTGATCTTGAGTTTTCAAGAGGATGGAGTTGTGTATGTGGTGTTCTGCAATTCATTAGGCATTAAACATGGTTGTTTACTAATGTAGAGTAAGGTATATATTTTTTATGGTTCATGTCAGTTGAGACCACATGAGCAGAACTATGTGACCCGCGATCTTGAGTTGGGAACTATAGTCTTCACATTGTGGATGTGGAGACACTACCTGATTGGAGGAATTTTATCTTCTACTCAGACCACAAGAGTCCCAATTATCTCTTCCCTCAAAAGGTTATGAACTTCAGGTAGATGTATTGGCTATAATTACTCTATCACTGTGATTTGGAGAGAGTCTATACTCCTTGTAAGGGAAATGTGGTAGTTGATTCTCTCAGTAGGAGATCCAGTTCGTAGTTTCTAAATAAGACAATAGATATTATGGCCTCATTATAGTTATCATAAATTGAAATATATGAAACAACCTACCTTTATTTATTAGATGTTACCCCTCCACTCATATAGTGATTTTGGGAGGCATATCTCTGTGATATCATTGGTGAGACATTACATTCTCAGTTGTCTATGGAGAATTCCCCAGATGAACATTCAAAATGATGGGAGCATATCGTTTCATTAAAAGGAAACACAGTAGTATAAGTGGGCATATAGAGTGGAAATATGAATTGGGTTATACATGTGGGTGTCATATCAGACACCAGAGGGGATATAATCGTTTTAATCATGGCTTACGTATAGATATAAAATTTGAGCACTTGTTTGAATCACTTTTTTGGTTTGTAAACTCACTGTGTCGAGCCTCTTTGCTTGGAAGGGATTTCTATTTTCATAATTAGGGTTCCAGAAATTGAGTCATAACATATATCAACAAATATTGTGATGTGTTTATCACATATGTTTAGGGTACACAATACTATCTGTGTGATTTTTGACTGACCCACCCTGTCATCCACTTCATAGCTTCTCATGAGAATAGTTTAGTAGAGATAAAGGGATGCCTTTACATGAAGGAGAAAAAATTACTCCATGAGATCCCATTGAAAATAGTTTTTTATTTGGATGCTCACCATGAATCCTGGTTGTGGATATCAACAATCTGTAAGAGGGGACTATACACATGTAGTCGAATCTATTAGTGTATTCCTAGTGGAAGAACGAGAATCTCTAGAAGATCACATTGGAGTGGGGACTTAGGTTCATGCTTGTACCCAAATCTATTTGGGTATCTGTTGGTTTGGAATTCATCAATTTAAAAGCTTATGGTGTATAGAATGAAATGGATTGGATCATCCCAATTTTATTTATAGAAATCAAATGGTAAAATTGATAAATAAGGTGCAGAGACAGCGTGTGATTCTGAGGCCCGGTGTGCTCAAAATGGTTGAAAGAAAAAGTTTCTGTTTTTAATAATTTGTGTGAGTAATTTTCCAAAAATGTGAAATTAATATTACATGGTATCCCATAAAAGAAATATGATTTCACCTTCACATTCAGGATGGTGGGTTTATCCTATGCATGACGTAACGTTTGTCAGCGTAGGTATTTAGTGTGAAAACCCCAAAAGGACCTAAGTGAAATAAAATAATTAAATAATATTGTTTTATTTTGGAATCCAAATAACTTCTAAAAGGTAACATAGATTTCAAAATATGTTACAACCATTGAGATCTTCATGAGGTGTTATCTATTAGTGGACCCTAACATTGGCTGGTGCAGGTAAATTTTAGAAAGTAGTTTTTTTCACGTAACCATAAATAAAATAATAAAATAATATATTTTTATTTTCCAATCCTAAAATAGATAAAAGATAACTAGTATTGAAAATAATATGGAATAGTTAAGAAAAATAGGGTGTGATTTCATTACGAGGGCTCTAACCTTGTTCGGTGTAGGTTGAGGGTAAAAGATAATTTTTTTACATTTTAAAACATAATAATATAAAGTTAATAGGAGGTTATTGTATTTTAGTTTACATTTCCCAGCGATGCAATGACACTATAAAACCATGACAAACCATCTGTTTCCATTCAGAAATAATCCAAATGTGGTGATGCTTCAACATAACAAAATGATCATGTTGAAATGTGTTTCTTCATTTTATTTCTTGATAGGGATATGATAGAATATTCAAAATCCTAGAAAATTTTCCTCGATGCTCTGGAAAATAAAAGACTTTGAAAAATCCACTCAACAGAAAACAACAAGTGGTAATGAAATAGACTAATCATGTATCAAAAATCAAGGATCAATGAATCAGTATTGGTGCTCGATGACAAATGATGACGCAACTACATTCTTCCGAAATGACCAATCGAAACTCGAGGTATTAGATTTGTTTCTAAGTGATTTCATTCATCACATTCTTCATTCAAGCAGCAAACATAGATCAACCCCGGAATAGGTTGAACCATGGGTTGATTTTTATTGTGGAATAGGAATCTAATTGGGAGATTAATTTGGGAATTATATCATTGTGACTGATAATACATTCTTTGTGATCCTTCCAAAAAAACGAATTTGGGATGACATGAAGAAAGGCTTAGATATGTTATATTGGGGTTCCTATGTTTCTCTTAATCTCATTTCCCTTTACTTTATCTTCATTATTCAAGAGGATTTGAGTTAATTTTTTGTTGTTCTTAGATCCATGACGCAAAAATAACGAGCTCCTAATTATGACATCATAGAATCCCCACTGAGGTGCTCCATTAGGAACAACATGATTCATGGCCACTAGCAGTGTGGCTGGCGTCATGGATCCAGTGGTGGTGGTGTGAAATGATCTAGTGGGATGAAAGTGATGCATCATATCATGGTAGGGGGATTTTGGTCTTGGTGAAAGAAGTTATTGACTTGACATCCGATAGTGGAATGGCTTGTGGTGGTGAAACACTGCTGCCTAGTTGGGATGTGACAGTTGAGCGACCCGCGATAGGGGGCCACGAGTGGTGGCCCAGGCAGGATCTAGCATGATGTAAGATGGTAGATGGTCAAACATTTTTTGTGAATAGATGTGGATGGGGGCCACATTGAAGAAAAGTTTCTCACCCAATTAACCTTGAATTGAAAATCCATGACATTTCGATTGGTGGATCTCGTCACGTAGACCAATCGCGTAGACTACAGACCAGTAGCGTAGACTGTGACATGGCATGGCCAGCTGGCTGCATTTGGTGCAGGTGGACTGGCCTGCATGCGGCGGTCTGTGATGGAGGAATTGGTCCACCCCGAGTGGCCTAGTGGTTTAGGGTGGGTTGGTCTGACTAGGTCCATCTGAACACTAATACCTCCAACCCTTTTTACTTAAACACCCATAACTCTCAAATCCTATGTCTATTTGACAATCCATTTGCAGAGTTGGGACCCACATGACTAGGTGGCCATTTTGAGATACTCTAGGTTATTATTAGTTTTATTTGGAAAAAAACCTATTTTCATTAGCTGTTGCTGCTCCTGAAAAGAGCAACCTAATGATGGAATCCTGCAAGAGGCTTCAACCTAGATTCTGTGTATCCCCTAGATTGTGTTCCTTTTCTAAACTATTTGCCTTTATTGGACTATGTGTCTTAAATAGACTGATTTTGTACTCCATATACCACCATGGTGTTGTTCCTCTAATATTTGATGACACTCTTTTGGTTACTGACACATCATGTGTTACCAACATTTGATGAATTATCTACACTCTATGTGTTACCTACACCCAGTTTTTTACCTACACTGCACTTGTTACTAGTTCTGAATTTTGTGGATATTTGTGACAATCTCATTTACAAACAATAGACCTATACATGGGGTGAACTGAATCTAATGACTCTAATGGTAGTGATATCAAGACTTTGTGTCATGGAGAGACCAAATGTCTAATGGAAACTTTAGGACATATCATGAAGAGGTGTTCTATCATATAATTTTTGTAGATAGGTTCTATGTGATTACTTTCCAAAGAGATTGAGGTGAGTGATCCCTCTGAATCGAGCATGCTATGAACAAGACCATGTTGCTGGAAATGGACGAGACATTGAGTCATGGAATCCTTTTCGAGAATACATGGATGTTCTAGTTATATGTGTTGTTCACATATACCTATGTTGAGTTGACTATTTCATCTTATTTGTGGTTCTTTTGTAGTTTTTTACATTGTGTTTTGGGGTTCCCTATTTAGTATTGTTTTAATCACCCTTGTATAGGACTTGACTGCATGTATTGTTTCTTGTGCAGACATTCGATTCCTTGAAAGAGTCCTTGGTTTACCGGTGCCAGGTGGTTCTTTCAGTGATGTGAGAGACGATGTGTGCCTCTACGGCACAAGAAAAAATTTTATTTACCTACCATTTAGGTAGGGTTTTATGCGGAGGAGTTCTAGATACTTGTACTTTTCCCTTTTTAGGGATTGTATTTAGTCCCATTTTATCTTCAGTTTTCTACTATTTTACCTTGTAATTTTTTACTAGTATTTTCAATTTCTAGCATTTGGTTAATCGCGTTGTGTGTGTATGTACATGTATTTTGGAAAATTCATCACCTTTGTTTTGGATATTCCTACTCCATGCTAGTCTACAGCCCTTATCCTATGGGAGACGGGCTTGGGGTAGTCACAAATGGGCCCTAGAGGATTGGTCGTGATAGAATATTTTTAATTAAGAATATGTGTTTTTTGATATTTGTAAAAAAATAATGAAACTTAGAAAAATACCAAAAATTCCCCAGCGTAAATTTTGATATTTCACATTCAAAAATGTTGTTTATTTTGTAGAATTAATATTATAAAAATTTCTAGAATTATAATTAAAATTTGTTATCCATTAAAAGGTCATAAATATTCCTTTTTAAAATTTTCATTGTTATATTTATAAAATTGGATTATTTCGTATATTGTTCTTATAAAATCAATTATACGAGTATAAAAAATAATAACTGAATATATTAAATATTGTTTTTATTGAAAAAATTCCTTGAAAGTGGATTTTTAAATATATTAGAATAAATAGGCGTTTTTAAAAAGAGAAATAGTTTACATAGAAATGACATTTCATTATTATAAAAATTTTATTACATAAATTTATAAATAATTGATAACCATGGACTAATTTTATATATATGAGTTAATTCTATTTTCAAATTATGTTAATCTTATTCATAACTTCCATTCCAAAGGATATGATTATAATATAATAATAATATAAAGATAATATAAATATTATTTCCTACATCAATTAAACATGACCAAGATTGTAAAATAAGCTATTGTGTGTACTCATCATTTTTGGTTAACCAAGAAAAAAATAGTGATGTCTATACTACATGGTAATATAAATGTTTCATGTTGTGAAAGAGTAACTTGGTGCTACTTGAAATGGATGGAAAACATAATTCTTTTAGAAGTTATATTCATTGTGGCATCAAATTAAAAATATCAAAAAGTTTAAATTAAGTATAAAAATATTACAATATCTTTGGGTGTTACATTCTACCCAACATAGAAGGATTTTGTCCCTCAAAATTATTTTGTTTTATAAAATTTTTATAACGTCAAAATTCATTCCATCGAAACCCATATTCTAAAAATGAATACTAAAATTCATTTAAAAAGAAATATTGGAAACAATATAATCCACCAATATAACTCATAACTAGGTTTCCAAATAGGTTATCACATACATGAAGTGGAAATATGTATATGGATGAGTTATATAATAATCAGGTTCTGATAGAGGGTGATAGAAAAAATATTAAGGGAATCCTTAAATTAACAAATCCATAACCCAAAGTGGATTGGAAAGTTCATTGATATAACAAAAAAGGATGATTATAGTATTGAATATTATTTCATGACTTTTTTACCTTATGTTGATAAATTTTCACGAAAATATATACTTATATTTTTTTATGACAACCACACACTTTGTTGTTCCTTGATTAATTGCCACATCATCCCTTTTTTCAAGAAATGATGGTGAATTTGACATTCCAGATGCTTTTTCATAACATGATATCCATAAATAGAATAATATGTGATTATTTATGACATTATTTCTGAGAAAAAAAATTTCATCACATGTTATATAATAATAAAAAATCCTCATATGGAAAGATAATAGTTTTATTTCTAAAACATCATCTAATGTTTAACACGAACCATTCCATAAATTGTTATCCTTATAACCATTTTAGAAGATGAATGTCCAAATATTTGGGATTATGGTCACTAAATTTCTCAAAAACAATTAATCATTGACCCCCCATATATGATAATGTATCTATTAGTTTCCACATAAAAAACATGTGAATTCCGTTATCAAGTATTCTCTTGAAAAATGGTAATTACATGAATAAACATAAAACCATAGTGGGAAAATTCATGTTTTCGTATATAAAGGATTATTGGATATAATAATTAAATCCTAAAAAAATTAACTTCATAAATTTCATCACAAAAACATTTTCATAGAATCATATATTATTTCATAGTTAATCAATATCGTCCTATTTACTTATTCATATCCAACGTGTCATTATCAAACATTATTATCTCATAATTATAATAAAAAAAGTGTTATCTATCCCTTAATCATGTGTTCATCATGAACATATCATTTCAATTCAATCACATTTCTAGTACATATAAACCACTCAAAAAATTATTAGAAATACATATTGAAAAATATAAACTAATCAATCATTATATATTTCATAGTTCACAATTCTTGTACCCAAATACATAAATACTTCGATTATTCTAATTCAAACTTAATTCATTAACATGGATACCTCTTCTTGTTACTTAATAACTATTTCCTTTCACGTTTAACATGTAGTCTCATTATCAGCAACAATATTACCATCACTCTTACCACCTAGCTAATTCTCTTTTTGAGCATTCCAATTGGGTCATCGATTTTCATAATGGCAATTCATTACACAATTAAAATATTAATTGCCAATGATACCTTAGGGAAGACACTATTACCATCCATTGAATTGAACAAAATATTAATTTTTACTTTTTGATTACTTTTATTGTGTCCTTACAATCAAAAGTCAAATCACATTCCTATTCCTAAATTACATTCACTTAGGTGAATCTTTCGACATTCCTGAAACAGTGGAAATAGAATCTTCAATCCTCGATGAACTTCATGACATGAAATCTAAGAAAACTCCTTAATTATATTCGTTAGTGATTTATAGATCTAGTTAAGGTACATTTTGGTAATCATGTCCTTTGAAATTTTATTAGCCATGATCTAATCATCCTTTACACCATTGATCACCCCATTTCACTGATCATCAAAAAATTTCAATCACATTAAATGTTTACATAGTTCTTTCTGGTTCCCTCCATGAACTAAAACTAGAAATAATTTTGATATAAATGATTATCATAGAATAATAACACATAATTATGACAAATCACTTATAAAATGTCTAAATTATAAAACATTCCAATGAAACTATTGTCTTCTTCTTATAGATGTCCCTTGACATATCCTTAGAAATATCCATATATATATCAATAATGATTTCTCATCCTAGATTTAATAGGTTTTCTGAATAATTCATTTATTACCAAATATAGCAACGGAGGCTTAACATACATGGATAGTACATCATTTTCTATGAATATTAAGCACATTATAAAAAAAATGTACGAGGACCATAATATTTTAGTGTATTCAGAAACATTAAAAAATCACATAACATGGTGAAATATATTCATATTTCCCACAAACATATTCCACTTTTTAAATTCTACACAAAACCAATATTCATAACCTAGAGAAATTAAACATAAGAAACGGGTATGTTCAGTTTCTCAGAAAGTGTAAACAGAGAAGATACACAAGTATAGCATGGGTATAAGAGTATATGAACATGAGAATAACATATAAATATCATACTGTATATATCAAGGATCATATAAAAGAGCGATCGATAAATAATGGATGTTTATAAGATATTAATCATAATAAAATCAAGATCATAATCCTTGAATGAATAACATATGAATTAGAAATGGGATTGTGGTAGAAACATAATCATATAAAATGATTTCTATATTAGTCAAGGAATCACTACTATGGCTATCTTAGTTGTATGGGATCAGTCCCAATACCATCTTTGTAGTCCTAGTTCACTCACATAGCCATATTAGTTGTCAATGACCACTCCTAAGACTATCCTATAGGAACAATTTCTTTATAGATCCGAGTTGACTCCCTATTCTATCCATTTCTATCTCATGAGATATACAATTTTACCCAATTCATTGAAGCGGGATATTGGTCCCCCAATTTCATAATGAAATCATACATGAATGTACCACAAGTTCATAAATATCATATCATAACCCATGAAATGAAATGGGTATAATAAAAATTCCATTATAACATAACATGGGAAAAACGATAGATTTTAATATAATTTCATCAATGCATAACTCGTGTAATGAATATGGTTTCAAAACCATATATCCCATGACACAAAAATAGGATTCATAAACATATAACCCAAGAAAGAAAAACAGGTTTCAAAAAAATCAATCCATTAAGACATAATCTATTAAATGAAATAATATGAATGGAACCCTTAGATCATATCCCAAATAAGAAATTTTTAACACAAAAGTATGTCATATTAAATGAAAAATAATATTTATATATCTTCTAAAATCATTTCCATAGGCTAAATATAATTCCTTATTCAAAAAATGAAAATTAAAACGTAAATACATTTGCATACCATTTTCACTAAAAATAAAAATTAATAATTTTAATGGGAGACAAAAATCTTTTTTAAAACATTTTACTTTGAAAATATATAACGTTTTCATGAATATATTTTTAAAAATATATTTCTTTAAAAAATAATGAATTCATGAAAAGATTTTACAGCCATTATCATTTAAAATACATTGTAAACTTATAAATATGGACTAAAAAATATTATTTGGAACATTTTTGAATCATATAAACAATTCTATGACATATTTTGAAAACAATTTTCCTTGAAATTAACCTCTTGAAAACATATATTGAATTCATTTAAAATCATTTAAAACAAATTTTAAAAATAATATTTTTTGAAATACTTTTTCAATGAAATTTACTATAAAATTAAAGAAAATCAGAATATAAGGAAAATATTTCCATTAAAATAACATTGTAAACATGTAATGAACACATCATGGACATTATGGTCATGATGTTTGGTATTTACATACATTCCAAACATTCTTTTTCACTTAATATGTTTAGAAAGTGCATATATTCGAAAACATCAAGAATATTCCGCTTAAGAACATTTTGTAAAAGGGTAAAAAATTGATCAAAATGTAATTTAAACATCATAGTATTATATTGATAAATTTTTGAAAACATTTTTAGAAAACATATTTTTCAATGAACACATATATATTTCTGAAATGAGAAATAATGATTTATTCTCATAAAAATATTTACTGAATTATCTAATGTAGTGATCAGTGGTAAAATAGTACAAATACGTGAATATATCATGAATTAAACAATTTTATGAAAACAATGAGTTTTTATGATATATTTATCATAATTTCTAATCAATGGAATCATATTCATAAATAATTACAATAAATGATGACTTTATTGCAATAAACTCTTACCACTTTGTAACATTGAATCACACTACTACAGTAAGAAAATGAAATTAAATGAACCTTATAATATCACGAAAATAATTATATTAATGGTATAAAATATAAAATTTATGTATATAATCTTTTTAAAATGATATGGGTGTTTAAAAAACTAATCCCTCGAAGAAGTAAAATTGAGAAAAAAAACTACAACACTGATTTGGTAGCTTATGAACTGTAAAACCCCATTAAATAGTGATAAAAAAATTGATACCTAAATAAATAGAAATTTAAGAATAATAATAAAATAATATATCCGTGTTTAGAATAAAAATCACATATAAAAAAATTTGAGTATAACAAGTCTTGTGTCTCATAAAAAATAAAAGTTACATGGGAAAACCCATACATTATATCTTCAATTTCTTCATAAAAATTAAAAACTCATGTATAATTAATATTTTTTAATTATAAATCTTCAATTGAACAATATTATTATACCTTATATGATATATTATTTTATAATTACTATATATTAACAGTTTATTAACAATACCCCGTAAAAGTTACATTTTTTGTAATATCCACTTTTTTAAAATATTCTTCGACTTCTTATTCTTGATAATATTACATAGATAATGATTTAGTTATTAAAATAATTAAAAAAATATATTTAAGAATCATATATATTAGTTATATAAAAATTTATAATAATCTATAAAATATATAATTATTAAATTGAATACACCTATCATTGAGATGGTGGGCTATATGTAGGCATGAACAATATTTCTGTTTTATTGTTATATAAAATGAATGAAAGAAAATGAAATATATGAATATATATATATATAACCATTTATGTATATTTATTATGTCATATATATCATTTATGATAAAATAAAACCATCCATAATGCATTATATGTAAATTGTGAATGAACCACCTCACTTTTAGGAGATGATAATCCACAGGTTGACAAACGCAGATATCATATTTATAAATAATAGATATAATGAAGGTATTATTTATATAGTATGTATATTATAATAAAAAATATATAATAAATAAGATAAATACATATTTTCCATAATATTTTTGATCCTTGAGACGTGGTAATGGAAAATCCAAGAACATCATTTCATGAGGTTGTTGTTCACCATAATCAAGAATGATAAGTTAATTAATCATTAGATGGATGCGGGTGTATGTGTATGTATAAATTGTCGAGTAAAAATAAATTAGTATATTTAATATACTAATTTTATAATATAATTATGTAATATAAATTTTTTTAGTTGTGGATAATAAAAATAAATAGAGGAACTTGTGAAGGATGTTACCTCCTCTTTGGGTAAAATATTTAATTTTGTACCAAAGGGCTTCCATTGATGTATTTCATCCAAATATGTGGAATGTATGATAAATTGAGCTATTTTTAGAGATTATATGACCAAATATTGGTTGGGGAAAAGGTCTCAGTACGTGTAAATAAGTTTGAGGTGTTAGGGCCTTTTATATTGTAGAAGGGGTGACATTCATGAATAATTATGAAAATGCAATTATAAAAAAATTACCTTATAATGTGGATAAAATATTTGTAGAAGCAATATCTTAGTCAGTATAGTGTATAAATATTTCCAAAAAAATTATTGTGTACAATTTTATAGGTTGTTTGGCCGTTTTGTTTAAGGTTTAGTCCTTTGTTTAGCTATTTTTTCTCTTAAACAATATTATTAATTTCAATATATTTCACTAATATTTTTGGACCAAAACTAAGATAAAATCATTTGAAATTATAATTTATTATTATTATTGTTAATATTTAATCCATTTGTCCAAATTAAAAACTCATAAATGGTAGAAATTAATTTAAAATAAATCCAACAGGAATAAGGATAATACATGGTTTTAAAGAGAAAAGGTCCAAAAGATTAAACGTTTTAATATTTAATTTCATTTTTATATTGGTTAAAATGAAAAAAATTCGATTAAATGATGTATTATGGATCTAAAAAAACATTACAACCAACTATAATATAATTTATATTTATATATATATATATTATTTATAAATAGTGTGGAATTATATTTTAGTGTTTTTCATTATTCATAAAAACTAAAACATCTCAGAAAAAAAAATCCACCAACATATTTTTTTTAATTTTCCACTTCACAAAATAATGATTATTTTTAAATAAAAATTATAAAATTTTCCAAAATAACATTCAAAATGGATTATCAATTTAATGAATATAAAATTATGTTTTTGAGAAATTTAACTTTTTATTCATAAAATTGGGCTTATTGTTATCTAATTCCTACTAAATCTATTGGATGATTTTAAAAAATAATAATTGAACATATAACATGTATAATTTATTAAAAAAATCATCAAAACTAGTTTGATTAATTTATTAGGAAAAAGTGATGTTTGTATATTAAAAAATAGTTTTATTAAAAAACAAATATGTATATTTTCAAATAGTTCATACATTCATTTCTATCTAATAGATTACCAGATCAATCATTTTATATACATATATAAATGATATGTTCTCAAGTTGTTTAATATTATTCAAAACTTCTATTCTAATCTCTATGTGGTTGCTATAATAATATTTTAATTATAATATTAATAATATCTTGTAGTCTCGTAAAACTCAATATTTTATGTAATTCAAGATATCGAGGGAATAGAGAATTATGTGTAATATAAGACAAACAATGTGTTTCGTTTACTAAAAATTAATATATTAATTACCTGTAGTGAAATATTAAATTAGTGTTTTTGGAAACACAATCGAAAGATAGTTCTTTCAAAAAGCAATATAATGTGTCGTGTGAAATGAAAAATATCAAAAAATAATAATTTAATTTTAAAAAATCAGAAATTCACATGGTGTTACACCTAGAGGGATGAAAGTGGATGCACCCAGAGGGTAATGTTTAGAGGACGGACTGCTGCAATGATGTTCTTCAACATTATTTTCATTAAATTTACTTTATTTTTCTCTTATAATGTCTCCCTTATCCATAATCGACTGGACTTTCAAATACATGTAGGGGTATTATATGTGACTGATCTTCATTTGGGATGTCTTAATCTATGTAATTATGTATGAGATTTTATGGTTAATTTAATTGAAATTCTTTCTCACTTATTATATAAGGTATCAATTTTTCTATTTTTTATTCTTAATGTTCTTTCATTAGGGTTTGATTTAATTTAATCCAGTTTCCTCAGTCGATGATCCATATCACCATCCTCATAATTATCATCTAAATATGACAGAATAGGATAGGGATAAGTGGTGAGTTCTTTTCAATTTCCAACACATATTCTGATTTAGAGTATGAATATTTGATTATTTTTTAATAATAAAATTCTGTCGACGATTTTCCACATTTTTCTATTGGACCTACTAAGAAGAACTAAAAATAGGATGGAGAGTAGACCAAATGTGAGATTTAAATAGGGTTATTCTCGTAATATGCATCTATACAGGGAGAGGGAGGAAGGAATAGTGGATTATCACTCTTACTGGTTTAATAAGTAATGGATTGTGGTAATGATTGAAAAAAATGATAGCAAAAAATAGGGCTTGCTAGAAATTCTCTGATCTTCATCATTCACTATAATATTCAAATCTATCAAATTGAACATTTTTATGGAAATTTGAAAAACCAAAATTAGAATCAATATTTAGTAAAATTAAGCATAATTAAAAAACTCATTATATTTTAACATCTATTTTAGAGAATACCTAGGTTAGATACTATAATATACTAGGTAATAAAAATTATTTTTCCACACCTCATGATAGATGTATTGGATACATGGTGAAATTTCATGGTGTGGTAGTTCCACATAAGAACATAAAAAATTAACATTGAATGAAATAGAGTTCTAATAAATAAATAATATATTTTATAATAGAAAATAAATGAAAGATAGACTAATTAGGAAAACCAACATACAATGAATTGTTGGGGTATAACACACAGAACCTAGTTACCCAGAGTTGGTGCATTATTAAATAACATTAGCATGATCACAATATATCACATCTCGATAGACCGATTAGTTTTATAGCTAGGAAGTACTAGATACATACATATGTTTTACAATATATCATGAAATAAAAAATTCATTGTTCCCCCATTGAACTCACTCATATCCTTTATCATATAGCTATAGGATAATAATAATATGCTTCTTCACATCCTAGAAATAATAAAACATTAAAAGGGGTGAGCTCAGATACTCTGTAAGGATAACAATATAGATGAAATTCTATAAATAAGTATAAAAAATTAAGAAAATGTATAAGACTAAAACTCAGGCCTTTTAAAATTAAAAATTATCATAATATGGAAAATATAAATCAAATAAGGCAGTTAATTATTAACATGGATATTTTACTAGTGAATAATCACATGAAATATCAATATATAATTTCATAATTATGAAATGAATAATGATCGACTGCATAACCTCATAGTCAAGTCCTCGTGCCAAGACTAAAAATAAGATTCTGTCAATACCCTGTGCCAAGTCACTAGATTTTCTTTTGAGAACTTCTGATGCATCGAGGAGCTATAGCGGGCTCCACCCATCACTTAGTATGTCCAATAATTTCCCAATATTAAACTGTTGAAACATAACATAAATATTTGTATTAAAATTTTCATACGAAATGTTAATACTTTAATAATAAACCATGAATGGTATAAAAATAACACATCAAAAATAAAAAATATAACAAAACCTTCATTATAATACTGATGGTTGTATAATAATTAATCAACTTTAATAAAGAGTAAAATCCATCAAAGGATGTTGACAAAGATGGAATCAAAAATATTTGAGAGAAATAGTTCATTCTATTTTGAAATAATATAAAAGTCACATAATTATAAAAGACCAAATTTACATTGAAAATATTTTTTAAGCTTGTAAGGTAGACTTTTATGGTTTCACAATGGCAGAAAATATCCACACCCACATTATAAGTTAAAAAACATTCATACCTTAATTTGTTGAAAAAATCATAAAGTAACTTTTTTGTTAATAGACGAGAAGATTCATTTACAAAAATTATATAAAAATTAAAAAAG
This sequence comes from Viscum album, assembly GCA_963277665.1. NCBI lineage: Eukaryota > Viridiplantae > Streptophyta > Magnoliopsida > Santalales > Viscaceae > Viscum > Viscum album. The sequence goes on along the minus strand of OY728121.1, from coordinate 1,622,582,606 downwards.
GGTATAAATAACATTAACCAATGTTCTAGAAAATATTAAAAAAATTTTGAAATAAATTTTTAAGAAACATGGATAGGGATGATAATGATGTCCTAGTAGATACATTCACAAGAACAACAATGAATATTAATGGGATTGTAAAATTAAAAAGTACCTTGTACATTTCCCTCGTTGAGGGTATTTTAAGATCAATTATAATTGATAAATAATTGATATTATATTTTACAAGAACAAAATAAATTAATATGAAATCATATATGATTTTATAATATTGCATTGTTAATAATATTTGGGTAGTATCATTGTTTCAGGTGTTAACTGATTCATTTTCCATTATATGTTTGGTTACGTAAGTCATGTTTTTTATTGATAGGATGTATTTTACTCATATAATCAATGATTTTTTTATTAAATGTTATTTTAAATAATAAAATAAATATTATTCTTGATTGGTTATGATGGGGAATGAATCTTATCGTGTTCGTGGAGACGGTAATCCATACGTTTTCACAGGCGATAATATCCTTCAATTGATGGTGAAAGAATATTTAATTGGATAGTGTATTACATATAAAGAATCATTAACATGTTATATATTAAATTTTCATAAATTGTACTCATTATTATTCCCATCCCAATAATGATGTGTGGAATAACAAACTACACCACAACGTGGAGATGATAAGCCATACATACACACTTGTGTTGACTTTATCATTCATAGGATGTATAGAATAATGAATATGGTTGTACCATATTTAAAATAAAATAACAGTACGTATAAGGTATATGAGTTATTATTTTGGTATGGAAACAACAAATAAAGAGACGTTGGATGAAGATAAGAATATTAAAAGTGGTGATGAAACTATAACTTCTTCCTTAGGTTCTTCCTTTTGATTTGATCAAAAGGGCTCCAAATATTGGAATTCCGACCAAATTATAGATTCTAAGTTGAAGTGAGGGTATTTGGAAAGATATTTGAGCGTGGGATGTCCGAGAAAAATGTCTTTGGAAGATTCATTTTGAGAGAAGGGGAAGTACACTTTTATAAGAGAGGTGAGTGTCACTTTAGGAAAAGTCTGAAATATTTTATTATTATAAATTTAATTTCGGTATATAATTTCTAGAAATGGATTTATTTCTAGAAATAAGGTGGGTATGGGTCTAAATCCTCTCAACCGATCTTTTTAGACAATTTTATGTCACTATATTAACCTTATCGTTAAATTTATTTCCTAGTTAAATAGTTTATCTTTTACCATGTCTGGTGGCTTTTTTATATTACATGGCTAGTAAAAATACTATAAAATGTAAAGAAAACCACAAGTGGTTCATTAATGGCATATAAATCATTATATATTTTAATTTACCGAACATTATATTTGGAGGAATAATATATCATTCAATAATTTAGTATTTGTTTTAAAACTCATTTATGTGAATTTTGACACTATTTAGTATTTTGTTTTTTTGAATGTCCAAAAAAGATGATTAATTCAAAAAAATACATTAAATAAATATTAACATTTCATATTAACTAGGAAAATTAATGTAATTTATCAAGATTCTCCAATTACATTAATCTTAATATTTATAATATCAATTAGTTTAATCTTTCATTAATAAGGTAATTAATGCATCAGCATTGTGTCATAAATAAATTTCGTTATATATTTCCTTAAAATAATAAATAAAATTCCTTGATGTGGGAAATCAATTTATATTTCCATTTAATATTTATAGTAGAATTTATCTTCTGTATAACCCTATATTGAAAATGATTTAGTTATTAGACATTAAATTTTACACTTATAATTCTTCTTTAAGTAAAATAATAATAAATATCCTTATCTAATCCAAGTGGATAATAGAGGATAATATTTTAATAATAAGGTATATTTTGGTTTAATGACACTTATTCAATAGAATTAGGAAACATGTTAAAGTAATTATAATATCATTTTTACCTTTAATTACCCTATTTAATTTTAACGGTGGTAAATTTAATTCAAAAGTTATTATTCACCAAAAAATATTTTCATCCAATTGAACCAAATTTTTATTTTTGATTTCAATATTGTATCATGTATTTTTGAATTTCAATTTATAAATGTGGTAAAATTACATTTTATGCTAATTCGCGCTTGTGACTAAAAGGTGGGAAAAAGTCATTAAAAAATTCAATAATATTTTATATATTGAATCAAATTATAAAATTAATCCAATGAATTAAATTGAACTAATATAGTAATTATGTATCTCTTTTCCATTTAATATTAATTTAAATAAATATAATTATTATTTAAATAAAATTTCAGTTTTTTGTATTCTGCAGTATTTTATTCTATTCTTAAAAAATTCAATATTTTCAGAAAAATATCATAAATTCACCCTCATGTAATTTTGATATTCAGAATCAATAAACGGCGTCTATTTTAAAAAATTAAATTTTTTTGAGTGTCTAATATTAATTTTATTATTTTTCACAAAAGGACATAAAATGTTGTTTTTTAAGAAAATATTTGTTCTAAATATATAACTATTTTAATAAAACTTATACAATTCATTACAAATATGTTTTATTTATTTGAAAAAAAATATATAACAATAAAAACATATGTTCTACTATTAATATCACAATATTTAATTGATAAATAAATTGATCATTTAAATAATTATAATTTTAATTTTTTGTACTGCAGAAACTGAATCATGCATATAACGCAAGACAAGTTAGTGTTGTGTGAAGTATAAGATATTAACATACATTAATGATAAAACATACTATAAAATATTGTGGTGTTACATTCTTCCATCAATCAATAAATTGTTTCCTCAGAATTTTAAATTTTTCTTCGAAAATAAAAGTTTAAAAATACTAAATACCATTGTAGAAACCCCACGTCGGGAATATGGTTAATAAAATTTTGTCTTAATAATAGGGAATTAGAAACTAAAAATTAACAATCAAATTAGGATTTAAAATATTAGATCATTGTTTATAATTTGAGACACATAATTAGAGGAAAATTGTAAATATTTACTGGGATTGATTGAGGTCATCAATCACAAACAAGGGAACAATAAAAAGAAAATTGAGGGCCTCAAAGCCATAAATCTATGATGACTTAAAATATCAACAGTACATCAACACATATGGTATTAGGAAAACACATTTTGGGTTTTAATATCCTTTCCCTATTGTTTAAGAATGAATTTCAATACAGACCAATAAAAAAATACTTGATTTTTAGAGTTCCATCATTTATCTAATTTCTACCAAAAACTCATCATTCAGTCATAATGATAATAGAAATAAAAAATATTCTATTTATCCTAATCATGTAGGGTTTGAAAATATTTAATTAATAATTAATCTATCAGATCATTTAAAAAATAATATATCATACAAACCAGGACATCATGTTGGCTAGTGGTAGGTGATGCGCCATTTTCAACATTTGGTTATGGGTCAAGTCACCCAACCTTTCCGGATGCGACAGGTTGTCACCCGACCATCGAGTTGTCCTTTTTATAAAATAAATACCTAAATAATATTATTAAATGCATAAATATTAAACCATAGTATTAAATGTCTAATATAATCCATTATAATCCTTAAACTTTTCTAAAATACAAGTGTCCAAACGCATAATCCAAAAATATATAAGGAAGGTCAAAATAACATAATGAAGATCACTTTTTTCCACATAATAACATGAAAGTACCTTCATCATGTATTATCATAAAACATGTTAACACCATGAATTACCATAATTTTTTTATTACATTCATACTCTCTTTTTCCTTATATAATAGTAGATATATTCTTTATAAAAAAATATTTTATTATTCCAACAATGATGGAATAAACAAACCATTAATCAATTCCATGGTCTTCAAGAATATAAAATATAATTTATCCAAATCAACCATCTATTGTTCCAAAATCACTACCTCATTATCAGGAACATATTAAAGTTTATCTTTCCTTTATCCAAATATATTCCAAAATGTCTAACATGTGGTTGAGTCGCATTTCTTAGTACCATATAATCTCAATTCCTCAATCAAATAGTAATATAGAACAATCTATTTTTATTTCCATAATTAATATAACTAGTATAACATTGATACACCATTCAAATGAAATAATTCATTAATATAAATATATAAACACTAATTATTTTTCTACATATGTGGTATTATCATAACATTATTATTATCCAATATCATCATTTGTGTATACTCTAATTGTTTAAACATTGATTCTCATAGTGTCTCTAATCTGTGAAGATGAATCATTTTACATTTGAATATTTTTTCATAACCCTGCAATCACATACTTGTTATCCTTTTTATCTACACTTATTACAAGTCGCATTCTCTTCAATCATTTTCAAAGGTGATTATTTCCACAATTATCATATATGGGAAAATCCCTCTTTCCCTTCTTCCCATTATCCATGATTATCTCTACTATCATTTCCTTCTATGGATTCCCTTCAAAACCCATGGACTCAAAAAAATTATGTACTTATCTTATAAACACATGATATTATTTCATTATATGATGAGAATTTGTGTGAGACTATTTCCCTTCTAAATGTTGGCTTAATACCATGAAATATATGATCCTTATTACTATTTGGATCATGTGAATTGTTGGAGTTCTCATTCCTTCTAATGGGAAACATTTCTAAAAAATGGCATATACTATGTTATTTTATGAATCGCAATGCATAAAACAATAATTATAAAATACCTAACGTAAATTAAAAAGTTTATGCATATAATCCATAATAAAAAAAACAATCTTTGAGGAATTATTTTCTCATAAATCATATATAATGATTTGTAATTAAAATTTGAATTATCCTAAACATATCCCCTCAGAGTGTCGATACCAAGAATGAATCAAGGCACGTTATCGTGAACTAGTATACCCTAGGTCAAGCCCGAAACTTTTTTTCAGAGTTTTCACTCCATGGTACATATGTTCCAGAGCCACCTATACCTATTTGTATCCATACAGGGATGTATTTTCTTTGAAAACCCATTTAATTTTTACATTAACAATATTTTTGTATGTTCTTCTATACAAATTTATAATGATTATCTTAGTGTAATGTTCTCTAATTAGAGTTTTTCTATATCTAGATTCCATTGTTTGTACTAAACATTATTTGATACCAACTGTAATGCCCCAACCTTAGTTACCTATATTCAGTGAATTATTACATAACATTGGCATGGTCACAAGAGATCAAGTCTCAAAAGACTAATAAGTTTAGTAGCCTTGTAAGTACTAGATACATACATAAGTTTTACAATACATCATGAAATAAACAAAAACATTGTTTCCCCATTGAACACAATCATGTACATTGTCATATCATAATTTGTAATCATAATATAATTTTTCTCATCTTGGTAATAATAATATATAGAAAGGGGTGATCTCAAATGCTCAGTAAGGATAACAATATAGCGTAATCCTTCTTAAATATGGATAAAAATTTAAGGCAATATATATGACTAAAATAAAAGATTTTTAATCTTAAACATCACCATTATTTGTAAAATAAAAATCAAATCAAACAATTCCATTTAATTATTCACATTTATATTCTACTAGGTGCATAATTACAAGTAATATCAATAGCTAATTTCCTAATGATAGAATGCATAATATCGGACATCATAACCACATAGTCAAGGCCTCATGCCTAGATTAGAAATTATATTTTTTCAAGGCCTTTTCCCAAGACATTATATTGTATCACGTGAACTACTGATGCATTGAGGAGCTATAGCGGGCTCCACCCGTCACTTACTATGTCTAAAGCATTCCTCAAATCAAAAGGTTGAAACATATCATAATCATTGTTATTAAAACTAGCATAAAAAATTTTAGTACATTAACCATAAACCATTAATGGTGTTGAAATAATAAATCCACATTCAACCATATTAAAAACCATCAATACTATAAGGAAGAGTGTATCATGATAAATCAGCTTCAAATAAGTGTAAAATCCATTAAGGGATGTTGACATAGATGAAATCAAAACTATTTGCGAGAAATATGTCTATATATTTTAAAATAATTTAAAACGTACATAATTATGAAAGATATCATTTACTTTGAAAGTATTCTTATAAGATTAAATGGGATGTTTAAATTTTGTTATAATGGTGGAAAACAGACGCACCCTCCATATAATATTAAAAACATTCTTACCATAATTTGTTGAAAAGTTCGTAATGTACCTTGTTTACAAAATGACAAAAAGATTTTATTAAAAAAATTTATAAAACATCAAAAAAGGTTATAAATTAATTTAAACCATGTTCTAGGAAATAGTGAAAATGTTTTTCAATTCATCTTTAAGAAACACACTTGTGGACGATAAAGAAGTCCTAGTAGATACTTTCGTAAAAGCAACCTCGAATAATAAATGGACAGTAAAATTAACCCTTACCTTGTACTTTTCCTTAGTCGTGGTTATGTTAACCTCTGTTATAACTTCTAAATAATTGTTATTAAATAATAAAATAACCACATACATAAATATTATATCTTATATGATCATATAATATGGAATTTTTAATAATATTTCAGTAGTTTCATTGTTTCTGGTGTTAACAGATTAGTTTTCCATTATATGTTTTGTTATGTAAGTCATCTTTGTTATGTATAGGATTTATTTTATTTTTATCCTGAATTATATTTTGTTCATAAACATTATTTTAAATCATATAATGAAAATTATTCTTGAATGGTTGTTATGGGGAATGAATCTCAATGCATTCTTGGAGACAGTAATCTGTATGTATGCACGAACGATAATATCATTCAATTAACTGTGAAATAGTATGTAATTGCAAGGTATATTACATAAAAAGAATAATTAACATGTAATATTTATAATTTACATAAATTATACTAATTATTATAACCATCCAAATATTTAAGTGTTGAATAACAGACTACACCATGACATGGAGACAGTAAGTTGTACGTACGCACATATAGTGAATTTAACATTTATTGTATGGATAGAATAATGAATATGGATGAACCATATTTAAAATAAAATCAAATTATTAATTAGGTACATGATTATTTATTATGGTATAGAAACATCAATGAATGAGTAAGTGGAAGAAGAAAATAACTTTGGAAGAGGTGACGAAATTATTACCTCATCTTCGGGTGCTTACATTTGATTTGATCAAAATGGATCTATAGGTTCACATTATTATAAAATTAATGCCCCTAAGGTTAAATTAGGGTAGTTGGGAAGATATTTTGAAGTGTTTTCCTGAGACTAATGGATTTGGAGATGTGATTTTGAGTGAAGGGGAATTACTCTTTCATAAAGAGGTGAGGGTCAGTTTAGGAAAAGCATGAATAATTATTTTATTATAAAATAATTTTCAGATTATAATGTCAAAAATGGATTTATATTGAGTATAATGTGGGTATGGGTCTAAATCCTCTCAACCAATAGGTTTTATACAAATTGAGGTCACAATATAAACCTTATCTTTTAGATTTAACTCTTAGTTTATTAGTTTTACTTTTACCATGTCTTCTATTATTTTTTATTTTACATGGTTATTAAACATAATATAAAATGAAAAGATAATCCCAAGTGGTTAATCAATGACATATCTATTTCTATATAAGTCCATTGATGGACCCTTATATTTTTAGGAATAATAAATAATTTAATAATATTGTATTTTTTTAAAAAAACTCATATTTATCAATTTTGACACAATTTTGTTTTTGGTTTTTGTGAATGTCAAAAAAACAAGATTACTTCAATAAAATACATTATATAAATCCGAACATGTAATATTAACTTATAAAATTAGTTTAATTCATCAAAAGTCTCTATTTAAATTTTTTGGTATTTTATAATATTAATTATTTTAATTATTCATTATAACTGATATTACTGCATCAACATTATGTCATAAATAAATTTAATAATATAATGAGTAAAAATTATATATAAAATACCATGATATATGAAATATTTCTATACTTCTAAGGAATATTTATATTTGTATTTATTATATTTATAAACCTATATTAAAAATGGTTTATTTATTAAACATTGAATTTTACACATTTAACTATTCTGTAAATAAAATAATTATAAATGTTCTAATCTAATCCAAGTTGACCAAGGAGGATCATATTTTATTCATAAGGTTGATTTGGGTTGAAATAAACTTATCTAATTGAATTATGAAATGTGTTAGGGTAATTATAATATCATTTTTACCTTTAATTACCCTATTTTCTATAAACTGTGGTAAATAAAATTCAAAGTTTACTCTTCCCCTAAAATTAATTTCATCCTATTTAACCACATTTTAAATACTGATGTCAACTTTTTCACTTACATATTTGAAATTCAATTTGAAAAATATTGAAATTACATTTTATGAAAATTTGAAAATGTGTCTAGAAGGTGGGTAAAATACGTTAAAAAATTGAATAAAATTTTATATATCTAATTATATTATAATATGAATCTAACGAATTAAATTAGAGTAATATAAGTATTATTTTTATATTTTTACTTTAAAATAAATTTAAATAATAATTATTATTATTTAATGAAAAAGGCAGTTTTTATGAACTATTTAGTTTTTTTTCACTTTTCATCAAAAATCGAATAATTTCAAAAAATTAACAAAACATAATCCTAAGATAATTCTAATATTCCAAATAAAAAATTCTAGTATATTTTATAGAATTATATATTTAGGAGTTTATAATATTTATTTTACTATTGTTCATAAATGAATATAAAAATTAGTTCTTTTAAGAAAATATTTTTTCTAAATATATTACTAGTTTAACAAAACAAATAAAGTTAATTATAATTATGTTTTCCTTATATGAAAACATTATATATAACATTAAAATTTTATATTTTACTATTTATATCATTGTATATAGTTGATAAATAAAAATACCATTTAAATAATTATAATACAAATATGATGTTTTGCAAAAACTCAATCTTGTGTATAACACAAGACTAGTCTGTCTTTGGTGTAGTATAAGCTATAAAAATACCTTAAAGATATAACATACTATTAAATCATGGGGTGTTACGAGGGGGAAATTAATATTTCATATTCAAGTAACAATTCCAGTGTTCACTCTGAACATAACATAATGGATGGAAATCCCAACCAAAATCTGAGAGACATCTAGAGTCAATTATCTAATCAGTATAACCAACTCATAATACCTACTTTAGAAATTGATTTGTATTTTTGAATACAAATAATACAAATTCTACCTAAATTCCATGGTATGGTAGGGGAAGACACAAATAAACATTTTCAGGAATTAACATGTGTTTTCTCAAGAATTAGGCCAATAAGAGAAACAAAAGATCTATGTTAGTGTAGGGAATTCCCCTTCTCACTTGATGGAGTGGATAACGAATGTTTTTTCTATAATCCACGATGATAGGTAAACTTCGGGGAACAAATCAAGAGTTTATTCAGGAAGAAAATTTCCCCACTTCTAGAATTACATCAATTAGAAAGGAGATCTACAAGTTATTGAATTTGACCAGAGAGGTTCTCTAGAGATACTGGGAGAGGTTGAAGATACTCTGTGAACGATTCCCATTTCAATCCATTAATGAATATCACATACTAATATTCTTATAAAATTTCCTACTCTACGATGATCAAAACGTGCTCGACACCTCATCTTGTGGAGCCATGATTGAAAAAAACACGTGCAAAAGCAAGATGACTAATTGAAAATATTTCGTATAACTCATAATAATATGCCACTAGAGTTATAGGAACCATATAAATATATGGTGTATGGACTACTGATTCATCATCACCTTAATATAAGCCACACATAAGGTAACGACTTGTTCACTGAGAAAAAATAGTTGTGATGTAAGAAACTGGAAAATAGTTCATGCATTAGGTATGTGATCAGTGTAGTTCGTCTTATCATTATACTAAATAACATCATATGTTTTAAAGGAAAAAATTGGAAATGAAACATTTATTCCTTGGTAGTTTTGGAAGAATCATCCATATAAATGATAATCCCATAAAGGATAAGAATCCTCAGAACCATGCATTATATTTCAATCCTACCCATTTCCCCAATGAACATACCTTCTATAAGGTGAAATATTAAAACCCACCACCTTTTTAATTATCTTTTAAGACACATCTCCTACAGCAATCCCTTTAACCATCAACGAGTTCTAGAACGAACCAACATGGATTTTCCAATGATGAGTTGATTAATAATGTACAAAATCTAATAGACCAATTCAAAAATATTTTCTACTTTCTAACCTATAATCATGAAAATATAATAGAATAAACGTTCAAAAATATCAAGGATATTTCAATCACAATCAAAACACAATGCGAAATAATGAAATCACCTCTTAAGAAAAAAGGAAGATAATTCATATATTAACATAGAAAATCAACTATAAATGAACAAGGATCAATTATAAGATAGAAAAAAGATCAAAATAATGGCTAGATATTCCCTTGCAATTACAATAGTGGTAAAATGAGAACAATCCGGAACTACTCCTCTATTTATTAATTCATTTGATGAATTTTAAAGAGGGGAATTCAAAAAAATTGATGGACCATTCAAAAATATGAGCTTAATATCTGACAATAGATGAAATCATTCAAATCCGAAATTATGAAATATTTCTAAATGAAATATTCACTCAGATAAGAAAACATTATAGAAATGGGAATTTCATCTTTGGAAGATGGTCCAAATCCCTCATCACACATTCATTTTGACAAAAATGTTATTATCCCAAGAAATTATCTATTCCATAAACTATTGGGTATTTAAATATCATTATAGAATTATATGATTTTTGTTCTTTAATAAAATTATTTCATTATTCTTTATTCAACTGTTCTAATAATTGAGCATTGAATCCTACTATCGTGGTGGTCTAGCTGAAAAATAGGTCCACCATTTTCTCAGCATCTGTTTTGGAAGAGGATATTGTGGAAGTCAAAGATCTATTATTCCTATATGACTTATTTTTGAGAACCATTGAAGAATATATGAGTTCATCACACTCACCTATCATCCTGGGGAGGCCATTCTTGAAAATATAAAAACCCATCATCAATGTGTATGAAGGAACACATTCAATAGTTATTAGATATTACTATTTAATTTAATATATTTTACTTTATGAATCTTCAATAGAGTAATCATTCTCTAGGATAAACCTTCCACAAAGATGGTACACAATGGAATGACTAATTAAATATTATTAAAAAATTCCTCACCATGTAATATCATTTTTCATTGTTAATTCTATATAATAACTTTGTGCCTAAAATCAATAAATTATGAATTTATTTTGGAAGAAGTTATGTAATCTGAGTTCATTAATAGTTTATTTGAATAGTTTTATAAATAAATAATCTGGATCAAGAGGTGAGATCAATAGTTACAAACATAAATAATATTAAAATGAAAACATTATTACTGATATCTATATGGATAGAGAAACAAAGGAAGAATATATGGCTGACAAGAATTCTATGTGTCTCACTATGAAATATTATTTTATCATGCTCAAAGAAAAAACCATTAACATGGAAGTCGTAATTAAATGATCTTCTCGGACTGACGACTTTAATGGATCATAAGAACAAGGTAAATCTATACACAATAAATTTTTAAGTTGAATATTTTTAGTGAATATTTTAGATATGAATAAAAACCAAGGGCATATGGGTTGTGAAAACTGATGAGAAATCTTCCATTACAAGGGAAGGGTAAAATTCTAAAAATACCATAGTATGTTATAGAATGAGGGGATCATATTGCTACATGATAGTAAAAAATATCCATTCAAATCAAAAACTATCCTAGATGAACCAAATATCATGGGGTTTGGATGTGTTGTGGTAAACATAGTCATAAATCATATTCTCATAATGGAAATTTTCTAAAAAATTATAAAAATATAATGTAATTTCTAAAAAATTAATGAAATGGACTTCAAAATAAATAAAATATACCAGACGATTATTGAATATCCACTTGGTAGACAATTTCATTTACACTTGATTAAATACATTAATTTTAATTTAAATCTAAAAACATTAATATTTAATTTGATTGAATTGAGGTAATTATATAGATTACATTTTGGGAGTGGAATCCTAAAGATAGTATTTATTTAAAAAAAGTAGTTTTTGATTTGAGACAATGATGTTATATTTGATATTTCATTGAGGCATCCCATATTTCTTTCCATTGTCCAATCTTAAACACTGTCCTATTTTAGAATAATTTAATATGACTGAACTATAATTTTTTTATATTTATTTATAAAAATTTATTCATTTCAAGGCTAATGTAACTTTATAGAATTCAATACATGAAAAAATAACAAATAAATCCTAGACGACAATATTCCTTCCATGAAAAATTTACTCATCATGAATGTGCTATTGAATAGAACCATAAGAACATGACCTGTGAAAACTAATTAAATTATAATTTCTAGAGGGTCCATTATTTTATATTCAATATTATTTAAAAGTCTATATTTTTTATGAACTATTTATGAACATTAAAATGAAATTAAATACCCACTATTATCTTCTTCTCTATACTCCACTAATCTTGGAGACAATATTTTTTTTGGAATCACATGATTCCATATGTTATATTTTTATGTTATTTAGATTGAATGTGTAAAATGGATAATTTACTAATTTCAGTTAATTATGGATATTGAATTATTGACTCATGATTGGATGGAACTAGAAGAATCATGTAAATGAAATTTCCCCAACATTTTTACACTTGGAATTTCTAAAATGTATTTGGATTAATTTTTAATTAATATTGCATGTAATGAGTGTCTATATCAAATTACATGTTCCATTAATAATTGAATTTAAATAAATAATACTTTATATTTATAACTTATGAAAAATTATTGAGTGATATTAGGGAATAAAACCTACTATAACTTGCATAGGAACTTGTTAATTCTATGACATTGTTAAAATTCGTCTAAAATGATTAAGTATTTTTTTTGTTAATCCCATATCCTTGGAATCACCATGAAATTAATAATTATTTATCTCATAAATACATTCCTATCATCTCTATAAATGATCCACATTAGAAGGCATTTTTATTCATTCCTACCATGCTCTATTTATATTGGATGATAAATTAATGTTTGAATTTGGTGGAGTAGTAATTCATTGAAGAAGGGATGTTTTATAGGAAAAATATTGGGGGGGTTCAATTTTGTGTATTGTAAAGGTGTCATGCTTCATCCGTTGTAATTATTATTTTCACTTCTTATATAATGAATATAATATTGGTTATGTTTTGAGAAATTCAAAAACAAACCATTATAAAAACAATGATCTATCAATCCTATGTGGTTAGAAGGTGGATGAAATATTTGTTCTAAGAATAACTATAAAAGAATAAAAAAATATGGTTAAACAGATTCATTAAACATACAGAGATAATGTCCATAATATGTGTCTTGGGAATTTGGAGTTTCTATCTTTTAGAGGATATTTTTATTTACCATTAATTTTGATATCATGCCTTATTAATTGGAGATAAATTCTTGTTTTAGCCATTATATTCTCAAAATTATTCTCTACTATCCATAATCCTTTGATTCATCAATTCCTTATTTGTAAATCACTCATGATTTTAATGGAATTTTGAATCTACATAGGAGATAATGTTGTTCTTTTTCAATCCTATGGAAAATGAGCATGCACTCATGATAAAAGCATCAATGCATAAATTTTATCTTGTGTGATGAGAGAATAGAATCCATAGTTAGGTATATCATGACTTTTCATGTATGAAAAATAAATTATGATATATGAATGAATTATAGTATAATACCCAGTAGTTCATAATTTTAAATAGAACTATTCATAGTTGGATTAGTTTCTTTGAAGAGTATGAAGTTCAATTGATGTTTTAGTGAATATTGAATGTTAAAATAGTAATGATAATAATATTAATAAATTGTTTTAGAATCAAAATATTTGTAATTTTTTTTCCAATTTTATTGATTTTTAGATTACATGCTTGAGGAAAAGAAATTTTTATTTATGTGGGAATTGATAGGGTGTTATTTTTAATATTTATTTATTTTTAAAATAAAATTTTTATGTAATTTAATTACGTAATTTTATAGGTGAGAACCAATTCGAATGGTGAAAACCAAATATCCAAGCAGTAATTAAGAAATTACAATTGGAAATTAGATATTCACATTGTGAATTTCATTGATGATGTGAGAAATAAATAATTCATAGTGTGAAAAGTACTCAAGGACTATACATTAAATTTTTGTGATTCATTATTCATGATCTGAAAAATGTTGGATATAATAGGTATATTCTGGAACATTACATGTCGTGTAACACAAACATGATCTGAAAAAACCTGACTAACTCATATACATGATATTTTATGGTAATTAATGATGAACTACCATTTAGGACCATATGACCATAGATATTTCTTTGGAATGACATAAACCATTTTTTATTCCATTATTATTCCACAAGGATGAGATAAAGTCTTATATTTATTGTCCTATGGGGGATGAAAAGTGATCGACCAATGATTGAAGATATCAAAGAAGTCCTTATACGGTGTTGTGCTTCTATATTATTTTATATTATTTTACATATATTATTTCCTATTATGTATCAACTCTCATGAACAAACTCAACTTACCCAACAATGGTGGGGTCACATTTTGTTGAGTTATTGAGAAAGGATGAGGTTAGGCCAATGTCATTATGATCAAGTTTTTTTGGTGAATTAAATAGAAATACATTATTTCCTCTTCCATATGGGATTGATTCTATTATATTTTTTAACTCCAAATGTGAATGTGTTATAGATATATTCTATTTAACTCAATTAACTCATCCAATTATATATATATATATATCTTCCCAATAAAGATCTATATAAAATTGAATAATCTTGAATTGGGTGGGGTGTGGTCTTCAATTGCATGCATGTGCACAAAATATTTTAAGGAATTATTTTTTATTATTGAATAAATACCATTTCCAAGATTGATTTAATTAATAAACTAGGCCAATAGTGAATAAACTCACATATGATGGAGAGTAGGATACTCTGATATTCATTATTTTGGTTCTCAAATTCACCATCTGGACATGGGATATAGTGGAATCAGAAATGGATTCTAACTCTTACTTGTTTAATTGGAAAAAAAAATATATGGATGATGAATTAAAACCCTTGAAAGAATAACATTAGGATTAGCCAAACATTTTCTTATCACAATCCTTCCCAAGTTTTTTTTGAATAAGCACAATTAAACAGTTTCCTAATTTCAATTATAAAAAAAATAAATAAAATCTTGGTTTCCTAAAATAAAAGAAACTGAAAAAATTCATTTTGTGTGCACTACTCTTCTAGAGACTACATATGATTACTACTATACTATACCAGATGATAAAAATTATTTTCCCATTCACCATGACATGGGTGCATAATTTACTAATAACACCTTAGGGACTATATAATAAATTTCTCTAAGTGGAATTTTTGGATAGTACAGTTTCAATACTTTTTAACTCAGTCCATACAACATGAAGGTTATAAACATTATCTTGAAAGGAATGAAAAGATCAATATAGATGATGATCAACTAAATACTCCACAACCAGTCCATCACCCCTTGAGAATCCATTTTTCCATATAAATGAAGATTATATTAAATTCCAAACACAATAAAAAAAGTTATATGATATGTTTGAAGGGAATGACAACTCCGCTTTATATATAAGGATGAAGAAGTGAAACACTCAACCGAATCTTAATCGACTAGAGGATTTACACATAATGGACCTCCCAAGACAACCTATTGTCAATCCTTTTATTTATTTTAGGGGGGATATTTTGAACATAAGGATCAAAAAAAAATATCCCTCTATAAATAAAAATTTTACAAATCAAAAAAAAAATTAATTTTTCAAACATAAAATACACATTATCATAGCTTTAAAATTACATAATACCACAAATATAAATATAGTAGTAGAGGAAATTTCAAAAAAATAAAAGTAACACATTACTAATACTCTTATCTCAAAATTCTAAAATGCATAAAAAATTATATTCTATCATAGAGAATCACATTAATTATTTATTTAAAATGCATTTTCCTAATTTAAAAATAACAATTCCCATCCGAACATTTCATGAAAAGTTCAATAAATTGTCCATTATGAAATTTCAACTCATAATTTTACATGATTTGATATATCATAAAATTAATTTCAAAAAAATGTTCAGAAATTCATTCTTAATTTTTTTTACCGAACTCTTAAATAAATATTATTCATTAAATCAAGACATTTGTTAAGCCTTGTTTTATTTTAATTTCTAAATAATTTAATATAATCCCCATGGATTTAAAATCGTATCCCCTTTTTTAAATGTGTTTTTATTTTCTAAAATAATATTCAAAGAATAGGATTATTATTAAACATCAAAAAAGCATCAAATGATCCTAAATATTTAGTAAGAAGTGGAATAATATAGAAACCACAAAAAAATTATAATGTTATTTATTCTTATAGTACCACATTATTTGGATTCATGATCTAGAGAGCCATTTGGTAATCATTTTAAGATTACTGGAAGACGACCAGAGGGGTCTGTATGATTTTCAAATGATTTTAAAAATCATTTATTGAAAAAATAAACATGAATAATTACAACAAAATATCACTATAATTACTATAGAATACAAAAAATAATCAATATACCCTCAATTCCAAATTAATTACTCAAATAAAGTGAAAAAATCTTGTAAAAATCGCTGAATTGGGCTCAGATCAAAGGTTGAAACATCCCAATCTACATTAGTAACTCAAGAAACCTCTTGAATAGGTGGTGATAAATAACCCAATAATTACCAACCACATGAATCCTAATGATCATATATCTATATATAATACATACAAAAATATAATGGGAAACTTGAGAACCTTGGAATTCACAATATTATAGAATATGAAATCATTTTATCATGAACCTGTATACTCCAACTGTAGACTAAGAATCAAATCCATTATGTGACATCCTTGTGGAATGTTCTCAACCAAATTAGGGTGGAAATAATCATCAAATGAATCCATGACTTCCATTAGAATTGATATTTACCAATGAATAATATATTGTAGATGGTTTCCACCTAGAAACCAAACATTACCCCTACATAATTTGAATAGACTCCTTATAAAATAATAAGTTATAGTGCTTAAAAAACATAAATGAAATAAATTCAAAATATTACAAAAATCATGTGAAATAAATAAAAAAACAAAATGTAAAGAGAATTAGAAGATATATAAAAAGAATGGTACATACAAATAATAAAATTAACATAGAATTCAAAATTTGGAAAAATAGGACATCACTACATGGAATTATAGAGTCTTAAATATCCACCACCATTATCCCAAACTAAGAACCTGATATCATACATGAACAAGATATCAAACTAAAACATCCAAATAGAACCAACATACATGTAACAATGATAGGAATCAGGTAAATAACCTGGAATATAACAACCCTCTAAGATATACAAATTTTATAATAACAAATCTATTTTGTACGATTTTTAAAATAAGTATACAAAGTATTTTTTTTAATTTTTGTATTTTACAATTAATAGGAAAAGTATATTCTAAAACAATCTAAATTGTAATTTGATACAATAAATTTTTAATAAAAACAATTTTAAAATATTTTTTAATGAATATTAAAATGATTTAAAAAAATTATTTTAATAAGGACGAAGGGAGAGAACGGTATATGAAACAATATTTTGAAATATATTTATGTTGTAATGGAATAAAAAAAACATAGTGAAAGAGGTATCCTAGGAACATAAATCTACAATGACAATTTAGAACTATTCTATACTACTAAAAACATTACTAACCCCAGATAACCTCAACCTACCCTAACACCCAGTATTACCATCATGGGCATAACTAGGGACATATCATACAAATAGAATAACATATAACTCAAGGACCCCATCTCCAGTTTTGTTATATCTAGTGCATCACTTGTACTTGGAAATACCACATAGACACCCATGAATTCCAATGAATCAAAAAATGGGGTGATTCCAATAATATTTTCATAATATATATATATATATATTATCATTAAAAAAAAGACCCATCCTCACAGTTTGATACAATGCAATAAATTTCCATAAGACTATCAAGAACATATATAAAAAACACAATCCACTTTTGTGGGAATAACCAAATTCATATAAAGATAATAATTTTTTTTCCAATTTAGTTAGGGATTGTTTTTTGGGGACATTATTTTCTATAGAATCCATTTTTTGGGAACTAACTATGCCTAATGGACAGTCCATAAAAACTGATCCACACATCATATAGAAACCCTGGACTTTAAAACATATTATTACATGATTTTAAGTACATATAAAAAATGATTAAAACCCTAGGATTACAATGTCTTGTGTATGTGGAATACTAGATACATAATTAGAAATCCTGAAAAAAGATCATTAATTTAATCTATACAAAGAGATCATAACATCATTTCAACTATTAAATCTTCAATGGCTAACATAGTAAATATATGAAAAAAGGGATGATCTAAAAATTATATTATGGGAATAAAAATAGGAATAAACAATAACTCATGGGTTAGAAGGTATAACAGAAGGAAATAAAAATGCATAAGGAATGAGTAAACAAAAGTATGAAAATCATTTAGAACATGGGATCATGTAATCTTGGAATCATAGGAATGAATAAACATCATAAAACATGAAATAATAACTATTCGATCATAACTTCCAATACCATTTTTAATTGAGGAGCATAATTAATGAATATCTACCAATAATATTTCACATGGAGGAAAATTTCCTTAAATTAATCAGGTCTACTCCATATTGGAACATGATGTATGAGGAGACTAAAAATTATCCAATTAATTAGAGTACTGTCTGGTTGCACCCATCATAACATTTCAGGGATATGTGTGCTACATGAAGAATCATTCATAATAATAATGGTTGTCCATGGAAATAAATTGGGATCATAATCATCACATAAGGCATGAAATGATTATATTATAATGTTTTCCAGAAAAGAATGTATTCAAATATCACATGGTCATTAATATGAGAAAATTGGAATATGTAATGATAAATAATGTCCAATTGAAGTATGATTATTTTAAAATAGTGTTTATGAATCTTTATAAATAATCTATATACATGAAAAATATAATGAAATTGAGATGTTCCCTTTAACCAAGCTTGCTTATTGTGAAGTATTAAAAATATAAATCATGTATTTTCCCAAAAATGAAAGAATAAATGCGATTGTGGTTTATGTATTGAACATAAATTTAGTTTTTTTGAGGATTATATATATATAATTAAAATTTTCCTTGGGGATAGTATATAGAAAACATAACCTGAATGAAAAATCATGGTATGAAGAGAATCCCTTACCATATGTCCCAAAGTGTTCTACACGGGTATACAATGTCCTGGATTATGATATTATATTTATTAATAATTTTATTATGAACATATTTTACATTTTTTTTATTTATTATAATTATACTAAGATCAATTATGTCCTTTTTCATGAGTTATAATAATCTATATTTCCATTTGAGAGTTTTTGTTTCCATGATTTTCACGATTTCTTCACTTGTATACATGTATGAAAGATCATATAAAATGGGGATAGTTATACTGATTGAAATTATATGTTATTAATTAATTTCAATAAAATTGTATTGTCATATATATCAATTATTTTACATACATAATCAAGATTCATTATATAAATCAGTATTGATTCCCGGTTAGATTAGTTTGGTGTTCTTTCAATAATTACGAACATGATTTGTTTTGTTAATTAATATTTTGTATATATACAGGATATAAGACACTAAATAAGATTATATATATATTTTAAAACCTATTTTAACCATTATAATGTTTTTATGACTATCCTTGAATTTAGTTTTAGAAATCTAAAAAACATCATCCATAATGGTGGTAAAATGACACCTCATAGATGATGTTTAAATTTTTAGAAAAATGGAAAATATGATAATTTATAGAGGATATACAATTAAAATAATAAAATAATTTCATATAAAATATATTATATTTTTCATTCCACTTTATTATATGTATTTTATTATTTGATAAGGTATACAAAATAATAAAAATGAATTAAATGATAATGAAATATGATTTTTCCTCTTGAACTTCTTCACTTTGAGAACCTCATTAGGGAAAATGGGATTGGTATTTTTTTAGACCAAAGTCTATAGGATATGGGGGAGTGTATTGGGGTAATATTTGGACATATTTTGACAATCATCAAGGATTTGGAGGTGTAATGATAAGATGTGGCGAGTGGTGGTATTTGAAGAGGGAGGGGGAGTGTTTTTTATTTTTTATTCATTTGATTATTATTTTGGCTCATGAATATGAATAATTTTGATTCATATTCATATATATTGTAAATATAATTATTTTTTTCAAAATTATTACCATAACCATCATCAATGACTCAACCATTACTCAAAAATTGATTAATTTACATATAATGATAGTACTATAAATTAACATATTTCACTATTCATAAAAATTCAACTATTTTAGAAAAATATACAAAATTCAGGACAACCATTTTTCGGCCTATAGAATAAATAAATTAAAATTATTATTGAAAATAATATTTTCTATAGGATAATTTTTAATTTAATTATAATCAACATTTTTTTGAAAAATATCGATTTTAAAATAATAACTGATTTGTTGATAACTTGAAAAATTAATTAAGGTTACATAAATTTAATTGGTAATAAAATATCAACCAAATATTAATTTATGAATCTATTTTGTTAAAAAAAATTATTAGAATCATTATACAAATTATAAAATTGTAAATAAATATTTACATTTCAAAAAAATACCAAATTATAATTTATCATTTTTGGAAAATTTATTTACTAATTACAAGATTTAAATATATCATATTTTCATTTATAAGATACTAAGACTATGTTTATACATTAAATGGTGAATTTAATTGTCTATTTTCCAATTTACTATTCATAATAGTATTATTTCTTTTCCAATATTCAGGTTATTATACCATTGGTATATCTTCGTTAATTTCTAGGAATACCCATTATGTGATTAATTATTCATTCATAAAGTTTGTGTTGAGTTTTCAGTGTGACATTATTTGATTCATAATATATTAAATAATTATTATAAGGGAATGTTCTTTAATAAATGTTTATGTCATTTCATTCTCTCCCCCTATTAAATTTCTCCCGTAAAATTTCATTTTACATAATATGTTGAAAACTTCTAATTGTACATCTCCTTCTTTTCATCCATTGGTTCCCTTGTCGCCTCTTCATACTTATGGTTGTGCTATAGTAATTTTACCAGGTGAGTTGTCATGTTGTGTAAAACTTTATCTCAAAAATCTTTGATATTCACATGCTACTTCTAATTAGAGAGATCATTCTATAATTGCACCACCTCTGAATTTAGTAAATATTATTGATCTGGTAAGTACATCCATAATAGGGATACATGTAATATAATGTATACTTGATACATGGTAGGTAGAAGTGAAAATTGATAGGCCACGACTCTAACAATGATCAGGAATGTTGAATGTGATGATGTACCAGGGACTCAGTTTTCCTTTCCTTCAAAATATCATGGTCCTCTTCCCTTGAGATATTCATATGAATAATGTGTCTCCAACCTTAATCTCCATGTCTCATCATTTATTTTATTTATATCAAATTTTTTTAATTTGGGATTCCTTGATAATTTGTTGAATGGGTGTCACCATTTCTAAAATTTCTTAAACCAGTTTATGTCCTATCATCTTATGTTCACTGACATCATCTTATCATGGTAGTGTTTTGTATCGGTTAACTTAAAGGGATTCATATGGGAAGATTTGGATGATCGATTTGATATATTGTTGTTGGAGAAGTTGACTAGTGTCATATATTTGTTTCATCCTCCGATTATATCCATAGAACAGGCTCTCACAATGTATTCCATTGTTTGAATGGTATGGCCAGATTGGCCATCAGTTTGATGATGTTAGGTTGTATTAAGCTCAGCACATTATTAAAAATATGTTGGAGTCATTTACAGAATTTGGAGGGAAATATATTATATTTATCATATTGAGTCAATTTTGGTACTCAATGAAGCCTTAAAACTTTTTTTATGTAAATATGTTCCCGTTGATCTAGTGAGAATTCCTCTTGAATTAATATAAATAGTGATTTCATTGTAAGATGATCCAAAATAGCACACATATAATCGTTTCCTTTGGATGTATTTGGATGTCCAGTTCCAATGTACATGGTGATATTTTCCCATTTTCATGTGGGTATGGGTAATATTTTCATCAACCATTTATACTTTTTCAATTAACACTTAACTTTCTGACATGCAAGGTACTTTGATGCATATTCATTTATATCCTTCTTCATATTGTCCCACCAAAAGTTTTCTCAGATATCATGATACAACCTGGAGCTCTCTCTACGAATTGTGAAGTTTGATCGATATGAATCATTCTGGAGATCATTCTTTATATGTTGATTGTATGGTACACATTATAATCCCCCAACTCTTACTATTCCATACTCATCAAACATGAAATCTAAGGATTTATTGTTCCTGATTTCTTCTTCAATTTTCCTAATTTACACATCATTTATTTGAGAATCGTTTATTATATCCTTAAGGGATGCTTGAGGAATCATTTTATAATGGATTTTTGATGATTCTTATAAAATGATTTCCAAGTCCATCCTTTGAAAAATGAAGAATATTGGATCCTTCGTGATTCTCATTATTGATATTGTTGTATGAAATTTTCTACTCAGAGCATCATCTACATTTTCAGGATTACAAGGATTGTATTTTATTTAGAATTCATAATCCTTTATGAGCTATAATTATATTGAGATCATTCTATGTGAATATATATTTGATACTCTTATGATCAGTAAATATCTTACGCATCGTCCAATAGAGTTAATTATGCAAGATTATCAATTTGATTTTCATGACCACCAACTCCATATCATTTTCGGTATAGTTTTTATCATTTATTTCAATTACCCCAATACAAAGGAATTCACGTTATCTATTTTTAACAGTAAAAAATCCTAAGGACATATTTGAAGAATTACATTATACCACAAATAGTTATCCACATGTTGTATGTGTGAGTAAAAGAATGGTGATTGTCTCATTTTTTATATCCTTAAATCATTCCTCACAATATTGTTACCATACATAATTTACCCCTCTCTATGTTGGTGTAGGTATAGGGTTTGCAAATCATTAAAAATTACTTAGAAAACATCAGTAGTACCAAGCTATGCTAAGAGATCAATGGATCTCTAATATGGATTTTTTCCTAGGACACTCCTTATTTTTCCCTATTATAGAAGTGTCCAATGATATCCCTTTACTAGTTATAACATTAACTAATAAAGACATGTCCATCATAAATGGATCACATATACTACACTTTTCATAATGCTTCTAATTTCACAATGTATATAGCATAATATTCAAATGTACCTCCTTTTTTCACTTTCACTTGGAGTATATTATAATATCAATAATAAAGGAAACCACACATTTGTTGACGTAATCTCTAATGAAACTATTAATGATGTCCATAAAAATATCTATTGTCTTAGTGATTCTGAAGGGCCGCACTATGAAATAGAAGTTTCCATACATTTTTTGAAATATATTATTGGGAATATCGTCCCTCCTCAACATTAATTGGTGATATCCCAACTGGGGGTCCATCATAAAAACATTCTTGTACCCATATAGTTGATAGTACAAGTAATATATCCATGATAGGAGATACTTGTTATTTATCATGATTTTTCTGATTTCAGGATAATCGATGCTGAGGTACATAAATAGAACACTCTTATTAAAAAGTGGCTTGGTGATTCCCATGGTGATGCACTTGGGTATATAAAAACCATGTATATATTCAATTTTAATAGGTTCATTAGTTCCTCCAACTCTAGGGAGGCTATTATATAATAAATTTTTCATATATATATAGATCCATGAATAATTTCCACTAATAACCCATCCTATCGATCATGAAGAATACCATAAAATTAATCATTTAACACAACAGTGTTGTCCATCACAATGGGGATGTCATTGAGAATGATTCTATACATTTGATATATCATTTTATCTTGAAAATATTTCATATAAGGCAATAATTTCATTAAATGAGACAATTATTCTGAAACAGATTCATCCTACTACATAATGTTTTAGAAAATCGGAGTAATCATTATGATATGAAGAGTGATCTCCCTTTCCTGATAATTGATGTTGTCTTTATATAAATATTTCTCATTCCTTCCTAATATAGCATCAAACTCCACCAAAAAAAGATTAAAAATAATTTATTGGAGTTGATGTCCATAAACGTTTAACAAGGAAGAGTTATATTCATTGCATTAAATAATTTCACCATTTTCTATCCTCAAAGATAACTCGAACTCCATATTTTGAGGTGTTGTTTGAATATTGATACTAAATTTTCATGATATGATTGAAATCATAGTACAAGAATAAATAGTGCATTCTATATTTTAAATGTATTAACTAGTGTACCTACCACCACATTGTTTTTATGGTCTACCTCAGTAGTATTGATAGAATAATCCATTCTTGGAAACATTGTTGGTTATTGCAGATTTTGATTGACAACCCTAGGATTATGGATTTGGATTTTAAAATTCCCCTGTTCCATCAGTTGTATCTCTTTATTATAGTTTTATTATTAATCAAAACATTCAATTATTCTTTCATATTAGTAGTTTTATTCATATCCATTTATCAATTATTATCCATATTCCCCTATCTTACATATTTTAAGTATCTCCCTATTCCCCTTAGATAGTTCTCAGGATTAAACATCCCACTACATATACAAACGAGATGTTCGGGTTTTATTACCTCATGGGATCCATCCCATAATCATGCCATGTTAAAATCAATTTTTGTATTTCTTTCTTAGATCCAATGACTTCATTGAGAGTCTCCAATATCTATTCAAACCATAAGGGTAAAATAGAAAATCCACTGATTTCGTTCAATGTCTTGAATCACCAACACTTTTCATTGACTATGATTTAGAACACTAAAGAGGAAATCCACATTTCTTTTGGTGTTAATGCTAATGTCTGAGGCGTATCGTGAAGGTCTTGTGAGGTTTTTTTCATACACTTTAATAAAACAATATTCCATTTTCATTATGTTTAAGAAATCCCATTATATATAAGGTCAATGATTTTTACAAAAATATTTATTGAGATATATTTTCTTGAAGTCTTCGAATTCACTGGAATCAATATCAACCATGGAATTAACATTATTGATCTCATTACACCACTGATATACTTCTCCATCAAAATAATATACCTCCAATTGAAATGTCTATTTGTATTAGGACCAGAGGATATATGATATCTTCTTAATGGAGTAAATCAACTATTCCATTAGGAGTGTATCAGAAGATCCACTATACGTGGGATTCCGTTCTTCCCAAAATGGATTCCACCGAATGATGAATTTTCACATTATAATGATGGTGTTAAACATTATTAAATTTATTATTCACAACCTAATATAGATTTACTAGTGTTTTCATGATTTTTTGATCACCCATTCCGATAATATTTTATAATCATTAGGGAAATCATCACAATTCCTGTCAAATTTATTATTTGTAAAAGTATATATATTTCCAACCATTAACTATGAAGATCAATGTACAATTAGAATGTATTGAATACATATCATATAAGCACAAAAAAATGAAACACTGTATGTATAAGGATAAACAAATAAATGAAAATTCTAACCCAACTTGTAATTCTGTATGTTTTAATCATTGTTATAAATGGTGACTGAATTATCCCTATAGTTCATAATAATGTTTTATTAAACCTAATCTTCATATATAACTAGACCATCCTATGATACCATGAATAGAGACCTTATCATTTTACCCATATTATTACAAGACTTTAAAAAAAATTATCAATAATTAACATAAAACGAAAATAATATCTACAAAATTTGTATGAATATATACATAATTAGAAGTATTGAATGATCAATTAAAAACTATTTTATTTAATCTCTATAAAGATATCATAACATCATTTCTTCTCTTAATTGTATATTGGAAAGGCTTGGGAATACATTAACAAAGGGATGAGATAAAAATATATGTAATAGGTTAAAAAAATGAATAAATCATAGCACATAGGTTAGAAGTCGTAAAATGGTGACATAAAAAGGCATAAAGAATGAATAAACATAAAGAAGAATAACATTTAGAACACCATAAAATATAATCCTTGTCTCATAGGAATGTATGAAAAAATAAAACATTACATAATCATGATTCAAGGATAACTTCTATGATCAGTTCACATGGAAGAGCATGAGCCAATGCTAACTTGCATGACCATTGCACATGGAGAACAGATTCCCATAAAGGTATCAAGTTTACTCCATATAAAAACATGATGTCTCAGGAGACAAAACATCTCTCATTGAATTAGAGCACTAATTGGGTGCACCAATCATAACATATTCATTCATATGTTTTCCACATGATAAATAAATCATAAACATAAGGGTTTCCCATGGAATGAAAGAGTCATCATAATCATGTCATAAGGCATAATAATAGGAATATCATAATGGAATCCAATAAAGAATGGATTTAAATCATATTTAGAAATTAATAAGGGAAAATATGAATATATCATGATAAATATTGTCCAACTGGAGTGAGAAGATGCAAACATTATGTTTATGAAATATTATAAATGAGTTATTTTAGTATTTTTTATTAGAAAATATTAATGTGTTTTTAAAGAGAACAAAGAATTAATTGTTGTATAAAACCAAACTTTAACCATGATATATTTTCATGATAAATTAATATATTTTAGGAAAGTAATGTTGGATTAAAATTTATCATGTATTGTACTTTAAAATGGATATGAAATTGAGATGTTTATTTTAATTTTTTTCCTTATCAGGAAGGATTTAAATTGGTTCCTTATAAAAAATATATTTTCCTATAAAATAACGAATAATTGATCCAGGTACTTGATTTTTGAACATTTTTTTTAATATGATTTAATAAGAAGAATGATGTATTTCATAGGGGTAAATCAATAGAAAACACAACCTAAATGAAAATTAAGGGTTTAGAGAGAATCCCTTACATTCTTTCTGAATTTTTTTTCTCTTATACATAATGTGATGGATAATGAAATTACAATTAATAATACATTATTTCAGAACCTCTTAAAAAGTATTCGATTGATTAGAATAATTTTGAGTTAATTTTTGGCCTTTTTAATGGGTCATAATTTTTAATTTTATCTTTTTGGAGGGTTCGTTTCCTTAGTTTTCAGGATTGGGTCACATTTGTACATGAATAAAAGATTATATAAACTGGGAAAAACTAAATAGAATTGAAATTATATGTTATTAATGACCATATAGAATATTAAATGTTATTATATGTAAATATTTTTTGATATGTGGATGATTTATTAGACAAAATGTCAATGATGACCATTTAGATTATTTTGGTTTTTTTATATCATCACGAACTACTTTTATTTTTTTAATAAATAATATATATATATTGGAATTATAATAATTAATATGATTTCATATAAATTTTAAAATATTTTTTAATGATTATAAGTGTTTTCTATCTCGGATTTAATTCATACTTAGAGAATGATATATCATCATCCATGAAGGTTACAAATCAACACTTCACAAATGAGGTTTTCATTTTTAGAAACAAAATTGGAAGAAAAGAAAATTGATGGAGATTATAGAATAAAAATAATAAAATCACATTATATAAAATATATTATATCTAACATTCCTGATTTGGATAGGGAGGTTACGATAGAATAGAAATGAAAGGAAATTTAATAGAAATTAAATGAAAACGAAATAGGATTTTACATCTCAAACTTCTTTTCCTTGAGAACCTCCATAGGGATAATGGTTTTGACTTTTGTTGACACCGAATTCTTTAATACGTGGGGGGAGAAAATTGGGAGTGTATTTTACAAAATTTGGACAAGATTAATTACTTTTTTGTTGTGTGAAAAGCAGGGGTGTTTATTATAGGAGGAGAGGGTTTTTTTTATTATTTTATTCATTTGATTAATATTTTGGATAAAGGCTTTGAATTATTTTTTTAATTAAGAATAAATAAAATAAATATATAATATGAGTTCATGATAATTTTCACATAAATCTTCCCTTAATCAACCATGACTGAAATTAATTTTATTTACTCGTACTATTAAAACTCTAAATTACAGTAATTTAGTATTCAAAAAAATCAACTTTTTTAGAAAATTTACAAAATTTGAACCTACTAATTTTTTACATGTATAATTAAAAAATAAACTCACTTTTTGGGAAATATATGTATATATGTGAGAAATTTAATTTTTAATCAAAATAATCATTTATTCAAAAAATACTAATTTTAAAATTATATATAATTTTATGAAACTTTGAAAATACAATTAAGGTCTCAAAAATTTATATTATAATAATAATAAAAAAATTATTTATTATTGTGCATTGATAAAATAGATAATATTTTAAATCATTATATAAATTATAATATTATAAAAAAATTATTGTTTTTCACAAAAATTCCAAAATGTAATTTATCATTTACAAATCATTTATTTACATAATCCAAGATATTAAAATAACATATTTTCAATTATAAGATACAAAAATTTTATTTTTTATTTTATAGGTGAGGTTTCTATTCTATTGGTATGTTTACTATTCCTAATGGTCATATTACGATTTCAATGGCCATGTAATTATTTCTGTAGTATATGTTCTTTAATTTCAATGAACACTTGTAATTTCATTCATTCATGTTTTATAATTCTTATTTTTTATTCTATATGTGAAATTTTTTTATTTATACTCTCTAACAATATTATAAGAAGAGAAGTTTCATTTTTAAAATTTTGGGTTGTAACAAAATATGTTTCTAAAACCAAAAAATTATTTATTATCAATCTTGATGTTTTCAAGAGCCAACCAAGAATTTTAGTGAAAACTAAGTAAGAATGAATTTACATAATATGATTTAACCATTTAAATAAATGAAAAATCCAAACTTATTTAATGAAAACCAATTTGGAAAAATTTCCTTAAAAAATCCAGTTATTATTCATTATATGATTTTTTAAAACCCATTAAACATGCATTAAAAATATATAAAATAATTGTTCTCAATTTAATGATCTATATGATGGACCATGAAATTTGATTCCTTTTTTCCTATTCATATAATTGTGATATTACACCTCAACCAAGAAAAATGAGACATATAATATGAACAAGAAAAATGATGATCTAGAAATCCCCGAAAAAATCAATGTATAATGAACCATAGATCACCGTAAAATGATAAGGTTAGAGAGAAAGAGAGAAATGGGAATAATGGAAGAATGGTGTATCTAGAATTGATTTACCTTATTTATTCCACTATAATAATTTCTGAATCCATGATTGATATATATATATACAAAAGATAGAACCCTAGATGAGAGCTACATGATATATCAGTGTTAAATGTGGGAGAAATGAAGACTCTATGGGCTATATTTTGAGGATGGAAGAATACAAAATTTCAATGTTTAATGAATCCAGCTACTATATATGGTTTGGTCGAAATGTTGAAAAGTTTTTTTTACAAATTTTTCACCTCAAATTAGTGGGTATATGCACTCTCATGGGTAGGATGTATGATTAGATTAACAATCCAAAACCCAGGAAATTAGGATATATCAAAATTATGGTGCCTATTACAAGGTTTTTCCATTGTTTGTACTAATATTTTGTTAATCTAGAGAAAATAAATATTCCTAAAAAACCATACATTTAAAGAAAAATTAATTTGAAAATTTCGAAAATATGGGGATAAAAAATATCTAAAATAAAATAATAGAGTTATTTGAGGTCGGGGTGTGGAAAAAAATCCCATTTCAGACTCAATAGTTGCCTCATGTTCCCCTTGTGAGACAATTTTTTTATGAGAAATAATAAATTCATAACAAACATATAATGGGGAAAAGATTATAATTTTTTTAATTAATATACTTTTATCTTAGCCCTACCGTGCCCACAATTATGTGATGGCTCATATTGGGGTTAAAAACCACTCAATAAGACCAATTTAAGCATTTGATATTTTTTTCAATGATTTTATGCAATTAATAATTTACCATTTTACACGGGGGGAGGGATATGGACATTAAAACAGAAATGGATATATCTCTCACCTGAAAAAAATTCCACTTCATTATTTCCTACCAATATAAAACCATTATATTAATTCAAAAGGAATAAAATATTGATTAAAAAAGGAAAAATATAACTTAATCACACGTGGAATACCTCCACTAGCAAATTACCTTCTTCAACTACAATTGCATGAGATCAAGAATAACTATGTACTCAACATCCAATGAATGAAACATCCTCTTCCGTCTATAATGATACCATATTTCACTATAACAATGTGAAAACTAATTTAGAACACACATACTCTATGATAATGTTTTTTATGTATCAACACTTAAAACCTATTATCATATATAGGATTTCCCACTAATTGGAATGAAATAATACTAAAAACAATCGACCCCAATCAAAAAAATATAATTATTAATTCTATCACTGATGGGATCACCTCACATTCCACCTATAAAGAGAATTATGAGAGGTTGTTAGATGTGATTAATCTATCAATTCTAGAAACCACTCTTGGAATTTTACAAAATTCTACAATAATACACAAGGGTTTTCTAAAAAGTAAGATTCATTAGTATC
This sequence comes from Viscum album, assembly GCA_963277665.1. Taxonomy (NCBI): domain Eukaryota; kingdom Viridiplantae; phylum Streptophyta; class Magnoliopsida; order Santalales; family Viscaceae; genus Viscum; species Viscum album. The sequence continues at coordinate 1,622,551,425 of OY728121.1, read as the reverse complement.
ATTTAAGTTGTTATGTTTTATCCTTCTATCTAGGTACATACACCTATGTCACTAACACTAAAAAAGTGAAATTTAATTTTTTTACAACATCAGTATTCATGAGAACCTTCCATCCTCAATTATTAATTTGTATGAATTGGTACACCCATAAAGGGCATGTTGATCATACCACACACAACTGTCTTGATACGCAAGGGTGGTCCCCAATCAAGATGTCCTTCTCAATATCTATTTTGAATATCAAAGTATAACTTCTACCATTATTGGGATGTATACAATACTCTATGGACATCCCAAAAAAATTGTTCTGGTTTATTGGCTATGAATGTTATATCATATAGGAAAAATAAGTCGACATCACCACCATGGAACTAAAAAAAAATTAAGGTAGTGAGATATCATAACCATAAAATAAATTTTTTAAATTAATCTTATATATATGTACCACAATTTTGATAAACTTCTCTTATATTCATACTCCATCATTTGGTTATAGTGTCTTTTACTAAAAGCACCGACTACAATTCCACTATTGTGCAACTATGATCTCATATATTTCACCATCAACAATTTGACACATACCAATACTATTTAATAAACACAAAACTCATTAATTGAGTTTAATAAATATATTATAATATTATGTAAGAAAAAGTAAATAAACTTTAACACTAAAATGATGTTACCCAACACATCACTTGTGTGGATTTGAACCAAATTCATTATAAACAGCACGAGGGTTTCCATCATTACACACATTATAAATAGTATTACTTAACTATATTGAATTATGAAGGGAATATTAGTCTCTCCTAATGGGTAAACCATATGAAAATTTTTAAATAATTGACATAATCTCCATTCTTCACAATGGTTAATTCCTCATCCACTTACATAAAACATAAAAACTAGAATTTCATATGATGGATTTGTAAAATTAATCTACTAGAGGGGTGGATTAACTCATCACAACTAAGGGTGGTCCCACACAATATTGGGGGTAGCCCTCTCCCATCATAATCAAATATGCTTCACCATTAATAACTATAACTTCCATCTAATCCATAAAGATATAGGATCTAATAGACATCATCTTGGCCATGATAGAGTACATTGAAAGAAGAATTGTCATTACGTAACTTGTAAGCCTATACAACCAAAAAATATAATGAAATTTTATAAATTATTAATTCATGAATCAATATCCACATCCTTGAATAAGATGATATCAAATAATATAATCTAATGAGTGGAATATGGTCTATGTTAGTCGAAATTCCCTAGCTAAGTAGGTGTTAACTAAGTGTTCCCCCAAAATCATCAACCCTCTAAACATATTTTTATAGTGAATAATATGTGTTATCATTTTCCATTATGAGGGTCAAAAAAATATTACAATATTGATAATAAAATATTTATCCCTTTATTACATAACATAGTCATCCATCCCACACAACATCCCACATCACTATCAATCAGTATTTCATTTCTAAAAATAACTAAATAAGGATGGTGATTATTGGGAGTAAATTTATGAATCCATCATCCAAATGTGATCTCCAACACCCATGCTTCCCCTAATTACACTTCATTAGATGAAATTGAATAATATAAAGGAGGTTCATTATGTCATCACCATCACTAAAACATCTGTCATTCCACAGATCCACTCTGGCTATTAGAAATAAAAAATTTGACTTACTCCCACAAATAGGGAGGATATGAACCAATAATTTCCAGACTATCAAATTATATCTCTAGATATTATACTATAAATGATTTTTAAAGATATATTAACCATATAGTGTAACCTATCGTTTTTAATATATTCATACAACATTAAAATCAAATAATATCAGTCCAAAACATTCACATGAAACATCACATATGTTTCTCAATATGTAGTTGAATGTGATTAAAATCCTTATATTATATCCAATATCCTCTAACAATACATCATTGTTGAATAAATATCAAACCCCTACAATTTTATTTTGGAATCGTCATTAGATTATGAATAAAAAGCATACACTGATCAGTCACATTTTTATACATCATACTGGATAAAATAATCCAAATGGTTTTAATAAAAATTATATATATATATATATATATGTAAATACGCGTTGATAATTTTAACCAAACCCCATTCACCCAATAATTAGTCTTACATCGTAAAATTATGATGCCCCAATCATTGGAATACACACAACCTACTATGTTTAATATAAGATTTTTCTATCATAGCTGGGGCCAACATACACCATGAATGAAATATTTTGACTAAGAATAAGGATAAGAATAATTGTATTCAGTCACAATGAAATAATATATCTCAATTACGTCATTGAAAATGTATCTCACCAACCATGGTATTTCCTAGAAGAGCTCCTGTCCCATCAGAAAACACACATTAAATAAAGTTGTAATAAAATAATTAGGCATTCTATAGAATAGATGAGGGATAACTCATGCCTCATTGATTGGAACAATTATTATAAGGGTGGAACCCAATAACGTGTGTAAAAAATATATGGGTGAACAATGAAGATGAGGGAAAACATTAGATGAGAGTACACAACATGTACCACACCACTAAATGGAATGCTCATAACTTATATATTCATCATTAACAGGTTTAATCATAGGTAAGAGTACACCATGTAATCACCTTAGAACCATTGTTGGATACTGACATGGTGGCCTCCCAAAATTAATATGTTGAACCATGATCCCAAAATAATATCTAGGATGATGATTGAAGAAGGACATGAAAATCATGTACCAATATCTATATGATCCATGTATTGTTATTGATTCCCGTTACTAGTTCTTAGTTTTACTATGTTGACAATGAGGTTATCAAGGTCCTAGTGAATATAAACATCGATTAACACATCATCATTGAGTTGTAAAATATGATATCCAATATCACAATTATTTATATAACCTGAAACTCATGCTACTCCTAGGTTGATAGTAATCTAAGAGTTCCACTATATGACATCCTTGAATAGGCTAGGGGTTGTTTACATTCACAATGCAGTCATATCTCATATCATGGGATTCCATGTCCTAAATGAACCTATAAAAAATATACCATGAAAATAAAAATACTATTAACATCCATTTAAATACATAAATAATAGAATTTTTTATAAAACACAATAATTTGATAATTGATAGATGTATATCCCACATAGTAAAATGAAACATAATATATAAAACTAAAAATATTCTGAATCTGATAGGTATACGACACTAAAAATATTGTCCTCACAACATTCACTCTTGGAATGATCTTTGGACACAAAAACCATCATCACTATCAAGAACCACCAATTTGTGACATTCTGTTTCAAATAATTATTTTGTCTCATCTCTCAAAAATCCAAAATAATCTCCACATGTACCAAGACAATCCCCAAACACGTGATCCATTTTAACCAACACCGCATATGTTTCAAGAAAGATTAAGGGTGGGTATATAAATACCCATTAAGAATCTTATGAATCCAAAAATGAAACACAATTAGATATGTTATCTAAAATATCTTATTCTTAAATAGTAACTAGATGGATGATATGACAAAATAATAAATTTTTTGGGTATATGTATGTATGTGGATTATGAGAAAATTTAATACAGATGTTCTATATAAATAAACAGTTTTGGGAATAGAGATGTCCCATTCATCTCAAAACCAAACCATGAATATATGATTCCCATGTGAAATTGTGGATGATTGGAGTAATTGGAAGTCAATGATTCCTGAATTTTATTGTCCAAATATACATCACACATTGATGGGAAGAGTTGGATCCATATGATTCAAAATTATAATATAATTTGATCTGATATTCATTTCTAACTACCACCCCATTACAAGATATATACTGGGGAGGCTGATAATTACTAAAGCATGCCCATGATATTGGGGAGTATTGAACCCTATGGTCCATCAGTATAATATCATTGATATTGTATCTATATAACTAATACCAATAAACCCAAAAAAACTAACATGAACTATAGTAGAGGATACCAAGCACATTGGAATACACCTTAGTCAAGGGGACTGTATACTTGCATAGAGGATCCAGACCCTGATTATGCTCATAAATAGGGGGAATGTCGACTCTATAGAAGGAGGATCTCAGCCTAAAAAATGTGTAGTTAATACCAATCTGACCAATAGAGTGACCCAAAGTTAGCTGATTCAAGTCCCAGCCAAATTGGGGGAATATCAAATCCCCTAGTTTGATGAAAAAACTCTAACTATATCACATGAACCAAGATATTGGCCTTATGGAGATAAATTATAAATATTCATAAATAGCATTGAAAATTTACTAGGATGGAAAAAATGACAATGTTGTTATCTACCTATAAAATAATAATAATATGATATGAATTTATAGAAAAATTGCAATATATGATGAATATTTATTTCATCACATCATTGATCAGATGAATTACATGAAGGAATGTGGGGCTCAGCCAAAGAGTTCAAATTTTGTATATGGTATTATATCTTTCATCTTGATTCGAGGATTATAAAACCACATAAAAAATTGAGATGAACTATTTAAGACCAATTGTGATACATAATTTTTGATCAATGACTGAACCCCCAATACTATTTCGATGTGTTTATAATTTATCATATGGAGAATTGAATATTTTTTTGTTTGATTAACTTTATTTAAAAATAAATTTCCTATCATGTGTATTAATCTTTTACTAATATGATGGAATGATCTACCCCGATACAAAATCCCATTTTCATGGAAATATAGAATAACATTAAATTTATACAATAGGGTAACGTAACAGGAATATGCATGAAAATCACATTATTCTAATTGGACATGTTGATTTGGTGTCCTCCTTATATACATGGGGATCAAATCCTCTATTTTAGGATATTTTTATTTATTGGGTTGGTGAAAAAATCACATTCTTGGAGATGAGATCCTCTATTTGTGTATTCAGTATTCCCAATATATAAAGGATCATTTTGTTACATGACCATCCATTAGATTTGGCATTCCCCTTGACTATGGTGTATTATAAAGAGTTTATGATCGTCTACTATAGTTACATAGTGGAATCATTGTTTTCTGGAATTTTTATTTTGGATACATCAACAGTGGAAAAAATAAGATAGACTAGAGGGTGTGTGCTATCGATACCATAAAATTTGATTCATTCACTTTTTGTAGAACTATTAATGTGATCCTCAGTTAGACATCAAATTTAGAGTTTGAGTAGAGATGTAAATCCATTCCTAACAAAGATATAGGATGGATTTCTATATTCATCATGATTAGGGATATGATGAAAGAACCCCCTCAAAGAGTTAGTTGTGGATTTCCAATAATGATGATAAAAATGTGATGGCGCATTAAAATGAAACATCTAGATTTTTGGGTAGATTTGGTTTATTAAACATATCAATATGTTTATATATATATATATATATATTAAGGAATCTATTTGACTGGTCACATAGCCCAAATGGAATCACCAAACAAAAGTTATGTATCTTAGAATTTAAATAATTTTTTAGACAAATGAGCATAACCGTGAAGCCCAAAATCATAGGCCAATCTACATAGATGCATTAGGGAAATCCCATTCCGGCAGCACCATCCGCATTGTAACGTTAACATAGGTCCACCAGTAGGTCAATAAATAGACCTTTCCACCTAAAATCATCAGGAGATGACCAAAATCCTAGATGACTAACCAATGGGAGGGATCTGGCCGCACAACACCTTCACCCATGTAGTTCATCAATAATTGGTTGATCTACCAGAGTTCCCCCTCTATAGGTTGAGGCCCCCAGTATGTAACATGGGTTACCAATAGACCTATGAATCATACCTAGGTGATCCACCATGGAAAAATAACTAGGATACCCACCTGGGTGATCCTTAACAAGGTGACACATTAGTGGGAGAACCAGTTGGGTATCCAATACCATGCCGAACCTTTCATGGGTTACCCATCTATGTGAACCTCCTGCTTCATTTTTTGGGGGCTGTTCCCTTGTACCTAAGACCTAGACTAGTTTTGGTATGTGGTCCTATAGATCTAGGCCAGTTCCTTCACTATTGTAACTATCCCCCTTGAAAATTGGAGATACCCACATAGATCCTTTTGAGCCAGGTCAATGAAATTTTTCGTTGTTACTTATACAACCATAAAATATTCAAAAGGAATATCATGATTTTATATTCTCTTTTAGACTCTATTAAATTTCATAAGTTATTATAATCATCATGGTTAATTTATCATGATATAATTTGATATTATCTTCTAGGATTCCTCAAGTATCATGATTTGAAAAACTCCTAGATAAAATATTCAACCCCCATCACCTAACACATATAGTAGGTTGAACGTAAATAGAATCTCAAATAGAGTACGCACCTAGAATTTCTTGTTGGAGGATACACTCTTCCTCCTATATGCATCTGAGAAACTTGGTTAGAGAGTGGATGGGCACCAGATTATTCTCCCCTCACTCCTACATCATTCTTTCTTTTCCACACCATAGACCAATTCATGGGTAATGTGGAGAGGGAAAAGTGGCATACCATTATTCTATTTAACCTTCACAATATACTCCTCCACTAGTGGAGGAGGAGAAGTTTCTAGTTTTTTGGATCTCTTGATTCATCTTTATTATCACACATTGTGTGAATCATGCATGTTTAGAAATTAATGGTGATCAGGACACCCTTATTATCCATTCCAAGTATTTAACTGTAAGAACATTGATTACACCTAAAATCATGATACGTAGGATTCCCATTTATGTAACAATTGAAAGGGGTATCCTCCTCTTGATTAATCCCAAATAAAAATTCCATTATTTCAATCTTCCATTCCATTGAAGTATTCCCCAAAAGAATCCAACAAATTACTATCATTTAAGAGATACCTCATGGACCCTTTTTTTGGGGAATTCTTTTTAGGAAGTTTCAATAAAAAAATAATCTCAATAGGTCATAATCCAAAGTGAGACGAGCTAAAATACATGGGATTATATTCCCAACCATATGAGATATTTAGGAAGCCTTGTTGAGGTCCAATCCCAAAAATCCAAAATCAACCCTTTCCAATCTAGGCCAATTTCACGAAACAGATTAATTCTACCAGGGAATACATATTGCTTTTAGGATCATTGGGATGATTTAGCATCATAACCATACCAAAAGATGGATATGAACATACCTCCTAGATTCCCTTTCCACATGATGTTAAACTATATGAAGGGGCCCTTATCACATGACAATAGAAGGCATGATAAGCTCCATTAAGTGGTACTAAACAACTTGGGTTCGGATTCATTTCACAAGGATAAATAAGATTCCAATTTATTAGTTTGATCCAAACAATAAAACACATCCCATCTCTTGGGATGACAATACACTCTAGAGTACCCCAATGTGTGGCTAGAAGACTTCTGTCATTATAATAAGGACCAAATAATATCTACTTTTTTATATAAGGGTATACTATTAATAGAAAACGTTAGATACATATTGATATCTCAACTGATGATGACCATTGAATACATACATATGATACGAACTTACATAAATTATTATGATTTTTTAATTCTATGTTGACCCTATTCATAAATGGGAATAAATAACGAATTCAATAATATATATTTAATATATAAGAGTCTAGAAGTATGAAATAATACCCCCAAAAAGGGTGTGATGAGCTCAACATCCCATCATCTTGATCAAACTGATTCCATACAAATCATTGGTGAAACGTCCTAAGGAGAAGATACCTATGGAATGAATAACTCCATTTATACAAAATCATTGGAAATGTCTTATTATAAGGACAAAGCCATTGGAAACCATTCAAAAATAAGGATTCTTGACCGAAATGTCTTCCTAGGGAAAAATTTACTCTCCCAAATTCTAATCAGTCTTTAATGAATATAAACCAATCATTTATTGATTCTAGAATTTTTTTGGATGTTCTAAAGGAAAATAATATCACATATTTTGTGACTTGTGACTTATCATTCATCCATGTTTTTCTTTCATGATTTCATTTAATGCAAGGCTATTTAATTTGAGCTTCATAGACTACATGGTACTTAGAGAATCTATAGTTCCTAAGGGGAATAATTTGATAATTGGTTGTATTTGAGTTTAATGAGACTTATTTGTTCCATGATAATTAATGTTTTTTATATTATCTATGTTATCTTCTTATATTCTTCTTTTTTAAATATACTATATTGGATGTTTAGATGGTTGATCCTTTTTTTATATTTAGTGACACTATAGTACTTGTTTGATTGTTTTGAATAATCAATAGGTGTTTAATTTTTTGTTTTATATGTATCCTAATGGGAATATTTATATTCATCACTACATATTAGTTTTTCCCACAAATGTTGTGTCAATACAGATGATGAGAATGTTTGGTTATATTCCACATTATCGTGCATTAGGTGTATATTTATTTATCATGAAACCTAGTGTTTCATGGTAATACATGTTATAGAATGGGGGTTATTAATAGATATAATGGTTGTTCTAGATAGATATATTTATTGGAGTACTTATAACAATGATATGATTTTAGTGTCATGTACCAATTGTGTTTAGATGATTATTAGTTACATTTTTTCATTTGAATTTACCTATGTGGGATTTATATTTATCTATTTTCAAATACATGTGTTTTATATAAAATTTTGTTATTTATATATGTCTTATAGGTGTTTCCAATTTATTTTATACTATATAGATATGTTTTATATTATGTTCATTGAGGATAAGGAATCCCATGTTGTGTGACATACCATCTTAGTACTTTTCACCAATCTCTTCCCTAATAAATATGAGCTTTGGTAACTTTATCAACTAACCATTGAGACATACAATGCCCATATGGGATAGTTCATTTCATATCCCCTTAATTATAATTATTGAATCTATAACCTTTAAATATTATCATACAATTAGAATTAAAATGAATTTTTTAATTTGAAAACCACTCAAAAGCATTCATTTTAAAAATAATAATAACGACATGTAATTTATAATAACTAAAAATTATAAATATATATTATTAAAATATACTCATTTTTGTCAATCCAAAATTTTTAATTTATATATTATTTTCAACTACACAATTTACCGACTAGATATACCCAAAAACCATATATCAAATGAACATGTTTCCAATGACAATATTTTAAATCGCCATATATTTAATATATGTTATTTATTCCTATATACATCTTTATATGAATTATTAAAATTTTCTATCCTATTCATTTAAATAATTCTCAAAATGATCATTCCCTTTTTAATTTTTATTTATTTATTTTCATAGTCACAATCATAGGTATGAAATTAAATGAAGACCGCATGTATAAGGATTTAATGTTATTAGTAATTTTATAAACTTTTGGTTTTCTTAATGATGTTTCATATTTTCGTGTCATAATTTTTTAATGTTTACCATTCATTTTAATATTATATATCTAAAAATAATATCATGGTTCATTTTAGTTTTGTGTTTCATGTGACACATTTTATTATAAATAGTATAAAACTAAAGGGTAATACATACTAATATCATGGGATTTTACAATAATAAATTCCTTTTCTTATCGAATGGTATGTCCCTTTTGCTGATCTGTGTTATTATGAGAGGTGATAACACGTTCACCAAAGATTATTACTAGAGGTGATAACCGACTGACCAATGATTATTCTAATTATTTGTGGTAAATCCTCTATGGTTTCTTATTATAATTATTTATGTTAACCTATATTATAATTTTTATTACTAATGATGTCTACCTATTAACTCATACATAATATGATTAATGATGATAACACATTGTAGCCAATTTTTTTCAAATTTTAGTGATAACTCATTCCTTGATGGCTGTTTTTTAGAGAGGAAATAAACCGTTCACCCATCTATATTATAATGATATGTGATTAGCCATTCAAAATATTATTGCGGTTAAACTATGGGAGTATAGTTCCATAAACAACATTGACTGAAAAAGGCTGGTTTTCTCATTTAGGTGGCATATTATCTCTTGATAATGCGATGATGGTTACATTTATATTTTATTTTCCCCCATATAATAATTTTATCCACCATATATATATATATAGAATTTACATAGTTACTTTATTAGTGGATGTATTTGGCGTATAATTTTCTCTCCTAGAATGTAAATATAAGTGGTTATATGTAATTCAAGATCTATGATGTAGAAAGAACCTAGATCTTAATTTTAGGAATGGATATTGATTTATGGTTGTTTTCTATGAAAAACGAAGTTATGAGTTTTTTTATACACACCTTGTACTATTGAGTTCATGTTGTGTACCTGGTTTCCATGCATAGTCACGTACTGGCCATGTAACGACTGAGTAAATGGTTGTGTGATGGCATTCCAGTCTTCTTAATCAATGGGCCACTTAAGGCTACTACATAACATGCACATTTCATGATAATTCTTTGTAGTTTTATTTTAATTTGTTATATTGGTGTAGGATTCATCTCATATATCAAACCATATTCTTCTCCCTGTGTTTCGTAATATAGAGTGAAAGAACGACTAAAGAATATCGAACCCCTCACTATTCTCCATCAAAGATCTAATTGAGACACTTTCAGGTGAATTGGAATCCCACAAGTGAGTTATAAATTCCCTTAGAGACATTTTTCTAGTTTCTTCCTCTATCATTGGTTATTCAGGGTTGAGAGATTTCTCTTTTTTGTAGATCTACAACATTCTAGGTCATGTCAAGGGCCTAGTTTCAAGTATATTGATATCACAACATCGTGGTAGGTGGGTTGATCCTTTCATTGCTCATCAATGAATTATATATGATAAATGTTCCGCATACCCATGTTGGGGATAGTGATTGATTAAGAATTTTACGCTGATTTTTTCCTGCAATGGTTCACTGATTGGTAAGGTGTTGTTTCTTAGGCGTAAGGTTAGATACCTTGATAATGGGACACCCCTTGGGTTAATTTTCCCATGTTTTATTGTTTATGGTCTTTTGGTCTAGCATTCTTATTAGGCGTACCATGTTTTCCATGACATCATTTATTAGTATGGAGTTGATTGATTATATAAAATGCATTTTGTATGATTTTTCTAATGTTTGTCAATGTTGTAATTATAGATTATATGTGATTATTTTATTTAATATGAGTTCTATTTTTTAAATGGACCATGAGAGGCTTGGACTAGGAAAACTGTGGGGGGTTCCTTGTTTATGTATCTAATAGACCGTGAGCGCCTTGGACCATGAAAATTGGAGGGGGGTTTCAACGATTATTTTTCGAATAGACTATAACAGCCTTGAATTAGTAAATTTATGGGGGTTTCCATGTTTAAATACACAAGGAAATTAGAGCCTTAGTGTTTATATTAACCCAGTGGTATTGACAGTGAGAGCTATAGAGGTTGTCATTTTTTATTTTTTAATTCTATGATGACCCAAATGTATTGACCGTGAGAGATACCTAGGAGGTTTTTTATGTGTTATTTATACCATGATTGGCTAGGGGTATTGACAGTTAGTTCATACCTGGTGGTAAATTGTAAATTATTAGTTCTTTTTTAAACCAAATAGGTTATACCCAGAGTGAATTATCCTAGGGTTGTTTATGAATGATTAAATTATTGTGACGTTTCTGCCAAGACGATGAACTAGATTGAACTAGGTCTTACTTGATTGTTTAGACGGTCATCTGAGGCATTTGTTTTGTTAATACACATAGCAAGTATATATATTAGGATAGATCCCATGATAACATGATTAAATGTATTTAATAATAAATGTAAATAAATATAATTGAAATTGGTAATATTGTTACATTTTGGTACTTTTTAGTTTATTATTTCATTTTACATATTACCTGCTATATATATATATATTAAATGATAGTTTGGCACATATATTTGGGGATTTCCTAGTGGGATTCATCTCACACCCTGTTTGGGTCATGATTTTTAACCCAATCATATTATATGGCTATAGATATAGATTAGGGAAAGCTCCCTTATTCATCATGTATATGATTAATTTTTGAGCTGGAGAACATGGGACCAAGCTGAGGCTTGCGATGCTATTAGATTTTTCTTACATTATGTGCATTGGATTATATTTGTATTTCCAAAAATATAACCTGTTTGGATAAATTCCCCAACACATGTGACATGCATAATTTATATACATTCTTCAGTTATTTTTTTAATATCAGTATTCTAATATTTATATCGGTTGTATGGTATGACAACTTCTGATTTTGTTTAATATATTTTTCTACTTTGTATACTCTACCATTGAGGTAATATTATCACCATTACCCCACCTTGTCCCTCACTTCTAATCGACTTCCTCTTGCATTTGGTGAAATGCGATTGAGGTTATGTTCCCAACCGAGTCTGGGACACTATTGTGTAACAACAAGATCCAGGATGTTACATAGTGGTATCAGAGAAACTTTATTTTCAACAAATCTTTACTATATAGATCATATAATATAATATGTGAATGAATATGTAGTTGGTAATAAGCTATGTTCAGGAGTAGCTACCCTTGTGTAGCGGGAAAATCCATGTTACCTCAAATATTGCAATTTTTCTATTTTTTTCAATTGTTACAGTTGATTTGATTTCCCCGTTGGGTGATACACATATATTTTGATGTTATCATTCATTAATATGTGGTTTTATTTTTTCATAACTTGATGAGATGTGGGTATTCCTTCTCATGCATCATATAGTCGCTTGTTAGAAAAAAAAATTTCATTCCATTTAGAGAGAATTACTGATTGAATGATGTTGAGATTGATGTTGTGCATTATATGAATGTTGTCATGATAGATTCCCTGATATAATAAAATCTATTTTGTTAGTTTTTTGGTATATATAATGATTAATTTGTATGGATTCCATGCTATGGTCCTTAAGGTGTTATGGGCCCTCGTGGATTAGAATTAGGAGGATCATGGTAGACCATTAAATGAATTCTATTAAGATATGACATGAATATGGATGCCATAAATTTATTATTTGGGATTATGGGACCTAGTGGATTGAAACATGGCATGCCTTGGAAAAATTTTATGTTTTTGTGGTTTTGGGAGAAGTTTCAAATTCTTACTTTCTTAGAACCCCAATAACACAGTGTGCGAGGTTAGGGACACACCCCATGTGTTCTTCTGTTCTGGATGAAATGAATTTACTAAGAACATGTCATGTACCATATGTACAAAATGTGTAGTTTTTTACCATTTGACTTAATATGTGAGTAGATACATGAGGTTTGTAAACTCCTTGAATAACACGCCCAGTACTGGGATAACATGCCGTGTTATAGTCGACCATGTATCTGGTCGTGTAACTACCAATATGGGTGGATAGAACATTTGAGTGCATCCCACATCTTGGATGAACATGCCATATAATGTTAGAGTTGGTGGAACTCTTTAGATTCATCTTTTTGAGAGAAAAAACTAGGTTGTTGAGTTTTTATAAGGTTACATTGTGTGGATTAAGTACACATGGAGTAGTTTTCCATAGACGGAACCCGTGTGAGTCTGGCCGTGTAGACTAAATTGGTTCAGAGTGAAGAATTGAGTAGACACTATGTTCTAGGATGGAACAAAATTTACCTGTGATGTTGAGAAGCATAGTTAGTCATGGGGGAACACACCTATGTAAGAGCATGAGTGTACAAGTCGTGTAGTCATCATTTCTAACCATTAAGGTTATGTTCTTATTTTATCCCACAATGTCAATTTTGCAACCATATGTAGTACTTTCTGAGTAATTTTCTAGGATGATCGTGATGGTCGAACCCGTGGATTGTTATTATGACACCTATTTGATTTTTTGGGATTTAATTTCTAAATTGAGTGGTTCTTCCACAATTTAACATTTCAGTTGTCTCTTGGGAGGGAGACCAATGAATAAATGATCAGTTGGGTGTTTTTACCAACCTCGTTGAGTTTATGAGACTATTTTCTTCTAGTGATTACCTAGTATGATCCTTCATATGTTTTCCATTTCATGGTTCGGTTTGATGGGGTTCCCTTTCTATTTATCATTTTATGATCCCCTGTAACATTTCATTTCATACAAACATTCGAAGTGGGTTTAATAGAATAGATTACTTATGGGTTCATTCGTTGTGTGGTTAGAAAAATACTATTGGGTTGCCTTGTTGAGGACCCAAGTTGGTTTAACAAGATTTTATTAAGTTACCTTGTTTTTTAAAAGGGATATTACATTCTAACATGATATTGAGGATTGAATGTTAGTGTTGTTAAATGTTTGAACGAAATATTGGTGAGACATTCCTATTTTAATTTGACCTATTGAGATAAAGTAGTTTCTATTGGTTTTTGAGCCTAGTGAATATATTTTTCATAACCTAGTAGTGGAATTTGAGGCTTATGAAACATAAGATTATATAGCATGCTAGGTATAACCATTAGAGATATTTTTCTTGTTTTTCGATGAATGATTGTGATTTTTGTGTAGTCCAGGTTTCGTTGTACCTGGTAAGACATCTGGTTTTGAATGACATGATTTTCTAGAGGGATGGTCACTGTGCCTTTACTGTTGATTTGGCGGAATGCTTGAGGATCACTCAGTTCTCCTTTTTAGAAAATCCACATCCATGGTCAGATATTATGAAGTCATGTAATCCTCTATTTTCTATGACGGACGACTAGGTGTGTTGTCCACCAAGATAATGGTTATGTAAATGATGTTCTTTTGAGTGAGTTCTTGTGTGTTCCATTAGGTAATAGGATTCATAAGATGGAAATATTATACATATTAAACCATATTATTTCATTGATCATGTAATATCAGGGTAGTGTACGTCAAAATACACAATACCCATCAAGTGTTAAATGTTTAAATGAACCATTGTGTTTGGATACATAGATGATCATTGATATGTAGTGTATGCTCTTAGGTTATCTGTAATGTAGAGTGACCTAGCGGTTAAGGAACCTTCTTCACCATTCCAAAACATAGGACGAATTTTTGGGACATTTCTGTTTTGACATGCCACTAAGTTTATCTTTATAAATTAATTCAATGTGATGTGATGTGGTGATCATGGTTCATGGAATGACACATGTGAATTTATGGTTCTTCTGAACCTTCTCATTTGATTGAAACATGTCCTTCTCTACAGATAAGACAATTATAGGTAGGGAGCCTCATGTCACTTCTATTTCAAATATGTTCTTTCCTAGTAGAAGGATCACAATAAAGGAACATTCCGAAATTGTTGTTTTTACATTAATTATTTTGGGGATTTAAAGTCTTATTACATGGGGGTTCTTTTTAGGCATCACAATGTTGTTGGGATCTGGTAAATGAGGATGCATGGGAATATAAAAGTAAATTTTACATTGGGAGGTCGATCATTAGTGGTTGAACTATATGTTTTTTAATCATTGACGTTCTCTTAGTGTTCTCTTTCATAAGAGG
This sequence comes from Viscum album, assembly GCA_963277665.1. Lineage (NCBI taxonomy): Eukaryota > Viridiplantae > Streptophyta > Magnoliopsida > Santalales > Viscaceae > Viscum > Viscum album. Next base: position 1,622,535,877 of record OY728121.1, on the reverse strand, counting down.
ATTGAATTTCCCCTGTCATGATATCAACCTAGTTTCACTAAGAGAGCTTCAGTTATACACCATGCTACATATGGTATTTGTTGGAGAAGTTATTGATCTATTTACATTTTTTTGATGGATGCATGGTATCATTAGAGGCTTGTTAAATCTTGAGTGATACTTGAGTTCCCATGTAAGAACACCTTGGGTAGAATCTGGATGCCTACCGCTTCCTTGAAGTGACGACCAAGAAGATGTTGTTCTGGGTTCAGTAAATTTTATTATTTGGTATTTTGGTCTTCACACCAATGTCTCACTTATATAGGGAGTAAATACCACCTTGGTTAGTTACTTTGACACTGGGATGATTAATTTGAGGTTATCTCAGACTTTTAGTTAGGCTCAAATGTAATTAATAAAGAGTTAATTATTTATATTGGATCGATGTAGATGTACATTTTTACCTTTTTCTGGAATGAATTTATTAGTGATCAAGGGATGGTGTGACATAGGAGCATCACCAAGAAACAGGTTTAGGATTCGGTGAATGGATTTTTTTTGAGAACACGGTGGTTTTGGAAAAGGATTTATATTTCTATTGCATTATGTCGACCTTCTAAGCTTGACATTTATAAGATATTTCATTCAGTGATGGTCTGACTCTCTTTATTTCTTGTTCAGTGAGTATGATTCGATTGATCCAGTCTGAAAACACACCAGTTAAAGGTGTTTGTGCTATAAAAATCCACAATTACTTTTGAGGAAATATTGCATGACTAGTTTTGAAAATGTTGATTGGGTTTTACCTTTCCTTAATATAAGTCCATGATCATGACATTAGTTTCATTCAGGTTCACCTAGTTAAAGGAAAACATGCCAGTAGAATTACTCACACGCCATGTGGGGTGTGATTTTTAGATTTTTTTCAACTGTTGGTGGTATCTTGATGATGATACATTGTTAGTTTATCTATACAGGCTCACGAAGGATACAAATTTCTCTTCTTTCAAGGACACATTTAGTTTCGATGAGATTTGATAGTTTTATATCTGATAGATTTTACATTCTCATGGTTTTCCACAGTATATTGTTTCATATAGGGACTCCCAAGAATTAATATAGAGTTTGAGGTTGGAGATCCAATTTTCTTATGTGTCACACCAAGTATGGTACACTGGTGGATTAGATGATAGCGGATGCTTTCAACGAGATACGTCAGTACGTTTGACGTTTTGTAGAGAGTCAGGCTTGTTTCATATCAATTGAAGTTGCCTCAAAGTTATTGTGAAATACATGAAATATTTCATTTTTCTCAGTTACAACATTCCTTTTCATACCTGTCTCAGGTTTTTCAACCTGATGAGGTTGAGTTGGAGGTGGATGCATACTTCGAGGAGCACCCTATTCATATTATAGTTCGTAGAACAGTGGTTCTATGTGGATGGTTTTTTCCTATGGTATAGGTTATATGGCAGCATAGGTGAGCACAAGATGAGACTTGGCAGAGGGGGGCTGATTTACAATCATAGTGGCTAGAGTTATTGGATGTTTCTTCTTCACCACTGGTGGAATTGAAAATCGAGGACGAATTTCTTTAAAGGGAGATGTTTCTAAGAACTAAAATATTCATTTCAGGTGTGTATCTTGATTTTTAGTTCTGTTTTGATGAAAAATGAAGATATGTGGTTTTTCTATGAACATGATGTGTACTATTGAGTACATTCCATGTACCTAGTTTCTGTGTACAATAGCATATCGGTCGTGTAATTGCAGAGTACTTAGCTTGGGAATGACCTGGTAGACCGCTTAATCTAAGGGATATTTAAGGCTACTACATAACATGTACATTTCAAAAAAACACCATGTATCTTTATTTTTATTTGTTATATTAGTGTGGGCACATCTCCGTTCCATAATCATCTTTTTCTCCCAGTTTTGTGTATAGGAGAGCGACCAAATGACCAAAAAACATTGACCACCTCAATATTCTCCATTCAAGCTCTGATTGAGATGTTGTTAGGTGCTTTGGAATCACACTGGTTAATTCTCAATTCCCCAAGATCCATTCTTCTTTATTCATTCTCTCTCATTGGTTATTCATGGATTGGAATTTTTTCTTATTTTTATTGATCTATTTCATTCTTTGTTAATTCAAATACTAACGTTCAAGTGTATCGATCAAGTAAAATCGATGTTGGTGGTTTATGAATTTTGTTGCTCGTTTATGAATTATATATGCTAAACATAATTCATAACCATGTTTGGGGTATTTATTGTTTCGGAATTTAACACTACTTCTTTCTAGTAATAGTTTGACTGATTGTTAAGGTATTGTTACTTAGAAGTAAGGTTTGATAACTAGTTTAGAGGAGACCCCATGGTTAATTTTTTCATTGATTGACTATATTTGGTCATTTGGTCTAGAGTGATTATTAGGCATACCTTGATTTCCATGCCTTTGTTGATTAGGATGGAATTTATTGATTATTTGAAATGCATCTGCTATGCTCTGTGAATGTTTATCCATGTATAAAATATTGATTATATGTGTTGCATTGATATGATATGCGCACTATTTTTCTAATATATTATGAGATCCTTGGACTAGGAAAACACTGGGGGTTTCCATGTTAGTGTTTCCAAAGGACCTTGAGAGTCTTACACCATGAAAACGTGAGGGTTTCCATGATTATTTTCCAAATAGATTGAGAGAGAATAAGACTATGAAAACAATGTAGGTTTCTATGTTTATTCACACAGGACTGTGAGAGCCTTGGTGTAGATAATGACCCAGGGGAATTGACCATGATAGCTACCTAGGTTGTCTTTAATGATTTGTTTAGGATATGATGACCTAGGGGTATTGACAGTTAGAGCTACCCATGAGGTTTTTTATAAGATATTGATGCCATGCTGACATATGGGTATTGACAGTGATAGCTTCCCAGGTATCCATTTTTAAATCATTAGTTCTATGTAAAACTATATGGGTAAGACCATGATATATTTCCCATTGTGTTATTCATTAAAGATTGAATGATTTTGATGAGACTGTTATTCCAACGAATATGCTTGAACTTGGTCTTAATTGAAATTTTTATATTGTCTTATGAGAAATTTATTTGGTTACTATACATAGGGGGATATAGAGCATAGGCTAGATCACAAGATTACAAGATTCAGAGAATATAATAATAATAGTAAATTAATGTAATTGAAAACTATACGATAGTTACATTTTTATAAATCATAGTTTGTTACTTAATTTTACATATTACATACTATATATATATATTCACTATCTGTTGGGAACAGATATTTGGTGGTTTTTTATTGGGATTCATCTCACACCGTATTTGGGTCATGATTTGGGACCCAAACAGATTATATGGCTATAGTTATAGATATGGGGATGTGTTGTTCTTCATCACATACTTGATTTTTATGGGAGCTACAGAGCAAGGAACCAAGCTGAGGCATTTGATGTTGTTGAATTTTACATGCTTCCTATAAATTGGATTCTATATTTTATTACCAGCATTATGGCATCCTTGGTTTCTTTCCAAGACACATGTTACATGAATCATTAATATACATGCTCCAGTGGATTTATTACAATCAGTCTTCCATTATTTACATTTTTTATATGGTATTACTACTTTTGATATTGTTTACTATTTGTTTTCTACTATGTATAATCTACCAATGAGATAATAGGGTCCTTATTACCATACTTTGTCCTCACTACTAATCGATAGCCCCTATAATTAGGGGAAATGTGTTTGAGGTTATGTGACCAACCGTGTTCAGGGAACTTTTGGGTGGCACCCGTATCCGGGACGTTGCAATGTTGTATTAGATAAACTTTCAATTCATATTTTCGATACAATTTGGAGCCTATAGACTTCGATAGGATGGAATATATTGTTGTTAATAAGATGTTCTCAGGAGTCGCTACCTCATGTATATTGAAAATCCAAGTTACCTTGAAAAATGTAATGTTCTGTTTATTCTATTGTTATAGTTGATTTGATATTAGCGTTAGGTGATACATAAGTATTTTTCCCTTATCATTGATATTATTGTGGTTTTATTTTCTAGAAACCTGATGAGATGATGTATTCCCTCTCATTCATCATATAGGATTTTGATAGAAATCACATGCCATAGATTATTTCCATGCTATTTAGAGATAATTACTGATTTCAGACTATTTTGATAGATGGTGTGCTAGATATGCAAGTAGTTTTGATAGATGAAATGATCGAATACTTAATATTTTTATAGGTTAATGGTATCTGTAAGATTTCATTTGGATAGATGCCATTATTTGGTCCCTATGTTTTTATGGGTCCTCTTGGAACAGAATTTGGTGGATAAAGTATGAAATTAAATTTAATTCTATTAAGATATGGCATGAATATGGATTCCAAACATTGATTCATGGGTAGTATGCGTCGTTACTAATAATAATATGTCATATCATGGAAAAATTATATGTTTCTTGGGGTTCTGGAGATGTTTCAAAGGCTTACCTTCTGGAAACCTAGACAACACAGAGTGTGATGTTATGAATACACACCATGTGTTCTTCTATATTGGAGGAAATGAAACTCTTATGTACACGTCGTGTACCATTTGCAGATGATGTGTGGTTGTTAACCATCTGACTGACTATTTGAGCATATACAAGGGATTAGTAAACTCTTCGTAGAACATGTATTGTACATGGAGGAGATGACATGCTATAATCCACCATGTATCTATCTGTGTGACTCATGACACAGGTCTATAGAACTTTTGAGTACAATTCGAGTCTAGTATGAACATGTTGTGTAGCGTTACACCTATAGAAATTGTATAGTTCCATCCGTGTGTGGGAAAACATGGGTTTTTTGTTTTTTTTATAAAAATAAGTGTATATTAAGTACAACCCATGTAGTTCTCTATAGACAGAAATCATGTGAGTCTAGACGTGTAGATGGAAATGGCTAGGAGGGAGGACATGTGTATACACCATGTTGTCGGATGGCATGTCATGTACCTATGATGTTTACATTTCTAGTATGGTTGGGGTACATGTCATTGTAAGATAATGAATGTACATGGCATGTATTCATTATTACACCCTTTTACGATTTGTTCCGATTTTATCCCCTGATATTGCTTGTGGATCTATTAGTAGTTATTTCTGAGTAGTTTTCCACGTAGATCACAATAGTGGAACTTCTGGAGCATTATAATGACTCTTAATAGGGGTTTTGGGATTCCATTATAAATGGAGATATTCTTCCTATAGTTACCATTTACAGTTGTCTCCTTTGAGGGAGACCGTTGTGTAAAAGATCTGTTGGGAGTTCGGACCATCCTGGGTGAGTCTGTGAGAACTATTGCTTCTTGGGAGTCCCTAGTAGGATCCCTCATCTTTGTACCATTTTGACGATCACTGTCATAGGATTCCCTTGTTGTTTTTCATTCAATTATCTCATGTGGGATTCCTCATCTCACATACTTTCGAAGGGGTTTTAATTGAATGAACTGCTTATGTGGTCATGCTTTTTGTGGTTATATAACTGCTGTAGGGTTCCTTTTTGGAGGGCCCAGGCTAGTTTAAAAAGTCACTTGTAGGTTACCATGTTTTTTAAAAATTATCATAATTTCTAACTTGTCATTTGGGAAGGAATATTTTAGTTGTTAAAAGTTTTTATGGAATGTTGGTGAGCCATGACTATTTTACATTGTTTTGTTGAGCTAATGTAGTTTCTCAATGGATTTAGAGCCTAGTGAATCTATTTATCAAAAATTAATAGTGGTAGATGATTCTTAAACATCGTACGGTGGTAGCCCAAGATAGGTAGTACCCTTAGAGCCGACTGTCTTAATTTGTACTGTGAACTTTAGACATTTGTGCAGTCTAGGTGTCAGTTTCCCTAGTAGGACATCTCGTTTTAAATGACAACATTATTCAGAGGGGTGGCCATTTTGCCTAGAATTTTGATGTTGAAAAAATCTTGAGGATCACTTGGTTCTATAGGATAGACATTCCTAGGGCTTGGTCGACTGTTTGGAGGTCATGTAAACCAAACTTTTTTGTGATGGAAATCTTGATACATTATAACCTGAGATAATGGTTATGTAAATGGTGTTCTTTTGAGATAGTTATCATGTGATCCATCTCGTAATAGGATGCATAGGATGGAAAGTCAAAGAATAATACCCCATATAGATTCCTTGATCTTAAAAACATGGGGTAGTGTATGTCGATATACACGATACCCGCAGAGTGTTAAATGATTAACTGATCCATTGAGTTCGATTACATCAATTAGTTTGAGATGTAGTGTATGTTCATGGGTTATCTCTGATGTGGAGTGACCTAAGTGTTATGGGATTTTTTTATCCCACTACTCGGGATGGATTTATTGTACATTGGTGTTTTGACACACCAGTCAGTTTATCATTATAGCTTCATGAGATGTGATGATACATGGTGATCTTGGATCATGGAATGACACTTGTGCATTTATTTTTCATCTAAACTAGCTCGTTTGAGAGAGACTATTTCTTCTCGATGTATAAGACACTCCTTGGTAGGGAGCATCATCTGGTTCTATTTCAAATGTGTTCCTTCAAGGCAGCAGGATAATAGTAATGGACATTTGTGAAATGGTTTTTTACATGAATGATTTTGAGGATTTCATGTCATGTTTATTATTGGTTCCTTTAAGGCGGCACAACATTGTGGTAATCAGTTAAATGATGATGCAATGGCATTTAAAGCATAGATTCCATCAAGATATTGAACAATAGTGGTTCAAAATTCATTTTCAAGTAATCTTATATGTTCTCTTAGTGTAATCTTTCTTATTTGGAGAGTTTGTCCCCTATCTCGATTTCAACCTAGGTGCACTAAGAGATCATATGTTATATGTCTTGGTACAGTTCGAAGTCATTGGACTGGTTCGTGATGTCTTTTTATGTTTTTCCGAGGATGTGTGATCTGATTAGAGGTTTCTGTAATATGGAGTGATACATTATTCCCATGTAAGAACACCATGGATAGAGTATTGATGCCATCCAAATCCATGATGTGACCGCCAGGAAGATTCCATTTTGGGTTCAGTTAGTTTTCTTATGTTGACTTTGGGGCTTCAAAATAATTTCTCACTGGTATGGGGAGTATGGACCACCTTGGTGAGTTCTCATAGATTCTAGGATGATTAATCTAAGGTTAACTCATAATATTAGTTGGTGTCAGATTTAATTATTCATGTGGAAATAATTCCCAAGGGATGGTTCATGATTACATTTTTCTCATGCTCTGGTATGACCGTTTTAGTGATCAAGAGATGATGCGATATAGGAGCATCACAGAGCGATAGGTGTGGGCTTCAATGAATAGAATCATTATCAGAACATGGTTTCTTGGGAAAAGGTGTTATGTTTATATTGTAATATTTCAACCATCTCTGTTGGGAGTTTCTAAAATAATTAATCAGGAGATGGTATGACTCATTACCATTCTTGTTCCATGAGTATGGTTCGAGTGAGAAATCATGAACACCGTGCCAGTTAATTGTGTTTGTGCAATAATAATATGCAATGTCTTTTTAAGAATGATTGAATGAAATTTTATTCATTTTACGATTGGGTTTGACTATTCCTTGTTGTTAGTCTACTGTTATGACCTCAGTTGTGATAAGGTTTTCCTAGTTAAAGAAACACACACCAATAGCATCACTGTAATTCTTTGGGGGTGTGCATTGTAGAGTTTTTTGTAATTTGGTGGTATCATGGTAACAATACCATGAAAGTTGATCTTGGAAGGATCAAAAAGGTTTATCAATTATAGTCAATAAATGAAACGTTCATTGTTGAAGAGAATGGAATGTTGTACATCTCAGATACTGTACATTTTCATGGGGTTACAGACTATAGAATTCTAGATAGGTTTTTCCTGTTTACTTATCGTATTTGGAAAGGACAACATAGGTCTTTGGAATTATAGGTCCTTTTGAGTACAACATAGAAACCCCAGAAAAATGGCTAGTACCAGCACACAATTTAGGTTTTGGAGGACATCAATTAAGCATGAATACTATATTTTTGGGGCACTTGGGAGAGAAACATACCTCTAGGGGAGTTTTCCTAAAAAAATTATTTAGGAAAATATATAGATGAATAATTATAAGGATTCTTGGGTAGTCAATGCCAATCACCGATATGTTGGGAACTAATCTTGCCCAAGACACCACTGATTAGATGGTGTTGATTTGGAAGAGGATGACTACTTTGCAGTCTCGAAAGAAATATTATGTTGATCGACGAAGATGAATTCATGAGTTCGATGTAAAAGATTATGTTTTCTTACGTCTCACATAGAGGTTTGGCACATGAGTATTAGGAGACAAAGGAAGCTTTCACCGTGATATGTTAGTCTGTTTGAGGTTTTGGAGAGAGTCGGGCTGGTAGACTATCAGTTGCAGTTACCTCATAGATACATGAGTATGTATTAAGAGTTTCATATTTCGAAACATTGATGTTACTTTTTAGACCCATATCATGTTTTTTAACCTGAGGCAGTTGAGTTGGAGGTGGATACATCATTCAAGGAGCACCCTATTCACATTGTGAATCGTAGCATGAAGGTAATCTATGGACGTTTGTTTCCTCTAGAATGGGTGATATGGTAGGACATTAGAGTATAGGATGAGACCTGGGAGAGGGAGGCTGACATATGATCATAGTGGATAGATTTTTTCATAGTTTCTTCTTCACCACACTTAGAAGTGAAATTTCGTGAATAATTCCTTTAATGGGGGAAGTATGTAAGAACCGAAATCATCATTTTCATGTATGGATCATGATTTCCGGTTGTTTTGAGGAAAAAGGAAGATATGAGGTTTTTTTATGTACACACCATGTTCCCAATTTCATCTTATAGCCACATACGTTTTGGTTAATGGTTTAGTACATCCCCGTGTGATGACCATGTTGACCACATAAGCTAGGTGTGGGTTGAGGCTACTACATGGCATACAAATTTAATACAAAAAATGTGTAGTTTCCTTTTTATTAGATATATCAATGCAGGGTCTTGTCTCATGTGTAGAACTTTCTTCTTCTCCTACAGTTTTTTATAGGAGTGTGGCAGAACATCTAATGAACTATGAACCCCTACTGGTTTTCCATTCGAACTCCCATAGAGACATCATTGTGTGTGTTGGTATCCCACATGAGGGTTCTCAATTCCCCAAGATAATTTTTTCATGATTCATACTCTCTCATGGGTTTTTAATGGTTTGGAGTTTTATAATATTTTTGTAGATCTACATCATTCTAGGTTGATTCAAGTGATGAAGTTCTAGTACATCTATCATACAACATTGAGGTAGGTAGTTTGTTCCTTTCTTTATTAGTTATTCGATTACATATAATATAGGTACCACATAACCATATTTGGGGTATTTCATGATTTATAATTTAATCAAAATTATTACCTTCAATTATTTGATTGATTGTTAAGGGGTTGTTTCTTATTTGTAGGGTTTGATACCTTGTTTATAAGACACCCATTCTATGCGTTTTCCATATATTAACTATTTATAGCCATTTGGACTATAATTCTTGTATGGAATATATTGTTTTCCATGCCTTTTTTATTAGGATGTAGTTCACTGATTATAAGAAAAACAAGTGGTATGCTCCATGAATGTTAATCCTTTTATTAATTATACAATACATGTGCTACTTTGATATGATATGTGCACTATTTTTCTAAATGACCATGAGAGCCTTGACCAAGAAAAAAATTGGTCTTTCCGTGTTTAGGTTTCAATTGAAACATGAGTTCCTTTGACCAAGAACACTATGGTGGTTTTTATGTTTATATTTCTAGTAGACTGTGAGATCCTTGGACCTGGAAAAAAATTTGGTGTTCCCTGTTTATTTACATAAAACCATGATAACATTGGTTTAGAAATTGACACAGGGTAATTGAACGTAAGAGCTTATAGGATTGTCATTAATTATTTGATTATGTTGTGTTGACCTAGGGGTATTGACCATGAGATATACCCCGGAGGATTTGTAAAAGTTATTTATGGCATTCAAGCCTAGGGGTATTGATCGTGAGAACTTCCCAGGTGGTCATTTGAAATTGATTTTTGCTATGTCAAACAAAAGTGGTTAGACTATAGGAGTATTCACATAGGGTTGTTTATGAATGATTGAATTATTGTGGAGAGTCTTCCTAGCTGAAGAATATGCTTGAACTCGATCTTACATGATTTTTTAGATGGTCTTATGATACATCGGTTTTGTTACTATACATAGATGGTATAGATCTTAGGATAGATCTTGAGATTACATGATTCAATGTAATGAATAATTAAGGTAAATGAATTTAATTGAAAACTATTAGATTTTTATTTTTGGGTACTTCCTAGTTTATTGTTTCAATTTACATATTACATGCTATATATATATATATTATTTGACAGTTAGGCACATATCATTGGCTGTTGACTACTAGGATTCGTCTCACACCCAGTTTGGGTCATGCTTGTAGACCCAAAAATATAATATGGTTGAAGGTATAGGTAAGGGAAAGAACTATTCTTTATCAGGTACTTGATTTCTATTGGAGTTGTAGATCTTGGGATCGAGCTATGCCTTGCGATGCTATTCCAGTTTACATGCATTATGTACTAGAGTTTTTTATTATATTTCCAGAATTGTGACTTGTTTGGATACATTCCTAGACAGATAGGACATGCATAATTTATATAAACCTTCTAGTTGTTTTATTACTATCAGTCTTCCACAGTTTACTTCTATTGTATGGGATTACTGCTTTTTCATTTGTTTACTACATTTTTAAGCTATGTATACACTGCTAATGAGGGCGTTGTTTCCCCAATACCACACCTTGTCCCTCACTTCTAGTCAGTAGCCTCTAGAAATTGGGGAAATGCGCTTTAGGTTATGTGACCAACCAGGATTGTGGAACTTTTGGGTGGTACATGGATTTGGGACAACACATATGTCGATAAATCAAAGGCATTGATATCAGTGGGATGAACTTGAGATGGTTGGAAGGGATAGTTGGAAAAAATTGAATCCAACGAACTATTTTTAATTATTTATGCATTAATTTATTTTTTTTTGATTTTCTGTTATATATGATCAACCAATTAGGTGATTCATCATATTATGTATGAAATAGATGAAATTTATGAGGGATTATATTTTATAATAACATTTTTTATTTGTTTACGTTTTTCTTATCATTGTAATGTGTTCATAATGCTCCTATATTGTGGATGATGGTATATAATTATGTTATAATTATTTACAATATCAAAAATGATAGAATAGTCACATACCATTACTTATTTACCCTTTCTAGTAGTTAGTATCATGTAGAATATGTTATAGTGCACAAAATACATTTTGTGACTTAGAAAATGAAATATTTTTTAGTACTAGGATATAGATGTTATAAAGTAGTGTCATGTATGTTTGTAATTTTTTTACTATTTTATACATGATAATTGGATATAGGATTATTACAAACTAGTGAGAGTCTCAATTCATAGGTTAATTTAACAACTAAATATGGAATGTCCATGATACATAGGAATGTAATTTTCATTCATAGTTTTTGTGTATTATTTTTTTGGTTTCAATTAATATAGTGTCGGATTTACTATTTTTTATTTACTCCTAGCCTAGGGTGGAAGTATTTTATGTGTAAATGAATCATATTCAACACATAAAGTTCAAATATAATAAATATTAATTTATGTGATTGATATGATCATTATTTAAATAATAGTGGTCGATTAAAACCCCATAAATTATATATATAGTGTTTTCTAAAATAGATACATGTTGTGTATTGACTGATTTAGATCATGGTTAATAATTTTTTTCTATGATAATAAATTGAATCCTCACTATTAAAACCACTCATGAATATTATTCTAAACCCTAATACTATGTTAGTTGTTTAAGGGAATTCCATGGGATTTTAAAAAACCTTTATTGAGATATTTTATGAGTTAGTGATGATTACATATGATACTTATCACAGAAACATGAAAATGAGAGTAGATTAACATTATAATTTTACTAATAATTATACAGTGAAATAGTGAAGTCCACTTGATACATATTTCATAATGGTGGGGATTTTATTTTCAACATGTGTGTAACAATGACCCTTTTTGTGTGGTAGTATGAAAAAATAGATCCCTTAATAAAGTTTTATCTCTATGAAGGGTGTATTAGATTGGAGAATCCTTTAGATATATGAAATATATGTTTGAGGAATCTCTTCATGATCACTACCAAATATGGGATGTTTTATCCCATAATTAGGAAATGATAATCCAAATGATGTTATACGACTCATAGTGGGATGGATTGGGTGGTTGAGTTGGATGTCATGACATTTTCTTTTTTAATATTAGCATGTAATTTTAAATTATGATGGTAACCCAAGAGAGGGTGGTTAGATTCACCACATTGGTTCATTGGAAATGTTATGTGTGTATATATTTGTACAGTAAGAATGAAACTGATAAATGTGTGATTTATAATTAGTATTAGAATGTGGATTTTCATGAGAATGTATATTAGATAAGGATGGGCATTGCATGTGAGAGATAGATGATCTGTGGAAGGTATAATTATTGGATGTCAAACCTAGATGATTTGGCATTGATCTATGGATCACATAGATAAACCTACTTAAAATATAAATTTATTATATTATGATATAGTATTAGGGTATACAATATTTGTTCTTATGAAATGAGTATACTATGAGTTGTGATAAGGGTTATGGATTGTTGATATTTTAATTGGTAGACCTTTTGGATAAATTAATATTTTATGATTGTATATATATAATGACATTAAAAACTTTTATGATGTTGATGGGTTATTATTGTGAACTTTAATTTAACTCCTTGAGTTTTTGAAAAAGAAATCAATGTTCTATAGAGTGTACAACAGTCAATATAGATCCTAAATGAATAATGAGATATTATTATTATTATATAAATATGATAATTTTTACCTATATGTTTAATTGGTGGGTATAAATACGATTAAATTAATTTTTAAATACATTTAAAATTCCAACTGAATATAAATATATTGATAAATATTTAGTAATTAATAGATAAACTTTTAGTAAAGTCAGTTTATTCTCTAAAAATATGTTTTTTTAATTCCATTTAATACTTTTTATTTGAAAATATAGTAAATGCGTTATATAAAATTTATAAAGTATTTTTATAAAAAGATATAATTTTTTTTAAAATAATTACAATATTAAGAAAGGGGGATTTTTTTAAAATTTTCACAGAATATCTGTTTTTATGTTAATAATGAAAAATATTGATTTTTTTTAAAACTACCAGTTTTTATATTATCGTGTAATTTGATGTCCAATTATATTTCTTGTTATATAATAAATATTAATTTGAACAATTTTTTTATCACAATTTTATTTATTTTATTTTTATCCATAATTTTTAATTTTGATTGTGTAAATTTATTTTTATTCTTAAAAACACAACACATAATTTTTTAAAAAAACAATATTAATTTTTGTAATGATTTTCCATTTTAATTAATATAAATAAACCATTATAATGAATTATTAAATTTAAATTTATATATTATATATCATTATATAGAAATTAAAATTCATATAATAAATATTACTAGCAATAAAGTTAATGTGAAATATTATTTTCCTTTCAAATTAATTTTTTTCTGAATAAATTATTTTCCCATGATTTCAGTTTTTAATTTTAAATTAAATTACAACACTTTTATAAATTGATCCTTTAAAATTTAATTTAATATTTTGAATCAAGATGGGAAAATTTGGTAAATTGTTCCCTTTAATTTATATTTTTTAGCTATAGTAACCAAAGTAAATAATTATCACCATTGTAAGCATAAATCTGATAATTAAAGTAAAAAATAACATAATAAGGACTAAAAATTTACCCTGAAAATTAACATTATCCTATTAGATGATAAAATTATGGCCCTTATATATAGCTATGATTTCGTGGGATACTAGTTTTTGGGGAAACTACTGGGTTTATGAGGTTATTGTTTCTCATAATATCCTTTAATGGAAAAGATTTTTTAAAGCATTTTTAGAATTTTATGGGCCTCAATGACTCGTTATGAGTATTTTTATATCATTTTCCCTTGAAACCTATTTTATGGTTTTCAATGAGAAATTTTTAATATAGTCATAGGCCCATTATTATATTTATTAAATGGATAAAAATACAATTTTAAGACATAATTAGTAGTTGGATGAGGTTTCTATGGATATTTTATGTAATATTAGATGATGAGGTGGTTATAAAACACCATGGATATGAAAACGATATCATAGGGTATGATTCTAATGGGAAATAAGGGATTATATTTGAGCTTATTGTGGTAAAGAACCTAAGGTGTGTCATAAAAATATTTAACACTTTATTAGTTTTTAGGGAATATATTTTAGGTTCATAAAAACATGACGTGACTGAAATGTTATCATTTATTTAGGTCAAAAGTTTTGAAATTTGTTTGAGATGATTATATATAATTTGAATTTAATGTTATATAGTAAAACAATGTTTTTGTGTGTGACCATTTTAAATAATTCTCATTAGGTATCTAGTTTATAAATACTGTTTTTAAGCCATTAATGGGGACATTGTAATTATTTATGATGTTTTACTCCAATCATAGAGATAGAAAAATGGTATTTAGTGTAAAAAAATCATTGATTTTGAACAAAAATGATTAATTAATTATGTAACTTTGGGTTAGTGGAACACATGATAAATTATATATAATGATAATCATATGGTGGGGAGATCACCTTTGAATTATAAGGAATGTATCTATTCTCCTGATAAATGAACAATAAAAATTCAGTATGACAAATCATCATAACCCATTATATGATGTTTGAGGTTGTCATTGTTGTTTGGGTATAATCTGATATTCCCTGGTGAATAGAAGTGATCTTTTTTATTTCATGATTCATATCTTTGGTTTTATATCAATTTTATTATAATTTAGTAAATTCTATATATTTAGTAACTGAATATTATTTGATTTAGGATATTATATGAGGTCAATATTTGTACAAATAATTTTGTTTCATGTAGAGTGAATGAGTTTATATATTCAAAAATAAAGTTTTCATTAATTTTAATGATAAGTGGGATATATGTTTTGAATATTAGGTGTATATGGTCATAAATTCTAAGGCATAGAAATGGGTGATTTCAAATCTATCTTAAACAAATGACATATACTAGTATCTATTTGACATTACAATTCATGCCTTTTGAGATACCATTGGATTTTCCATATTATCATGAGATATGAAATCCATTGGCATCATAAAGTGTTTTCCATAAATATTTTTAATGGAACATGGCAATAATGTATCAAATAATGATTTTAAAATATAATTGGATTCAATGAAGAGAAACTATAATCATGTTTTTCATTTTCGAAATACATAGTTTATTAATTATAATTGGAGTAATGGGTTTTAGTGGAATCTATGATTGGATTGAGTATCAAAAAATATACATTAGATAATATTTATGTTTTCTTTACGTTGTTTGTGACCACTTAGAGTTGGAATTAATCATATACCGGATGAAAATGGAAACTAATGGAGTTTAAATTATGTTGTTTTTATCCTAATAGTGTTCCCTAATTTGAAATATCACTCGTTGAGGATACAAAGGAAGATAATAGTATTTTTAAGGTACTATTTGTAATTTTTGAATGGATTAATACTATAGAAGAATAATTATAACTATCTCAAAGATAAATTTATAGGCACAAAATTTTTATTGTATATCACCTACAAATATACAAGATAAACCCCTCCACTATAACAATTTATCATTATGTGTGCATGAAAAATAATGTTCTATTTTAATAATGAAATATTACCATAGGGGATCAAATTTATAAGATATTATATATGATATTTGTACCCATAATATGTGTTTAATCAAGACCATGATTTCTCTAGGAGGAAAATGGGAGAGAGATACTGATATACGAGATTAGTGGATTGAGATTTTCATCAATAAGGCTTTTTGTTGAATATATAGAATATGAAATATTATGGATGGGAATATATAATAAACCATAGACAGAATGTTATGAATTTTATTCATTTCTTGTAATTTACTGTCTGTTTTTCTTGTTTTTGACTGTAAAATTAGTAAGTTTGCTCGAGAAACAAAACATGAGGAAATAGTGAAAATGGAAATCAATAAATAAAATGAAATAGATACCAATAAGTACCTCATATAGAGAATATAGGAGGAAAATATATTCATTTTAACCATATAATATATTATTTACCCTATTTGGTAATCTAGTGATCCATTTGAAACATGTTGGCCTTTAGTGTATTTATTCATATTTTAGCGAAATTAATTAGTTGATAAAATAGTTATAATTTGGACTCATTCCGTATTTAGATAGCCACACATACCATACCCCATACCTAATTTTCTCATTTCTATTTTTATATTATCATATATTTAATCCTATTATCACATTCGATATATCTCGTTGGATCACTTTTAGTATGTATTTTTTTCATTTATTTATTAAGGGTTTATAATACTATTTAATCATTTATCACATTAAATATCTAATTTTATTATTAATATCAGGTTTTATAATTTCTTTTAATTTACACAATATTCAATGTGGTGTCTCCTTCTGAGATGATGTTTGTGTTCCCTAGATTACCCCATTTTTATATTTGTTTTTCTTATACATTATGTAATGTACATAAGAACAAGGTTTATAGATCAACCAAGAGTGAAACTGAATCTCATTTCATTTCTCGTAAAGTGGTGAGTATAGACTATATTATCAATGAAAAGTACTATATATTTATGAATTAATCACATGTGTATCAATGTACATGTATCTTAAAAATTTTATTGGGAAATGTTGGAATATGAAAAAAAATATAGGGTACTTCTATGTAGCATTATTTATTAGACCTTAAGAGGTTCCCTTATGTACTCCTTTTTTAATGGGTGGTTTATATATGTGGTATTGTAATAGAATGTTAGAAATGTTTTGAATTTATGAAATAGTTAGTGGTCAATACGACATGGTCGTTATGTAATGGGTGGTTATATGGATTTTTTCTCCATACCCACAATGGAAGGATTAGGCGATGTTTTTCAAGGTGAATGACACTTAGGGGTGAATGTAGCATAATGGACGAATTTTTTATACATAATCTATATATAATTTTTGGGATTCCCCAATGATTAATTTTTTTGATAACCCGTTCACCATTGGTTGTTATTTTGGTGATAACATTCTCACCTACGTTTTGTTTATTTATGGTTATAATGCATCCCCATATTCATGTAATTATAAAATATGATAACTACTTCAAAATAGTTTATTTAGGTGAGATATAATAACCTATTATCGTTATTTACGATAATTGATGATAACCCATACACCCATTATTATTTAAATTAGGGCTAATAATCAATTCACCCAAGCATACTATGATTAATAGTGGAAACCATTCAATAGTGCATTCTACTATGGGTGATAATTGGTCGAAAATTTCTTATTTTGATTGTTAGTGATTCAATTTCCCATATTACTGTTATGATTATTGGTGATGATTAAATATATTTATTAGTAGAGTTGATAATTCCAACAATTATTATTATTATTGTGATAACCCATTTTTCCATGCTTATTTTGATTATTGGTCATAACCCATTCACCCATGTTTATTATCATGAATGGAGATAATATGTTTACCATTATTTTTTTATAATTATAGGTGATGAAAAATTCAAAATCATTATTTTATCTGAATATAGGATAACACATCCTACAAAAAAATGAGTCAAATTATGTGAGGTCACTCATTAGAGTGTCTTATTAGAACTTGATGATGCGATTAGGGTTATTATTTTGTTCTATTATCTACTATAGGATATTAAAAATTGACCAAATATATAATCTGTTGTTATGGGAAATATTGGTCATCGTATACTAATTATATTTTTAAAAAAATGCATAAACATTTCTCATGAACATTTCTCGAGGGTTGTGTTGGAGATAGTTATAAGGGATTTGGATAAAAGTTTGGGTGAGACCTCAAACCACATTTTTTATGTCTCCATTTTTTTATTTACTCTGGATTATATCATGTATGAGACATTTACCTAAAATCCTAATTTTTAATTTCAGGTTTCTTATTGTTATGACAAGATTATCATTAAAATTTATATAATATGATATTATATTAAGTTCCATGTTTTATTAATATTTCACTATTATTTATGGTTTTATGTTTAGTGGTATAGTATCCCCACATTGATGACAGACTCACTCCAGTATTTTTTTAATGTATATGCTATGAAGAGGCACTCATGAGCTCACATAATGCTCTATCATAGGTATTTCATTTGTAAACCATGGTGGTAGATTATATATAATGTTTTTTTAATTAAGTAAATTGTTCATAGAATGTTATTAATTTTTACGCAAGTATTTGTATTTGAAATCTCCAATGATATTGAATGTTTTTTTATCAATATATCTATGAAAAGATGATTATAAATAAAAAAAATTATTTAAAAATACAACTACAAGATTTCAAAAATATTATCATGGTGTCATTTTATTCACTATACAACAATATGGACTTAGTGGTTTATTTATATAAAATATATATTTATCACTAAATATGATATCATCTTTTTATGTTTTCATTTTTACCAAATGATTGTTAACAATGAACAAGTAACAAATCAAAATAAAAGATTTATATTTTTTACCACACAATTTTATCCAAATTTATGCTATAATATTTTAAATTTTCACTCAAATTGATAAACTCCCAAAAAATTATAGATATATAATACTATAAAATGAATAAAAAAAATGAAATAAATTTGTCGAATTAAATAAATTTTGAACAAGTTAATTATTTTTTAGTATGTAACATTTCCCTTAATTTATGTTGTAATGAATGATGAGGTCTATTTATAATATCATTATGATACCTATCATATGTTTTTGTTTCTCTATATACATTATCTCACAAAGTATGAAAATACATAAAAAATAAATCCATGGAATAACAAGCCAAGTGAACTTTGAATTGAATTTATCATGATTTATATTATTCCAGTGATGATAAATCATGATAAATAATTTTATTTTTGTGAGATATATCTAATGAAAATAAAGAAATAAATAATGAATAATTTCAAATTTACTGTTTATAGTAATTTACATCATACATGTTATGTCAGTTACTGAACGCATTTTTCCCTTATTTATAAATAATAATTTGTTTTTCTCTTTTTATTTTATTCACATCCCTATTTATCAATATTTTTAAATAAATATCACTATACAATGATAAAAACATTAAAATACCGCCAACATGTTGTTTTTTAATACATGGAAAATCAGTGTCAGAATCAAATTATGAAACTATATTTTGTAATAACATTATTTCATATATTTAAAAATTAAAACATTAGAATTACTTATTTGGATATATTACACAGACTCTTGAGACCCTGTAACAAATGTAGAAAATATTTTATTTTTCAACCCTAAAAAAAATATGTTTGAGGAATTAACTATTTATTCATACTAATAGCAATAGGAAGGAGATAAATTTTAAAAAAACAATCCATAAAATCCTCTCATGTAGTGAATATGTTATTTTTTCAATGAAATTTCTAACAATATCAATAAAAATTCACAGAATGTTTCTTAATATGCATATCGATTAAACTTTCTCACCAAAAATTTGATGACCAAAAATATTAATCAAATTATATGTTTTTGTAAATTACATTAGACATACTAATGAATAATAATTCACTTTTATGATGATTAAAAACCATTCAAAAATAAATAGTTAACCTAATAATCCATTATAGGAATTTATATCCAGTAATACACCAATATAGATTCTTGTTCCCAATATAATTGTTAAATTATTGATGATAATTATTCTATAGATGTCATATTGAAAGGAAAATGATATATATGTTGAATCTAAAGAACTGTGGACGTTTCATTATTCTAAATCACATACGTTTTTAAAAAAATTATTAATATATTTTCTTATAATATTTTACAACATTGATTTTTCCTACTCGAGGTTTGTCTCATTTTTTGGTTTTTGAATCATAGGTCCTTAAAAGGGAAAAATAATGATTTCGCCATTAACAAATAACCTCATTTTTTCTCTAATTATATACTTGGTCTGAGAAAATGGAATTACACGAGGGTGAAATTTTGAATTTTTATTCACCTGTTTGATTTAACAGAATACTCTAATTTTTAAGTAAATAATGTTTTATTCTATAATTGGGAATTGATTTATTTCATAATTGAGAGCTTTGAAGAAATTCTCAAAACTATTATTGTATTCATAATTGAATATTTTTTTCAAATTAATTTATATATTATGTGCTTAGTTTTTAGGACATAGAACTATATTTTGTGGGCCTTCATTATTAATCTTATTATTCATTTTATTATAATTATTATTATTATAGGGGTGATAAAGTGGTGACGAAATGTCATAATGACATAAAATTAGTATACATAATGTTGATTCTGTAGAATGTGAAATTTTTTGTGGTGTATATCTATTCATAGATAGTTCACAAACATTATTGCGATTTTTAAGGTATTTATTTAAGAGGGAAATTTATTAGTTACTTTATTACAAGAGTTAATAAATACAATAGTTACTTTAATATCCAATTTCAAACATTCCCTCATTATATAGATTGATAATAATCATAACCTCCATCTCTATTTATGTTGGAAGAAGATATTTGACAGAAAATACATCTCACACTTTCTTGAGACAGCTGAAGACATTCATTATAAATTATCTACAAATGATGTGTTCAAATAAAGGAATAATCACCATGGATTTAAAAAATGATAACCATGTGAGACATTTTATTTACTTTTTCCCAAATTTTTATTTTTTTTATAAATTACTTCTCATTGATCGAAGAAATTATACATGTATTCTTGAAAATAATGAGAAATGGGAATATATAATTAAATATGATAATCAGGAACATTTTGAATATCTAAATAAAATATTGTTCACATAATGGATTTACAAGACATTAATAATTGATTATTTGGGTGGATACCATATAATAAATTAAATTTTATCTGTAATTATGATTAGTGAGAAATTATTATTGTATAATTAAATTTCATGATTTCTGTTTTATAACTTGAATGGAATAATTTTATGGAGATTTTAAATATTTATATTTCAAAAAATATTAATAATTTTACTCCTGGATTACAATAATGATGGATTTTAGATTTAGAATGGAATTAATGTGAAAAATAATTTAATACTTAATTTCTTCCAAAATTCATCATCATGAACATGATTGTCATGAACCAACCCGGGTCGACCCAGAAACGGTCACCGAAGAGGATCTATATCAAGGCCCAGGATAGATTTTTTATCCTCTCGGGATGGTGACAAGTGTCAAGGGAATCAATAGAGCAATAAAGTGAACGATTTCTTCTAAATAATAAACAAAAGATGTGGAATAATAATAGTGTAACCAAAAGCAAATATGATAACCAAAGTGAACATCATCTATACATAATCAATCAAGGGACTTTAATAATGAAACCTAGAAAAAGTAAACTAAAATCACCATTTTTAAACCAAAAATCATATAACTAATGGGGATAAACCGTCAAACAAACATACCCCCTTAAACTTTTCCACTAGGAATGTTACAAACTCAATTTTAAAGACACTTCCTCTCTATTCCTTTCCTCTAACAAAGGACAAGGCCCAAAACAACAATTACTTCTAAGAATAAAATTTAAAATAATGAACAACAGAAACATCCAATTTAAACCATAATCACACGGAACCCATGGGAGAATCTAAGAACCCAAGGAAGAGTTGAAATAAAGGATGGAATTGATATTACATGTGTTGAATGTCTCCCTACCCTTAATCTTTATTCCCCTAGATATAAAACAATGTATTCTATTTGATCAGTCAATGTCTAAGGATTTCCAAATCCACACACACCATCCTATTAAACCAAGTACTCCTCCAACACAACCAAGTGGAATATATTCCTCTATCCCCAAAAAAAGAGCAAATCAAATCCATTTTACAATAGTCTTCCATCTTAAATTAAAAATTATTTTCATCATGGGTGGCCAAAATGGACTCCACATCAATAGGAAGGAACTAAAACTGATCAAATTTAGATGGAACATCATCATTTCCCATAGTGGGTATCCCCAACAATAAAAACAAACATGCTTCACCCGATGAAATGCTCCAACCTGGAAAATCTGACATGACCCAGCATATGAACTCCACACATTGGCCAAAAATTCCCCACCATAAGGGGACGATGGGGAGGGAAATAAAATAAACACCCATATAAATTACCACTAAAACCAAACTGTTCCTAAAAGAGGGAATTTATATAATATAGAAAACAACCAAAAAAATTATACTATTCACTCCCCACCGGAGGAGACATGAACCACGAAAGAGATCCCCACACCCCGACGGTCACATGACTGCCAGAAATGCTTCACTCCAAAACCTATGGTTGGAGCCTTGATGTTTAAAGCATCATCTTCCCCCCAATTAGGATCTAACATTATTCAAATATCAAGGAATGAATTTTAGATATAGTAATGGAATAGACATCCATTTATGACTTAATAAAATCATATTTTCTTAATGGAAATGTGATTCAATTAAAATAGGATTTCTCAAAAGATCCACATCATCCATTCTTATAATTCCAAGAGAAAAAAACACCACAAAACACCAACATGCACAACTAATAAAACGGAAAGAAAATTCACAACCAAAGAGACTCTATTTTGAGACCAATAATTTCCCTACTCCTACAAATGGATTGTGTTGTCCTTATAAGGATTGGGTTTGAGTCCACAATGATTCTTGGAAAACCCCTAATAGAAACGTTGCAATTAACCAAATCAACTAGTGTTGTGACAGTGTCTTGGAGTACACATGATTTATTTTATATTATGCCTCTATTTACCACACTGATGACACATCATGGAATTGAGACCTGAATAGGTTTAAAAAATATTCAAAGGCCTCCTAATTCCCCTAATTTCACCATAATCTCCATGATGCTTCCCATTATTCTTAATGGATTCACATTCACCACATAAAATTGTATGAGGATGACTCACCATCTCAAGTCCTCCTTCTAAATCTACTTTTAAATGAAATTCATTCTTTACCCCATCATAGAAGGTGGTTAAATTGAGTTATTCCACCTTTGACTGTAGCTCAGAATGGAGGTCGAACACAATATTTTGTGCCTTCATGTTATTATTCGCAAAATATCCCATATCATGTAAAATTAGGTATATATTGTAAATGTATAACTCCAACACGGATCCAACACCCCAATGAATACAATACATCTCCATTTTCTTCCTCACATTTTTCATCTATAAAATGAATGGTTGGATGAATGAATACTTGATGAACTCTCAAATAAAATTTCACCATGGTATTCCTTGATACACTGGTGTAAACCCATTCCATATTGAACTATCATGAATAATTTTGGAAATATTCACCATTAATGACTCAGAAAACTCAAAGAAACTAAAGTCCATCACAATCTCCAAAAAAACATTGTTGCCTTGAGAGGATCTTCTTGACCATAAATATGGAAAGAGATCAACATTCATAATTCAATAACATAGTAAATGGGTTGATCAACTGGAATGTTTTCAAATGTTGCGCCACCCAATGCCGCACCTTGGGTATCCTTCCAATCATTATGGGGACAGACACTAAAAATAGGAAAAAAACTCAATCATTATCAATCCATTTAAAACTACATAAGAAACCTCATTCCCAAAGTAGATGAATACCATTGAAAAACATAAAATTAATTTCCAATTTATAAATATTGAATTAAATCCATTTTTTCACATTTTAAAACACATGTGTACAATGAACGGTTTGAACACATAGTTTTGAAAATCATGCACCAACTGTGTGATATGGTCTTGTCCCTAGGAAGTGGATTACCACATGATTTAGACATAGTTTCTGAAACCATGTGTAGGCCACGTGCCCTCAATTAGATAAAAAATAGAGATTAGAAGGTAACCTTGAGAAAGCCGCATAATTTTTTCACAAACCACGCACAGACTATGCACCAACAGAAAACACCCAAAAACTCAAAATTTAAATATTAATAACACCAAGATCAAATGATAGAAATCAAGAAAAAAATAATTAATCACATTAAAACCAATATATCTCATTAAAAAAATTTCTAACAATTATAGAAGCCTAATTTCATTAAATATAGCTTGACTGAAAACTAAATAATTATTATTTAGAATGAATTCCAAAAATCTATTCTAAAAAATTTCTATTTTTATAATCAAGTATTTTCAATAATCTATATATATATATGTTAAAAAATATAATATCATTATAAAATTTTAGTTTCACCCCAAAAATCATTTTAGATAAACAAATTTTTTTCTTATAAAATTTTTAAAGTTCGTTATAAAAATCAACTTTCCACATTCCAACACAGAGTCATTATAACATTAATTCATATTTTCATAATTGTAAAAAAATATTTTCAGAAAAATTTTCAGAATCAGGGATTATCCAAAACAACTCACAAGGGGAAACTAGTGTCGATGGGTGACTCGAATATACGATTGCTAGTTATACACCAGTCACACCACCATCACATAGAGTATTGTATGGAAACGTCCCCACCTCCCCATGAGTTTCTAGGACCTGCATACCCAGAGAGGCCACTACCCAACTCATTTTTCATTTCCCAACACCAATATATCCACATGAACCAATGAAACCGATAATCTCAGAAATCCCATGGTAACCTAAGGTTCAAAATGGGAAAGAGATTGTGATGCCAATCCCACACCAACACCTTCAGCCCTAAAATACAACTCATTCTACATTGACATGCCCGAATTACAATGGGATCTATAAAATAAAGGCATGCTAAATATTTCACCTCCTGTGATACAATTTTTTCAAGAACCAACATGGGGTGACCCTTAACTGGTCCCCTGAGGTGATTTGTGGTAAGGCTCGAGAGGCATTCCTAATCTTCCCTGGATGACATCAAGAACCATGTGCATTAATAGAGAAATAATGGGAATGATTTCTCCGAATAAATAAACAAAAGAAGTTGAATTATAATAGGGACTCCCAAGATAAATATGATAACTAAATAGAGCATTATTTTAACATAAAATGAAAATAAAACATCATAAAAAAGGATACACCCGAAAACTCAAACTGAAACAAACAATCATTACATCACTATGTGACCTTGAGGCTCCCTCTCTAATCAATAACCATCCATCGTAGAGCTGATTGAAAGCTAGCTAGAACCTATTGAATAAACTAAAAACAATATAGGACTATAGGAGTGAGTATTAAAACATAGAATGTAGGACCAGAAAAATATGTTACCAATAAATATCCATTAAAAAATGATACATTGATTTCATGTTTGAAATAAAATATATAAATATTGGTTTTCCAAACTTTTTCACTTTATATAATGAAATTCACAATCCATTACCCTCATTAATTATAAGACATGCACTCATTCATGAGGTGAGTTAGGTTCACAGGAAAAAGTCAAAAAGGAATCTAAATGGAAAATTTTAATTTTTCATGAAAAAGGGAAAATGAAATAAAATTTTCTTTAAAAAACGATTCTTAAAACTACTTTAGAAAACCACACCTTCATAATATACCAATAAAACACCAAAATCAAGCATAAAAAATATAGTCTCATAGTTTTGGAAGTGGGATAAAAGTATTGATGTCTGAGAAACACAGGAATACCTTGAAACACAGAGGAGAACGGGAACATACAATACATGTTACTCTTCTTGAGTTCATTCCATATTCATTGACATCCTAAGAAACAAATGTCTAACTATTTCCCTACCTGGTTTGGTTGAGGGGCCTAATCCCATTGCAACAAACCTAATTTTCCAACTACAATGGGCCACTGGATAATATAATAATTGTGAATAGTGTATAAAAAATTCATAGAATTCCCCATGATATGATAGGTTCCCATGTTATGTTTTAAAATAAGGGGTTCAATACAATTCAACAACAAGCCACATTCACATGAAATTATACAAATCGCACAAACTGACACCACCTCTACCACCACACGGGAATTCCATTATATTAAAATAAATATTACATAAGGGATGTCACATACCGAAGAACCTCCAATATCATGATCTACCTACAAGGCATGTGACCTAGAACAAGAATGGTTTTTTGTATAACCATTCCAAAATTCTAAATAAGCCATACAACACATTCACATATCAAATATTTCATGAAAAACTAGGCCCAATCTAATTTCATACCAAATAAATTTATAAAAACATTTGAGAAACAATAATAAATATTTTATAATCAAAAATAAATTTACCAAAACCAAACCATACCTATAAAAATCATAAACCACTGGAAATATTCAACCATGAAATTTAATAAACACTTAGTGTTCACAACTCATCAAATTCACAAAAACATTCACACCACTTATAAAAATACCTCATCTCTCATAAAAAAACATTATATTTGTCAAAGATCAATATTTTACAATCATTGATGGGGCATGAACAATGAAATCTATGAAATATTAAATCTAAATGGAATATGCCAAGGGATCCCACCCCAAATCACATCCACTTCAACTATGCCATAGCAATAACCCTCCACAAATGTTTTAGGAAGTAATAAAATCCCCAAGGAACCCTATGATAAAAAAACCCCAAATTTGTGCCACCCTAGGCATAAAAATCATCCATGCATGGTCAGTAGGGTTAGATGAGAAGGGGAAATGGGAGAAAATCAATTTATAAAGAGAGGGGATCCAAATAATTTCAGACTGTGGGATGACTCCCGAAGAAACCACCACAAAATCACATTAGAGATGGTTGGAGGATCCAAAAATCTCTTTGATAGTTATCCAGGTCTAGGGATTTCAAGTGGGGTGTCCAATAGAAGAAATCCCACGTAAAAATATGGGAAAACCCCAAAATTCCCTTTCTAGAGTGGGTTATATGTTTAGCTCACACATTCTAGAAAATTGTGTGAAAACCATGAAATTTTCCATACTCTACTGTGTTATAGGCCACAAAAATTGGCATCCTGGTCAATAAACGCTCGTGAAAACTTTGTGACCCCCTGCAGGCATACAACATGCTTAAATAAACTATTCACCTTAATCGTGAAACCTTGAAAAAGTCTTAAAAATCACCATTTTCATCCCAAAATTTATATAATTCAAGGGGATATCCCAAAAAACTATACCACATAAAAAGGTTCCATTAAATGTGTTACAATCTCATTTTTCAATAGAAATTCTCTTCATATTGTCCCTCTATCAAATGTTATGGCCCAAATAAACAAAAACATCCAAGGCTCAAAATTTAAATGAAGAACGTCTGATACCTACAATTTCAACCCAGTAAACCTAGAACCCAATAAGGAAACTATGAACCGATATACGATTCAAATGAATGATGGAATTGAAAATATATTTGTGATAATGATGTTATATTAATAATATTATACATAAATAATTGGAAGAATAAGTGGTAAATATTTTTACAAAATCTCGGATATAATTATTATTTTTTATATGCAATCTCGATTATCCGACTTGTAGTAAAATAATAAATTTTTACAGTATATTGAGAGTTAAAATATACTAAAAAAAATTTCTTTTTTGAATTTTCAAAATATTTAATATAATTTAATTATTATTACATGTTATTTATTTTCATTATAATGGAATAAACAAAAGGATTACTATTACAGGTCCTATAATTTTTATTATATTGAGATTTTAAACATGTGAACATGTAATAACATAGAGAGAGGGTTTTGGGTGTATGTATTATTTAATAAATAATAATTACGGTGATTAATGATGTGTTTAATTTGAGAAACAGTTATATTATAAAAAAATTATAATCTATTCCATTTTTATACATTAATAACATTGAACTGCACTTTTTTATTAATGAAAATGATATCAATGTCATTATTATTATTATTATTATTATTACCACATGAATAATCATATTTTCATTCGGTATCGTCATGTTTTTTGATATATATCAATGTTTACTAATAATTATAAAATTATTATTATTATTATTCTCAATGGATTGTAATAATAACATGATTAAAAATTACAAACCATTAATCTGTGAATGGAAAAATAAAAGATGTCTGAAAATGACCCATGTGAGTTGTAGTATTGATTTAAGAGGTGATGAGTTTAACAAAAAGGGGATTTGTAGTCCAAGGTGAAAGTTGTAGCAATGTTCATAAAAAGAAAATTATGTTTTTATGTTGTGAATATTAATAAAACTATGGTGTGTAATCCATTTTCACACATCATATATTTCACTGTATTTTAGTTTTTGGGAGTAATTAATATCCCATGACATGCATCTATGAAATTTATAATATTTGAAGAATAATTTATTTTAGAAATAATTTACAATTCATATTAAATATAAAAATTTGTGTGATTATTGGTTACCTAATTTGTATTGTCAGGGTGAGGGCCTTGTCGTATACCCCAAAGATGTCCAGTCTATTCAGCAGGACTGACGCAACATTTATATCACCTATACACATTGTGTATCTTAGTTTGTGTAATAATATTTTGATTTTCATTCTATATATATAATAATAAGTGATATTTATGATTATTCATGTTAAATACATGTTCCATGCTATAATAAAAGTTCTTAGACATTATAAAAGAGGTTATAGTTTCTAGAAACACACATAAAAGACATCCAATATGGCCCACTTTCCCTATACCCCTCAGAATATATCCTTTAACCCTTCACCACTTGATTTGTGTCATAAAAGTACTTGAACAACCTATTCGAGGGTAACTACATAATGTGTAACCTACCATACATGACATATACTAGTAATTATGTAGTATTCTTTATATATTTCCACCTTGGTATCAATTATATACTATTTAATAGTATATTTTGAGTGTTTATTCATATAGAATGTGGTAGTGAGTATATCATCATCATCTATGGTTTATATACATGAAAACTATAGTTTCATGTATACATAGAAACTATTTCAAGTGTGGTAAGGAATGTAGAGAAATCAAAAGTTTTGTAACCCTATTAGAGAATATATGTCTCCCTGTTATGAATCTTTAATGTATTTAGTTAATTAGGTAAACACTACATTATTATAGAGTATGGGTCTTCCGAACAATGATTTGGTAACACTCCATATTGGTGAAGAATGTACATGATCGGGAATGCATCCTCCATAGCGGTTGGTTACCCTTTAGACTGAGGTTTCCTCCACTGGGAAACAAACCCCCCATCTTCTACGACTACTATATATCTTGTATGTTATTGGGGTAAGATAGTTTGGTTGAACTAGGTTCTATAGTGACCTAGGTATAGTAGATTCTTTTTCAATGTAAGGATTTTATATATATGATATTAGGCATTCGATATACATGGAGATGACCTGGAACAGTTCAACACCATAGATTTAAAATGTGATTCATGGATTTTATGATGTAGAAGTTATTAGATAATACATGTTATATATGTTATTTTATTACATATATAATTGATCCATGAAGAATCAGTCTTCCATTATTTATGAGATTTATGTTTTTTCCATGATCATTATTGAGGTGTGACCTATAGTTGGCCTAAGGATATAAGAAACAATAGGTCTTACCCTTTCCTCAACATCCATATATACCTATATAATGTAATTCATCATAAAGAAGATCTGATCTATGGTGATATGAGAATTACCTATGTTTTTATGTTTGGATTCCTATTATGAATATATGGGTTTCCACTTCCTTTTTGGTTACTCATTTGAAAAAGGGATTTTATGTTGGGTAGTTATCATGCCTTCCATTTATTATTTTTGGGTATACTTCATGGTACATTTATACTAACCCCTACTTGGGCCTTATTCCCACACATTTCCCATATGAGAAGATAATGGAATTTATTGTTAAGGGTTGGGACATAATGGATATGAAGCTATTAATGTGGAGTGAATGGTTCTTGATGCAATGCGATACTTGAAGGTGGAATATGCTATAGAAAATCCTCCTAGAGAGGTCAAAGGGATAACTAGAATTTATTTTGTATCTTTTATGGAATACATAATAAAAAGATTTAGTGTTTCCTTTATACACAAACATGACGATATATTGTGTTTCATGTGTTTTTGAAAACATTCTTGGATTACCATATGTATTATTGTTGTATAGAAATTTTTCATATATTTCATGGTTAATTGTTAAATTTTACATTTAATCTACTATTAATTTATGGTTTTATTCTACATATTTTATTTCATATATATTATAATTTTTCATTTTCTATGTCCTTTCATGTTTGTTTATTCCATCATTGTTCTAGTACCCAGACTCTATCCTATTAATGATTGTCTTAGGGGGGGAAATTCCATACCACTAGCCATGGTGGGGTCAGATTGGGTCAAATAATTTATGAATGTTATTAATGGATTTTGTGTATTGGTTAAAATTCTAATATTTAGCAATCATATAAGGATTGGATTGGTGGATTTTACATTATTTTATGGTGATTTAGTTTATTTAATATATTAGATAACCTAAAACTAGTGTGATAGTTAATGTACCTATTCAGAAGGACCACCAAAAACAATTTATCGATATAAAACACTATAGAATTAGTTTTAGGGAATATTCAGGAAGGTACATGCATTATCTTGTGGGTAGTTATGATTATTTGTGTTCATCCAATGTTATCTCAACTAGATGTTATTTATTCATTTTGGGATTATTTTATCAAACAATGTATACTAGCCACATATAGAAAACTCTTATATAGTGGTAGGGTTGTTGGGTCCTCTTCATGTTCTTGACCCTCTCATTTTCAAAGAACTGAGTGATGAGGATATTATATATATATTCAATTAAAAAAAATCAATTCCCAAATCTATATGTATATTAATTTACCCTAATTCATTGTAAATTCCTATTTTTAAGAGTGAAATGTAGTTCTGTATGTGTTAGATGATACTAGCTATAGGTAGTGTATGGTTTAGAAGTTTTATTAGAAGTTTTTTTCTTGACTATGAGGTTATGGTAATCCAACTATAGTATACATTGGTTTATACTATGACTCATTCATTCTATTCAGTCAAATCACTAGTTTTATTGACATTTATTATTTCATTTGTTCCCTTATAGAGAAATTAGCCTACAGTAGATAAATATTCTCTCTAACTCCTGAAGTGACTATTCTAACCTAGTTATAGTTTGAGGCATTATTTAGGATATGTATATGTCCATTGAGAAAATGGAGGATCAAGTTAAAAATATGTTTGATCCTTCAGATGGTATAATGATCATGTCCTAGTACTCATTGGCCACTACATTACTCATGAGGAACTCCGTATACATTATTAATAATGGAGTTTTTCTCTCCTTATAGTTTGATTAGAGATTATAGAAATGTATTTATGCTGAAATTGTGATGTTACACATCCCATCCTACATTGGAATCATTGATCATTAATTGAAAACAGATAATTTTATGGTTGAGTTTCATCGAAGTATTAACCCATGTTAATTCATGGGATCTAATATATGCTAAATATATTATTGTGATCTGATATACTATTTTTATGTGTAGTTACCTACCATGATAAATTGTTTTTATTAATATATTTTTAGTTTTTTCGAAGTCTATAGTGGATGATATTTATATCTGTTAGGGTTTTGGGTTGATTTTTGAAATTGATGACTGTGATAAAATGATTTTTAGTCCTATGTGGGAATGGATCACATAACATTTTATAGAAACATGTACTTATCATTGAAAAAATGAACTATTCATACCACCAATTTGTTCCAAGATCTATATATTCTAATATTCTTCTAAGATAAGCCCTTGTTAACAAGAGAATCCCAACAAATGGAAATTTTATATCCCTCAGAATTGATGATGGGGATTAATCCATAGACTAGGATATCCTATAATAATTTGATTCACATAATGATTTTCAGAATATATAATCCAATACCTTTTAAGGATAAATATTGAAATATTTCCTAATAATTTTAATTGATAACTCACATGTCTTTTTGACCAAATATAACCATTTTAAGTATATTATGAAATACATAATCCATAATAATCATGGAACGTCTTCCAAATATTATCAATGTATTATTTTCTTCTAGAAATATCAGTGGTAATGCACATAATCAGGACCCAGGAAAATTGAAATAAAATGATAGGGATAGAAAACACATTGTATGGGAAAATGTATGTGATGAAAATAATAACACTTTAGTGAAAATAAAATGAGTATAAATAAAATCTATGTGATAGATAATCAATGAAAATACCAAAATAGAATGAAACTGAATTCATAATATAACCATATATAAGAATAGAAATAAATTGATATCATTGATATGAGTTACTAGATCATTAGTAATGAATTTAATATTAGCTTATAACTAATTTCTTTCCATAAACTATGAAATCACGATCTCATATATCATCATATTACCATTAAGTCATTTTGTCTAAGAAATATTTTGTTCTGGGAATTTATGCACTAAAATAACCAAACTAGTTTTTTTAAGAGATCTACGAATTCACCAAGGGGATATTGAAGGTCCCACCCATAACTAATTAAGTCTAATCCATCAATCATATTAAGGAATTAATAATTTTTAAAATATATAACCATCATTCATTAGTAATTCATAAAAATTCATATTCAATGAAAAAGTTTAACGATTTTCAATATTTATCACATCAATAAATAAAATTTCCCTCTATGAAAGTGTACCTCCGATTATAATTGTATAGAGAAAAGGATAAATGGTTTGATCAATTATTTCCCAAAAAAAAAATCTACATGATTATAGGAAATCATAAAGAAGAAGGTGGATGGTTAAACAACACATATGTTGATGTTACATGAGAAAATCTTACACAATGTTTTCTATGTAGTTATTAGTAATACATATAGAAATTGAATGTAAAAGTATTCATGTTATTTCTTCACAAGATTTCATAATGAATCAAATTAGGTGAATATAAAAAAATATTAATATTCTTAATATAATAGAAAGTATCATTATCAACAAAATTATGAAAATTTAACTATGTGGAGTAATTTCATTATGTAAACATATCAATAAGAAACGATACATAAAAACATTTCATGAAGATGAAATGATAATACACTAAAATTAAATTGTAAAATGATAAAATAAATCCATATATTATAATTGGGTTCTAGAAAAAATCATTATATCATAAAGAAAAGAAATTGTGTAAGGAAAACCCTATATAGAGTTCGAAACACTTGTATGAAACATGAAAGAATAATGTAAATAAATTAGGATTCACATATCCATTGAATTATATTAAAAACATATAAAAATAATTTCATGGTTTGTAAATAAAAATAACACCACATAAAATAAAAAATGGTTTAAAAAATATATCTTGTCTCAATGTATCACAATTGAAACTGAGAAAACCCTTTCAAATATCAAAACATATAAAGTAAGTATCATGTTAAAAGTTGTTTGTGATTGAAAAATATAAATATATATTAATGGAAGTAAAAATTAAAATTTTATATTATCAAATAAAATATAATTCATCTTTAATGAAGAAGATTCAACAATAATAATTATAACTCAATGAAGGGAAATTATGTTTTAAAAGACCCATACCCTTTGTTCCCACAATGTTAGATGCACCCTAACCCCAATTATAATAAAAATAAATATCATAATAACAAACATAATATCCTTATTTAGATATATATATATAGACATTTTTTTCACTTATTTTATAACCATCTATTAAAAATATATTAATCATTTATAGATTATCTCCGTCGTCGAGCCTTAATATTTTTTATGGTTTTTTACTACAAGAACAATAGTGATTGGGATGATTAAAAAGTATTTGATAAAAATTAATCATTACTATAATAAAACAGATACTGTAATCATGGTGTTTCAATGACTTATCAAATAACAATTTTATTTTATGATTTTAAAATATATGTTCGGTGAAAAGGGAAATGGTGAAGAACTGTTTTCAATGCGTGTATTGATTGAAATGTGTTATATTATCAAAAAATATATTATAAATAATTAGTTATGGAATACTTAAAAATATTAATTACATTATTATTATATGTTATTATCATTGTTTAATATTCCATAATCATTCATGACATAATTTGATAACATAATTCATATAGTTGGAAAAATCGATCCAAACAAGAGAATGTTATAATGATTTGATGAGTAAGGAATTTTTTATGTACTAATAATTTAAAACTTACATATGATTAACGATTTAAAAAAATTCATATATCATCATGAATTTAATTCGTATAACTAAAATTGAATGTTGGTGATGAAAAATTAAAATCATTGTGTGTGGAGGCGATAGTCCGCACATACACAAGATTATCGTTTCCATTCTTCAAAAAATGGGATGGAATTACAGAATATGAAAAAAAAATTAATAATTATAATTATTAAATTGGTAACATATTAATTCCAAAAATACATCCTTTTTACCATCCAATATAGGCTATGAATAAAAATAAAATAAAATGCATTGTGAAGGAGGTAGTCCGAACATGCACATGACCAATGATGTTTTTTTCATTGTGAATTAAAATGATTAAATAGTGGATTAAACATAAATATACTTACATTTAAGTACACTAATAATAATAATTTAATAATATTATAGGGGACATTTTTTTTAGGGATAGGAATATAAAAAAAATAATAAGGAGTAATTAATACTCATGTTGAGAACAATAGATTTTTCATGAAAATATCGTCATAAATAGATGAATTCAGATAACAAATTGAGAGAACTGGATAATGAGAGATTAAGGGGATTCTTTGATATGAATAATTTTAGATATTTAGGATGAAATTCAATGTTATATGTGTATAATTATGTGATATAGTTGATCAAATTTTATAAGTGAAGAGAATGGTCTTTTTGAAATACCGATTAAATTTTAAAAATGGTATTTGACTATTCAACTATTAAAGTCTCATAAAGTGGTTAATTAACAATAACTGTGTTATATAGTGTTATAAAATCAACTACCATTCATTTTCAAAAATTCCCTAAACAGTTATCATGAGTTTTACTCGTAGATTTTTCACTTTCATTAATTATTTTTTGTTTTTATTGTGGAAATTAATTAGCACCTATGTTATTTACATTATATAAATAAAAATTAAAACGGAAATATTATAAAATTTTGAAAAAAATATAATAAATATGGGATCTGTTTTATCAAATAAAATACAATGTGTGAGATAAATTTATTTTAACATTAACGTATTTCATGTTTAAATCCCATTTATAGATGAAATGTATTTTTAAGATTAAAATTTAGGCATAGTATAAAATTATCGATATTTTAGATCTTCATAATATAAATAAGTTTATTATAAAATAAATGAAAAATATTTGTCTTTAAAGGACATCCAAAAAAATGTAGAATAATAATATTTAATTAAATATAAAGAGAAAAAATATTTTCATATATTGGGAAATATTAAATTAGTTTATAAAATGATAAAAAGTTGTTTTCGAAATCCATAATTGTATTTTTAATAGATTAGTATTTCTACATATATATATATTTGAGAATATAAAATTTTTATTATGTATTTAATTTATATTTACTTTTTGATATATCAATAAATTATTGGAATTTATTAAAAAAATCACTAAACACCTAACAGTCAATTATTTCGAGAAAATATAAAAAATTATTTTTAGGATAATATTGTAATTATAAACCAAGAAATTATTTTTATTTCGTCAAATTAAAATTTTGATTTTAGAGAATTTAAATTTCATATAAAAAAATTAATATATAATTTATACAAGTTTTATAGGAAATTAAATTTTTAAAAATATTAACCGTTCCTATTATTATTTCTTATCAATTAATAAATAAATTTTGGGTTAAAATATTATTTATATATATTATATCATTTATCTATAATAAACTTAGTATCATAAAATATATCTCATGAAATCAAATTTTACAAATGCTTCTTTTTAAATAGAAAATCCTACTTATTGGTTACTTTTCTACACTAGTTGAAATGTATAAATTCCTTAGTATGGATGATGAAAATTATTTATTTTTCAAAATAGATTTTGGAAATAGATTTTTTTTTTTACCCAAAAATTATAAAACTACATTTTAATGTTTATATATTTTTCCATTATTCACTGTTTTTTGGAATTATGTGTGAATAAAGTTATCGAATGTTAGACCCTATGATTTGGTTTCAAAATAAAACGATGATCTATAGTGTATATGAAACAAAAAAAATTATCTTAATTGTACCAAAAATATTATTAATTTAATATGACCATTAAAACCAAGCCCTTAAATTAGTTTTAATTAATAATATTTAGTTATTTTTTAAATAAAAATAAATTTAATACCCAACATATATTTAATGACATATGATTAATAAATAATAACTCAAATTTTTAAGATGTTATTTATTTTACTAAAAATGTTTCCTTAAAAATAGATTTTTATTGCTTTTTTGTGATAGTGTATTTTATTTAATTTTTGAATCTTCTTTAAATTTTATTTTATAAAATGATCAAAATTTTTAAATCAACTTTTAAAATTAACATTTGAATAATTTTTTGTATTTACCTCGATGTGTTTTATTTTTTAGGTGAATATTAAAATTTTTATTTTTTTTCAAATACTGAACTTTATTTTCATTAAATATAATATTTTAAAACATACCTTTTATTTGTAATTGTTTTTATAATTTTAAATATTAACCATTATATTTATAATAGTATAATAAATTTATTTTAAATGGTCAATTTTCATCATTTTGGAATAAGTATATTTTTATGCCTAAAAACAATTTTTTTGAACAATTTTTTGTGCATGAAATTTATCCATTTTAATTAATTTAAATAATTCCAATTATTAGAATATTTAAATTAAATTAATTGAAAATTATATATCTATATTAATAAATTATTTTCAGAATAACTATACATAACATAACAATAAATGGATTTAAAATTATATTTTTATTTGATGATTAGGCACAAAAAAATAAAATCATAGAAATTGAATAAAAAATCATTATTTTAATCATCCATATAGATATGAAAACTTCAATTGAGCAAAACATTATAAAAAAAATATAATCTGGGGAATACATGACTAACTAGGATATGATAAAATTTCCATTAATGGAACAATCATAATAATAAATCATAACACATGGGTTAGAATTCATAACATGATGACATAAAAATTGATGAGACATGAATAAACATATTGAAGAATAACATAGGGAACATGGTACCATGTAAACATTGAATCAAAAAAATGTGGCAGTATCATAAAAAATGATATAAACATGATTCATGGAAATCAAAAAATAGAGTTGAACATGGAGCATAATTCAATGAAAACCACAAAGAATGATGCACATGGAGCATCAGTGACGGCTTTCCCCCAAGATGACGACACATGACGATTAATGAGTCTAAAAATTTCCCATTGAATTTGAGCTCCATTTGGGTTCGCCCATATTAACATTTTCATGTATATTTTTCCTATATAAATAATGAAACATAAGTAATCAAACATTATCATATGGGATATCGATGGAAAGAATAGGGTATTGTAAAATTCTCAAAAGGATTAAAAAATATGAATACATTAACGGTTTCAATGAAAGATTTTATGTAAATCATACAAGTAAATTTTTTAGGAATCATAGGAATATATCATGATAATTAATTTCAATTTGAATTAAAAACAAGTAAGAGAGTTCTTATGAAACTATAGGAATAAATCATTTGAGTGTGGTTTAATAACAAATTTTCAAGATTCATAAAAAAAGATAATGAATTATTGTTTTCATAAAAAAATGAACCAAAAAACTTTTTTATTTAAAATTTGTGATTTTAGAAAAATAATGGTGGATTATAAAATATTATTTACTGAACATTTAAATTGATAATAAATAAGGAAGTTCCTCTTAATTAGGTTTTCTTATCAAGATGAAATGAATGTACATTTTTTAAAATTTTTATTTACCAATAAACGAAGGATGATATGATCTGTATACATATTTTGGGATCACATAAAATGAATTTATAATAATTATATAAAAAAAATTTAGAGTTACATAGGGGTAAAGAGAGATAAATTGTATCCTGATAGAAAAATGATGGTTCGGAATGAATCCCTTACCATATATCAGAATGTGATCTGCACTTGAACTTAATATATAGAATAATCAAAAAAATACATTAATTATGTATTTAAGATCATTTATACATGTATTTTATTTATTATTATTTTTATGTTCATTTATCACATTTTTATGACTTATAATATACCATTTCATCATTCATGAGTCTTCTATTCCTCAATTTACATTATCGGGTCATTAGTATAAATGTGTGAAAGAACATGTAAAATATAAGTAGTTGAAGAAAATTAAAATTAAATGTCATTAATGAACATAAATAAGTTTATTTTTTGTCATATTTCATATTATATATTGCATAATGATCAATAATTAGATAAACTGTTAGTGACAATCCTTTTGATTAGTTTGGTTATTTATAAATCATTACAAACTAATCTTATTATATAATTTAGTATTATGATTATATACTATTGAAAACATTAAATATGTTATCATACATATATTATAATCTTTTTTAACTGTAGAAATGTTTTTTTAACATCCTTGAATAAAGTTAAAAAATAAAAAACTCACCGTCATTAAATGATATAAAATTACACATCACAAACGATGTTTACATTTTTAGAAACAAAATTGTATGTAAAATAAATGAGGATGGATTATTCAATTATCATCATAATATTTACATATATATATATGAGATAATATAGTTTCCTTTTTACATAGATAAGGGGAGGGTAATAGAAAATAAGTATAGAAAATAAATAGGAAATAAATTAAAAGAAAAAGAAATATGTTTTTACATCCCGAATTTTTCTCCTTGAGAACCTACTTGAGGTATATGTATTTGGACATTTGTTAAGAAAAAATGCATTATGGAAATTGGAGATTGAAATAGGAAGAGGTTTGGGATGAATTTGGAAATGATTCAATGATTTATACGTGAATGGAAAAGTGGTGGTGAGGGGTGGAATTTATAGTGGAAGAGATCGGTGTTTTGTTATTATTTTATTCATGAGTTTATTATTTTCGCTCAACAAATTTAATAGTGTGGATTATTATGACTACATAATGTAAATAATTCATGTGAGTTTGAAAAAAAGGGCGCATACATCATTTATGACTCCATCATGACTCAAAAATCAATTTATTTACCTTATACTGTAAATTACCATATTTCACTATTAATAAAAATTAAACTATTTTATTTCAAACCAAAAAACTTCACCCTAACTATTTATAGAAATCTATAATTAAAAAAGTAAAACCATTTTATGATTATTTTTCCTATATATTATATAATTATATTATAATTAAAATCATCATTCATTCTAAAAATACAAATTTTTAAATTATAACTTATATATAACAGTTTGAAAAATTATTTATAGTCTGACAAAATTTTCTTATTATCATTAGGAAAAAAATATTAATTTATGAATTTATTTAAAAAAATAAATTTTCATCAAAATCATTTTATTAGTTGAAAATTAGAATTAAACATTTCTGTTTCTATAAAAACACTAACACTAAATTTATTATTTCCAAAACATTTATATACATATACTAAGAAAAAGTAAT
Organism: Viscum album; assembly: GCA_963277665.1. NCBI lineage: Eukaryota > Viridiplantae > Streptophyta > Magnoliopsida > Santalales > Viscaceae > Viscum > Viscum album. The sequence continues at coordinate 1,622,495,807 of OY728121.1, read as the reverse complement.
ATAATATTTTAATATATAAGAAACATAAATTTTAGTTTTTTACTATCATTAGTGGTTTTACTATTTTATTAGTTGAATTACTATTCAAATATTTCATATTACTATTCCCAATGTGATGTTACAATTCCATTGGCATAGGTTCTATAATTTCTAAAAATACCTCATATTATTTAACTAATCATTTATATTCTTTTTATTGTGATATCTATGTGTTTTTAGGTTATTTATACTTTATAAAATAAATATTGGAATGAAATTTTCCATCGATAAATGTTTGGGTCATTACATTCACCCCCACCCCCATATGTAATTTCTTCCTTGAAATTTTATTTCAAAAACATATGGGAAATAATGGTGGGTAATTTATAAATTAATGCTTCTTGTGGTTCCGAAATTTCCTCTTCATACATATGGTTCTTCAATGTTACTTTGACCTAGTGAGTGGTGTTGTTGCATACAACATTATCTCTACTATACATGATCTTTATTGGCTTCTCCATGTAAGACTGATCATTCTCGAACTATACCACATATGAACTCAGTAAATGTGAGAGATCTGGTATGTACCTCATCAATATAGATATATGTAATACATCATATACTTTAGTTATTGTTGGTGGAAGTGCTAGTCGAGGGGCCATTACTCTAACAAAGAAAATAATCTTGAAGGGATTGATGTACCTAGGACATGGCTTTACCATTTCCATAAATCTCATGATATTCTTCCGAGGAGATTTTCAAAGGAATACCATGTCCTCAACCATAAACTCAATGTGTCATCAATGATTTAATTTTTAAAACTATTTCAAACATTGGTGTGCTTGGATATGATACTGAATAGTATTATCCTTTTCGACCATTTCATTGACCATTTAATTCCTTTTAGCTGATGTCAACTAACTTCATCCTAGCATTCCTGGATTCTGTATATTTTCTCATAAAGGGAATCATATTGAGACATTGGGATGATTGAGTGGAAGTTATTGTTGTCTGAGAACTCAACTAGAGGTAGGTATTGGTCATATCTGCACAGGTAGTCCATAGAACTCTTTCTCAACTTGTATTAAAAAAATTCAATTGTCCTATCACATTTTCAATCATTTTGGTAATAATAGGACATACTAATGTGTGTAATAATGTTTAGATATTTATGGATAAATTTCAAGAACATGGAGGAAAATCTCTGATCTTGATCGGATACAATCAACAGTGGTACTCCATCAATCTTAACCATTTCTATGTTGTATATTTGTGGCAGATGATATAGTATGATGTCCTCCCAAATTGTGATAAACAAAGATGTCTTTGAATAATGATCCATAACAATCCATATAAAATTGTTTCATATGGATTTATTCATATGTATAATGACAATGTATATGGTGATGTTTTCCAATTTCCATGTTGGAATGTGTAATGATTGCAACATCCCATTAGACTTTTCATGTTCAACATCACTTTCTGACATACGTGGAACATTGATATATATTTTCACAACATTATCCTTCTAATTTTCCAAAAAATGTTTTCCCATAGAACATTAAACATCATTGGGATCCATGGGTGGATATATAGGGTTGGGCTATGTGGGTCATTTAGAAGCTTTTTCTTAACCTTTGGTTTAGATAGTACACATTGTTATTACCCAAATCTCATGAATCCTTTGTCATCCAGTTGGAGATTTAATGATTTATTATTTATAATATCATATTCCTTTTTCTTAATATCCACATAATTTTATTGAGCATCACATATTATTTTCATACGGGATGGTTGAGAAATAATTTGAGAAAGAACATGTGATGTTCCATCCTTAGAAATTACCATGTAAATCCCTTGACGGTGTAAGAATATTGGATCCTTCTCAACAGTTAATATTGATAATGATGCCTGATCCTTTCCACTTAGGGATTCTACCACCTTAATTCCATTCATATGATGGTATTTGATTGATTGTTCATAATCATTAATGATTTCTAACCATATTTATAGGTGAATATTAATCTCTTTCTATGTCAATATATTTTTGAGGAACATATGATTTGTGTATATATCCACATCTCCTGATCATGATAATGCTAGATGATTTTCAATGAAAAGACCATAGCCTCCAATTCTAGATAATTTTTAGGATAGTTTTTCTCATGATTTTTCAAATTCCCTGAGCCATAGGCTATCTATTTGTCATTATTCTTAATTACATAGACTTATCCTTTCATGGATGCATCTATGTACTCCACAATGAGTTCCCCACATGTTTGTAGTGGGTGAACGTGTGCATTGATAAGTACATTTTTTGAACTCTTTAAAGAAGTACTCACAATAACTAGCCCATAAAAACCATTATTCACTCTGAGTCATCTTTGTCAGTGTGTTTGAAAATTGATTTTTTGTTTTTCAAAAATCAATGGTAATACCCATATTGACACTAGAAACTATGAATCTAGGTTATAGATATTGTCCAAGAACACTCTTCAAATACCAATTTTTTGAAGGGTCCATAGGTATCCCTTTATTAGTGATTATGTACCCTAATAATGATACTTACCCCATCTATAAGCCACATTTTCTATACTTTTCATATAATATCTTTCTTTTATATGTCCTTAGAATATTTTTCAAATGATCCTCATGTTTTTGGTTTATCTTGGAGTATATCAAAATATAATAAATAAATACTACCAAAAATATGTCAATGAAATATATAAAGACCCTATTAACTATTTACTTGATAATTTTTGGATCATTAGTGATTACAAGGGCATAAAAATGATCTCATTGTGTATATAACTCATTCCATAGGTAGTTTTGGGAATAACATCTTTTTTCACATTAGGTGGTGATATCCCAACCATAGGTCAACCTTACAAAAATACATGGACCCACATAGCTCATTGAAGAAGTAATATATCCATGAAAAGTGATACTTGTACTTTATCTCAATTTTATTGATCTCATTACAATCATTATAGTGGTGATAAAATCCATCCCTCTTATTAATGAAGAGGAATGGAGTACCCTAGGGTGAAGCACTTATTCATGTAATACCCTTTTCCAAAATCTCATGTAACTACTTTATCAGTTCATTTACGTTATTAGTGTCCATTCAATATGTTTTTTAAATAGGCAAAGATCCAAGAATATGTTCTATTGAAAAATAAACCACTTAATATGAAGGATTAACTAAAATCTCTCTAGGGAAAACATTTGTTTAGTCCCTCACAATGGGAATCTATTCGTGCATTATTCTCTCATTTGTCACAGTAATTTAAGATTTCTATATTTTCTCATATTGTAATAATATCCAAAATTGAGATCGTGATTCTGAATGTGATTAATCTAACTACTTCGACATTTATAGAAGTGGATGATACCTTTTATTGTGACTAGTGATCTCCCATTCCTTATAATCGATGTTGGATTTGTATAAAGATATCCAATCCACTACCAATATAGAATAAAACTATAGGAAAATATGCATTGAAAAATAATTGGGAGGTTAGGTTAATAAACATTAAATAAGGAGGATTTATATGCATTGAATATAATAGTTTCCCCATTTTTATTTATCAGAGACAACTCAACTCCCATATTTTTAGGTATTTGTTTGAATTGTTATATTAAATTTGCATGATATGAAATATTATGTGCAACCTAAATCAAATAATACATTGTCTATTTTTTGGTGGAATAACCAGGTTACTTATCACAACATCATTGTATGAATCCACCTCACTTGTAGGGATAAAATATTCCTTTCCTTGTTTCCTTGGAGTTTTTTATTTTTGATTGACTCAAACAACCCTTGGCTCAGGGAAGTGGTTCAAATAATTCCCACGTTAAAAGAAGTTCAGACACTTCAATACCTAAAGATTATGGATCTGAACCATACCTTCTTCTTTGAAATTATAGGGACTCTTCATATCCCTTTAATATTTATTATCAATATGTCTTATTCTTCAACAATTTAAGAATTTATTTCAGTTCCCTTTATATAGTCCCCAATATGCTTCTTCCCACAATTTTGACACGTATGATATAGGGTTTTCATTCCATCATGGGATTTATCTGTTGATATAACCATATTAAACCCCATTTTCTTAATTTTATATCTAGTCCCATGAGACCCCTAAGAGTCTCCAATGTCTATTTCAATATTGAAAATGACATAGTCAAATCATGCATGTCTTTTGATGTTTTCTTCATGTGACCCAATTGAATCATCTTCTTTTTTATTCTGACTAAGGAAAAGTCTCTACATATTATGAAATAGAGTTCAAGGAATTTATTTATTCAAAAAATATTTTCTTGAAAACAACACATTCCAATGAATAAATTTAATTATTCAACTATTTTTGTGATCATTTTCCTCTACCAATCAACTTCAACATCAAAATGATATACCTCTTGATCAAATTTATCTTCCTCTAATTACTAGAGGGAAGATAATTTCTTCTCAATAGAGATAATCCATTGTTTAATAAGGATGGAATAAGAATATACAATAAACATTTTAAGCCTTTTTCACGTAATATATTCCACCTGAACATTCTCATTCATATGAGAAGGAGGGCATTCCACAAGATTCATTTTTTTAATCTTAACATGAACCAGTTTAGAATGTACTATAATTATGTTATAATTTACTTTTCCCATGATATATGTCATTTCATTTGGAATATCATAGAATTTACTATCACATTGATTTTTGGAACATTTTTTCCTAGTTCCAAATGTTAACAATGAAAATTAATGTATAATTATTGGGTCTTGAATACCCATATAATAAGAATATTAAAAGGACATTTAGAGTATAAAAGGATAAACATGTAAATGAAAAGTATATCCTATCATGTGATTACCTATGTTTCAATTTTTGTTATCATAGGTGATATAATAATCCATAGGGTTCTTACTGATGTGATCTATTCATAATATATGAAAATAAATAGTCCGTGATTTGATACCATCAATAATGGACCTAGCATTTTATACATATTATTACATGATTTTAATCATGATTAACCATAAAATTACAATACATAGATCTTAATTTCCAGCGTCTTTGGATGATTAGGTACATAAATCTGAAAAAATGGAAATAGAATAAAAAAATTTAATTTAATCATGAATAATGATCTCAGAAATTATATTGACATCCTTTATCTATATAGGATATCCTGAAAATATTTGAATAAAAGGAATGAGCTAGAAATCCCAATAAATGTATAAACATAAGAATAAAGAATATCAAATGGGTTAAAATGCATAACATGTTGACATATCAAGGCATAGAACTTGAATAAACATATATATGTATAATATATAAAAAATTGGATCATGTAATTAAGGAATAAATTATATTTGGAAGAAACATAAAATATGAAATAATCATTAGTCAATGATAACAACCAAGACTTTTTTACATGGATCACTAGTAATGGAAACCGACCAAGATTATTTCTCATGGATCATGAGTCATTGCTAACCCCCATGACCGTTGCACAATCCGTCACATGTGACTAATTATTACCTAATACATTTCAGTGCTATATGTATTCACCCATAACTACATATTCTTGAATATGTGTGCCACATAATTAATCATACATACTGAAAAAAAGATAAACATAAGGGTTTCCCATGATAAATAATTCCGTATCGTAATCCTATCAAAGGCTTAACAAAAGGAAGTATCATAATGATGTCCACTAAATAATAGATTTAAATAATAAATGGACATTAATATGGGAAAATATGAAAAGATCATGATTACAAATTTCATAATAATGTTAAAAAATATAAAATTTGTGTTTAACAATCATTAGAAATATATCATTATATTGAGGTTTAAGGGAAACATTTATAGTTACTTTAAAAAGAAAATGGCATAACAGTTAGTATAAAACCAAACATGATAAAAAATAGTTTTTCATGTTAAAATGAATTAGTATTTTTTAAAAGAATATGTATTTATAAATATTATTGAGTGAACAATAAAATGGTTATGATGCCATGAAATTCCTATTTAATTAAGATTTGTATTCTGGAATAAATGAGAAAATAATTTTTTTAATATTTGTTTTTGAAAATAATGAAGGTTGATATGACCGAGATACATGAGTTTGGAACATTTATATATAATTAAGAACTATGATATGTAAATATATACTAGTTATATTGGTTTTTAGAGAGATAAATTGATTCCAAATAGAAAAATGGACGTTCGGAAATAATCCCTTACATTTTGATAGAAAGTGTTCTAAAATGGAACTTAATATCCTGGATAATCAAAATAAATCCAATAATTAATTTATTGAAAACATTTTCTAACAGTATTTGATTTAATATAATTTTATTATATTAATTAATGGTAATTTTATGAGTTATAAGATTCCTTTTCACGATGAAGATGATGAGGAGGAGGAGTTCCAAGTAGTTAGTATAGGTTGTATGCAATGTTTGAAGCCTACAAGCAATGAATATCTCTAAGGCCGACAAGACATGTAATACTTATGCCTATGGGCCTTGTAAGTGTTCCAACTCACCCTTTTAAAGGTGTATTATCAAAAATCAATAAAAAATAAAGGCCTTCGCGCCATTGGGGGTATGATCAGAACATTTGTATAAGTTTATGAAATATCTTATAGAATTGGAATAATTGTCCAAAAATAAAATTATATGTTATTAATGAACCTTAAAATTTTTATTTTTTCTTAAATATCATTCGGTTATATGGTATGAGGATAAACCATTAGATAAATGTTAATGATAATCATTTATATTAATTTCGCGGTTTCTCGATCAACATGAACTAGTATTATCATATTATTTAATATCATGTATATTTATTTGTTCAAAAACTAAAAATAAAATGTAATATAAATATTATACAGTATTTTAACCACAAAAATTGTTTTATTTCTATCATTGAAGGCATTAATGTAAATTGAAATATTGACATCCTTGAATGCAATAAATTAACACATCACGATCGATGTTTTATGTTTTAGAAAAAAAATGAGAGAGAAAGTAATGATAATGAATTATTCTATTAAAATAATAAAATTATAGTATATGTTAGATATATTAGTTTCCATAACAATTGGGTAAGTGTATGTGAGGATAGATTTATAAATGAAAATAAATTGAAATAAAATGAAATTAAAATACTAGGAATGAGTTTTCTACCTATTGAATTATTTTTCCTAGAGAACATCCTTGAGGCACTTGAGTATTGTATATTATTGAGACTAAAGGATCTAGATCACCAGAGACAGAATTGGGAATTCATTTAAGAAGATATTGGATAATATTCATGTATAATGAGGTGTTTAGAAAAGAGATGGTCATGGGTGGTAATCATTGTGGATGAGGGGGTGTCTTTTTACTATTTTATTCATTATCATACAATTTTGGCTCAATGTTATAAATAGTGTTGATTCTGGGGACTAAATATTTTAACAAATGCATTTGAGGACGAACCAAAGACCACTTACATCACATATTACACATTAATCGCCCAAAAATTCATTTATTTATCAAATACCACAAATTTTCATACTTTACTACTCCCAAAAAAATCAATTATTTTAGAAAAATCCCAATAATTAGCCCTCTCTATTTTTTAGACATGAAGAATTAATAAATGGACACAATTTTATGAAAATAATTTTTTAAATATGAGAAATTTTATTTTTATTTAAAATCATCATTTATTTAAAAAATAAAAAATTTAACACCCCAACCATCCACGGTAAACTTTTTTTAAATAATTCAATATATTTTTCAACATGAAATGCCGAGTTTGAGGACACTATATCTTATAAAACTTTCCATATAATATTGTATTTTGAATAGTATTAACAACATTAGCAAATTTGAACTTTTTATTTTTCATAAAAGACAACATTTTTGAATTTTATATATCAAAATTATCTTGCGGGAAATTTTTAGTATTTTTCTCAAATGTTTCAATTTTTCATGAATAGTGATAAAATACTGCATTTTTGTTCAAAAAGGAATTTATGTAATTATTTTACTATAAATTTATATTTATTAAATAATATGTAAAAAAATTAGTACACCAATCCAATATAGTTCATTGGGATAATTTCATAATTGAAATAGATATAAAAATTTATTGAACTTTTGAGCGCCTCTTTTACACTCCTTTTAGCCACTTTTGGGATATTAGTATTAAAATTAATTTTTTCACTTCTGTGAAATGAATTTAAAAATATTAAACTACATGTTTTCAAGCATTAGAAAAAATTTATTTTCATCAGATCAATATAGTTTTGGTTGAATAATAAATTTTTGTTTTTATTTTCCATGATTAAAGGTATGTAGTGCTATTAAAGGTAAAAATAATATTATAATATTATAAATTTACACCAACACATGTATTAATTTCTTAGGATAATTTAAATTCAACCAAAATCAACCATAGGATGATAATATGATCCTTTTGGAGATACTTTTTATATATTAGGGCATACATTATATTTTATTTAATGACTAGTTAATAATGTCAAATTCAAATTTTATCAAATATATCATTCTAAATATTAGGTTAAATAAGTTATATTTTTTAACCATAAATAGTATGTAGAAATAAAACATGTTTATACATATAATTGTAATTTATTTATAATTTTATGAATTAAATAATTATATTAACTGGAGACACAATGATGTTATGGTAATTGATTTATTTAAGGAAGAACTAACTAAATGATATTAATAATATTATAATAATAATAATTTGAAATATTTTATGCCATAAACGAATTATTTTGAATGAAAAGACAAGTTATGTAATTTTTAATGTAGTTTTTTATGGAATAAATTTTTATATGATTTTTAAAAAAATCATGTTTTGAATATTGTCAAAATTGACATAAATGAGATTTTAAAATAAATACTATTTTAATATATGATATAAAAGTCATAAAAATATATTTTTTTAAAAATAAAATATATAATGTAAAATAATCCTCAAATTATCCAATTGGGGTTTTCATGTTATTTTATAGTAACTATATAAAAAATATATAATAAAAATACAAGTAGACATGGTAAGAGTTAAATAATTTAACTAAGGGTTAAACACAAAACTTAATGTTAAATTTGTGACTTAAATTTACGAATAATAACTTTTTGATGGAATTTAGACACATAATCTTATTAACTAATGAATAACTCACTTAATATCTATATTAAATCTAAAATTAATTTTTATTAATGTAATAAATTTGGAGTTTCTAATTGAACCCCTCCACACTCTTATAAATGTACCAATCACCTTTTTTATTATTCACACCTATAAATGCCTTTTTATTATAAAAATCGTACCAAAATATCCTGAAATACTACCTAACATAATAATAGACACCATACATTAGGATTAAATATACTCTATGGTTTTATTTTTTTCAAATCAAAAAGAGACACTCGAAGATGAAGTAATTGTTGTACCAATACAATTCAATTTCGTTTCTTCCTCTATGTCTTTTTAATATTTTTTTATCTAATAAAGTAATAAATCTAGTATCATATAAATTCATAGATTTGATAATGAGTATTCTGCAACGATATTCCTCATTTTATGTGACATATGAATGATAATTTCACCATACCTGCATACGTACGACTTATCATCTATATATCATGGTTTAATTTATTTTATTAAACACTAATTCATTTGGACGAGTATAATGATTAATAAAAAGGTTATAAATAATTAATAATAAAATATAATTATTCTTTATAATAAATACACCAACCCATTCCAAACTATTTAATCATTAATGGAATGATATTTTCAATCTTGTGTACGTATGTCCTACCATCTCCATGACGTGGTGAGATTCGTTGTACAAATTAACCATTCAAGAATGATCATTTAATTTATTATATGAATAAATATTATATTTATAAACATAATATAATTCTTTATATGATTAAAATTTATCTTATTCCTAAGAAACATGGCTTACATCACAAATCATGAGATTGAAAATGAAACAATTAGCACCTGAAACAATGGTAATACTGAGATATTATTAAAAAAACAATATAAGATGATCATATTTGATATCATATATATGGTAAAGGTGCTTGAATATTTTAATAATATGAATTATCCATTACAGTTGTTTAACACACCCTCTACTAAATGAAAGTACAAGGTATGGATTAATTTCAAAATCTTATTATTATCCCAGGTTGTTTATATAAATATATCTACTGATACATTTCAATAATCCATTTCCATGTTTCATAAAATGTATTTCAGAATATTATATACAATTATTTAATGTAATTATTGAATTTTTTTACATTTTATAAAAGGTTTTGAAATGAATAATTTCTTCATTTTCCCAATGTGGTAATTTAGTACTATTTCAACAATGTAAGGAATGAATGTTTTTTTGTTATGTGGAAAGAGTGGCTAGTTTCCACTATTATGACACATTAATATTTTGAATCCTAAATTTCATGATATTGAGGTTATTTTAAAGAGACATATTTTCTTTTTTAATTGTGGAACATTTAAAAAAATTTAACGCAATAAATTGAAATTTCTCTCAATGAGTTTCAAGGGTTTTTCGATAATATTCATCCATGCCAAAAAAATTGTTGGATTTAATACCTAATTGAGAATGATTTATTATGATACAATCTTCATTATTGTATTGAATATTTTAGGATATGATTGGCTGTGGATGTGATATTTTGATACCATTTAGGGTTTACGGTAAAAGTAATAGCATTTCTATAATAGTTTTAATATGAATGTTTATGTTATGATTCAACCTTTTCATATGAGGATTGAATTATACATTGTATGTGGCGATCATGGCCTTCAATAGTCCCTTGATGCATCGATAGGTTTTAGGAGACAAACTTGTTTGGGGTTTTACACATTTACGTATAGTTTAGGCATGAGTCCTTACTGATTTGATTATCATGGCTGCTATTATGAATTACCAAATTATGAGATTAATTATTGATATTTCATGTGATTATTCTACTAATATAATATCCATTTGAATGTTTAAATGGAATTTTTTGAATTATTATTTCCATATTATTCTGAAAATTGTGTTTTAAAATCCATGTGTTTTAGTTTTATATGTTTCATTAAAATTTATTCTTTATTATGATAGAATCTGATCTATTTTTACCCTTACCATGTATATGATAATACACCTTTAATATGATTCAGTTTTTTCTAGGATGTGAAGAAGTATATAAGGCATAACCTGTATGGATAATCTACAGGATAAGAGTATTTGAAAATGAGATACTATGTTGTTTTTCATTTCATAATGTAATGGGAATCTTATATATTTATATTGTTTTTATTAGAATACTAAACTAATCAGTCCTTCCGGATTCAATTCCATATGAACGTGCCAATACTCTAAAATAATGCATTTCCATTGGGTAACTGGGGACATGGTGTTACAATTTGAATAAAAGGATGTTTAGTATAATACATGGAACCATATTTAGAAAATGTTTATTAGGTACAATTACACTAAGATAGTCTTTGAGAGTAAGATAAAAAGAATATCAATGAATTTTGTTAAACTATCGATTTTGATGGTTTTCCATGCAATACATTCCTGCCAGGATTCTACAAGTGTAAGTGGTTTAGTCAAAGATTTACCTAGGAGTAACAACTCCAAAAATGTGTTCCATGCCTGACTCGGGGTATCTAGGTACATGAAAGAATTCTTTATTGCGCACATGGTTCCACACTCCTGGTGGATACTATTAGGATAATTCATATTTTTTTACAAAACATAATGAAAAATTTATGAGTCAATATGTTCCCAAAGAAAACATTATTATTATTATTGATTAGGTATACATAAATTTTTCAATTTATGTACAGTATTTAACTTGTTTGGAATTATTTATTATGATTCATAACCCAATATGTTGTATGTCATTGGTTAGAAATTGATATTATTGGAATTATTGGAAATTGTATCATCAGACCTAATCCATGAAGGTATCTTCATACAAGGTAGGATAATGATAGTGGAGCTAGTGAAACACTGGTGAAGAACATATTATAACAATACTAGGACAGAAGAATGAGTTTATGAATAATAATCTTACCCATATGGAGCACCATTATTCATATCATAGATCATTAATGTGATAATTCTTCCTGAGAAAAAAATCTCAACCATTCAATGGGGCTACAAATCAATTTGTGGATAAACAATGTATAAGTTCAATAGAGAAAATAATTTTTTTTGGTTTATGGAGTACTGAAAATTATAATTTTTCATTGAAATTTATCATCTCTCAGTATATGTAGAACAATTTTTTCCACTGATAAAAAATTTAAAGGAATACTAACAAGTTGAAAATATGAAATGCATGGAGTTTGAAGAAATTTTCATTGAAAAATAATTTCCTAAACAACAATGATCTGATATGGAATGAAAATTAAAATGAATGAAAAAAATGAGGATGATAATGTTGTAAATTATGAGGCTATATTCAAAAGGATATAAAGGAATGCTACATATTATATAAATAACCCTTGAAGTAATATTAATGGATTCATTGATGGTTTAAAACCATTCTTATGAAGGGAAATGGCGTCACAATAATTCTCATCATAGAAATATATTGTCTCATGTAAAATAAAGAATGAAAATGAATTGTCTAAATCATATTTAATTATAATATATAAAGAGAAAAAGTGTGTTTTTGAACACTCTGGAAATGGATATAATGGGAATAAGGGAAAAGATTAATTTCCACCGTATGGTAATTATGGGAAGAAACACCCTAGTACATTCCTAATGGGAATGGTTGTTTTTAATAGTTGTGTTGATAAAGCCCAGAAAACTCATGATAGTAAGGGGATAAAAGAAGCTTTCATTGTACAATTCTATAATAATAAATATATGGTAGATTATAAAAATGATTCTCTTCAGCATCAAGGAAATATACCCCAAAAAATTCCACTGGAGCAAGGATAATATTATATCTTCAAAATTGATGAGAATAGTGTTTCAAAGGATTTAGTGGTAGGTACATTAATTATCTCCTTAAATTTATCTAATTCATTATTTAATTCTTGATCATCTCATTTATTTATATCTTCCAATTTTACAAAAAAATTTATATATTTCCAATTCATATTAGCAATTATGTTGTATGTAAAAACCCTTTAGTGAAATCTCATTGCAACTAACATGTTTCAAGTAGTTCCCATTATGGCATATAAATGTGCTTTATCTATTTACATTATCCCCATACCTGTAGTCTTCTTGGATTAAATCCTTAGTATGGAATATGTTTCAAAATATGATGCGAAAATTTATTTCATGATGAAGGATGTTACAATTTGTGAGGAAGATGTATAATCCATTATCAATAGAATAGAATCTTCATCAACAGATTCTAATATATATACACCCCCAGTAGATCATCTAAATGAAAATATTAGGGGGAAAGGGAAAAAATCAATGGGTGAGGAATGAATTATTCAAATTGATGATATACGTGTTATATAAGGATAAATCAATTTATTTCCATAGGATTTACCAAGACATCCTCCAGAGAAGGAGGTAGAGTTTTCTATTGATTTAATCCATGATTCATGACCACTATCAAATAATCCATATATAATAGACACTCTGGAATTAATATAGATTGACAAAAACTATAGGATTTGTGTAATAAGGGATATATTCTCCTTGGTGTTTCTCCATGGGGATCCCCCATTCCTTTTATTAATATGAAATATGCAACATTGAGGATGTGTAACAACTAATGAGAAAGAAATTCTATTATAATAATGAATAAGTATCATATTCCTATAATTCATGAATTTATTGATCATCTTCATGGATATAAATATTTTTTAATATTTCCCTCATTCTGGATATGATCAATTATCTGTGAATATGGAAGATATTCTAAAGAAAACATTTCAAACTAGTTATATGTATTATGAGTTTAGAATAATTCCATTCAGACTGAATAATGAACCCTCAGTATTCATCGATCTAATGAATCGAGTGATCAATTAATACCTTCATAATTTTTTCATAGTATTTAATGATGATATCTTGGTAAACCTCAAAAAATAAAAAATCCATGATAACCACATATGGATTGTTCTAAAGTCTCTAAAAATAAATGAGCTATAATATATTTTTAACAAGTTTAAAATAAGGTTTTAGGAAATTTATTTTATTTGCCATATTTTATTGAATTATGGAATATATTTTGATCTTTCAAAGATAAAGGAAATTTAAGAATGGCTAATTATGATGATCATAACCAAGGTAATCTATGTTATTGGTTTACTAGGATACTATTGGTGTTTTGTCCGTAATGTTTCCTTATTAGAAAACCCTCTAACCAAGATCCCACATATAGGGGTTAAATTCATTTCTTCACAAGAGTGTTAAGAATGTTTTTATAAAATTAGATAGAAAAATAGTGAATTCTCTTATATTGATATTACCATATTGACATGAAGTGGTTGGGATTAAATGTGATTTATAATGGAATGGATGTAGTTGTGTACTTAAGAAGAAAGATAGGGTTATTTCATAGGAATTAAGGAAATTAATAATTCAGTAACAAAACTACCAAACTAATGATCTTGAGTTAGAATCAGTAATATCTACTCTGATGATTTTGAGCCACAATTTCTATGATGTGAAATGTGATACATGTACTGATCACAAGAGTTTAAAATATATTTTATCATAGAAATAACTTAACATGGGACTAAGGGGATGTTAAGAGCTACTCAATGGTTATGAATTCTCAAAACACGACCACTCTGGGAAGGAAATTTAGGTGGTAGATACATGAAGAATAAAGGTAAATGGAGTTCTGAAAAAAATATGGGTTGAAAGGGAGTATATATTCATGGATATAGTAATAATTGATATGGGAATTATCATGTAAGGTGAAACAACACTAGATTATCAAATGGATATCAAACCAACATTACTAGAACTGATAAAATGTTCTTAGTCTTATGATGTGGAATTTCAAAAGAAAAATTAATGTTGTGAATGATGGAAGATTGATTGACATCATATTTGAATATGTAATTTTGAAATTTCGAAAGAGGATTTCTTTTACTACAATACCTGAGCTAAAACAAGAATTATTGGATCATGATAATAGCTCTAATTTCTCTATACACCTTGGAATAACTAATAAAAATAGATATTTGAAAGAAAATATTTGGTGGTAAAACATGAAGAAGGATATTACTGATTATGTGGTCGGATGTTTTGTTTTTTAATAGGTGAAGGATTGAAGACAACACCATTAGGTATTCATGAAACCTTTTACTATAACTATTTGTAAATTTGATGATATTATTATGGACGTTTTCATGGTGATACTAATGTGTCCTTGAATTAATGATGTGATATGTGTTGTTGTTGAACATCATTCCAAATCATCACATTTTCATACTATAAGAGATTATTTTCCACTTGAATGATTTGAATGGCCTTACATTAATGATGTTTTAAGTCTTCATGGTGTAACACTATTGAATTTTTCATACTGGAATCTTTTTTTTACATCATGATTATTGAAAAGTCTTTAAAAATACCTTTATTTTCTGCTTCACTTGAGCACTGCATACCACCCTACAATTGATGGACAACCAGAAATGAAAATTCAGGAATTAAAATGAATTTTTATATCCATCTCAAATAACATTCAACATATATGGGATCTATATTTACATCGATTAGAGAATTCCAAT
Organism: Viscum album; assembly: GCA_963277665.1. Classification (NCBI taxonomy): domain Eukaryota; kingdom Viridiplantae; phylum Streptophyta; class Magnoliopsida; order Santalales; family Viscaceae; genus Viscum; species Viscum album. The sequence goes on along the minus strand of OY728121.1, from coordinate 1,622,480,023 downwards.
AACAATATCTTTCATTAAATTATTCAGATGGATCTATATGTAGTGTTATATACAAAGAGATGTCATACAACGATATATTGGGATGATGTTGGTGGTAGATAATCATAGGCCCAAAACATGTTGAGGATACAATGGAAAAGATTAAAATTATTAATACTCATATCAATGATGCTCAATGTAAGAAATATATGTTTTCTAATTTCCATATGATGGATTTTGAATTTCTAGTAGGAGATCATGTTTTCATGAATGTATATTTATTGATGGGTGTAATATGATTCAAAGAGAAAGGAAATATAATCCCATGATACATCAGATTATTTTAATATAGGGAACGAATTGGAGTTATAGCGTACCATTTATCAATTATTCTAATCCTCTATAATGTTCATGATGTTTTCAATGAATCAATGTTATGGAAATATATTCTAGACCCAACAGATGTACTCACCTATGAAGAAGTAAAAAAATAACATGATCTCTCTTTATGTGAATAGCCTATTGAGAATCATCACATTACTAAACACGTGTTAAGGAATCAGACAGCATGATTTGTAAATTTTCTTTAGAGAAACCATAAAATGAATGAGGCAGGATGGGTACCAGATGAAATTTTGATGAAGAACCACCTAAATCATTTTATGAAGTGATATTTTAGAAATTTCTAGGAGAAAATTATTTGAAATAGTGGAGAATGTAACACCCCAAGAATCCATGGCATGTTTCTTTTTAAATAATTTTGTAGCTTCCTCTACACGGATCACCGAGTTCGAGTGCACCATAACAAATAACACTAGACATATAAAACTGTTTTTGAATAGTATTAACAAAATGAATATATTAAAAAAATTAAAATAAACTTCATTTTACAATTTTTAATATCAAAATTAGCATTTGGTGTTTTTTGGTATTTTTCTAAAAAGTTTCAATTTTTATGAATAGTGAAATATTACTGCATTATTGTTAAAGACCAATAATAGATAATTATTTTTTTATAAATTTATTTAAATGGATCAATATGTAAATTATAAATATATTAATTAAATAGATTTCATCAGAATCAATTTATAATAGAAATAAATATTATTATTTACTGATCTTTGAATGCCTCTTTTACCTACCTTCTAGTCACATTTATTGGATTTGTAATAAACGTAATTTTACCACTTCTATAAATTTAATTTCAAAAAATGGACACAAATGGAAGTAATCAGTATGTAAAATTTTATCAAATCAGATCAAAATAATTTTGGGTGAATATTGTCATTTGGATTTTATTTACCTTCGTTAACGGTAAATAATGTAATTAATGGTAAGACTAATATTATAATAATATAAAATTAATCTAAACCATGTCTTAATTTAATTGGACATGTGTTTTCATACCATATTCAACCTTATTTTGAAAATATGATCCTTTTTAAACCACTTATGTATGATTATGTCATTTATTATATTTTATTTAAAGAAGGGTTAAAAATGTTATATTCAATTTTTATTAATTATATCATTTTTAATATGAGGATATATAAGTTATATGGTTGAAAACAAATTGTATTTATATATCTAAAGTTTTTATATGAATAATTTTAATTTATTTATAATTATCTAATATAAAAAATTTAATTAAATACTAACACAATGATGTTGTACTAATTGATTTATTAAATGAAGAATCAATTAATTGTTATTAATTTTATTAAAATATATAAAATTTGAAATATATATTTTTCAATAATTTATTTTTTTGGATTATATTGACTTTTTAGGTTTGGGTTAATGTAGTTTTTTATATAGAATCATGTTGTTTTGACTTTATCCAATATCATGTATTAAATATTGTCCAAATCGACATTATTGAGATTTTAAAATAAATAATATTTTATTAAATTATATAATAATCATAAAATTATATGGTTCACCCAAATAACATGTATAAATTTAACCATTAAATTAATTAAACTATTGGATTTCTTTGGGAATTTTATTCTATCTATATGAAACCTATATTATAAAAAGATATGTACTCACGATAAGAGTTTCGTTGTTTAACTAAGGGTTAAAACCAAAAGAGAAGGTTATTTTTCTTACTTAACCTTGTCTAAATATCACAGGATGAGAGGATTTCAACACATCTTCATAATAGCCTCTAAATAACACAATTTAGAGCTACTTTAAGACGAAAATAAATTTATATTAAATTAATAGATTTGGAGTCTCGAAGAGTGCTACTCCCCTTTCTTATAAATGGGAACCTCTGCTTTTATTTCATTCACATGACTAAATCCATTTTTCCCATCCTACCACTTCCCAATTGTCCTCAATACTTACATCACATCATCCAAGAGGCCATACATTTGGAAAAAATACATCATATGGTGTCATTAATTAAATTACAAGGAGACACATCAAGAAAAGGTAATTATATTACCAATTCAATTCTTTTTCTGTTATTATTATAATTCCTCTACCTAAATTGTTTCCAAAATATATTAGTAAATACACTATAATATACATGATTTGGTTTTATTATGATTATGTTACAACCATATCCTTCCTTTTATCCATCCTATAAAAAACAATGTCACCATGTGTGCGTAAGTACATCTTACCGTCTCAACACAACAGTGTAATTTGTTATTCCCCATCATATTATTTGGATCTCTATAATGAATAATATAATTGAAATAAATAATGAATTTTACCAGATAATGATTCAGTATAATTAATATACGATCCAAATTTAAAAACACCATTAAGAGAATGATATTGTCGCTTGTGTGTACATATGAGGTACCATATCCATGACACAATAAGATTCATTACCCACCTTAATAATTCAATAATGATAATCAAATTTATTATATGAGTAAATATAATAGTTATGAACATAATATCATTCTAGATATGAATATTATATATAACATGCATAAGAAACATTATAATGATCCATAGATTACATACATTTTTATTAAATGATAGTTGAAGTATATGTATTAAAACATATATCAAAAACATGACAAGACCATATCATTATAGTGTCTTTAGAAACTGGGAAACATAAGAAATTTGTTCATAAAACATCTAAATTTTCTCCCATTAATTTCATCACAAATAACCTCCTTTTCTTCATATAATATTGAATAGCCTTCTTCCAGACATGCAGAAATGAAACATAAAAAACGGTGAGATAAAATCCTCATTAAGGGTTAACCAAAGAAATATCAATCAAATCGTATTCAGAAGAACATACCATATGTAAATTTTATCCTACATTTGAGATCATAATATCATGTATTGGGATAAATCATAAAAGTGAAATATAATACAAATATTAATAACTTATTACCTAGAACATTTAGTCATACACAAATAATCATAGAAAATAATTTCATATTAGTCAAGGATCATTTCCCAGACCATCATAGTGGATAAAGTCAATTACATAATCGAGTTTACACCTCGTTCTAGTCCTGTATCAATAAACTAGAATAAATTCTTGTTCCATCCATGTTTATATCATGAGATATAAATATTTAACCAATTAATTGGAGATAGATATAGGTGACACCAACATAATAATGAGATAATTCTTATGTGTCCCATAAAAACATAAATCATACATCATTTCAAAAACCATGTCAAAATTTGGGATTCTTAAACATAATTATATCATAACATAATCCATAAATGGAAAAATTAAGTCATAAAAATAATTCCATCATAAACTAATCATATCAAATTAATAATATGGATATACACATAACCATATATCATCCTATATGGAAAATAATTATGTTATAACACTTGATCATAGTTTTTGATGGAAATAACATTTCTTCTTCAAAAACATTTTCTTTTTTCTATATGTCGTGAGATTTTAAAAGAAAATAAGTTAATTAAAAATTAAAATAAAAAAAATCAAGGAAGATTAATGGAAAATATTATATATGATGCATTAAAAACATTTTCAAGACGTATATGTAAAAAAACAGTATCCTCACACTATTTCTAAAAATATCATAAAGTACCACGTATGGTAGACAAAAGAAAGATTCCTTCCATTACATGGGGTAAAAGTCATAAATGGGAAAAATGACATTAAAAATACAAGTATGAATAGTAAAAAATATTATTAAAACCTTTTTTAAAAAACAAGTACATGGATATAAATTATAACCCTTGAAAATACATTCGAATAAACAATCTCGGATAAAAATGAGAATGAAAAAATTATCCCTTAACATGGATCTGATATGATTTGTATGTATCAGATATTCTTGAATAATGATTGAGATAATGTTATGGATTTATTATAAAATAATAATAATTTTTATGATATCATTTCGGATCATTTTTCATTTGTTTGTTAGTAACATTTCATTGTTACTTGTTATTCGGGTATTAACTTCTCTATATTCTTACGTATGTTTTGTCAAATAAGTTCTTGTTTGTTTTTTAGGAAATAGATATATCATTTAAATAATGGTATTATTTTAATACATATCTTATTTAATTATAAAATTCATGTATATAATCATGGTTTCAGGAAGATCATGAATAACGAATCACATTGCATTATGGAGATGGTAAGCCGTACGTACGCCCGAGTGATGATATTGTTCCCATAATTGTTGAATTGGTTTGAAGTGGATAGTTTATAATATCTTAGAATTAGTATAATAATATATTATTTAGATTTGGGTTTTATTTACACCATTATACCCATTCAGGTAAAGTGGTGGTGAAAACAGATTAAACAAAGACGTGGAGACGATAAGCCATAGGTTCGCACGAGCGGTGATTTAATTTTTTTGTAGGATATATAGAAGGTGAAATAGTATTTTATTAATATTTATAATTACATATCAGGGTATGATTGACACTAATAGTATTATTTTATAATGAAAAAACAAAATGATAGGATGTAGTAGAATAAAGAAACTTGAAAGAATCGATATAAGAGATTTCCTCTTCCCTGATGTTCCTCTATTAAATTTCATCATAAGACAATAGTCATTGCCTTTTGAGAAGAACAGATCCTCTTGAATATAACTAGAAAAGTATATAAGATAAATGGGAAGGTTCTGGCAAATCATGAGGGCTTAAAAAGGGGGTAAGTGGAGAGGGATGTGGTCCCCTTTTATAAGACATGAGAGGGGAACATTACGAATGATCAAAAATATTACTTTATTATAAATTAAATATCAATATAAAACTATCCAAAACATATTAAATTAAAATACAGGATGAATATAGATTTAATAAACATCATAAATTAAATTTTTACATGTTTTTAATATTTGTTTTATCTATATCTTATTGGATTAACCCTTATTTTTCCCATTTTAATCTTACTGTGATATCATTCTATTTACACATTGTTCATTAATTTAATTACCATATCATGATGAAAGACCCAAAAAAAGATAAATATGACCTATTTGGACTTATATTAACCATTGGTACTAAGGTTATATTTTTTGGAATCAAATATCATTTAATAAACTATTTTATGCTTTAAGTTATGAATTGTTTAAATTTTGGACACTATTCGTATTTGACTTTTTAAAAAATTCATAACAACCTGATTCATTCTAAAATAAAGAATTTACTCAAATACAATATTTTAATATCATCCTTAAAATTCATCTCTAACTTCATAATAAACAAATTACAATTGTTTTAATATTTATAAGATCATTTATCTGAATCATTCAATAATAAGGTAATCACCACATCATAATTGTGTCATAATGAAATATATTTATCTAATTTATTAAAATTATAAACAAAATAGCTTCATGCAGAATATATTTTTAGATTTATAATGACTATTTATAGGCATTTATATCTATTATATAACACCATATTAAAATTGATTTAGTAAAATATATATGTTTAGGTTATAATTATCATTACATTAAATTAATTCTTATAAACTGTCATTTATTAATCCAAGTGAATCCATGAGGTCCAGAAACTGACCCAAAGATGCCCATGGTCAAAAATATATCATCCAATAGGAATAATAATGTGTTAGGGTATTTTATTATTATTATAATATTATTTGTTACCCCTATTGGCAAGATTTACCATTTAACCATGGTAAATAAAATAATTAATAAATTTACTATTCATAATGTCAAAAAAGAAAGTAAATATTTACACAATTAGATAATTCTAATTCCAAATAAGGAGTCCAGTTTTACAAATTCAAAAAACATATTTTTTCGTACTAAATTTTAAATTATTTTATGTTTTCGAGCCAAAAAACCTTTTTTTAATAAGTAATAACTATAAAAAGATTGACATGTGTTTATATACTATTTAAAAGTGGAATTACATAAAATGACTAAAATTTGTTCAAATTATAAAAATATAATCCAATTAAACTTTACAACCAATTAAAAATATATTTTATAAATATAAATAAATTAGTTGAAAAGGTTGTTTTGAATGAAAATGTTGTATTTTCAATATTAAATAAAATTTGAATATTATATTAAAAAAACAAAAAATTAAAAAAAATTAATTTTTTCTGTCCTTATTCTAAATAGAAATTTTATTTTCTCAAATTTCACATATAAAAGTATCAAAACTAGATTTAAAATGGGCATGGAAACAAATGGCATTAAAACTACATTTTTTAATAAAATACTGTGTTTTTCATAAATATTAATTTTGTTCTCAAATCATGTGTATACTGAATGCTAATGTCATATAGAATTCATAATGTGGTTAAAAATATTCATAATTTCTAGTTTATATCGTAATAAATAATAATATTTTAATAATATATATTTGTTCAGTGAAACTCAGTATCGCGTACAATGAAAGCTATCGAGGAAGGTCAATCTATCATGTAATGTAGGCTAAGTCAGTGTTCTGTGTAGTGAACGATTCTTTTGGTGTTGTGTATTACATAATCAAAACATAACTCATTTATAAATTGAAAGAAATCTATACTCAGTGTTATGTGAAATGAATTCATTTAAAAGAACATGAAATTTTCTACAATAGAAGACAATAATATTGTTTCATATATGAATATCCCATGATAATCTTGCTGTAGAGTACAACATAAGACATAAATAAAATTTAAAATAATATATCTCAAGAACTCTAAGGGTTGTACATTCTACACCCTTAATATGAATTTATTTCTCAAAATCCATCGAGGTTACAAATGGTTTTCTACATGAAAGTATATTTTATGGAAACTCACATCATAATAAGGAATTATAAAACACCATTTTAAAAATGGAAAGTAAAAAATGTAACAGTTACCTAGTGTAAATAATCAATGGGATTCCACATAGAATAATATATCTAGGAAGTGAAAACATTGACATGGAATAGAAATCAATCCATCATGTTCTAATGGATACTGATAGAGAATAAGGTTTGGAGAATGTTAACTACCAGAAATCCATAAATATAACATGAATTAATGGTCCATCTGATTCAATTATATGAAGTTAAATTTTTCATTCATGAAGTGTTAGCAGATCTTGTGATATATTGATAGGTCATTCAACATGTCTTAAAAAAAAGATTAGCATATGTATTCAAATATACATAAGGATATCTGTAGTAATATAATACAAACAACAATTTGAATATAAATTATACTATCTCTATTTGGATATCATAATAGAACTTAAAATTACGAAAAATATAAAGCTTTAGAAAGTGGTGAACTAAATTTAATTACCATTTGTCTCCTATAACTCATAAGTTAGTTTTTGGTTGTCACATTCCAAACATGTGAAAACCTTAATCATGTAGTCTCCTAAAATATGAAATTAACGTATACTACTATAGAACCATAGTGACAACATGAATTCCATCAAAATTAACTATATCCACACACCAAATAAACCATAAATTCAATATACTCAATCAATTATATCACTTTGTCCTTTTATTATTCGTGAGCTCATTAATACTATCAAGAATATAATTTTATCTATATACCTTCCTTTTACTGATATAATCTATGTTCCATAAATATTTCAATCAAATTTCATGGTTACTGGTACCATATAATTATGGAAAACCATAATAGACCAATACATAGATATTCCAGTATTCCATAATACTATAAATGATATTCCACAACACTTTTCTGAAATCCTATTACATAAACTCTTAATCCTTCCACAACATTTTTTTCATACTCAACATCACCAATAGTGATCCCATGTGACGTCCCACTGCATTTTCCATTAACAGGTAGTTGATGTCGATCATCACTAACCATTGGATTAGGGAATTGGTTAGAATAATGACCAATTTCCTAGCACATATTGCATTGATGTGTTGGTGGTGATTTCTCTATAGTCTATACTCAAATCACATTATTAAAATATTTTTTCCTATTAATTTTGTACTCAACTCCCCGATTTACAACCTTTCCACACATGAATTATTTTCTAGTCCCTTTAATACAATCTCTACCATTCTTCTTTCCACACTTTTAGCATAAGGAAACATTTATCTTCTTTTCTCCATTGTGTTTATATTTCCCCTTGAACATCATCTTTCATTTCTTTTCAAAACTATGAGATGGATATATAACAACTACTCCTACTTCAACCTTGATAGTACAACACACAATCTCTTTATAGCTACTGAATTCTCTTATAGATAATGACCTTTGAAGATTTGGTGTTAAGCCATTGAAGTATCGATCAACTTTACATTCTGGTTGGCTGATAAATCCAAATTCATACCTTCCAGGTCCTGTAAAATTATCCTCGTATGTACCAAAAGATTCATCATCTATTTTATTATTCTTAACGAACTCCTTTTCCATCATAGTTTGAAGAATATGCGGTATGTACTTATTGACAACTATGTTCTTAAACTCATCCCATTCCACAGTTTCAATTTCATCATGATGTCATGTATTCTTAATTAGAGTCCACCACTGGTCTGCTTCACCATCTAAATGATAGATTGCCAAAATTAAATATTCATGATCTATACATCGATGGATATAAAATATCTTTTCAATGGTGCTGATCTACAATTTAGCCACATGTGGAATAGAAGACCCACTAATAGAAGTTGTATGTTTCCTCATGAAAGAATCAATAGAATGGTGTTCCCTTTTCTTTTCATTTTCGAGTCCAAAATGATTCATAGCTTGTGGATGTATAGAAATAAGATTTTTTATTACATATTCCGAAACATTTGTTTGTTCAGAAGGATAATTATTGCATTGCATAGTGCATTGATCATTAACATAGTTCGTATGGGATCCAACCATTGTCTAAAACCCAAATATAATAGTGTGAGAGGAAAAAATCATACTACTTAAATAATATATTCAAGCGGGAGTGCCATGAATCTCTAACATATTAGGTTTAATTATAGGTTATTCATGATCATTACTATAATTTTAGGACTATAGCCTATACTTATAATTATACTTAGTGACAACCCATGATAATCCTTTGATATATCTACTGGGATCTCACTAAAGTGTTCGCATCCTAGTTTCCAATGGTTAACTAATCCTTCACTGTGATACTAGAAATATAGACCCAAGCATGACATACCTTGTTATTAATTTATAAGTGAATTATATTAATTACAATATATAACCAAACCATGACAGGACCATATATGTACAAAGTCTTTAGAAACTGGGAATCATAAACCACTGGTTCATAAATCATCAACATTGTCTCCTGTTTATTTAATCGTAACTACACTCCATTATGGAATATCATATTTAATAACCTTTTCCTAACCTGGGGAAAATAAACATACAAAATGGTGAACTCAAATTCTCATTAAGGGCAAATAGAGGAAATATCAACCATATCATATTCAGACGAACATAACATTTGAAAATCTTTTCCTGAATAACAGATCATAATATTATATCAAGGGATAAATCATTGAAGTGAAATTTAATCTCAAATATCATAATATATGACATGAATCATTTTTGAATACACACATATGCATATAAAAACATTACATATTAGTCAAGACTCATTTCTAGGACCATCATAGGGGACAAAGTCCATTATTTAATTTGGTTCACTCTTTGTTCAAGTCATGTATCACTGAACCAGATTAACATGACATTCCAGCCACATATATATCAGGAAATATAAATATTTACACAATTAATTGGAGAGAGATATTGGACCCACCCATCTCATAATGAAACCATTATTATGTGTGCCACAAAAACCTAAATCATACATCATAGCACAACCAATGAAATAAAATGGGATTCTGAAACATCATGACATCCTAACATAATCCATATAATATAAAAGGACTTCATAAAAATAATATCATCATAAAGTAATGAAATAAAAGTTATAATATGTAAGGAAACATATCCCAATATCTTCAGAGATGTAAAATAATTTTGATAAAACACTTGAACTTATTTCTTGAAGAAAATATAATATACTCTTCAAAAACCTTTTCTTTTCAAAATATGTCATCAAATTATAAAAGAAAACAAGTTAATTGAAAATATATTTGAAAACATGTAATGGAATAAACCTAGAAATAATTCTTTCTGAAAGCATAAAAACCTTAGAATACATTCTCCTGGTTCTTTTTCAGAAATGAAAAAATGTAACTAGTATGGAAAAAAAAAGAAAGATTCTATCCATAAAATGTGCTAAAAGTTAACAAAGGGTAAAAATTAATTTAAACTTATGTGGAATAATATTAAATATTTTATGAATTTTTTTAGAAAACATCGACATAGATGATAAATATAACCCAAGTGAATACATACAAATAAACAATATTGTATAAAAATGAGATTGGAAAATTTATCCCTTACCTTAGGTCAGATATGATTTTCATGTATCTGAAACCCCTATATAGTTATTTAAATATTGTTATGTGTTTTTTAAATAATCATAATAATTTTTATTATAACATTTATGATCATATTTTCATCAGATTGTTAGTATCATTTCATTGTTACTTCTTATTCTTGTATTAACTGATTTGTGTTCTTACATATGTTTTTTCAGATTATTTCTCATTCCATTTTGTTGGTTATAGTAATATGATTTTCAAAATACTATTAGTATACTATATATCATATTTATTCATTAAATTCATTTATATAATCATTTTTTAATGAAGATCATGTATAATGAATCACATTACACAATGGAGATGGTAATCCATACGTACGCACGAGTGATGATATCATTCTCATAATTGTTGAATAGTATTGTAGTGGATGGTCTATATTATATCAGAATTAGTATAATGTTATATAATTCATATATAGGTTTTATATACACCATTATAAAAATCCAAGTAAGTTGGTGGTGAAAAACAGATTTCACAACCTCGTGGATACGGTAAGCCGTACGTATGCACGCATGGTGATTTCGTTCTTTCGTAGGATGGTTAGAAGGTGAAATAGTGTTGTTTTTTAATAATGATAAAATATATGTGTATGAGTGATACAAAAGTTATTATTTTAAAATGAAATGACTAAAGAGGATATAGATGAAGAAGAATGAAACATGGAAGAATTTGTAGAATTGATTAACTCATCCTCGATGTGCCTCCTTTGAATTTCAATATAGCGCAATAGAGTTGGACTTTTGAGAAAACCAGGACATCTAGAATGTAAAAAGGGAGGTTGAGAAGATAATTAGTTAGGGTATATTCAAGCATGAATTCTTAAAATATAGTAAATAGGAGAGAGATTAGGTTCCCTTTTATAAGAGATGAGAGGGACACTTTATGAAAGTCTAAGAATATTTATTTATTATAAATCGCAATTCTATTAAAATTTTCCCAAAAATATTTAATTATATGTTAGGATATTTTATGCTCTAATACATAACACCAAATTATTTTTTGGAATTTTTTTTAAATTTATTTTTAAAGTTATATTTTTTGTTTTACCCTTATTTTATGTTGTTTAATCATAACGTGATATCATGTTATTTAATTATTATGTGTTCCTTTAATTACCATATATTGTCTAACAACCAAAAAAAGATATATATGACTTATTTAGACTTATATTAACCATTTGGTTGAATATTATATTTTTAGTAATTGAATATCATTTAATTATCTTTTTTATGTTTGAAGTTATTAATTGTTTCCATTTTCGACACTATTCAAATTTGTCTTATTTAAAATTTCATAAAAACATGATTCTATCAAAATTTTGGCATTTTAAAAAATATAATATGTCAATATCAGCCAGAAAATTCATTTATGACATAAAAATAACCAAATTTGAATTGTTTTAATATTTATAAATTCATTTATTTGAAGCTTTCATTAATGTGGTAGTCACTATATCAGAAGTCTGTCATAAATAAATATATTTATGTATTGGATAAAAATTATAAATAAAATATAATGATATTTGAAATCATTTTCTCTTTCCAATAACTATTTATATAAATTGATATATGATATAAAACCCCAATCAATGATCGATTAAGTAAAACATATATGTTTCAGTAATAATTATCTTTACTTTAAATTAATTCTTGTAATGTGACATTTTTACATCAATGTGAATCCATGAGGACCTAAAATCGACTCACAGATGCCCATGGTTGGACATATCTCATAAAATTTTTTTAATTAATTTATTAGGGATGTTAAATGTTATTATTATAGTTTTTACCCTTATTTTCCATATTAACCTTATAATCATGGTAAATAAAATAATTAAAGAAATAACAATTCATATTGTCCAAAACAAAAAAATATATTTTCACAATTGGAAGAATATGATTAAAAATATAAATCCATTTTTCCTAATTCAAAACACAGTAGTTGAAGTAATTAATTTAAAATTTTTTCCCATTTTCGAAACTAAAAAGCGGGTTTTTAAGAAGTAATATTTTTAAAATGTTTGTCATGCGTATTTGTCCTATTTTAAAGTGAAATTATATAAAATGAAAAAATATGGAATAATTGATAAAAATATAATCCAATTACACTTAAAAAAATTAAAAATATAATGTAAATATGTCAATAAAATAAATGAAAATGGGGTTTTGAATTAAAATGCAGTATTTTTCACTATTCATTAAAATTTGAATTTTTTTAGAAAAATACCAAAAATATAAGAAAAGATAATTTTTATGCCCCTATTTCAATTAACAAGTTCATTTTGTAAAATTTTATTTATAATTTTATAAAATAAATAGATTTATAAAGAGTGTTCCATCAAAAGGCAGTAAAACTACATTTTTTTCAAAATACTTTTTTTATCTAGAAAATTTATTTTGTTCTCATATAATGTGTTAGATGAATTTTAATGTTATATAAAATTTATAATGTAGTTAATACTATTCATAATAACTATTTTTATCCTCTTAAATATTTATATTTTAATAATATATCATTCTTTAGTGAACCTCAGTATCATGTGCAATTCAAGCTATCGAGGGAGGTCACTCATGAGTTTAACTCAAGCAATGTTAGAGTTACATGTAGTGCAAGATTACTTTGGTGTTGTGTATAATATAATAAAAACTTAATTCATTTATAAATTGGACAAAATATATAGTGAGTATTGCATGAAATGAATTCTATCAATTGAACATGAAATTTTGTGCAACACAAGCCAGGAAAATTGTTGTGTATATGTATAGTGAAAGATAATCATGGTGTAGCATACAACACAAGAAGTCAATGAAATTAAAAATAATCTATCTCATAAAATAATTTTGTGCTTCAAAAATTACTTACATAAAAAACCATCATATGAAAAGGAAGCAGCTAATAACAGAAAAAATGGTAATATTGAAAAACTATTTAACAAATGATATAAGACGATCATATATTATGTCATAAATATTTCTATGGTCATGGTATAATATAATAACATGGTTTAGAAATTAAAAAATAGGTTAATGAACCTTTCACTATAGTAATTTACATTGTAATTTTTAATTTAACAATCTCATTATTTTACATGTTTTTTATACGTACCTATCTACTGGGACATTTTTATCATCCCCTTCCATGATTTATAAAATGTATTTCAAAATATTATCTACAGCTTTTGTAAGTTTAATTAACTATTTTTTTATATTTATCAAACATTTTGGATGGAATAATTGTTTCATTTTCAAAATGTGGTACACTATGAGATTTTAAATAAATTAAGGAAACACTTTTTCTAAACTTATATAGAGAGAGAATATATTTTCCTCCATTATAATGCTTTAAGATGTTATACCTCCCTTAAAATCCAACAAGGTAATATTTAAAGATATTTATTATTTTATAATTGTGTGACTTTTATATAATTTCAATGTTAATAAAAGGCATTTTTCCCCAAATATATTTAATGATTTTGTTAAATTATTTTCATCTATTAGGACAACCTTGGTTGGATTTTATAATTAATTGAGGTTGATTCATTATGATACAATAATCAATATTTTATTATAGTTTTTATGATATGATTCAATACTGATGTGCTATTTTGATTAAATTCATGGTATTTGGTTAAAGTATTAACTTTTCAAGTGCTAGTTTTAAGGCGAATGGTTATTTTATGTTTCACCATTTTTACACGAGGAATGTGTTGTACTTAATGAGTGATGGGCGAGGCCCTCTATTTCTCATCAATTCATCAGTTGGTTTCCTGAGAAAAATTAGTTTCGGTTTATAACTATTTTTATGGTATTGGCAAGATCCCTTGAAAAATGGTTATGATGACCAACATTATGATTTCCCTCATTATAAGATTATTTATTGATATTACATGTGATTATTCAACCAGTAAAATGTCCATGTGAATGAATAAATGGAATTATTTGTTTTCTAATTTCTATATTATGATTAGTACTGTGTTTTAAAAGGATTGTGTATCATTTTTATACCTTTCCATAAAGATTTATGCTTATTTATGATAGTTTCCACTATACTGTTACTCTTACTGAACATCTGAGCTCACCCATTTCGGATGTTCCTATTTTTCCTCTGATAAGATGAAGTATATTATGAAACATCTATAGGTATATTCTATATGATATGATTGTTTTCAATGGAGATTTTAGGTTTCTATTTGTTTCATGATTTAATGTAAAAAATAATATTTTTATCTAGTTTTTGTAAGGATACTAAACTGGTCGGATCTTCAACGATTAGCTTCCTATGTTCATTCTAATGTATGAAAATAATGTACCAACTCAAAGGAACCAATTTCATTGTTTTAAAAATTTAAAAATTATTATTTATTTTATAGAAATGTGACAAATTTATTAATCTATCATTAAAATATAATATAATCATTAGAAAAAATAATATCAATTAATGAATATATTTTATGAAAATAATTTTATGTTTAAACCATTATATTAATTAGAAAATTGAAAATACACATTTATGTATTATAAAAAAACCTGAAATATAATTTATGTATTTTTAAATAAATTTTTTTTACACTATGATATATTTATATCATATTTTTATTTATAATATATCTAAATTTTATTTTAAAATTCAGGGGTGAGGCTATTATCTTATTAGTGAGTTTATAATTCATTAGGGTTATATTACTATTTCAAATGTCAGATAACTATTTTTTTGGTAGGATATTTAATTTTTTTTATTACCAATTATTTAATTCAGTATTCATTTATGAATATTTTATTGTTCTTTCGATGTAATTCTATGTGATTTATACAATGTTACAAAAATATAAGAATAGAATTTTTCAATGATAATAGTTTTCTTTATTAAAATTTGTATATGATAAAATGTATATCTTATTTGAAATCAGAATAGATATTATTAGGTAGTAAGGAAAATATATGTTAGTTCACAATGATTTTTTATAATAGTAAAACAATTTGTTACCATGGTGAAAAATAAAATGGTAAAAGTTAGTAACCTTAATGTTAAATTGAATAACATGTCTATTTTTTAAATGATGGAGGTGTGGATTAAAAATGCACCCAATCCAATCCTTTATTTTTTAAATTCAATGAACTTATCTTGATAACGAGTACCCATTATTTAATAGTTTTGGGTATTAAAAAAATTGACACTCCCTCACACTTTTACTAGGAAACCACCTACCATATCCCATCCACATTATAAATTAATTATAATTAAAAAAAGAGAAAAAAAATCCCTTACTTTCTTCCATATCCATTTCCTATAGTCCTAGTATTAATGTGGAAGCCGATATAGAGACACATTAGGTATAATAAAAAATAGGTGGACCGAAGAAGAGGAATCATTCTCTACCATAAAAAATTGTTTTATTTATTCTTCCAACATCATGAAATATTGCTCAGTCATGATGATATAATATAATCAGTATATAAAATATTATTAAATGAAATTATGTTAATGTAATAACATATATCCACCTCATATTTGATTAAATGGGAAATGAAACCATCACATGTGTGTATGACAAACTACCACGTCGAAAATAGATGTAATTAGTTTTTTATCATCACCTCTCATGACTATCAATAAATATTAATTTTATTATTATTTTTGAAATTTAAGATATATTTATCATGATATAAAAATAATATATCTTAATATTTTCTAACATATAGACCATATAATAATGATAACATAGTTCGGGTTTACGGTGCACTGCCACATCATGAAGTGATTGTGTTTTTTATTACTACTAATCATTGAAGTTATAAGTAAGTTCATATAGGTATGTAATATTTAATTCATGAAATTATTATTACATGTAAAAATAATATAACACTTACCTTCTGTCTGTCACGATCATTTTATAATGGAAATTTAATCATGTGAACGTACAACTTACAATCATATTGATTATAACATAGTTCATTTTTCATAACTATATTTCCTAGTTTTATTTAAAAATATAATAAATATATATATATATATATTAATTATATCCTTATTTTTATTCTATATATAATGGAACATAGAATTATTTTACCATGGTTAACCTATCTATGTCATTTTAGACACATGAACAGAATACCATCAAAATATCCAAAATGAAATTATTTGATTATGTAAATATATATTACATGATTATTAATAAAATAAACATAATAAAATAATTCAAAAATGTTCTTAATAAAGTAAATAATATAAATAAGTTTGCTATTAGATAATATATAGTATAGATTTGATGAGTCAAACTCGAGGTAATTAATTTTATAACATGATTTTTTTCCTTAGAATAAATTACATATTCATTTCCTTGGATATGATAATATTATGTGTCTTGTGACCATATATTCGTTTATGTAATATTTACGCTTGTATTATGTGGAATTAAATATGACACAAAAAACATCTTCATTTATTTATTTTCACATTAGTGATACGACCATTGTAAAGGATTCCACCTCAATTTCCCTTCATAATGACTTATTTTAATATAATGAAAAAAAATTTATATGTGGTGAATATACTTCCCATTTTTTATATTATCCCACGAATCCTTCATACTTAATTTTTTTTGTTTTAATATTAAATTTACATTATTATAGTTGATTTTATTTGAAATTTTCCAAAGTGTTAAAGGCTTCATGTTACAATCTCATACCCATTATAGATTGTTTATGTTCATGTATACAGTGGGGGAAATAATATAAAATTATTCCCATTAACCAGATCCTATTTATTCCCCTCTAGTTTTGAATGTGTTTTTCATAGTTTTCCTTCCATTTCTTCTCTTATTTAATACATAAATATCACAAAAAATGATTTTAATTAATATTTATATTGTATCGTGATTTAGATATTGAATATTTATCTTTCATGTATATATTTTTTACAGTATTATAAATAATATTTTCAATATTATATAATGATTTATGAGTGTAATTTTTAGAAATTATTTATTTTTACCAAATAGATTAATTATAATATTTATATTATTCTCCAAATATGTTTCTCTTTGACTTTTTTTTAAAAAAATGTGTGATTTATTTTTTATATAACTTATAGGACATGCATGGATTTTACCCCCACCATGAACAATGAATTAGTTGAAACATCATTTATATGTTTTCATGATCTCTTTAATGATAATTTTATATATAATAATTTTGAAATTTATAGATTTTGATGAACTAAATTAAAATTGAAAAGGGTATTTTCTATATGAAATATTCTATTTAAGCCTTTATAGTCATTTTCATCAGTGAGGATAGAATATTATGTTATACATTTGCTAAAAATTATGTTATTATGTATCTCAAAAACCTACCAAGTTTTCCAACCCTTACTTTTAATGGGTAATACATTCCTCATGTACATCTCCTAAATGCCTTCAAAATGTAATTTTTGTCGATTATGATATGAGAAAGAATTATTAATCCCATTTACTTTCCCAATGGAAATATTATGACTTATGATAGATTAATATATTTCAGATCTCATAATCATGATCATTTAATGATGGTTGATCCCAAATAGTTATCCAGTACATTGGGTAAGGATTTCGTTTCATGATACCTGATTTATGAGAGAAGGGAGTAAAAAATCCATTAAAAGTCGTTGTACACCATGTGATATTGTATAGGAAGTTATCCTTTAATCGTTTTTATGTCATGTATATATGTTACTACTGAAATTACAATGTTTCAATTATCTTATGAGAAACTTTTCTATATGAGATTATCCAAACCAGTACATCTAGGTTTGGTCTAAACATAGATACATTTTGATATATCAGATGAATTACAATAGACCATATGATATAATGATCAGTGCCTTTTAGGAACAAGATGAGTTCAAAACTAAACAGTTGGTATTATGAATATTTACTGCAATATGATTGTCCACAAATGTATTTTTATTTTTCATATCCCTTTGAGTTTGATTCTTGGGGAAATGGGAAAACATAAGATAAAAGTGAGCCATAAATCCTTTTAAGGGATAATCAATTAAATTAGGGCATAAATGAACAACATGGGTAAAAATGAGGCATTTTATTAGAATTTAAACATGATAACAATTTTCATATCATGATTATATGATCATAGGTACAAGGAGTTGAGTTGAAAGATACAATAATAATAATCCATGTGATGTAAAAATTGATAAATTGAACCATTAAAAAAGAAGGTAAATAATATAGAAAACATTTTTGTATCTTGGAACATAAAACATTGACAATGTAATTTCCCATCTAGTTAATTCCCATATATCATATTTGTATCTATTAATTGGTAGAATCCATCTTCTATGAGTAACATTCATCCAGTTAACTTCATCTTATTACCTAACGAATTAGAGAACAAACGGGGTGCACCCTTCAAAATTCGGAATTCTTGTGTACCACATAATGAAATCACACAAAAATTAATAATATAATGAAAAATCCATTTTAAATTACATATTTATACATTATAATTTTGTTATATTCATGGAAAATACCCTATAATAAATATAATAATAATTAAGGTATTTTCACCATATAGGTAAAAGTGTATAGGGTTTAGTATATAACATCAACATTCAATAAAATTATTAGTATCTAGGCGAAAACCCTTCAATAATAAGAATCCTTAAAATTTATTAACATGGAATGGTATGGGAGTAAAACATTCAATTATATTTTGTCCATGATATGTTATGATAATAGAAATGATGGAACATTCTCTATAGAGATCATACTTCCCCTATTAAAAATATTTATCAGGAAAAATACATGTTACATAAATGAAAAACCCTGGAGAAATATTAACAGAAAAAAGGGAACTTAGTCATTAGTTATAAATTAGGCATTCAAGAAACATTATATATTTATTAATGTTGTTATCTTGCAGAATAACAAATACAAATACCTAAAATAATAGTATGATTACTGGAAAAAATATTGTACTCAAATTTTTGGAATGATAATAATAAGTAGTTATGGATATTTCATGTTATTGGTATGTCAATAGAAGGAAAATAACAATCTGTATATTTCAATCCTTTATTACAACTCATAATGTTCATGTGAATTATCCAAAGAAAATCACATGGGAATTTCAATCCATTTTTGTAGCAATTACAATTGTTAGGAATAAGGTGAAAATCAAGTAAAATTGCTATTTTAAATTAATTAATGTTATTACCACTAGTTAAAACTATTCCTCATCGAAATCCACTATTAGAATACATATATGGATATTATTTCTAGAAAACCCACACACAATTTTTATTTCCAAATTGATAATGGTTTTATAGATATATCAAGACATAATCATTAATATGGATTTTGAAGGATGTATAATGATAATTAATGGTTATATCAAATTGATAACAAAGTGATTAAATTATAAAAATGTTTCACAATAATAGTTACAATTGAAATTATAAGTAATTAAGAAGGATTCCAAAAGTATTGTGAAATGAGAGGTGATGAACTATTGTTTTGGAATACTATGAGCATAGGAAAAGGATATAATGTGATGGAATAATGATATTCCATTTAAAACATAGAAAATGTAAATCATGGTTGTATAATGAAGTAAATTTATCAATGAAATATAATTAAGTTAATGAACGTGAGAAGGAAAAAAATTTAATTGAGGAAAACCCTGCATTGGGAAGATGCATCATCAATATATGGACGGAATCCTTAAAAACATTAAACCTAATTTAGGAAACTCATTATAGGGATATTTGGAGTTATATAATTATGCAAATTTATTATATAGAAAGTGAATAGGGAAAGGGGGGAATTTAACCTATAGGAGGTCATGTTTTTAGTGATTAGATATTGATTATTTTGAATTTATAACTAACCACTTTTGGTAGGAATTAATTCAAATTGTTTTTTATTAAAATTAAAAATTTAATTGATTTTTATGGCTTTCAAATATAGAAATCACACATTTCATGTCTTATTTTTAGGTATGTTATTATTTTGCCTTTTAACATTGACCAACTATATTATTTTACCCATACTACGATAGTTCTTTTGTACGATGCTAATTTTTTTCTAATGATGAAATTTATATTATTTCTTAATTTTGAAATTAAAATTACTTTTATTGAATCCATTTTACTACAGAAATTTAAAAATGTGAAAATAAATTTAATTCTAATTTATTAGAAATGGTTTTTTAACTTTTTTCCACAAAAATAAATTTATTTTTGAAAATAACCATTAATTCAACCAAAGGAAATGTAGAAGTGATTAAGAAAAAAATATAATTTATTTTAAAAAATATTAATCTATGTATGATACACTTCTCTTTTAAATTGAAATCCTATTTTTTTTAAAAAAATTCTATTTTTTTGAAAAAAATAGCATTCTGACCATTATATAAATTACTTTTCACTTCGTTAATTTGTATTTTTTTATAAATAAGTTTATTATTATAATTTCATGAAACTAATATTAATTTGAATCATTTATATTTTTTTAGAAATTATACAATTTAAAAAATTAAATAGTTATATAATTTCTAAATATAATATAATAAAATATTTACAATGGCCAATTTATTGTAAACACAGTAATAATAATGTCCATCCATATAACAGATTCATTGTTAATATTACCATCAAAATACATATTCCAATTTTCCACATGTAAAATGATTATATTTCCTATTAAATAAACTATCATTATTTCTTCATCATTCACTACATTAATTAGAAAGGTTCATATGCATCCTTTTTTAATGTATATTATTTTATTAACTCATATCTTAATTTTTATACTCTATGGTAGGGTTGATAATATTTTGAGGATTCATGCTTAAGAATATTATTTTTCTGAATATACAATTCAGAAAATCTAGATAAACATATAGAAAATCTAGATCCCTGTGTATTAAGAAATTACATAAAAACATAGACTTTTTAGGCCTTCTTGATGTCAAGAGGAAAGGATAAAAATATCAATATTAGAGTTGATGATGGAATGATTACTCATGATCTACCGGTGTTTGGGAATATTTCATTTAAAAACATCATGGAACATAGGTAAGGAAATGATATCTTTCACAGAGACATATCGAGAAGCAGTACTGAAGAGATGGACATTCTAGGATGTATCCCATGACTGGTGAATGATCAGGATTGTAGTGATCTGGATGACATTCCATGTGATGATGAAATCAATGAAATGGGTTTTGGACTGAATAAAAAAAGTGACCTGGTTTATGATGGGTTACCTAGCACCTTCTACATTGAGGATTGGGGGATTGTAAAAGATCTGGTTAAGGGTTGGGCCATGATTTATTTTGGAGAGGAGAACTCAAAAGAGATTCTTGTACAAGAATGCTAGTTCTGATTCCCAATGTTAAATACCCCACCCATATCAGTTAGTAGAGACCAACATGTCTGTGAAATTTTTTTACAATATTTCAGCAAGCCTTTTAAACAAAATAATGGTTTGGGTGATACCAAATATTGTTTTTGAAGAGAAACATGGATTTCTACATGGTCGAGGCATCCAAGGAGCTATTGAAATTGCAAGATAAATCGTCAGGTATCTAAATAAAAAAACAATCATATACAATTTGATTGTGATAGTGGATATGGATATGGTGAATGGAAGATTAAAATGAAGCATTATTATAAAATTAATGAGAAAATTTGGTTTCAAGAATGGTTTTATTGTCTAAGATTTAGGTGCAAGGATTCTCCATGGATTACAATTTCTCTTCTTGGTAAATGCTTTTTTGACTTCAATTCAGTTTGGCGAGTGAGGCATGGATAGCAACTGCATACTAGAATCTTCAAATTGGATCAGGAGGCACTCACCAAGAACATTAACAAGGGACTAGAGGATGAGAGGATCATACATTTTATGAACAAAGCGGAGGATATTTTAGTTTCCTATATCATGTTTTCTATTTACATGATCTTAATTATTAATTTCAAGATAATATCATAATAAGACTCTAAAAAACATGTCATATATTGGGTGTTGAGAGAATAATTGGAATATTTAAGGAAATGTAAAGTTTTTATATCTATCTATTTTTTTGGGAGGCTTAATAGGGTTATTAGGGAATTGTTGGTCCTGGAACAAAATAAATTGATAATGATTTACCTCGGAGGTCAAGTTTTTATTGGAAGGTTAAAAAAGGTTATTTTTATATCATATGGATTAGGATCACAAGGAAAATATGCAATTGGAAAAATAAATTTCACTTTTTTCATGGGGGAATAATTCTGATCAACTCTATTTTGACCATGATTCCAATTCTTGTTATCTCCATTATTAATTCCCCAAAAGGGACAATCAATACGATAGAAAACATCATGAACAATTTTTTGTGGGTTGAAAACTAGGCTTGATGGTGGAATTGGGATTCATTGAAATGACTAGCCAATACTATGGAGGATGGTGATATTGGTCTGTAGAATGTAATTGAAACCATTTATGCCTTATATGATATAATAGCATGGGTGGTTGTCATTGGAAATTATTTATGGGAGAAGTTCATTAAAAATTGGTTCAGGTAATACTGGTGGAGTTTGGCTGATCACAATAATATTATGTCTAGACTAGGTCGATGCATGAGCGCTCACCAGGAAGTCTTGGAGGATCATGTGAGGTCGATTTTTCGTTGTGGAGACATCAAATTGTGGATGGGAAATTGGGTAGGAGTGGATCAATTTTTTCAGGATACACATTCCCAAACATCAAATTCAATGAGGCCACCAAGAATCATTCTCATATGAATGTTATCCTCATAACTGAGTAGATGGAGTTATACAAAACCATCAGGTTGGTGGAGGAATCTGACCGATGAATGTTTATAAAACCAAAATAATTGCAGTTATGCTATTGAGATTACATGAAGCTGATGCTTGTGTGTGATAGTGGAGATGAGTGGAATAGAAAAATCTTGTGCAATTTGATCCTGATAAAATAAAATTTTCTTATATGTAGACTAAGAAACTGACCATTTATAAGAAGGTTAATTTTTAAAAGAAAGGATTAGTGTTAGCTTCTAGTTTAACGTACTATATTCCCTCTCAAAATGAATCAGTTGAACATGTGATTTTCATGGGGGTATGGGTTAGATTTATCATTGGATTCTTGAGGAAATGTATGATCATCATTGGTCACTAGGATTCAATCCAAAACATTCTTGAAGATGGGTTACAAGGTTCTGGACAGGAAAGGTTTAATTCAAGGTTTGAGGTTTGGTTTTTGTGATGTTTTTCTGGACTCTTTGGGAATCAAGGAACAAGGAAAGATAGGGCATCAAATGGTCTCACATTTTTTCCTCGGATGCATGTTATGCTACTAGTGGCGTAGTTGGGTGCTCTCATTAAATAGAGGAAGGATATAGTTTCCTCAGGAAGATCACTTCTATAGCCTGCATTCTTAGAGGATCGGTGATTCAGCATGGTCTATGGGTATCCTAGATTGCACCTCACTTCGGGCATAAATTAAATGTGGAGAACTATTATATAGAAAGGATAATTGGATGTGTAGGCCTGTTAAGGGGAATTAGGGTCTCTTTTCATCCTTCATTTAGTAATTTTTTGGTGAATACACATCTATAGGAGCCATGGCTCATGATATGGACATCGGGATGTCACTTTACCAGAGCTTCACTATTCAGATATCTGAAATGGATTTCAACTCAATAGTTCTTGTTAGGATATTATAAAAGTAGGGTAATTTACCATGGGAGTTAATGTATATCATCCGAAAATGAAGTATCATCCTTACTCAATGCACTTCTATACTTCACATATTGGGGGGGGACAGTGCATCTGACGCATTTTCCAACAATGGTATGTTTGTGGAAATGTTGATTTTGTACACCACCCTAGGTTCCATGCATAATGATTATAAGATTATTACTGATGGTGATGTGCTAGGTCATCATCATTTTTCCCTCCTTGAGGTGGAATTTTACATGAAATGATTTAAAAAAAGAATAACATTCAGTCAGTCAGTCTTTTAATACATTTGACTCACAGATTTTTTCCATTTCATGTTTATTCCATTTTTTGATTTTTTAGCTCATACATTTCTAAATGTATGTCAAAAAGTTGTCCTATGTAGTTTTAAGTGCTCATATGGATTTAGGATTACTCTATGGAGGGATAAAAGATTCCATGTTTCAGTTACCTTGGGATTTAATATAAACATATTTTACCAAAGACACTAGTACCCATGATATTTTTGTTTTCAATAATGAAATTTTATTTTAAAAATCATTTACTAGTAGGTGAAAAAATCTTTTCTCACTGCATCGAACACATTTTGTTATGATGTAAAATTTAATTAAAAATTTTTTTATGCTGCATTATCTCCCTTTAAATAAATCTCATCTTCAATATTATAATTATCACTTATTAATAAAATTAAATATGGGTATTTGAAATACTTGAATAACTAAATGTATAAAATTAAATTAGTTTTCTACCTTAATATTTTAAGTATGACTAAGAAACACATAATTTCCCCTCAAAGGGTACAATTGTTGGTTAATATTTCCTTTGAAACATGTTTCTATATTCCCCCTTTTACGCACATGAATAATCTTCCAACACCATTAGGCCATTCCCTTGGGGATTCTTGCAACATATTTGGAATGAAGTTAAATGAATAATATTTCCTTTATCATCTTCATCACTTGAAGAATCATGTAACACCATCATTATCTTATTTGTAATAAGTTGAAACTCATGTAATTCATCATTTATAATCATGATTCTTGATGGTTGGTTCAACATACCTATAAGGTTTTTCACATTAGTTCTCATCCTGTAAGGTTTCTAATTATCATAATATTTACATTATCCATAAAATAAATTTTAAAATTGATACATATTTATGTTACCATTAATAATAGTAATAAGAGTAAATGATGTATCATTAATACGATAATAAAATTATAGTAAGAGACTTATAAGAGAAATTCATCCTCACAATGTATTACAAATCAAAATTATTAAATTAAAAATAAATTCTACTTAAATCATCATAATTTCAATATATTTTTATTTAGTATGGGTTCTCTCATATTCTATAATGTCATTACATAACATAATAGACACTTCGTTATTGATTATAAAGAGAGTGTGATTAACTGGAGCATTTCCCCCAGTAGTGTATCTAGAAATGCGTTGTCTTAGTTCCATTCATTGTTCCCTGAGTGAAGTTCAATTCAATTATCAATAATCATTTGTCATTTTCCTTAAACACTAATTAATTTTTTCAAAAAAATGAATCCATATTTTAGTATCACGATAGGGATATAATTTCTTACAAAACCAGTAAATAATTACTATACCAAAACATTAATATATTATCATATACTTATAATTATTAAACAAACTTATCCACATAGTCTTCACTTACAATGTCTTATCGGAATCCCTAAAATATTCAATATTACCTAAACTAAACTAGAGTTCTATCTATTCCTTTGAAATTAGGGACAGACATAAATTATCACCCCCCAATTTCATTAAAATATTCAATAAATAACATCATAATCTATAAAGTTATGATAACCATTATTTGATACCAATTCTGATTCACTAGAAGTAACAGTCCCATAATTGAAAAATTCATATCAAAAGTTACATTAAATAAAATCCCATGATATATTAGTTTAAAATCATTAGAGAATTAGGAAATACTTTTATCTAATACAGCACACATCTTTATCATCTAATGGAAACATTTTTTAACCACATTATGAACTACTTAATCCATAAAATGTCTTCATCATGTTTCTAAAATTCTCCAAACATTCTATTTTTATAAACATATAATGTTTAATAAATTTCTTCAAAACCACTGAAAATATAAATATATGAAGTGTAATTATAAACAATGAGTATGGTTAAATTTTTGTGATTTTAATTATAGGTCATAAGTTTGAGTAATATGAAAAAAATATGATATGAATATATAATAAAAATTATTCAATAGTAAACAGAAAAAGAAATAACAAAAATCCTAGGATAAAAAAATATAACATTCATAATTATAATTGGTTCATTAGTGAATAATTTAATACTATCCAAAAATACTTCAATTTTTGAAACCAAGATATAACAGTCTTAATATCAATGCCTTGTTAACAGGATGTATTTAGTTCTAGAAAGGTATACTCCAGAACACACAATATAGTTTATCTCTTGGGATATACTAATACATTTAGGGGAAATTTTAGGCCTCACCGACAAATAATTAAGTCTAAATAATTCATTATATGAGGGAATTACAAGTCTATAAAATAAATAAACATCATACCTTAGTAATCAATAATTATCCATATTGAAATGGAAAGTACACGAGTTGTCAGTATTTACTGAATAAATAAATGGAAGAGATCTCTGTGAAAGTATTCTGCAACTAGAATCGTATTGATTAAGGGGTATTTTGTTATGCAAATAACTTCTTATATCCACAAGTGGAATTATATGTTAATAATCTATCTAGAGAAATTAGGTTGATGATTAAATAACACATGATTTTATTTACCCTGAGGATATTTATACAATGTCATGGCCATGTAGTCAGTAGTTATCCATATTGGAATTATATATATATATATATATATTATGATTATTTTACCATTAAATAGAATAATGTGGCCACTTAGGTGAATATTCAAAAATATTAATATTCAAAATTCAATGGAATGTACCATTATTAAATGAATTACTACAATGTTGCAGTGATGCGTACTTTCTTGGTGTAAGGATATCAATTTGAAATAATAAGTTGAAAATAGTTAATGGGGATGAAATTTATATTAAATATGGAAGTGTAAAATGATAATATATTTAATCATTGATGAATAGGGTATAATAATAATCATTATTACTCAACAAAATCAAAATGAGTTATAATAACCCTTATGGCTTCGGTAACACATGAATCGAAAGGAAAATTAATAAAGGAACAAAATATTGAAATTTATATTCCATGAATTATATGAGAAATATATTAATAAAAATTTACGAGGTTTTAAAAGAAATGAAATAATTGAAAAAATGGCATCCAAAATATAACATTTCTCAAAGATTCATAATTAAGACCTAGATAATCCTTATAGATATCAAAATATTTAATGTATCAATCCTTCAAAAAGAAGTTCATAAGAAAAAATCATTAAATACATAGAGATAAACATTTAAATAAAATATTATTAATTCACATGGTAAAATAATTCATCAATGATAAAAGGGGTTATACAATAATCATTACCACTAAATGAAAGGAAATTGAGGTATGAAATATTATTAACTTATGTAACTAGTTAGTTGGATGCACTAAACCCCGCTATAAAAAATCATATCACTAAATTTATAGGCATAATGATATCTATAAAATTTAATAGAATTAATTTTCTTCATTCTAATTAATATATATTACTCAATTATTATTTATTTTCATCATCAAGCCCAATAAAAATTACAATATTTTTATAAATGTAATGTGGTAATGAGGTCAATTCCTACTTGTTGGTTCAAAATTCATCATCTCCATTTGATAAAAGATATTATAATCATGGTATGTTAATGACTCATCATATCTAATTTTAATATTGTGAATGATATTGATATGGTATGTGGAAATTGATATTCTGAATAACTACATTCAACATATTTAACAACCAAGGTGTGACATGTTAGTAAATATATTTAATATCTGTTACACCTTAATAGAATCATTAAAAAATGATAAATAAATTATTATTATATATTATGTTGATATAAAATTTCTTTAATGATTAATTTTATAATAATTAAAACATCAATCAAGTAAGTGGTACAACGTACCTCAATTGGTTCATGCTATGAATATTAAACATGTAAATAATTTTTTTCTGTTATCATAATTTAAATTTTACATAATTTAAAAAATATCTTAAATATAATATATATTCAATAATTTTCTTCTTATATCTGATAATGAAGGGTTGTGATGACAAATGAAATTCATCATTTCTATAGGTAATAGTCCTCACATACACATGATAGTCATTTCTGTTTCTCAAGGAATGAGATTTAATGATGGTATATAATAAATTATTATTCCAAATTTATAATTATAACATTGGAAAATTTTTAAATCATTTTTTTGCATCAATATTAAAAAAAAATTGAGAAAAGAGAAGGCATATAATCTCCTTTGGGTAATAGGTTAGCTCTACCCATGTCTCCTTTGGTTTCCCGTCATACCTCACTCAGGTTCTCCTAGATCTCTCAGCCATGCTGTCCCATGTTATCCTAAGATTATCAACATATATCAGTCAAATATTTTTTGATTTTATAATTCACCCCACTCAAATTACATTCTCATATCACCATACTCATTTGACCTCATTTATTTATCCTAGGTATTTCTCATTTAAATAGACCCCCTTAATCACCACACAGTAGATACTTTTCCCAATCTTGGAAGAGATATATTTTTTCCCAAGATACTTTTTTCTTGCCTCCAACATTTCTCCTTGGTATCCTATAGCAATATAGGACTTAATGAAATTAAAATAAGTAATAAATGTGGGTCCAAATGTCATCACATAGATAACTAATCATCCACGGTCTCCCACTAGGGGAGAAAACCATAGTGAACCATCACCCAGGGTATCCCACCTTAGTGACACATCACATGTGGTAACCTACCTTAGTGACTCATCACAATGGGTATCCAAACATTTTCAAAAATCACTTTGGGGGAACCCAACATTGAATCCCCTCTCCCAATGTTTTCCACATTAGTGACCCATTTCCTTTGGAATTCCATATTAGTAATCGTTCACCTAGTGTAGCACACATTAGTGTCCCATAACCTTGGGTTTGCATTGAGTTATTTTTTTCGAAAAATATCTACATCCTCAATTACCAAAGTCTCATATTTTTTAAGTCCTACAAAAGGTCACCCTCAAAACCACAAGATTTATATGGTCGAGAATTGTGAAATATAATAATGCACTTTTTTAAATTGTAAATCCCCATGGTAATGGATATCCCACATTTAAACTCCATAATATAGGGGTGCCTAGAGAAGAACACAATTTCTTGAACCCTTGGTAATGAGGAATCCAGTGATGGATTAAGTGTTGGGAACCTTATTTGTTTTGGTAGCAACACTCACCACCGCATGTTGTCTAAATCATGATGAAACTCAGGAAGCATCCACACTTTCTATTTTCCAATCAATGGATGGGTAATAATTAATTAATTGTCTACAAAGATACATGAATATTAGAAATGGAACATCTCTAGGAGTAATCCCATAGTTTATATTATTAGATACCCCATAATAGTGATTAACTCATATATCACTACATAAGAAGAAGAATATTATAGTCATCCCTTCTTCATTAAACCCCTTCCCTTTCTTGTAGAATGTCATACTCCCACATCCTTTCATAACCCATCTTCATCCATAAGCGGATGACAATGTAATTTAATATATGGGATTCAACTTATGGTGGAAGATTTATTTAAAACCAAATATGCAATGTGACTGATCTTCTAGTCTTTCTTATCACATAACCAATTTATGACTCGTGTGGGTTTGTGAACATGGGTTGATCATTCCACCTTGAATTATAAAAATTAAATATTTGTCCCCCTTTTCTAATGTGTAGTATTTAACAATAACAAATTTCATATACATTCATTCCCATCATAATGAGATATATACGATTAATCAATGAGTTTGAAATCAAAATATTTCAACTGATTCCATCATTATTGGGCCATGTTATAAATTAGATAATGAACACGCATAGATTTATGTACTATTTTATGTACTATCATTATTTTCCATCATTTTCAAAGAACTGTTGACCATGAAATTTTTTCTATATGATGTTATACTACATGATCAAATCCCTATCACATAAACTTAAATTTTATTTTGTGCCCCATTAAAGAAGAATTAGACTATACATGATACAATCACATTCAAATGGATATATTAGAATCCATTTTAGGGGCCCGATTTAAACCAAAAAACAACATCCATCTCCTTGAAAGATGATATATTCTAGAGAATCTAGCTATGTCAATTTAAAAAATAGTTATTTAATTTCAAGGAAAAGAAATGTACAATATAGAGAACCTTTGATGCATACAGAAGGATCCATTAATTGAGAAGATCTAATTCATATAGAATGTTCCATTGGTGGAGAACATCTATTTCATATATATATGGAATCATTGGTAAATAACCTTCAATACATATATATGTTCACAACCTCAAATATTAATAACTCAATTTGAGTACCAAATAAAGAGACCATTACTAGTATTAGAGAAGGATTCAGGGACATGTCATAAATATATCATAGAAGCCAATATTAGTTAATAGTTAACAAAAAAATTGAATGATGAGACCAACCTCGCATCTACTCGAAAAATGAGATACTGTTACTACCATTCAATAAACACCAATGACCATATTTCATTTGAAGGAAGTTACATATTATTTTTTGGATGTAGGAACCATTGGATGTTTCCAATTTCAAAAATAAAATTTGTTGCAAACCATCCTAATATTGTTTGTAATTCCCCATATAAAATTAATTTCACCCCCATCTGGTGTGAAAAAAAATTATAACCCTAACAAGAATATTTTTTCTATTATTAGCCTTTTCTATCAGTGATTGGGAATTTTTTACGTGCCTATCAAAAATAAAAATGGTAATTTTATATGAAACATTAATCAACCAAGATAATTGATTTACCCACATATAAGTATATTTTTTCTTGTGTACTTTCATAAAATAAAAATCACCCAATATGGATCATATAACGCAATCATTATTCTAAGATTTTTACACATGTTATGCTAACATGATAGTTTTTACATTTTTTTGTCTATTTTTTCTCAACAGGGAAATCTATAAAAATCCAGTATATTAATAATGGTGGTTTATAAATCCTAATAGACATACACATTGATTGTTGCATGAGTTGGGTATTTATCTAATGAAAGAGAGTTTTCATCCACCAGTCACCTTCAATTCAAGGTGGAAAGAAGACTAATGAGAGAGTACAATTTTAATTTTATTATCTTGATTTTTGGTGTGATGTGTGAACCCTCTAGTACATGTATCCCCACCAATGATCCATCTAATGACAATTCGTGGTGAAGAATATAATTACAATGTTTTCTCTTTCGAACCATTTTCGGAGCCTCTCCATGGAATGTATTACTAGGTACCTCCCTTTCCATAGAGAGGTGGTCAAAGAGGATGAAAGATGAATTAACTTTTTATTGATTCTTCCTAAATATAACTTTCTGGATATCCTTATAGGAATAAACATGTGTCACAAACCACTCATCAATTGAGGATACCACACTATGGGTCCTGTAATAGGTCACTAAGAAAAAAGTACCCATGAAATTTTTTCAAGATAGGAGATCCATAAAAATTAAGAGTAGTACTGTGTTCACTTTCATATCAAATAATCACACATATACTATGGTGGTAACCTACAAACTAAACCATTCCTGTGATCACACCCTGTAATCCTTCCCTCATATTCTAATGAAAACCCTAAAAAAATTTCAGCATATCCTAATGA
The DNA here is from genome assembly GCA_963277665.1 of Viscum album. Taxonomy (NCBI): domain Eukaryota; kingdom Viridiplantae; phylum Streptophyta; class Magnoliopsida; order Santalales; family Viscaceae; genus Viscum; species Viscum album. The sequence goes on along the minus strand of OY728121.1, from coordinate 1,622,447,524 downwards.
AAAACTTGAGGCAGGTACACATTCTTTCCCCAAAACACAAATCCCATCAATATATTCTATCAGGAAATATAGGACATGAACACACACCCACTCATATAATAACAATGGACTAGGGAAACATTTAAATTCTATCTATAAGAGATTATAAAAACATATAGGATGTATTATAGGGTTATACATAGATCCCCAATCCCATTCAAAAAATAATATTTATATAAATGTTCATGGTATTAGTCGGTGGGAAATTACGCATTGCCACTTCCACAAAAATATTATCTGATCAATATAATTCATGGGATAATCAGGAGAAGGTGGACGTTCTAACTCCATGTTTAGTGGTTCATCATCACACTCCTCTAATAAATTCATAATAAGATTAGGAACACATTATCATTATAAATATAGATCATTGGAACATTCGAACATCCACATTAAGGCATGCACACATTCATACCAAACCCATTGAATGTAGTTGTCATATCCTAGAAATTGCATGGATGTCACCTAAGAGGGCTCTCATATATAATATTTATTATACAAAAAATTTGACCCTGAACTCTTAATAGAGAACATCTAATTACATTAATCATGAATGGTGATTTGAAGTCCAAAATATGGCCCACATCCATACTCTTCTTAATGATGGTTTTCTTAATGAATTAAATCATTTATCAATGCTACCCCATGATCATACCCCTTTATTTAAAGATATTTTATTTATTAGTTTTAGTTGTTATGAAACACTTTACTACTTTCTAACAACAACTCTATATGTCATCCCTGGAGAATTTACCACAATCGCCTCAATTTTGGTTTTATTAAAATTTATCAGAAGGATTTTTTTCATGATGGTTACCCTAGAATCCCTCCAAATGCGCAAAGTATAATATAATAAGAAGGTACTCCCCATTCAATTATCATCCATATATATCCTCCCCAGTTGTATATTATATAAGAATCCTTCTAATGGATTGGTGTTGATCCTTGATGGTCGTCCTTACCATAATTGTGTTTTATATTAATGTCCTTAATATTGTAATATTTTATTTTTTACATGGACATCATCCCCTTGTCAAATAACAATTGATAAATCCATCATATAATTATGTACATGAAAATATGAAGAAATATCCACCTGAGGATTATTATTTGAAAAGAAAAAGTCTTCATAATCTAAATGACAATCCATATTAATTAATATTGTATTAACCACCCATGGACTACATAACATTCACTAAAATATAGAAGATTCATATCAACCAATATTTCTATAATATTATTGATGGGAAATGACAAAAACTATTAGAGAAAATAAAATAATCACTAATAGAATATAATGAAAAATTAATTTTTAGAATAAAATATCCAAATGTAATATACCAGTATTGTTTTATCCCCTAGACTCTCTATAGTTGATATTACAAAATCAATTATAGTGGACTAAAAAATAAATTTTATATAAATTTTAGTATGAATCCTCACTATATGAAATAAAAATTCATTCCTTATGAAGGATATTCAAAACATGTCAAGGAAATAGATTTTTTGATATATTGAATTAGATTCCATTTTAGTCATAAGATGTCAAAATTTTGGAATAAAGTGAAAAAATGTTCCACATGAATGTTCTAATACTACGAGTATCATATATCTGTCGATCATGTATTATCCATACAATGTAAATATCAGTGGGTTGTTAAAAATGATGATATTTATTTAAATTCACAATAATCCATAAATTATTAGAAAAATTGACATTTTCCAATTTCATCACCCTTGGTTGATTGCTTGAATTCACGTATACACACCATATTTGTTATAATAAGGTGGGATTTTCCATGACCATATCCTAGATGTTTCAAATATGATGGGAGAAAGATATAAAAATTATCTTACATCTAGCATTATAAATGGTTAAAATAGATTTTAATTTGTTTATTGAAAATGGTCTATGGAGAAATTTGTTCTTGTAGAAAGTTAGTTGAATTTAGTAAACTCATTTATCTAAACTCATTCATTTATAATAATCCAAAATATCATTTTGGTATTAGTGATAATTATAGGCACTGAAATCTGGGAGGAACCCCGCCCCATAGGACTAGGGAAATTTTTACCAGGTCTATCTCTATTGTGTTCTTCAAATATGGTCTATAATGATGAATAAATGGATCATGAGTAGTCTTATCCAACTGGATTGGCCTAATTTTTACCCCAACCTCCCAACATGTGTATCAATATTTTTCCATTTAATAGGTGTGTCACAAAATGAGTCTCTAATGTTTTTCTCAAACAGTGACCAATATTTTTCCTGGGTAGCATTTATAATGAGTTTTTTTAAAGAATAAAACTATATTAACATCTATAAAATGACTCTAGGAGATTAATTTAAATAAATAGTGAAGCATCACAAAGGATGAAAACAGGTACAAAACACTATGAAATAAACTCCCACTCATGAATTTAAATAGTTCTGCAATGGTTACGCTAGGGAAGAATGATCCTCTTATCTTTCTGATTCTAATGTGATGCTGGAATTGTAATATTAATTACTAAATGTCATCCCTACTAGACCTAAAATGGTGATAGAACATGAATCCAATGATTGGGAACAAGAGTATGATGTTTCTATTCGAAACAATGTCTACACTAAATTGAATAAATAAGTTGTGCATTCCAAAAAAAAAGTTAGCATGGAAAACATTTGGGTGCCTTCTCAATTGTTCGACTACCACATATTTAGTGGGATTCAAATAAACACAATGAAAACATTTAGAGATTTCTCACCAGTTAAATGATAAAATTTATCCTACAACAATTTAGGAAGTATGTAATCAATATGATGATGATATGAAGAGCTCAATAGATCTATAATATATTAATTAGTGGAAATATCCATGTTGGGTATGTTATTTTTATAGGTCATTGCCTTACAATTTCAGTACATCTCACTCAACATGTATATATTACCATGCTAATAATGAAAATGGTAGTCCATCTTCTTAAAATAGGGTCTAGGAACCCAATTTTTTATCTAATAGAGAAGGGACATAATAACATACACTCATTAGTAAAATAGCTATAAGAATACAATGTAAACGAATCTAGGATTTCATATATTGGCTATTAGACTCATGAACAAGAATACCCTCCATGATAGGTTATTCCCATCACAACCCCTATTCATATACTAGATGAACCTAATATCCCATTGAAATTCATCAACACTATTTAGTCACTAGCAGCTTGACCAAAGGATAAGAAAGGATGGATTGTACCAGTATAGAAAGAGAGAAATCCTTACGATAAATTTTGTAGATTGATATATCCCCAACAAAATTTTGGGTATCTGTTTCTCCAAAAATTTAATGAAATGGGAGATCTAGAATAGAACCTAATGCATTATTTTCTCCTCATGGTCCCCTAATGGGATCCCTTGAGTTGAATGATGCACCCAAACATAAACGATTCATACATATAATGAAGGGTACATATTTTTTTAGGTTTACTAGTTTAATAGTTTGGCCAATAAAACAATGGGAGGACCACCCTAGACAATTTCATTATCAATTTAGATCTATCATAAAAAATAAATTAGTCCTCAAACACTCAATTTGCATCAAAAGTTTGAACATTAGATTTTTGGATTTCATTTCTAGGTGGAAGGGTTTGGAAAACTCCTTTTATCACCAGCTCCCCTATTTGGAGTATTTGGTCTAGTATATTGAACATTTATAATGAGTTGCAAAAATTACTCCTTAATGTGAAATATAAAAGAGGGTATCGTGGACATGATTTAGATTAGAAAACATTGGAAGGAACTATTTGTAAGACCAATGAAAAATCACAATCAATAAAGGAAACACAATAGAATATAACCGTTAATGTTGAAATCTCAACCATCACACCCAAGCCATATTCTACACCAACTCTAGCTCTTAAAACCACACAATATCATGCCAAGCCACCACATAAAATAATAATTGTAATAACCTAGTTGGGAAGGAAGGAAAGTTATTAAATTTATTTTATGAGAGGACTAGATGAATAATACATATTCTTTCTACGATAAGAAGTTCATAAATATCTCATTACATTTATGGAGAACCATTTGGTATGGTTTTTATATCCTAAAATGCCTGATTAGGTTGGGCTTAGTGATCACCTAAATTATTTCTCTTCTCACTGATAATTGGGGAACACAATACAAGAGTAATTTTTTTACAAAAAATACTTTAGATGATGTGTTATTCTAGATAGATAAATGTAATAATTATACCAACAATTGCATCATGTGTTTCATTCACTACTCTAGTGGAATAAAGTGAATAATAATTAGTTACCTGTAATGGTAAAAATAATTTCAATAATTATAGTTATATAGAGATAATAAATTGAGCTCATGAAATTCTTAAGGAACAACTATATCATCCTATTGTTCCCCCGATTTCGTCTTCCATGGAGAGACAAACATTAGTGAAAAAATGGTCTTCTTAGAATTAATATTGAAAATATATAGTGTAATGGGTAAAGTAACTATCACATATTAGAAGAAAACCCAAAAACATTACCAAATCTAGTACCAAAACTCGTAAATTTCATACCTTTAGTCATGAGAGAATGGGATTTATCAAACAAAATGGCACAATGGGAACAATCATGAATGCTCGAATACATATCAGATAATGAATTTCCATTCAGTTGCATTAATTTAATTCATTTAATAGACCTTATATCCAATGGTGAGTAACCATAAGAACCCAGGATCCTCATTCATTATCACAGAACTCTAGGAAATGGATACATGAACTATAAGAATATGGAAATATTCATTCATAGTCAAAACCACTATCTCATCCATTTCCTTATAGAAGCTATATTTGTTGTTAATACTTATGGTAAATAGCTTCAATTATCCTAGAGTAGAGAGAAAGGAACCCCAAAATTGTTAATGTGTCACCAAAATCAAATTATTTTGAAATAACTATTACGGATTTTGAAACCATATAATCATCCTAGACCAGTGGGATGACAATCATTACTCAATCCTTCTAAAATAAGAATTCTTTTCACTTTTACTATAGTTCATAAATCATCTATCTCAAACACATTATTACTTAAGGAACTTGTTAAGGAGGAAAACCTCATTGGGAATTAATGAAATTTGGATAAAAATATTACATCATCAAATTCTTTGACATTGTAATAGACAATATTTTAATCCAATATTATTTTTATTAATTAAAATATATAAATGAATCCCTTGCGGAGACCGTATTAATCCCAGAAGTGTTCCCTGTTGTGGTCGCCGCTAATGATGTATATTGTGTAGATATTGATTTCTCGATGTTTCATGTTTTCATCTATTTCAAAGAATGATAAAAATAAATTTTTATTAAAGGACACATTAGAAACTTCTTCAACATTAGGAAATTGGATGACATTGATATATGATGAGATTTACTTGATCTGTTATTGAATTAACCTTATCCTAAGATGGATACCCCAGCAGTTTGGTTAAAGTTAATCTAATTTGTCCCATTATTCTTTACCATTTCAATGTTTGGAAAAGATTGAGAATAAATATAATAGATGAATCCTAATTATACCTCAATTCTGGGATCTAATATCTTACTCTATATTTTGGATTCATTGGAAGGATTTGGATTTCAATTTCATACTAGGGAGGAATTGGTTGTGCCTACTTTTAAACGTCCCCACATTGTTCCACAAATGTATAAAATATAATGTTAATGGATAACTTGAAGCATTTAATAGTGGTAAGGACTTATTTTAATACATCGAGTCTCAATATATATATATAAGGTTCTTTTAGAGAGATGGAAATAAACCCATAATTGATTATGTTACTCGATTTACTACCCCAAAGGGTTTAAAAATGATATTGTCTAATCCATTTATTGAGGTTGGTATTGAATATATATTTCCCATCAATTACATTGGAGACAGCAGATCAAATATATATTTATATTCATCTTATTTATTGGCACATATCTCATCAGCTAAACCTGATTTCATATTTAAAATGATTGATATACCAAATTTATATAACACCTCAATTGAAAATTCCCTTTCTTCATTACTAGATTATTATAAAACACCTATATTGTTTGATGAATCAGAAAACACTCCCACATAACTAATAGAGTGTGAGAGTGTCAGTACCAATGTTTTAAATGCTATGATATTGATACTTATTCTTGTTCTAATGATTTACCTTCATCTTTCAATCCTCTTTATATTTGTGTTCTGGGAGATGAAGAAGTGGATCTCGGAGATTCCCATCTAGAATTTGAGGAATGTTAATTGACAACAATTTATGATAATTTAGAATTAAATTTTGGACCAGTATAATATTGTGACCCACATTGACTAGTTCATCCATGTATTATAATAAATAACAAGTTTATACACCTTTTATTAATAAGCACTGAGATGTGTTCACATGGAATTACAGATAAATAAATGGCATTGATGATGAATTATATAACCACAACATGTTCATACCATAGGAAAATTATATCTAAAATAAAGAAATGAGGAGAATGAATCTGAATCACGCTATAATGGATGAATAAGAGGTTGATTTTCATTTCAATTCTATATTCTCTCAAGAGGTTTAATATCTAAAATAGTTTTCTGACATTGACATTGTCAAAATTTTATAGGGTAAATTTTTTGGATTGAATGGACATTATAGATCACAATCGATATTATACGAAGTATGATATATGACTTCATAATACAAAACATCCAATTGATTCAACTATAATCTCTCATGTTATTTACTTTAGGGATAGAATTTGTGGATACCAAAAATCAAAATATCTCATATAGATAAAAAATCTATCAATATTAGAGAACCCCATGGAATATACTACTATAAAGTGATGGATTTTATTTTAATGAATTAAATTTCCACATATCAACATTTTTTGTAGATTATTTTGAATCCATTCTTTGGGATGACCATTAGATGTTATGTTCATGATCTTGGGGTCAAATACCATAATTTTGTGTTCTTTTTTATAATATTGAATATTTTTCATGTAATAAATCATTCTAAGAGCCACTGATCTTGTGAACTGATATGGTTTTCCACATGACCTCAATCATTATTCCTCATATATTAGTAGCTAACGACAGGATGTGGGTGTGTAATATTGTACTATGCAGATGATATTCACCTATATCAGTGTGTCCATCAATGATATAAATAACCTAGAATTATTCACATAAGATTAAATGGGGAGCATATCTAAATATAAATATCTCAGGTAAACTGGAAATAGATGCTAAAATGTATAAAGATGATTAAATTACTAATGAAACGAATTAGGGGACCAAATAAACATGTCTTCATCCAACTGAGCACCCACTAGGGTGGTTCCATAAAATTATAGAATAAAATAAAAAGCATGAAAAAAGAAATACAATATATCCATGAAAATATTTATCAAATCTCCGAATAATATTTGATTTATCCCACTTAATCATAAAATACTCAACCAGGGATAGAACCCAAACATGTTCTTATAATAATCATCTGGGATCATCAAATGTACTGATGTGTAGTGGTATACCAACAAATTTTTAATTAAAACATTGTTGGCCTCCACCAAAATTATATAATAGAGATACCTTTACTATAAATTATATGTATTGGTAAATAGTGGAATAAATAAATGGTATTGAATAGAGATACATTTAAAATTAACATTTAGTGATTAGTTAGTTAGACCTTAGGTTTTGAGAGATACTCGGGCTAACTAAACCTACATCAACCAAAACCAATTGTTCATGTTATCAAACATTAGTTGATACATGATTTAATTTAAGGAATTTTATTTTTTAATTTTCATTTAACTCAGAAATAATAGAATATTATTCTAGAAAATTAAGTGACTTACTTCTATAATCAGGGCGCAAAGCATCAGTCTAGAATCTTAATAATTTTTCAATATTATTCTTTCCATTTAATTCATTCTACAACCTAAATCATGTACACTGATATTGATAATGATAAAAGTCATTAGGTTTAACAACTTAATCCATTAATTTGGACCATCACATATAAATATTACTATCAGTATTAAATGAAATATCCAAACAGAAAACATGGATGATGATCAACAATCCAACATCCAAAATCGTGGGTGATGATCCACATGTCTACCATCCAAAACTAGGGATGATGATGTCCATGTCTGACTTTCTAAACCTGGGATGAGGATATCCATTTCCATAATTATAGACTAGGGATGTGGATAACCATATAAAAAATTATAAACCAATCCACGATTTTCAAAAATCATAATATCAAAATATAATCCGTTCAAATTAACCAAAATGGACTCAAAAATCATGGTTAATTCCTTATCAATTACAATGGTCCTTCAGGCCTTTAATTCCAAAACATGTTTCGAAGTTTTGAGACATTTTCACACATTAAAACAACATTCCAAACAATCATTGGAATCTTATGGAAATCAAAATTCGGTTTGTAATCATTTTGTATCCACACATAATACACTAGTATTCCACATTAACACCCATTACATGGACCAAGCCTTACATTCCATAAATAATATTAAAATAGCCATTATGAAATTTTCATCAAAGGTGGAAACCATAAATACTCATTTCTAATGAATATTAGTAATTTATAATGAAACACCATTTAAAATCACATATTGGTGAAAAAATAATTTTGAAACCATATCCACACAAAAAATGTGTTTCCCCCATTTAATTACAAAAGAGGATCAAAACAAATTTCACTCAATTATAAACATTTCAAAATCCACATACGCATTTCGAAAAATCCTAACACATGAAAATAACCAATTTTATCTCCTTATATTCCATAAGTCATTTATTTCTATGTTATTCCCACTATCCCATTACCATGATATCGATTTGACCAATGATCCTAAAAATTTTATGACCATAAATAACTAACTACTATTTAAAACAACATATTTCGAAATTCATGAATCGACACTCCACACAGCCAGCCTTACGTTTAGACTCTTGATCACTAATGGATATATTATGAAACTTGTAAGATAAATGAAATCAATATGAAGACCAAGAAATTTTCTTATTACATAGATGAAACACCTCTGTCAATGGCGGTAACATATATAATACATAAAAATGTATATAAAACAACATGAAAATGGTTAAATCCATTAGACCACTTACCTCGACCCAAAATATTTCAATATCTTTCCCAAATCTCTACGATCTTGTAAAGGACTGTCCAAGCCATGTACAAACTCCTTGCATTCCTATTTATCTCATCTTGACCACCAAATATCTGACCTCAATCTTTGAAAAAACTAACAAAGAATATCAACATTTATGAATTAACATGATCATTTAAATTAATATAGAATATATATCTCCAACCATATTAAGAAATATCATCTTCCTGAAACTCTATAAATTTTGAATTAGTCATTCAAAACATACTATTGACACCATTCCCATGGAAAACCCTAAGAAGAAATATCATTACATGAAATAAAGAATTATTTCAGAATAAAATTACTATGAAAATTCACTGTAGATTAATTATTTAATGAAACACCTTATAATGACATGATAAAGTTGTATCAGGATATCCTCAATGAATTCATACCAAAATGACCATGTGTAATGTGAAAATTCCCCATTCTCCAGTGGAAACATTAACAAGACCTATACTTGAGAACTCAAAAACTATATAAGAGGAAGAGAGAAGAGATAATAGGATTCCATAGGGTGATACTATCTTAATAATTCTAATGTATCACCTTAAAGAGAACAACATATCAATGGTTTGAGAAATATGGGTGGATTGGGAGAAATAATTATCCTTGTGTTACAAAATTTGGAGGATGTGGGGGGAGAGTGTTTAAAAAAATCAAGTTGGAATTTCAGTAATTTCACAGCTTTAGTGATGTTATGTGAAACTGCAATATTTGAAAGCATGGTTTTTATAAGATGATCAAACTAGATGCCTTTCACTAGTAATGGAAAAAATTATATCATAGTTATGGAACATGACTAGAAAAATAGTGTTCCAACCATGTAGTCATCACATAATTCCCTCTATAGCGAGGCACCCACATTGCATGAAACCATTCATAGACCTTGATCCATGCCTTAATCTCTCCACCACATAACACCTGTTTTCCATTATCATCTATTTTTTACCATAAACCATGCTTTAACAAGGAAACATAAAAATTATTAGTAGAAATCGAATTAAAAACACCCTTAGCACCCATTTTCAACATAGTTTTTCCAAAAACATAGTAAAAAACTGCTAAACAAATTCAAAAAACTACAAAACCATATAAATTTGTCCAAAATCTCCCAAGGAACACCAAACACATGATATACTATTTGACTCTCATTCCATGTGAAATACTTTTTGATGGATTCCAATATTTGGAAATTTATCACAAGTATCACTTCAAAATATTTCCCATCATGTAAATGAAATTTCGAAATACTTATGGTTTTTTCAATTCGTACAAACATAGGATCTTATAAGCTCCCATGTAAAATACATTCTAGAATCATGATGTTTTTGGGTTATCAATCCAAACCTATGAAATATGTCAATCACCTGTTATATCCAATGATCTCATTGAGTTTCAAAATTTATGAAATACATAAAAGGAACAAATACTAACTAATGGTACTCAACCACCCAAAACAAATTCCTATGAATATTTTTTGGTATAAAAATAAGATAGCTCTTACCCAATCCTATCTAAGTAATAAAGTGAATATGTTATAGCCTGATCACTTGTCAGATCTGTGGTTCTATCCACCATAATCTTCATCATATAAAAATTATCATTGGATGCTTAAAATGTAACACCCAATGATTTTTAGGAGATAGATTTTTTTAAATTCCATTGATGTATGTTGTTGTATGCTACACGAGGATAATCTTGCTCAGTACTAAACACCATCTTAGCTTAGGGTATGTGAAACACTATTCTTGGCTTGTGATTCACATAATTTCGAGTTCATTGATACAATTTATTTCATTCAGGAATGTGTTTAAGTGAAAGAGTAAATATTATTATGTTATATTATAACCTAGTCATTATAATGATGGGTACAAAAAGTATTATCATTCATGTGAGAAAACATTTAAATTCAAATAACTGATATTAAAAAATAATAATTTAACTCTTAATAGATTTTATAAATGAAATATATATTTAATATATTCAATAAACTCTTTTTAATTTATCATTATTTTTAGACATGATATAAAAAAATTCAATTTTTCATATGAAACAAGGTTTTTTTCCTAAAATGTTGTTTTTTACATTTTAATGGAACAACCATTTTAAATCTAGATTTTGAAAATAGTATATTCCCTATATTAAAAAATAAACTAGTTATTTGGAATCATAATATAAAAATTTACATTGGATAAATTTTTAATATTTTTATGATATGTTTTATGTTTATATGAATAATATAAATATACTAAATTCAAATTGAATATTTTTTCATCAAAATAATTTATTTGGATAAATTTTATTATTTAATGGTTTTAATGTATATATAGAATATATTTTTTATCAATTCATATAATGTAGTTCATTGGAAATAATTTTTAATTGAATTAATATGTAAAAATATCTCAATCTTTTGCTATCTTTTTATACTCATTCTATCCTTCTGACAGCGAGATTAATTTTAAGATATGTACTACAAATTCTGCCTTATTAATTTGGAAAACTAGATTACATACCATGAATCAGTGGGTCTAAATAATTTAAATAATTCTTTTTGGAATTATGAATAGAGACATAGGTAATTATTATTAATAATTTAAAATGATAAATGTAGTAATTAACAGTAATAATATTATTATTTTTTTAGACTATCACTTGTATTAATATCAATGGATTTTTAGTTTTCAACAAAAAATCATTATTTTTTCAAAATGGTATCCATTTGAAAACAATTGGTTGACAATAAGATAGTTAATATATTTTATTTAAAGAAAATTTAAACATGTCTCACTCAAAATTTTATAATTATATAATTTGTAATATAAGGGTATATAGAAGATAAATTATATTATAAATACTATTTTCAATGAAAAAATTTATTTATATATCACGGTAATTTATTATTAATTTTTAAGAAATAAATATCAACATTAATGGATTATTTTATGATGATGTATAAATTATTTAATTGTTGTAGAATCAATAAAATAATTTTTATTAAAATGATAAAACCCATTAAAACACTAAAACCCTTGATACAATCTTATTTTTTGAGTACAAATGAACCATAATATTATTAGGGTCATGTTATTTTCCGTTTTAACAAATATGGGATATATCGAGACACTTACTATATTCTATTTAATGTGATGTTAATGTTGTCACATTAATTATTTAATAAATATAACATTATTAATGTTGGATTTTACAAGATATATATTTGAATATAATTATTATCATGAAATACTATAGAATTATCATCATTATAGTAATTTATTTTTAATTTTACCCAATAAGTATGTTGTAACAACCTGAATTTTTTTGAGTTAGATTATTTTAATTTCCATGATTTCAAGAGTTGTATGCTAAGCCATTATTATCTAGCTCTATACACAACACAGTATTATCTTTCATTATACGAAACAATATTCTTGTCTTGTATTGTATAAAATTTCATATTCATTTTATAGAATTCATTTCA